>OU612071.1:20891680-22091680 GCA_914767715.1 Membranipora membranacea
GGAAGATGGTATCCAGTGGGGAGCAGGCTCTATAAAATACCGAGAAACCTAGTCTGAATTACGATGCTACACGCAATGCAGATAATAACACTTCAGGCTACATAACATATGTGGGGACATAACTTAGCTGTTGTCTAAGATTTATTATTATATTAATAGTTAATGCAATGATATGACAATAATACTTTTATGATAACTCGGCGGTTTTTGCAGTCAACTGATTCTGAGGGCTTGGTTTATTACTTCTACTTGCAAGCTAAGTGTTAAATGCCAAGGCTACTGCAGTCATTATCAAGTAATACACAAATTGCCTGTATTTGCAGTTGTTTCCCCAGTGTTGCATGGCGTACCCATAGTACAGGACCTTCTCCCAATCCATGAAAATTTGACAAGACTAATCAGAGCTATCAGTAACCAATTAATATGATGTGAAGAGAGATAGTATGACGTATTGCAGCCATGAGCGGCCAGTCAACCAATCACAATGGGATATAGTATAACATCGGTCAATACGAGATAGTATAACATCACTTGGTTTAGCAAAACTAATAGAGAGATAGAAAAAAGAGGCAAAATAAGAGATAGTATAACTTACGCGCATGTCATATAGCAGTGCTCATGCATCCAGTGAAAGTAAGGGCTGCCGATGTGGCAGTGACCGATCTTTATATGGTACTGACACTTCTTAGCGCTGACCTTGTCTTCACACTCAGCTAGAAACAGCCAATAAGTCAATATAGACTAGCGGAAAGGTTGAGATTAGTTTTGACTATCTTCAAACATAGACTAAGAGGGAAAAGGGACCAATAAGTCGACTTTGTTTGGAGAACCACTAAGTTTTGATGTCACAAACCTCAGACAGGTTTTGAGCCCTGTCTGTGATGGATGAGATTTAATTGTGATTTCTGATTGTCATTGCGCACAATATATAACAGTCATTAGTTTAAGCCCTCAAACTGTGGCGGGATAGCTGGTAGTGGCATCCCGCCACACTTTGAGCGCTTAAACTAAACACTTATAGATCACACATTTCAGTTTGCTATAAGGCCAATGAGTTGTCCACTCTAATACCAAGGTAAGACAATTAATTATTTCACAGTTCAAAGATCTGTGTCTCATTCGTAAACCATGTGGAGTTTTAGCAATGAGAGAGTTGCTCCAATGCACGATCATTGCAGGTTATATCCGATGATGCGAGCGACATAATGTTGAGCGAAATACTAATCACATAAAGGAGGCGGTGGCATTATTTAAAAGCTTGAAGAATGTGAAATGTAAGAGAAATATATAATACAATATACACACTTGGCTTCCTGGTGACAGGTGGGGGTCTCAGGTGATTGTCATCGTAGGAGATAATTCCAATCTTAATCAGTGATGTCACCAACTCCTCTGAAGCCAATGCAGCTGCTTGCTACAATTACAATGTGCTGTTCTATCATTACTGTAATAGTCATCGCTATAAGTAAGCCTTTGTATTATTAATGTTATGGTAGTGCAATAAAATCTATCATCTGGTGGATAATTGATGCGGAGGTACACAGGTCAGTTCAGCTAATAACCATGAGCGAAGCGCCATCTCTAAACTCACTCTCATATAACGTTCTGGTGGCTATATGAAATTGTGAGCATATAATACATGGCTTTGAATGAGAAATCATCAGGGCATACTGCTATAACAGTGCGTTCATTAAAAAGAAATCAAATGCAAATAAACCTTGATCTAGGTACTTTCTGTAGATCTGTTCCAACTCTAATCCAATTGTTTACACTTGATACTGTGAATGAATACCTGGCTACTCTCAGAGCACTTGTTAGCTTTATATCCACTATCCAGGTCTGTGACTGTAGCACAATTACCACTCAGCTTGATTCTCATAGCTCGTCCCACCAGCATAGCCTGAGGTCAATAATCACATAGTGTTAGGTAAAAATATGTCAGTGCTTTGGTCACCGGAATATAAAACTAACTATTATAAACATCCCCTGGAAATACACGTACCATACCCAGACAGCAAATTCTTCCATGCTTTGCCACTTTTCAGGTCGATATTTTGGTTATCGCATAATGTACCACTACCTCCTAAAGATAATGTTTTTGTGATTGCTGTAAATCAACCATGTGTTATTGTGTGATAAAATTCTAGCTAATATTTAGACATTGGTTGATTTTCAGTATCACAAAAACATTAACTTTAGTGGGTAATGATACATTATCTGATAACCACAATTCAATCAGTCTAATGGCCCTCAATTATAGAAAATATATCCTCTTATGGGCAGCCTAGGATCTTACTGTTCAAGTGATATCTCTGACAGACTACAATAGATTAAACCTAATTTTTATTAAGATCAACTACCCTATAGGAGTTTAGTTTTCGCGGCATTTAGGATTCGCTTTTCGCGTTGTTGCCTAGGTTGCGAAATTTAGTGTATCTTAAATTAAACTCACTCACCATAGTTTCATAAACAATGTACAATTATACAGGAATACACCATGCCTAATCATGGAAGCACGCGTTGTTTAGAACTAGTGAAATTAAGTACCAGGTCAAGATAGCGAAATTAAACTCTAGCTAAATCAAACTCCTATAGGGTATGATAAAATTTGCCAGCATTTGAAGTATCCCCCCCTCAAGCTGCTAGAAGACAAATTGGAGCAAACTTCATCCAGTCTTACAACTTACATCGACAGTATCTTTAGAGCCGCCAAACAGACCTCCCAGTATACCACTAAGTCCATTCATTATAAGTCCTGCTGTCGCCAGTCCTCCAATCACAGCTCTCCTCTCCTCAGTGTACTTATAGTGAGAGTCAGCGAGCGCAGCGTCGTCAGCGTGAGGACGCGACCCCGCCAGCCATAGGCAACAGCAGGCTAGATAAGAGTGAAAGTAAACTAATCTCAAATACAAGTGGCTAGTCATTCTAAGTTTGGTGGTTGAGGCAAAACATCATCCCTCACAGTGTGGGAAATGTGCTATAAACAGGGGCTAACTACTTTTATGTACCGATATCATGAATACTTATTCTTAAAATTGATGACCACAAGGCAACACAGATCACTCACCCAGTTATGTAAGTAGAATGGCGCCTGTACGTCAGTGGTCCTTAGTTGAATACAGAAGTAGAACCTAAGACTTGAAGATTTAGCTTTTTTGTGATGTGACTCAGGTAGCACCAAGTAGGAGTTAATAATATGAACTAGCCATTACTGGTGCTAGTTATAAACTAGAAGGGTCGACCAAATTAAACTTAGCCATAAATTTCACTATTCAAGGCCTGCATGAAATGGCAAACCTTTCCTCCAACGAATACCTTACCAGGGTAACAAAATTCAAAAACTCACCAATTGCAACAGATAACAGCAAACGTCTCATACTTGCAATTATCGGTGAATAACTAACTGCAAATAATGGCCAGACTATCCAAGGAAGAATTCACCACCAGTAATGATTATCAGTCATGAGAAATAGCAGCTGTACTGGAATGTGTTGATCGTAGCTTGTTACCAAATATGATTGCAACAATAAACATTAAAGTTGTGCCCTCTTGATTGATAAAGAGAAGACAAATTAGTTGCTTGTGCGTTGATCGTGATTGGTTGATCGTGATTGGTTGATCGTGATGAGTCCCTGATAGTTTGCGAAGCATAACTCTACATTTATTGTTACAAGTATGTACACAAAAAACTGGATCACATTTAATTTGGGACAGAAACTATTTTGCAAAGCCATTGGAAGGAAAATTTAGAACATGATAGAACAGAACCTAATAAACAAGAATGCCTGCAGAACTTATAAAGATTGTGGTTTGATTTGAAAGCGTTTGTCAGAAACATGGACAGAGGAATGCTGCTAACTTTGTACTTCTAATCGACATGAGATTGGAAAGCTGGTAGTAAGGCATGCTCTATATAGCGCTCAACTAAGCTCATTGTACTAGCGAATAAATTACAGAACAAACGATCAAGCAATAAAAAAACAACCATCGCTTCATTGTATGTTATCGTTCAAAATACTTTGATCGATGGAGCTGCCTGCACTACAGGGCAAGCTGTAAGTGTCACATTTTCTGCATAGTTTCAGGTACGCATTATTGGCTTGTAGTGAGCTGAGATGGCTAATCTTCTTTGTCAATAGTTGATTGTTGTTGATATCTATGTGCTTAGATACCCACTGAAAATAAAGAAATACAGATATCATTAGGACCCAGTGATACACACCAATGTGATCTTCATATTGTGAACTAAGAACAGGTGACAAAGTATCAGAAAGTAGGTTTACTCCTTCTGTACTGTTCAGACCATGACTAGTATGAAAAGTCAGCATATCAGGTGGTAGAAGTGACTGTTATATTGCTCTGATACTGAAAATTGAATTAGTATTTCTGGACATTGACGAGCTGTGGACTTCAGCTAGGGAAGCTCGAATAGACTGTGGTAAGGTATGACCGAGCAGGTCGCAATATGAGGCTAATTGTACTACCTGAACATATTCCAAAGAAATTGTCAATTGAGGTAAAGGACAGTCACAATAGTTCAGGGTGTTGTCTAAATTGTCTTTCAATCGGAGAAAAAAATAAATTTTGCAGTAATACTACGGCCAAGTTATAGCAACTTTCAATCTTAAGTTACAGTAAATACTAAGTTACAGTAGGCTAATCACTAAGCTGAGGTCTAAGTCATGGTAGCCTACTCACGGTAATTTCATTCTCATGAAGACTCGAAGCATAAAGAAGGAGACGAGGATGCTGCCGATGCCGACCAGTAATAATAACATCCTGTTTAGTTTTGGGGTCAGGGGGTTATTAGTCTGATCTAGTATAATAAATCCCATACCGCCGAGCGCAAAGAGAAAACTGGAGGCCAGACCTTCCATAATGTACTGAGCATTAATACGGTAAGGCATAAAGGCTACCTGTAATCAGAGAGAGAACAATAATTAGTTTTTCAATTGTGTGTTTTCTACACTAAAGACAAAATGGCTTCAATGAATGTGAATTCACTATTTATTAGCATTTATCAAAAGGACTCATTCTCAATTAGTTTCGAATTTCACATCACAATCATGAGCCAAACATCTCATACAGAATTCAATATTTGCTGCAAAACAATCAATTGCTAATAACGTAGAAAGAATAATCCATGGATCTAGAAGTTTTGTGCAAAAACAATCTTAACTTTCCACCAAAACCATTTAGACATTTGTGATTTATAATGGGCAGTCCTTCTGCAATGAAAACCCTTGAAGCACCTATAGGTTTAACCTGTCCTGAAACTCTTTTGTAGGCAGGCTACTACAGACGAGGAGCAAAACAAAAGTTTTATATCACAGTGTGTACGATGAGTCAGAAATGGTTGGAGGCCATATGCTATACACAGCATATACGATAGAAGGCACAATTAAGTAGATAACAGGTTCTGGGCTACAATGACATCATACTACGCAAAATCAATGCCTTGTTACACACGATATGTGTATACTACATCTGGTACCGGGTAGTACTTACGGGTCGCTGATTTCCTCGCTCATCAGTAGTTGATCCTATACTAGGTGGCTCTACGATCACATCATATATAACACCTAAAACAAGAGTAGTCTTTTGTAGCAACACTTGTCAGCATTAGCAACAAAACAAGAGTAAGGCTGCATTTAATCACAACAAGCACGGTAGGCCTACTCTACTGCCCTGTTTAAACTGGGCTAGCTATTATTACCTTTAGTCTTCTATTTTGGTTGTACAACGTCAACAGGTTAAATGATTTAATCAGTCTTGAGCCTACTTTGATTAAAAAGCATTATTCAATGCAGACAGCATATTTATTGTATAATAAATAATGTATATAAAAATAATTCATACAGATTATTTTCTTTTCCTGTTACATACCAAAATTAGTGAGAAAAACAGGTTAAATGACAGATAGTCAGTTGACAAAAGTAACGTCATGGAGGGTAGATGGTTCTATATTAATTAAATGACACTAGAGCCTAACTTAAATAATAATTCTTTTTCAATTAGGAATAAAGAAGAATTTTATTTTATTAATTTTCACCCACCTCCAGTCACCAAGAAATATGAGCACATGGCAAATCCAAATACAGTCATGGCTGAAGGCATTTTGAGAAATCCTGGCTTCTTCAACTTTAACCTTGGCATCTCTAGGACTTTGAAGGGCATTGAGTAGAGACTCTCCATTATTCTGCAAAGGTTTGTGCAAAAGTTTAGAGAGAAAAAAATTTCTTTTCAATGAAACCGGAAATGAACGTGGCTAGAAATGGTTTTACTGGAACATGCAAAACACTGAGCTGTTTTCAAATACCTATTGACAAAACGAATGGATATATTTAGAGATCACTGTTTTTCTAGCCAATCAGATTTGAAGATTTAGCTTGCTTTTTTAAAAATCACAAATTGGAATGATGAAAACAAGCTTTGCTGCATAAAGTTCTGATGACCACAATTCAGCAACATCAGAGTTCTCTAGCCAGTTGAGAGCAAGTCTACTTATATTACATTTATATCCAGCAGGTGTTTAAGGTAACATTACATTGTTTAATTAGATCTATTTGTTATCCTGACTGATTTAAATCAATAATAACTTGCCCAACCAATAGAATGATAAATAATGACATAATAGTACTTACTTTACTTACTTGCTACTTGGAGGTTGATCGCTTCTTCTGGTTGAAGGTTCCAGCGATGTGCCAATCTCTTATGTCAGTGTACGTTCCGCTATAGTAGTATGGTTAGTTATAACAAGGAGAAGCAAAAGTAGGTAGTGGGCCTATTCCACTTAATCATTGCTTGGTTATAAAAAAAATGATTTAATTGTAGTTGAGTTGGCTACGCTACTGACCACTTCTACCAAGGTGAGTGTGTGGAAGGGAGTGGACCTGTGACTAGTTCATTCTCAGAATGAATTAGTCACAGGTCCACTCCAAAACCTGGGACTATAGCAATGTTTTACTGCCACCCCCCCCCCCCCCAAATTCAGGGGGGTGATAGCCTACATCTGAATCTTTTTTCATCACACTACTCCTAATAAGTAGGCCTCCTCTACATATTGATTTATTTTGTAAAAGTCGACTTTTATCTAATTGAACCCTACCTACACAGGCCCTTCTTACGGCAACCTCTTGCTTCAGCGTGTGAATTTCAATTTTAAGATCAACTAAACATTGGGGAGAATTGCTGAAAAAGCAAACATGCTACGAAATTGCTGTTTGTTTGTTGTGGTTGATTTGTAAGTCCACTAATCATTTGGTATTGCCAGGGTTAGTCAAACCAGGCCAAGAGTTATTGAGTTAATGATTTAGTTGGGAATCCCCTCAGCTGCAGGATGTAGGCTACATAGGCCTACAGGCGTAAATAATTGTTAATATTGCGAGTATAGATACAGTTACTGAAATAACAGGTACCAGTAGTACATTGGCTGTACAGTACTGTTTATATTATACATACAGGTATCACTGCGATGTCTGGTAGAGGTTCACCGCTTCACGTACATGTCGATGATGAGACACCAGTTCATGTACATGTAGAGAAACCTCGTAATCTGATCTCAACACGCAGATCACTCGAGGTTGGCATCAGTGTTGTGTGCTTCTTCTATAATAGATCGAGTGTGGCTAACTATCTTACTATATGAGTTTTGTGTTTGGTTTCGTCGTGTATACGACAGTGCCTAAGAAAAGTTTGTAGTAGTACTTGGCTCAGAGTTGTGTGCTTCTTCTTTAAAGGTTGTGTAGCTATTTAAATAATGTTTACTCTCTATATCTGTTGTGTGTGTGATTTTATTGTTGATGTTTTAAGTACAGCTTTGGTATGATCTAGTTCAGTGTTGTGTGCGTCTTCTATAGAATAGTAGCTGGCTAGAATAGAAATACTGTAGCTTACTATGAGTTATGTGCGCAGTGTTTTATTGTATCTGTTGTGAAAAGCTTTATTAGAGTTTAGTTAGTATGACATGTAGGCCCAAGCCTAGGAAGGAGAACAAACCAAGTTTTTGTATGAAAGCAGAATCTGTGTGAAAAAAAGTGATTGTTTTCTCCTGAGAACGAGATATTATTACGTCGCCTTGATCCCTCTGGTATTTTTGCTCTTTCCACCAGACAAATTAGTTCCCTACTGTTCAATAAGAAGACAGTATGTATAAAAAGTACATATTGGAACGAGTCTAATATCATGACCAATCCCTGCAGCAAGAAACAATAACTAACAAATCATATTGAAGTCCTCCCTGTATAACTGACTCTTGGGTTTAGTGTAGTTATGGAAAAATGTTGCAGATGTAAGCTTTATCATTGTCTTGATTTGGATTGGATAACATTTTCATATGTAATCATTTCTTATGGAAGATTGACTTTGGTTGGTGCATTTATCTCTTTCATTTAGGGACAGCGCTTGTGCTGTTGCCCACCCTACATTTAATCAGGTTTATGTCAAGTTATAAAGCCTATATAGGCATGATGAAGGCATTAATCTATAAACATTTCATGATAGTGGTAATAGTCTTGTTTCATAGAGCTCATACCATTATAAGGATTGGTGAAAACTTACCACTTAATTTCCCATTATCTGATTGTTATCAGTCTGGATTACCGAGTATGAGGTCACAGAGGTCACCAGGAAGCAGTGGAGGTCGGAGGTCACCCACAAGGTCAACCTTGAGGTCACCAAAAGCTCCATGGGTCCCAGCACCAGGCAAAACTACCAGAGGAAATCGGGTCACATTCGAGGTAAACATTATTTCATGCTCTCTTAGTTGAGTGAGAGTAAGGGGTCGGGCGCATCTTGTCAGTGACATGGTACTCAGCGCAAATATTTTGAGCTCCCATGAAAAACGGCTGTTCAGAGCTCAAGATTGTCGATATCTCAAAAAGATTCCCACCACATTGGCTGGCTCAAACAGGGAAATATATATTGAAGTAATTGAATGCAAAGAAAAGATTTAAGCTGAGGTGATTTTACATCCATTGATTCACTTCGTGATTGTGTGGTAGGTTCATTTTGTAAGTAGTATAAAACTGTAGTGATAAAACTCCATTGTGCTTGTAATATGCTGACAAATTTGAAAGTCTCCACTAGAACTACGGCATCAAAATATTGAGAGATAAATAAGTTTGACACAATGTACTCTATCTACCTATTGATGTGTGTTTGAACCAAGAACTTACCTTTAACCTGGGATTATACGCTCTATTCACACAGGGAAGTCGAGGGACGCTGGAGCTCGGCCCGTATCATGATGGTAGTACACTTCGGCGCTCAGTTGATTATGATGATGATAAGGATACAGACACAGTGGCCATCACGGCTAAAGCTCGAGATTACGAGAAGAAGATATCCGGCCTTATGAGAGAAGTAGGCGGGCTTAGGGATGAGGTATGTGACCAATAGGAGGAGTTAGGGGTGATGTGTGAGATCAGTGGGCGGATCTAGAGACAAGGCCAGTCAAACTAAGAGATAACAGATAGAAGAAGGCTGAACCTGCGTCCTAGACCCTCGCTCTCAGATGGTTGAATAGCTTGATCATGGGGTTTGTAGGGACATATTTCTGTAGGAATATGGAGATATCTTGTATTATATGAAATTTATCCGTTGACTACTTGGTGCCAGTTGGATCCTGCAATGTAGTGATTCACTGTGCTCATCTTTGTCCTGTCCTTATTTTAAATTTAATCCTGAAGTAACTTTGGAGTTATCCCCTTTCCAGAATAGAAGTTCAAAGAGAAGAAAACTAGCAATTACATTTTATTTTATGAGTTGACTTTGTGATATGTAGTGTAAATAAGTTTTTTTATGTCAGAAAACACTGCATGTCTCATTGTACCATTTTTGGGGAATATTGTTTGTGTCTTGATAGGAACTGTTGCTCTAACTGGCTGAATATGTCTAACATAGGTACATCTCAATGTTAAGTTCGAGCACTCACTAGCCTAAGCTGCAGTTGCAGAAAATTTGAGTTTTCTGTTTTGTTGCGTCAGGCTACATAAAAGACAATTTCCACTAAAACTAAATGTGTGCTCGCAGTTCGCCCATTGATTAAAGCACCTCAGTTATCGTTGTGCTCACAATGATGCCTCAAGATCTGCTTAACTTCAGATTGAAGACCGACGGGAGGCGGCCGAGTTTCTCAACCAATCAGCTGAGGAGCTACGAGAGACGCGGCGTGATCTGTTTGACAAAGAACGAGAAAACAGGAGACTTCGTGAGAGTATGGAGGACCTGAGACACGATGTTGACGTGACTAGGTGAGTGTATGTCAGAGTAAGAGATGGTAGCTGAGATATGATCTCACTTTTCACCAGTCAACAACTCTGACCTCCCAAACTTGGAGATCAGAGGTGTTTGTTGCTGGCTGGTTGAAAAGTTAAGTCAGGATCATAATGCAGCTCACAAGGAATGTTTGTTATAGTGTCATGATGAGTTTGAGGGCTTTAACGGCTGCGAGTAAGATTTTGTGGGATTCTTACATCAAACATTCATTTGATGATAAAATGCATCGAACTCTGACTTGCATTTGTCTCGGCCCATAAACTGTGCTTTATAGAGCGAGTCATGCGGGTTGTTTTTCAAGAGGAAATGGTGTCTTGTAACTCCAATATCTAAACAACTTAGGCAGAATTGTATCAGACTTTGCTAAGTTGAGTCAGCTGAACTTTTATGTTGTATGGAGTGTAAATTGGTTCTACCGTCTTCCAAGTCCTGCTAGTAAAATTCAGGGAGTAGGATAAATCTTCATGAGTTTATAGAGATCTGACGTCTTTCCTGGCGCAGGAGGAAAGCTATAAAAAGCTCCATTGCCTTAAACACAAGAAAACTTTACTAGCTGACTCGCAAGAAAAGTCCCCTCCCTGACCCCTTACTTGTAGAACCGACCGGGAGCTATCTTATAACAAACATCTATCACATTTCTGTTCAGGCGACACAACTTAGCAATGTCTCTGATGTCTAAAACACTAGAATAAGCAAAGATATTGGCGAAGAACTGTTTTACTTGAAATATAAAAATAATAATAATAAAAACGATCATAAATATCAACTCGGAAATGGCTAGAAACAAATCATGCATGGGTAGTTTCCGTAGACTCAATAATATCTTATTATTAGGGCTATGGTATTTTCATATTCCGAAAGACATATAAGGTATGGCTCATGTAGTCTTATCTAGGAGGAGCACTGGTAATGTCAAAAAGTAAATACAGTTAAATGAGGCACAAGTTATTGATGTAAAACCGGAACTTGCTATTTTTATAAACTAGACTTGAATAGCAAAGCCCATATTTAGTAAGTATTTTTTACTGTAGTAACGCATAGGCCTACATAATATACATACATATGAGCAATACCTGGAGGGGGTCAATACCTGGAGGGGGTCAAAGGTCGGATTAGCTTGGAATTGTTTAATGGAGCATTCCTACGACTACCTGGGTGACTGTATATGCATAGGCCTGCAACAATGTACAGCTTTCATGGGGCAATTCATACCATGTGATTAACCCTATCACAGAGTAAGGATATAATCTTAATCCGTGACCTTATCAACTTTCACTACAATTATTTTGATTGGATGGCCTCCCCAAACATTGCTACTGTAAACAATACTGGCTACAGCGGTATAGATTCTAGCGTGTAGTGGGTTACTGATCTCAGATGTACTAGTTGAACATTACATCACTGAGTAAGAATACATTATCCTTAGTCTGCGTTTACAATACTGAATATGTTACATTTGACATTGATATGACACCTGATTTTAATCAGTGTACATTGGATTGATGATAGACTTATTTTATGTCAGAAGGGAAAATGACAATCATCAAATATTATGAGTTGTGGGATAATCTGTAGGTGAAGTTACAAAAGGGCTAAGTCTGTAGGGTTAAGTTAGCGTATGATTTCTCAAACCCTGCACAGTCTGGTCCTTGATAAGTAAGAGACAACACCTAATAATATGGGATTACATGCCAGTCCCTCTATCACATGAAATGTTGTACAAATTTCAGCCCTCTCAATATTAGAAGCCATTGTCCTCCAACCCAAATTATGACGATTGCGTTTGATGTTCATTACAACGATCAGAAGTTGCCTCTCCTTTGAGATAGAAGGACGCACATGTTGATTTTAGTGTATTGACTGAACAAACTTTTCCAGCTCTGATTCAGACTCTAACCTTCTCAGTGATATGTACAATCACACTCTACCTGCTTATCATGTCCTGCCCTCCTCGAGGTAAGAGGTTATATTCTTCTATTATGTTTAGTTCCGATGTTGAGGCTTCATTGGTACCTAATTTATATAAATCCTGCATCCAGAAATGACCACACCTACTAGGTAGGCTCACATACACACTCGGAATGGAAGTTTGTATTGGGAATGTGAAAGCGTGACATCTCCACCAGCTGTAAAAATTGTTCTCAGGTTCAAACACAAATCTCACTGCATTCTCAATTGAGTCCAAGAAACAGTTTGGTTGGCAGAAACATTGCTAATTCATGATAACTCTTCATTTTAAACAAGCTTGCAGTCTCCGGAATTTCCAGACATGAGAGAAGAGAGCCATTAATAAGTCTGTACATCTAATTATGATATTTTATCGATGTGACATCATAGATGTATGTTTAGGGCATAGGGAATCTGTAAAACATGGTTATAACTTTGTACAATGAGGCAATAGTGATGTTCACAGGTGTTGAAGTTAAAAAAAATTGATAAATTGTATTTAATCAGAGTTCCCCTCCCCTTAACGAGCGCCTACGGCCGTTATCACCTTCTCGACCACCGTTAGCTATCAAACCCCTAATGACTCGAAAGCCTCTGTCCCTTTAAATTGGTACTGATACTGACTCTGAAAGACAGTTTATCTTACCATAGACTGTTCTCCAGAGCAAGCCAATATTGACACTTGTTTCCTATGGTGTGTTGGGCTAAAAGAGTATCTGAATGTAGAGAGAACAGCTCTGAACATAGGATCAGATTCGAGCTCAGAAAACTATCTATTCACAATGGAAGACTTTTCTCAAGATAACTACTGGATTTGGTTTAGCTTCCCTGGGTTCTCTTCTTACTGCATACTTATTTTCTCTGGTACATTGTTATTGTCCACTGAAAGCAATCCTTTCTGAGCTAGTGCTGTCTGTACCATGACGGTCATCAGTTCATTAAGTCCTTCCTGGGTAAGCGCCGAAACAAAGTAGGCTTTCTCATTGACAGCTTTGATTAGTTGAGCCAGGCTGTCTGCTTGCTTCTTTGTGACTGGACGCTGTTTCATCTTTTGTAAATCCCTTATTGTTTCCTAATGAGAAAACACCCGACTGTAAAGTTGTAATCCTGATAGTTTTGCAATATATACCTCAATTGCAGTGACAGTTTATTTGTTGGACTGTTCACTGAGCAATTTTGATCCTTTGTGTTCTGAAAACTAAGCTGACATCATAAAGCAGGACGCTTTCAAATTTCTGGAGATCTACAGGCTGTTATTTTAGAGCTGGTGACTCTAGTTGATATTTTTTATAAGCAATGAGACTGAGGAAGATCAGAACTTGTTGTCTTGAGTATAAATATCGAGAAGGAGAGTTTATTAATCACATACATAATTATGATAATTATTATTTAGAAAGACTCACCCTATCCATTGCTAGGTCAAGCTTATTGCCGACTAGGATTCTCGGTGCTGTTTTGACGTGACGCCTTGTTTCTGGGTACCATTTCTCCATGATGTCTTCTAATGAGTCTGGACTGTCAATGCTAAACACGAGGAGGAATACATCTGTTAGGGGATAGATCAGCGGTCGTAGCCGGTCGTAGTCCTCTTGTCCAGAAGTATCCCAATATTCAATGTGTACATTAATTATTTTATCTTTTGTTTCTACCTGCCTAGTAGCTGAATAGTGTTCAAATACAGTTGGAACGTATTCTCCAGGGAACTCGTTCTTTAGATACGAAACTTCTAAGCATGTTTTTCCCACACTGCCATCACCCACTATAACACATTTTATGTCACATGCATGCTCAGGCTTTTTATGTTCATCAGGTTCCGCAGCATTCATACTGCTACCACAAACAAACAGCTTCATTAATATTTTTGAAGGTGACCTCCGGACTGTCTTGGTTACAGCTGCTTCACCAGAAACTTCCTCGCCTTGTTCTTTACTCTCATCTGTCTCAGCATCAACAGAATCTGTGACCTCCTGCTGCTTCTGTAGCTCCTCATAGACTCCACTGACCAGGCTTGATTTCTGGTCACGCTCCTTTTTCAGCTCAAGTTCGAGCAGTTCGATACGTTTACTGTCTTTCTCTGTGTTCAGTTTCAACTGAAACAAAAAAATTATAAAGTCAGGTGTAAGGGGATTGGGTTGAGACTCGAGATTGAAGGAAATGTTCTAAATATAATTGTATGATGTTGGTACTATTTTGAGAATCCACAGGCTGTATTTCAAGACCATAATTGGCTGAAGTGTAGCTTGAACCTTGCGTCTGCACTCCATAACCTAATTAAAAATTTAGTAGCATAAATTTTCGCTGGCCGCGGGTCTGGGGGGGGCCTCAGACTGGCTCAGACTAGTAGCATACCTGTTCTAGCTCTGTCATCATTTCTGTTACAACTTCTGATTGCTCCTGTAGTGTTTGTTTAATTTTACTCTCGCTGTCTTGTACTGGTGATCTCATTTCTTCCTCGGTCCCATCGTCATGTGATGAAGCGGTGCTTTCTATTTTTGTTGCAAGTTGGTCATACCCACCCTGTCTTAAAGCGTCCAAGAACTTACTCAATCCATTATCAGTCTTGAGTTGTAGTATTGCCAGAAAGTTTCTCGCTTTCTGAGCTCTTGTTGGTCCTGAGTTTACCTTCTCAATATCTTCCTCAGTTAGAACTCTCACCTGGTACAGATAATCCGTCACATCTTCTGGATTTAAGTTTCTAATCAGCTCTACATAGTTAGATCTGATCTTACTACTGTCTGTCTCCTCCATTTTTAATTGACGTTATTCAACGTTAGGTGATGAGGAAAGTGGGACTGACCTACTACTGTCAATGACTTAATCTTTGGCAATGTTGACACAGTTATCTCGTTTTAGAGTTTTATCTGTGGCAACCGAACAAACTCCCATGTTGACATTTACTCAATGCCCATCAGGCCGATATTCCACCATCCGGTACAGAGTAAACCTTCGCAAACTTTGTTTTAGAGCTAACTGTGTTCACTATCTAAATAGCGTTTTTTCAAAAAAGTAAACTTTTTATGTGAATTTTTATCCATTTATTTTTACCGTCCATACTTTTAACAAGAGAGCACTCACATGAAGCATTTTATTTCTCTAATTGATGAGACAAATAAACACATCATAATGCTAGACATTATAGCGACCCTTCACCGACCCTTCACCGACCCTTCACCGACCCTTCACCGACCCTTCACCGACCCTTCACCGACCCTTCACCGACCCTTTACCCGACCCTTTACCCGACCTTTCATCCAGATTATATTATTGTACTGCAATGTAGTGCTTAGCTGTATAATTGACATGACAGGAGAAGGCAAATAACACAGCCTGACTTATAATATAGAAAAAAATACCAACCTTAAATTACAGGACGCGTTTAACCATGTCGGTACTTTACTGTTGGACAAGGGCCTCACATGGTGAGGATAAAGTCGTAAAATGCCGGGTAACCCAGTTAGAAAACAAAATGAATTTTATACATTTATTATTAATTGCAATGATAAAATTCGACCCTCTACAAGGGGAAAAGCTCTATGATGGGAGAAAAGCGACATGATCCGTGGAAAGAAAATTGATTATTAACAGTCCATGTCAAAACCATATAAACATATAAATCTGAGATTATTGATATCTTTATGTTAAAAACCCATAGGCATTGTAAATTCCCTAGCCTTGCCATGTGGCTACTTTTTTTTGTTTTTGGGAGTTCTCTCTCAAACAAAAAAAGTAACCGGGTGACAAGGCTATAAACCCCCTAAATCGTTTGAACGGCTTTCATGCAATGGGAACACAGTGTTGCTTACTGAGCAAGGGAATAACTGTGATTTATCTGTTTTTACATTGATTTTTGATTATCAATTTTCTCTCCACGAGGCACATGTCTGCTCCTGCCTGATTGTCCTTCATTCATAATAGGTAAAATCATTATTATTAATCTATTTAAAATCCCATCCACAGTTGAGAGCTACTGTGTATGGGATTTTAAATTGATTATTAATCAATTTTCTTCCGCAAGTACAGGGGTGTGCTTTGCCTAATAGGTTATAAAATGAGACGCTAAAACGCCACAGATTGTTGTCATCCAACCTCAATGTTTCTAGTCATATTTTACACTGGCTGGGTGAGCATTACATTTTAAAGGGGTAGAACTATATGAGAAAAAGTTTCAGGGAGGGCAACATTTCATTTTATGTTTCACCTCAAACTGTCAGGCTTTGTGGTCAAGATAGTACTGTTTATCATTTCATTATAAAATTTTGTGTGAAAACATGCTCTCAGCAATGAACTGGGAGCGGTAGCTCAGGCTCCATATTTGGAGTATACTGCACAGATTTGATGGATGGAGGGGACAACAACACATGAGTTTCATAGCATCTGAATTTAATATTCAACTGCGGAGGAACTTCATATTTTTAAAAAACTAAAGATATAAATAGCTAGGCACACTATTGCGTATTTTCCGTAACCCATATATATATATATATATATATATAATATATATATATATATAATATATATATATATATATATTACATACATATAAGCCATGCACGGAGGGGGAAATGGGCGGATTAGCTTGGGATTGTTTAACAGAGAATTCCTACGACCAGTAAATGACTGTATATTTATAGGCCTGGAACCTGTGTACAACACTGTCATTGGGCAATTTTTATCATTTGATTAACCTTATCAACTGTCACTACAATTATTTTGATTGGTTGGCCTAGGGAGTCCCTGGTTGGCCAACACAAACGTGGCTACTGTAAACAATACCTTCTGCTGCAGTGGGCAGTTGGTTACAGATCACAGAGTAAGAATATATAGCCATAGTCTGTGCAAGGAGTAACTTCTATTCTTCCTTGGTCTGTGATTACAATACTGAATGTATTACATTTCATTGTGTCTTGGATTGATGAATAACTTATATTATGTAAGAAGGGGTGGGGGAACTAACTTGGTGGGAAAATGACATGAGGAGAATGGCCTGATACCTTAGTCCGTAGGGTAAAGTTAGCAATCGATTTCTGAAAACCTGTGCAATCTGTTCCCACTTCATATATAGCCGTAAAACGCAGGCAACCCTGTTGGGAATCAAACATTTTGCCTTGGGTTTGTACTCATTCCCACAATGCTACCTTAACCTAGAATTTCCACGGTGATTACATCAAAGTTTCCATGTTAACGGTAACCTGATCTCCTTAAATTGTTTCCAAAAAAGTTCCATTATCTACAAAGTATGTACGTTTTTTTTCAAGAGTTGAGCATGGCCGCTGATTATTTATAGCTTCTTTTCACTTCAAATGCATTCAATATCATAAGGGGATATCATATATATAAAATACTGCAAATTGATGGTCTCATCTGCTCAAAAAATTCCTTATAAAGAGGTTCAACTCCCGTCACAGCCCTATTATGTTATCATTATATTTACCATTGCTATTCTTACTGATGTTGGTAACTTGGTACAGATAGTGCTAAACATGGTATGTGAGGCTAATAGAAAAATAAATGTGAAGCAAACAGTCACAGAAATTGTGCAACTCATTAACAAGTTTGATGGTAGCATCAGATGAATAAGGTTATATGTGAACCTCTTGGCTAACAGAGGAACCAAGTAACACCTCATTGCACCAATCAGAGTAAATGAAAGATGAAACAGAAAATACAAATTTACTATGTTGTAGGTATAAGAAAATAAAAGATGTTTTAAAAATAATAACACTAGTTAACTACAGCTTGAACGGTTAGGTTGAGCCACGTAATGCGTGGAATTGTCTACCCATGCGTTGTTCAATGCACAGCCGGGGCGTTGGGCTCGCCAGAGAGTTTCAGGGTTCGCCAACAATGGTTTTATTCAGAGACCAGCATGTTGGTGTTGTGGACTTGCATCTTAACCTATGCTTCTGTCATTGGTCAGTTTCAGAGCATATTTGATTGGCCATTGCTCATTGCTCCTTGCTCAGCTACTTAGCATCTGTTTATCACAAGGTATGAAGAGTGGGGGTGTGTAGCCAATGGAGTCATGCTCACATGTGGCATGGGAAGACAATTCCATTCCACACATTTCGTAGCTCTGTCTAGCAACACCTTTATTCATACAGTCGTCTCAAGCTGAGCTTTTTCCACTGTTCTATTATCAGACATGATGATCTCTGGGGCTTTCCTTCTTTTCATTTTGAGCACTCCCTTTGCTACCAGTGCACTCCCTTTGTCATCATTTCATTTAACCCTTGTTGAGTCACTGATGACACTATGTACGCTTTACCGCTGACAGCTTTGATTTCATTAGCAACACTGTCTGCTTGCTGCTGAGTGAGTGGCCGTTGGCGTTTCTTGCGTAGATCTTCCTGCTTTTCCTTAAGGAAAAAAACAATCCACATGGTTTGCAATGCTATTACATCGATTTGCAAGTAAGGGTTATGATGTAAATATTTATTATTCATTTTGGCACTGTTTATTTACTCAATTTACTATTGTTGGAAACAAAATTTATTCTATTGAGAAGATTGTGGTTGATGATTTTTCCAACATTGACAACGTCACAGACATTTCAAGGATAACATTTATGGTGTAATGTCTGCACATGCCCTTCAATGAAAAGCCAAGAGTACAATGCCTTGTTTTCTCTACATTGGAACATCCCTGCACAAAGATATTGGTCCTACTCACCTGATCTGTCTCCAGATCAAGTTTTGTTCCCACCAGAACTATAGGTGTTTCAGGACGGTAGTATCCTATCTCTGGGTACCACTTAGCATAGACATTTTCAAAGGATGAAGGGTCAACCACGCTGAAGACTAGCAAGAAAACGTCTGTTTGGGGATAGCTCAGTGGTCGTAGTCGGTCATAGTCCTCTTGCCCGGCAGTGTCAAAGAGCCCAATGTGCACATTTAACATTTTGTCTTTTGGTTTTCACCTGCTTGATGACACTTTTATTATCAAACACTGTAGGGATGTAGGGATGATCTACAAACTTGTTGTGAATGAAAGAATGCTGGAGGCACGTCTTCCCAACACTTCCATCTCCGACTACCACACATTTGATACTGTATTCTTCGACATGCTGTTTGGGTCTCGCAGCATATAGGCCTACATCTGAATTGATCTCTACGTTTTTATTAGTTCCACAAAGAAGACTCAGTATTGTTTTAGAAGATGGTCTCCTTTCCAGCCTAACTGCAGTCATTTCACAGGAACCTTTGTTAACTTGTCTGTTGTGCCCTTCGTTCACAGTTTCATCATTTCCTGTCACCTCCTGCTGCTTCTGCAGCTCCTCATAGACTCCACTGACCAGGCTTGATTTCTGGTCACGCTCCTTTTTCAGCTCGAGTTCGAGCAGTTCAATACGTTTACTGTCTTTCTCTGCGTTTGATTTCAACTGAAAAAAATATTGTTTTATAATGTTATCAGTTTTTAGAGAAAAACTTTACCTCCTGATAATAACCTCAATTTTCTGGGATGTGTTATCTCAGACACAGCAACTATACTCCATCGAGAGTTAACCAGGGGAAGGCAATTTCTAATTTATTTATGATCTGTATTACTCACCCTTATAACATCTATTATTTGTCAATCTTGAATAATCCTGGCATTGAATATGAGTGTTGATAATGATTGATGGTCAAAATTAACTAAGCAATGTCAAGATATAAATTATATTCCTAGATGTACTTGAGAATTTCTGCATTTCTGCATTTCTGAATTTCTCCATTGTATTGTTGATCATTGTCCCAAAAAATCTTGCAGGTAAAAAGTCAAATCAATTATTTTAGCCAAATGAGAGCAGATAACTCCAAATTTGTACATCCCATTGTTTTGGATATGAGTTTGAAGCCACAGGGAAAGTATATAAAAGTGGTTAATAATGTAGGTGGCACTTAGGTGAGTTGGGGGAGTCTATTTTACACACCCATGCAGAAAACTTCATTCAGTCAAATGAATTTTTAATATATACCACTTTCCCATCCCCCTATCAATCCTTGACCCGTAGCTAATGTGCTAATGGTTTGTATAGTTTTGCCAATATCACAAAGGTGTCATTCATATTATAGTGAAACATAAATACTATTCTATAGCCGTTGACATCATTGATGGTCTGCGTTTGCCTTGATTAACCAGATATTAGATAAAAGGATCCAAAGCATTATACTCATACTCTAATCTGGGACTTCCAGGATCGGACTGGGACGCTCTCGGCGCGGAGGACAGAAATTTACACATCACAAATACAGGAAATATCAGTGAGCCGAATTTCTGGTTATCAACATTTTTCTTTTTTTCTAAATTAATAACAAAAACTGAGAATTCAGATAAGACCAATATAGACATGTTCCCACAGAAAAACAAAACACATAATACGAAACGAGGAAGCGAAACCTCCTTATAATATCATACCTGTTCTAGCTCAGACAGAATTTCTGTTACAACTTCTGATTGCTCCTGTAGTGTCTGTTTAATTTTACTCTCACTGTCTTGTACTGGTGATCTCATTTCTTCTTCTGTCCCATCGTCATGTGATGAAGCCGTGTTTTCTATATTGCTGGCAAGTTGGTCATAACCGCCCTGTCTTAAAGCGTCTAAGAACTTTCTCAATCCATTATCAGTCTTGAGTTGCAGTATTGACAGAAAGTTTCTAGCTCTTTGAGCTCTTGTTGGTCCTGAGTTAACCTTCTCAATATCTTCCTCAGTTAGAACTCTCTCCTGGTACAGATAATCCGTCACATCTTCTGGATTTAAGTTTCTAATCAGCTCTACATAGTTAGATCTGATCTTACTACTGTCTGCTTCATCCATTTCTAATTTGGACTCAACGTTAGGCAATGAGGAAGTTGAGACTGACCTAAATCCCACTGTGAAGTAATTCAGTTAAGCAATGATAGTGTTATTATAATATTATTGACAAAAGATATCACTGCTCAATTTTTAAGAGGACATTGACTCACAGTGAATAGAATGTTATTCATCACAACTTTATAATATGAAACATTATTTTGGTTCAATTACAAATATTGTGAATTGTGAGGATGCTGTGCCAAACATAGCACAGACAGTGAATAACAAACTTTAGTCCTTCATATCATATTTTACACCGGCAAGGCAAGCAATATATATCAGAAAACCATTAGAACAAGCTTGATTCAGTTGGCCAGCATACTAGTTGCTGCCGAGAGTAAAGAGATCAAGATTTAACTAAATGTCCATGACGACACATTGTTCCACTTCCACGCAACAATGTCAGGGGAGACAATTCTTGTAATTGGTAGTTAATTCGTGGTCTCTTTTTGTCTGCAGCGTGACCAGTGAAGGGAAAGCAACTTTGAATACAGGCAAATGGACCAAACTTGGTCTAGCTAGATAATTATGATCGTGTAAACAGACACGATTTCCAACATAGTCAACGAAAAGGTGACATGACAACTCGGCTCCATCTCAAGAGGCCCATAGAAAAGTAGAGAATGTCCTAAAAACCATTTAGAAGGCAGCAAATTTTTTTTTTTTCCCCAACAGGCTTCTTGTTCAAGAGAGTGCTGTTTATCTTTTCGTTTTTGAGTTACACACAGTTCTAGGGGACAAGACATAGATTATATATCCTCAAATACTATGTTCCTAAACATGACCAAGTGATTTTATTTTAAGCCAATCCATGACTCTGGTGATTTTGGAATGATCACCAAAGAAAGCGAGCACCCACTGGATCCAGTATTTGTTTTTTTATACATCCAAGACATGCTCTCAGTGTCATACGGATTTAAGACCTTTGAAAGGTTTAACTTATTACTCTTTGTATGAAATATTCTAACCAAAGAATGTTTTAAATATTGTCAGCATCCAAGTGTAAACTCTGTGACTCAAACTCAAAATTTATTTGACAGCGTAGCAGCAATAACACTGTTCTTCCCAATATAATTTATAAATGTTTATGGTCCTTCCTAAAATCCCTGAATTGTAATAACACTGACCGACTACTATCAAAATATAAATAATAACAGCAAATATCACTGTCACTGGCATCCAGCAAGATTATGTTATAGCAGCACAGAATATTCAAGGCTACCTAAAAAATTGAATTAGTAATTTAAATCTAAGGTGAAAAGGAAACCCCAGGAATTCTAACATGTCAGCTTTGTTGCATTTCACAGTGCCAACATAGCAAAGCAAGAGTGTTTTGAGATAGCCTGCATTCCCCAATATGTAGTATATAAGAAACACCACATAAATGATTTGCTATTCATAGCAGTAATTTGAGCCCTTCATTAAACAAGTATTGTTTTATTCTTAGCACATTAAATCACTTATATAGTTATTCAAAACAAAACAGGTGCCTGTATGCTGTCTGTACATGATTGAATTGTTCTCAACAATAAAATAGCTCTGCTTGAAATTGCCAATTTACTAAAAGTGTTCATAATCAAAACTTCAATATTTTGAGGTATTAAATAATGTGAAGGCGTTCCTTGCCTTGATTTGGAAAACAATCATGGATATTGAAACTAGCAGAGTTATTTCGACTTTAAATAACAGGGCACCGTATAAAGCTGCTCTGATAGCTGCGGCTCATGCTATAGACATGAAGCGTTTAAAGATTGAGGATAATATTAGGAAAAACACATCAAACAAAAGGTAATCTATCATAGCGTGGACAACACCACCTGTGAAATCTTCTTCTTCTGCTAAAGCTTTGTTTTCTGATACACTTTGTTGCCGGGACTATAACTATACATATTGATGACACATATTCTTTCTATAGTCCTAGCAGTGCATAGTTAAGCACATAACCGATACATATTTATAACACACTTCTCGTTCTATTTATAGAAATGCTGCTCAGTCTATGTCAGGAGAAAGAGAGAAACTTCTAAAGAAACTGATAGAGACTGAGATGGACGGACAGGAGGCTGTTAGACAGGCCGGCACACTCAAGGTATCGTACTACTACCTCTCCTACTCACTGATCACATGTATCCTAGAGTAGTATTTCACTATGATTCCACGCTTCGAATGGATGGTCCACTCCCCATGTGCCGAATGACGAATGCTAACGATTTCCATGATAAAAAACATGAAAAGAGATCTGACGTGGCCGAACCTTGGCCTCCCTTATACATTTTTGCGAATCAGAACGGTATGAAGAAATGAGTAAAAATGGGTTGGCGAGTTAACCTAAATGCTAATCCCATGTACCTCTGATACTCTGTACTCTGATAGGATATATAGGACTCGGGAGTGGTCTGATGGTTAATGGTGCGCACCTATGATCTGTGAGGTCCAAGTTCAATTCCAGGTGCCGGCAGTCATTCTTAATTTGGTACTGTCACACCATTTATCCTAGCCAGATCCTTGCAGAATGGGACCAAAGTGCCAGAGGTCCACTTTGTGTTTGCACATCCAACATGCAGTAAAAAGATCCCTCTCTGCCTCTTCGATATAAACAGAAGCCATAAATTCGGCAGGCAAAGGTTTAGGGCGCGTATTGAGTACCATGGGGGATAACTCTCTCCGCAATGAGGACCTAGGCTTACTCTGTCCGATATGTGCCGTAGAGGGGTAAATATAAGCTGCTAGATTGGGGGTGTTATGACCATCTCAATGAACTATCAGCCCCTAATGTATAATTTTGCGTGGAGGGATGTTATCTTTTCAAGAGTGCTCTGGTAGTCAGTGGATCACTTATGCATGTGACTGTATTTCTGATTTAGGATGTTGTTAAACGATTGAGGACAGAGAATAAAATGACTAGCGAGGATATGAAGATGTTATCTATACAGAGAGAGACACTGAATGAGGTAAGGTGTATGCAGACAAGTAGTAACCTACCCTCTCTAACTCAACAGCATTCTGTCTGTAAGATAGTCTTGTGACATAGACTATCCCTTGATCAAGTATGAGCCAATTTCCTATTTGGAGTTGCCTCCTTTCGAGCAGCCGGCGGCTACCCAGTAGAATCGGAAATTGAAATGCAAGCAAATTTGATAAAAACATTATTATACTACCTCTGCAGCACAGCGGCGGTGGCGCTGCCTTCTTTCAAGAAAAGCAATGCTCACAGTTCAAGCTTGTGAGATTCTAAAACGGGTCATCCATTGTGACCCAAATATTTGCAGACGATGGGTTCCCATATTTTGTAAATTTAGGCACTAAAACTTTATTTATTGCCAACAAATGCTGCAGAGACAAACGTTTGCCTCAATATTGGTGCAGCTGTGATCAGGGTCCCTCATCATGCTGATTATGTGTTGCTCTGCTTTTAAACTTAATATTACATGAGTACTGGTATCACTAAATAAGTTGGGATTTGACAATAATACGCTGCTTCCTCCTTTATCCGAACATGGCAAGGTATTTATTGACATAAAAAATGTTGAAATGCAGTGTGCATTATAGATGGATAAAACATGGGTCAAAATATGTCAATGACACTCCCCCTCCCGCCTGCCAAGTGGAAATAGTATGTGTAATGTCATAATATGATAAAACCGATTGGATGAAAATTCATTTCATTCGTTGTGATTGGAAAAAAATGACTGCACTCGGATTGGAAAGCTTTGAAGATGGGCTGGAGAAGCTAAGCTGTTTTGATCTGGGCTTTGAGTCACTTTGGAAAAAGAAGAAGCTGGGAGGCAACTCTCCCAGAGGCTCAATATCACATAACTGGACTCAAGATTGCTGGCAGATATTCAATGCGCTTGATGATGATGGGTTGTATTTATGTTACAGAGATTGAATGATTTTGAGGGGACTAACAGAGTATTACGTAGGATGTTACAGGACCAGCATGCCAGTGAGACCGAGCAGCAGAGGCTCACAGAACAGAAATCTATACTCATCAATAAGTTCGCTGCCTGTGAGGAAGATAATGAGAGACTGAGGTCGGAGATTAAGGTCAGTGTGGGTGTGGGTGTGCTCGGAGTCTGGCTGTGTTAGTGGTTGTGGCATCATGTTAATAATTAAGTCCCAAGCAGTGAGGGTGTTGAAAATGGTATTCCACCATCAGCATTCAGCATCCGTAGCAGAGAATCAGCACTAACTGATGTCGGTGTAGTAATGGCGATCAGGGCTACACTGGCATCTATTTAATACATTCTATAGGTTAAGTGTGTATATCTTGTTGTTTGAGTCATTTAAATCAGAGGGCTTATGTATGCCCACCTCTGATTTTAAAAGTTAGGCTTGGGATTGTCATCCCCAGTTCCTTGTGTACATGGAAAAGTATATCGTGTGATCAATGTGGCTCAGAGCATAGCCTCTCCACTATATTTTTTCTAGTAGTGTCAATCATCCCACCCGTGTGATCTGTTCCAGCAACACGAGCGACGCTCTACCTATCAGATAATGATATGGTGAAAACGTATCGGTATTCAATAGTGGGGCGGCTCCCAAATAAGCTTATATGTGGCTTATATCTCAGACTGCTACACAAAGCTTGATTATTCAAATGCCAAATTACCATAACAGGTAGCTCTGGGAATGAAAGCGAATAAATACGCAGGAACTCTCACCCATAGAGTCATTATTATACATTCTAGTATAGTATATTATAATAACTCTTTGGCTCTCACCCATAGACTGAATAATAATTAATGTTATTTTTGATTATTATTTAGTGTATGGATATATGAAAGCTTTGAAGTAATCAACTGCATGAGAATGTTATTTTCCATCTCCTTATATTTTGGTTTCTACTTTCAGCCAACAGCTAACTGCCCAGATAAACAATTTCACCACTGAAGCTAACAGAGTTATCCACTCATTGACATGAATGGGACGACTCCATACGTCCAATGCAAAATTCACATAGGGTTATTATATGCTATATATTTTTCATATTAATAATCCCCCCAATGCAGTAAGTGAACCATCAAAGGTGAGATAAAGTTCTATTGTAGGAATGTTATATCCTCACCTATCTCCGACATGTCCTGTTTGGGTAACAGGTGCCTTCCGCAGGGCTAGCTTTATTAGACTTCTCCAGCTAATCCTGTCCTGAACATCCCCTTCACAAAGGGAACAAGCTTGGAGATCCTCCCTGATTGTGTCCGTCTGTGGTTTATATATATGGTTTATCAACATACCTAAACGTTTGATTGTTACAGGAGTTAGAGAGAAAGCTTATGGACACTAAGATACAGCTTCGCTCTCAGACAGACGAGACATTGGCCTCCACTACACTACAATCCTCCCTCGAACAGACGAGAGCACATCTACAGAGAGAACTCAGGCAGAGGGAGGCTGACTGTAACAGGTAACCCTAACTCTCTTCTTACAACTCTCCTAAGCCCCTATCCTAATCCGACCCTCCAACCTGCCTACTACCGCTCCCACACACTGTTATGAAGTTGGTTTGTTTAGAAGCAGAAGCTGCTGCTTCTGTAACATTGAATAACTAACTAATGTATCTCATGATGTTGATTTGGAGCCATTTTACTATCAGGGTTTCAATTCAAGTTTGAGTAGCAGTTATTGACGTTTGATTCGAAAGTTTGCACTGACAAAGATTCAAGAATAATGGTTGTTCATCACTGAAGACTTAACCACAGCATTAATTTGATGTTTCTACTTTTTGCTAGGTTGTTAATTGTAATTGTACTCAGAATCTGCTTACTTGCCACTATATTATTTCCATCTGCTTGGAAGCCATAGTGCAAATTATATCTGCAAATATAAAACTTTAAATACTCCCTTACTGATAAACGCCTTCATATATATACTTTTATTGGCAACCAAGGTCATCTCATTAAAAATGTTTTGCACTCAGTGCCAGTAAAAATATGGAAACAAAAAAAGAAACAGAAAGGAAATAATATCATCAATGATGTTGGGCAAGTTGATAATATATGGTTGAATAGTAATGTTTTAAATGAGCTGAATTTTTCTTTAGAACTCAAATGTAATGGTCAAGAATTGTATGTAATAGAAACTTTGTATCTAGATTGTCAGTATTCATCACGTATTTATATAATAAATCTATCGTAGAATGGCTGTACAGATACGCACTCTAGAGTCAGAGATAGCACAAGAAAAGATAGAAGTGGATCATCTACAAGAGTTACTCAGGCAGGCTCATCATAAACATGAGAAGGATAAGGAGGCTCTCAAGAAGGCTACCAGGTACTTAGGCTATACTCAGTGTGGTGCCTGATGTTATATGTGTAATATACCCAAAGACCAAAGCATGTTGTAGTTAGGCAGTCACTTATTATAAGTTGTGTCAGTTTTGCATGGTAAAAAAATTCAATGCTTTATTTGGCATAAAAGAGTGCAAGGAAAGGAAACTCCCATTCTCCGCATTATGATGTCACAGTCTCCCGGAAGGGATTGTAATGTTTGTAATGAACATACGGGAGACTGTGAGATCATACTGCAGAGAATGGGAGTTACCCTTCCTTATGGAGGGCGCTCTTTCCACCATCAATAATTCATGCCAAGCATTTACTATGCAAATCTGACACAACTTTATCATAAGAAACTGCCTGACTAACATGCTTTGGCCTTCGGGTAATATTTTATGCTTTGTGCGGACAATGTCACATGAGACGATCGGACAGACTGAAGGAAAGGAGAAGAATAAAAACCTATATTTACTTCTATTTTGTTTCTCTCCGAAAGTAAAAAAGTCTCACAAAAAACTAATCATACTCTTCAATTACAACTTATAACGGGTTATTGGGCTAGATGCATCAGCTCACATGAATGGTCGTGATAGCAGACCAGTATATGGAAGTGTTTTTTTAAAAAAGTGTTGTTAGGCCAACTTACTATTTTCATGCTTGTGAATAATATTGTAGTTTAATGGTGATTTCATTACAGGTTTCCCCCATAGTAAATTGTTTTCAGCTTTGTAATTCAATTTTGGCGCACTGCCATAAATTTACTGTAGGAGGCCGCTGTTGATAGCCACTGCTTGTTTGTATAGCCAAGTTTCCCCAAACCAACAAACAGCTAAGATAGCACTTGCTACTGATAGTCGATACATAGATTCACTGCGAAGCGTTTAACTTATACCACTGCAAGCATAGAAACCAAAAGGGCATTTCAACAATATCCCTTCGATACAAATTTAACCTGGAAATCCTAACAGGATTATGTCAATTATTGCTAGAATTGTCTAGACCTCTGGGAAATCCAGAAAATTGCATTGTGGGATACTCATAAATCCGTGCTTTAGATTGTGTTTAATCCATTTTCACTCTCATGTTGTATTTAATCAACCATAAACGTAAATACTCATTTATTGTTTATGTGTTTAACAAGCCGTTGAGTTTTTGCTTGTGTATGAGTAAGCCTTGTTGAGTTTTTGCTTGTGTATGATTAAGTCTTGTCAAATGTAATGTTTTGTCGCAATCCCATAACAAGGAGTTGATTGTGGTGCTGTGATTTGATTGGTTAACGCTTAGCCTAATTTCTTACCGATTCAGAATTCAGAAACAGCGGGCTACTAAGTCAGAGTCCACAGTTGACCAGCTTAACTTAGCCAATATGGAGAAGGATCAAAGGATAGCAGAACTACAAGCAATACATGATGAGCACAAGGCGCTACTCAACTCAACGGCCAGGGAAAAAGCTTCCATGTCAGCTGAAAATCATGGCCTTAAAACGTGAGATCTCCCTCCGTCAGGCGAAGCTTTGTGTGATTGTGTGTGTTTGTGATAGTACGCCACTATGGTTAGCAGGTTGTGTTGAGAGAAGACTGACTAAAAGTTTAAACAATCCGATAATAGCTTGCCTAACTTTGAGAATGTTTCTCTGACAATGGTGAGGGGACTGTTGATGCGTGACTGGTGGGCCTGTTCAGTTTTGTGGCATTCCACAGTCATCGACCCTTATTTCACCCAAGGTAGAGCAATTACGAATGTGTTTGTGAATGAGTGAATTATGATTCATAATTGGTGTCTTGTGCGCTTTTGACAGTCAGTCGTGACAGCGTGTGTGGCGAGGTAAACATCACGTCTCTCTGGGTATGACAGAATGTGTTATTATTACATACGGTGTAGTGTTATGACTATCAGGTTAGGATTTGTTGAGTGAATAGAGATATTCGTTCTACTGATACCATGTTCTTTACTGAGACTGACACTAAGAATGCTGGTAAGTTAAGCATCTAACTCTCTAACTTACATACTCAGTATAGGATACTTATTAGGCAGTTCTGCATCTTTGAACAATGAGTAGTCGCCTTATTGATATCTTCATAGGCTGTATAATATTTGGTGGCGGCTCATCCACATTACCGCTGCCAGGATTCTGGCTTGACTATGATGATAGCCATCAAACAATCTGCCAGTGTAATGGGTATCTCATCACATGGAATGGTTTTCTATGTCTACCTTTCACTGATCAGCCTCATCTTATCTCAGTCAATACTCCTATTTCCCACCTATGCACAGCACATCGTTGTCGCCATTGATTCCAATAGCCTTACTCATGCCTCATTTCTTAACTCCTCTCAGCTGGTCCTTCTAATGCGAACTGTTCTCCATCGCGTCACATGTCGCTATCTGACTTTCGTCACACTGTCCAGTCACTAAGAGGGGAGGTGGAGAGACTAGCCCGCAGATCATATGCCAAGGACTTTGAGATTCACAGGCTACAAGATGAACTGAAGAAATCCTGCACACTTATGGAGGTTAGAAGATTTTACAGATTTAAAATTCAAGATATTTCCACCAGCAACACGTATATTTTTGAAAGAAAATCACTCGTTGCAAAACAGATTTTATATATCCAAATTTGTAAGGATTATTTTGAAGTTAATTTAGAGGCTAAGGCTAGGGCTGATAATTCCTTTCATGAACTGGTCGGCACTTACCATCAAAGTTAACACATCATATCTTTTTTTCTCCCTGAATATATATGATTACTTTGAGTTCCTGGAGGCTGGAACAATTAATCCTGAAAGCTTCTGAAGGGGGACTCTAACCCACTACTCCGGCAGCGACAGCGGCTGAGCTAACTGATTGCACCATCTCACTCTCCGAATGATTTCTATTTCCCTTCCCTCTGTACAGGATGTCTTACAGAGACAGAACGTACTCATAGATCAGACTAAGGCTAGGACTGTACGATCATCTGAGAGGGACTCTACACCGGCCCTCTCATCCCCCTCAGTAACTAAGGCTAGAGTGGCTAGTCTGGAGAGAGTAAAACAACCCAGATCTAATCACAGTCTGTGAGTGCCTCAGTATAATAACACCACACACACTTTACCCAAAATTTTACAGTAGGAATAGAACAAACTATATCTGAAATTCCCTGATTTCCCAAGGGTTTTAATTCTCTCCATTTAATGCAGTGCATGCTACTATTAGAAAATGCCGGTGTGCTTGTCATGTTGTGCAAACGATGAGATTATATTTATACAAGTGAATTATGGAATACAGTGTCGCTAAAATAAGCCCACTTCAAAGTTAAACCCACTGCTGGATCCATTTTGGCAGCGTTCGAAACCCCCCCCCCCCCCCCCCTCTACTGACAAATGCCTTTTTGCCTTCAGCATGTCAGTAGAGGCGGGGGGAGGCGTGTCAGGGGGGGGGGATTCCAAAGCTGGCAAAATGGATCAAACTTGATCTACCACTTTCATGTCAGTTCATAGATTAAATTAAACTTAGATAATTTGAATTTTTTAAACCATCAAAAAACTAATTTTAATTTTCCCTGTGTTTGTTCGGCAGATTACGATCTCACTCAGACAGCTGCTGTGTGACTAGTAGTGATCATACAAAGTCTGCTGACTACAGGACTGCCTGGCAGGAGTTCTATAAACCATCTGCTGATGAACCAGACGCCAAACAAGGGAAACTACCGAGCACCAAGGTGAAGAAAAACCAGCCAAGAATCAAGTTCCAATCACCGAATCAAAATAAAAGTCCGGACCGAAGAGTGGTTGATAAAAGGAGAAATGGAGGTTATAGGTGTGAGATCTCTCCCTGCAGAGTTGTGTTGGAGCAGGGAAAGGCTAGAATGAATGCTGTTGATAACAAACTGAGCAAGCTAAGAGGATTTATTAGCGGGATTCGCACCGATATGAATACCTCTCCTGTCAAAGCAAAGAAGAAAAACGGCCAAACACCCAGAAGCTCACCCAGGATGGGAAAGCCATCTAATGATCCGGTGACAAAATCTAGTCCAAACTGTGGAGCAATGAATAGACAGAAATCTCCTAGAAAGTCCAATGCAACTTCAAGCCCTTCACTCAAAAGAAGTCAAAATCACCCCAGTGCTCAGTCTAAGTCAAACATCAAGACTAAACAAGGTCGCAGGACTAATACACCAAGCCCTCGGAAACTCTCTCCTTCTAAACCTACACCTAAGGAGTACCAAAGTTCTCCAAGAAGTAGGCCTAACCTGAAGAAAGTATCTGCCTCGCGAAAAGGTGACCCTAATAACCTATCATCAAGGAGAGGAACTCTGACAAGGGTCAAGGACACTGAGACTGCCGAATGTAGTCTGAGGGCAAAAGTGGCTGTAAGAAGTAGACCAGATGAGCGATCAAACTGCAGGGATTGTTGGCCAAAGACATCACCAGCCCACCAACGAAAGTCTAAACCTGCCGCAGGTGAAGACGACCTCCATAATCCAGATGAGTTGTGCAGACAGCGGCAGAGTAAAACCAAAACTATTCCTACCAAAACTCATCCTAAGGGAACCAATCACAACACAGAAGACACACAGCAGATCTCTCAGTATACAGCTGATGAGCCATGTCAGTGTAGTGAATGTCTGCCTGAGAGAAGACAGCCTGCTGCCGGTGAGGATGTCATAGATCGGTCCACACAACACGACGGTGAGGAGAGTGAGCTGGATACTGCTGACCAGTCTTTTATGATCTCCGGCAGCCTAGTCCCTGATTCACCTGATCTTAGGAACACTCCTGTGTATAAGGATTCGTGGTGTCAGTGGGAAGCTGAGGACCTCCCATCTACTCAGAGGCCTTCTTACTATGAAACGGATGACGGAGAAGTGTATACTGAAGGAGATGTGCCACAGAGTCGCCAGAGTCCACGATCTCGCCGAGATTTATTACGAAGTAGCCGCCGTAGTTCAGGCAGACCTGACATGTATCAGGTGTCTCGCTCACACAGGGAGATCTCTCGCGATTATCGTGATCTCGATGCCGATAATGATTATGGGGAAGACGATTGTCAGGTGATGATGCTTACCTCCGACTCACCTGGTCACTGTCATGGGATGGGTGACTGTGTATGGCAGGTGAAAAGACCAGCCAATCAGAAACTTGGTAGGTACGAGCAGGATTTATGATGTATATTACTATTAAATAATTTGTGGTGATGTGTTTTCAGACTCAACCCATTTAAATTAATATTGTATTTATTAATTATTTAACCAGGTGTGACTGGTGACAGGGCTCTATTTTAATTGAGCCCAGGTCACTGATAGTGGCATCCCATTTTAAACCACAGCCACTGGGATGCCACCATGAGCAATCAAAATTGGTGCACATATCTTGACTGTTCATCACCCATCTGTCTAAGAATCATTGCCTTTCTCCCATATCTCACAGCCATACCTAAAGATGAGCTGGAAGCGGCCCTCCACATGCTGAGAGGTGACAGTAGAGTACATTACTGTAGTCCAGCAGCTACTGTAGCTTATAATCACATCCACCCTGAGGTGGTGAATAAGGAGACTAACGCTACTGGAGAGCGTATACAATATACCAGGTATGGTGTGATAGCCAGGGTTAACAGGTGTGTGGTGTGATATGATAGCGAGGGTTACCAGGTGTGTGGTGTGATATGACAGCCGGGTGACCAGGCTACTGTGTAGTTTATTAGGAGTTACCTTTACATGCGAAAAATGTATGCCCATTTTATCATGGAAAGAATATTCTGAAAAATGGGCCTCGTTTTTAGATTTCCTTCAGGGTGAACTCTGCAGATCATGTTATTTTGTATGGTAACTCGGCTTATGAATAGAAAAAATCCGTCTGATAAATCTTTGGTTTCTACATGCAGTTCTTTGATGATTGAATTCTTATCCACTGAGATAAAATTAAAACTATATAAAGTTTTATCTGCATCAGTTCTTCCTTCATTTGTATTTCTTTTCATAATTGTTTGAAGTCCCGTTCAGTATAACAATTCATCTGTCATTGTTTTCTCGTAGATCGCGCGCACAGAACATTGTACCCCGATCCCATACTGTTAATGTAACCAGCTCAGTAAACCAGCAGCAGTGGGAGGAGCTTATACAGCCTCTAGTGGACAGGGACCAATCAGCAGTAAGGAGTCGCAGGCATGTGTCGGGTGTTAGGGGGAATGGTTCAGGTCAGACTAGGACTACTCGGGACGTCACTACACCATCAGGTAAGTCTATGTAGATATACTTGGACATTAAATGATGAACTTGACATGTAGTTCTGGGTAATATCATTGCATGATATTGACTCATTCATTGTGTCCCATTCATGCCTGTCAGTCCTTCTCGCAAAACCAGGCTGTAAAATATCCTGAATTGTCTCTGTGTCGACAAATTTTCTAACTTTGCCCCTTTAGTTGAGCACAAAGAGATGTTACAAAGGTTCACTAGATTTCCAACCATTCCAAGCAAACAGTTATTTTCACCCTACCTCAACAAAGCCATGTGAGCCAAGGCTGACTTGACAAGCTTTGTTCGTGGGGGAGGATGATCTATCAACCCAACCCAACCCAACAACATAGCTTGCCAAGACATGTTAGGCTAAGAATTTGATCTGTTCTACCTTCTTACTTCTCTCATTTCTGTTTGTAGGTACGATCCGTGTGGAGGTGGATTCTCAGCCAAGACTATCCTTAGATTACACAGGCAGCACCAGACGACACCACACTACACCTAACAGTTATGTGATGTATGACTGGGAGTGTCTGAGAGAGAGGCCTACTAGAGACACAGAGGGAGCACTGAGGGTGATGACGGGTACGGCTAGGAGTGACGCCCCCGTCGAGAAGGTCGATGTTGGAACGGAACCAAGGTAGGGGAAACAACATCTTTTTGAATGATTTGTTGATTAACTTGCCCTGGTGGGTTTAGCGGTGATGTAGCTGGTAAAGTTATCCTAGACTAGAGTATATACAGATGTAAAGCATCGCCTTCTCTCACATGCTTGATATTATGAAATGTTGCTAGCTCACATTTACACCACCTTTTCACCTCATATAACCTCCCACAAAAAATTAGTGCCAGCAAATATAAGTTCATCGCGAAGAAAGCTAAAATATACTCTAGCTTCTTATTTATTCCTCGACAGAAAATACAGTCTCTTGCAAGATTCATTTGCTTTCCATTTCACTTGATTTGTATATTGCCTTGTGGCCCTGACTCATCCTTGCTTCATGCCACATTAATCGTTGAATGCTAAAAAAAACCACAATTTTGTTGAATTTTTTAGGTTTGTTTACCGAAAGCGAAACCATTCTTCTGAGGCTACTGATAGTGATATGGTACACGCTTCATCAATTCTGCACCGAAATGATTCTCAGCCCGGATCAGCTCAGCCCATGATACACCTTCAGACACCGTGTCGCTCAGCGCAGCACGTGGAAATATCCTCTAGATTTAACAATCAACCAGAAACACCACCACAAACTGACTATAACCTTGGCGCATTCGCTCTGAAACATTATGACCCCAGCGCTATGCAGTCACTGGCTGTTCCGGGTACCCATAAACACCAGCTGCCAAGAAGATTACCTTCTACAGGGTCAACAAAGTCTGACACAGAGAGAGAGTTCATCTGTCACCATAGTGTGTCAGCCCCGTTCCATCATCAGGATAACATGACTCAGAATAAAGGCTCTCAGGCCGGTGTGAAGGCTGCCTCCTACACCAGGCGTAGTGTCACTAGTGAGAGTAGTGACGCTATGATGGTATGTAAGGACCTCCGAGGTCCCGCTGTAATAGTCGATCCACATCACCGCTATTTGTCGGACTCTAGCGATCCCCCCGTCTCAGGCACTTATATTCTAAATCGTGATATTGGTCCTAGTGCTATCCTTGAAGTTGACAATACCGATCAAACCTGTGCGTCGGACGCTTTTCCGTCATACAGCGAGCAGACTGAGCGCAGCCTTGCCACTATGCAGACGGTGATTGTTAAAGAGAATGATCACTATGTCGTAAGACCACTGCTTACCTCAGACGCAACAGAACCAAATCAACAGAGAGCTGAAAATTCTATTGAGGTTCGCTGGAGAAATGAAACGGTTGATCCGGGGCTCACTGCGAGGCGTGTGGTAGCGTTTGAAGACCCAGAGGTTGATGTAGATAGAAGCTCACCTGCCATTAGTCCTGAAGTATGTGAGGGAAGGCTAGAAACAGAGGCTATGGATCCCATAGAGCCTAATCTGTTAGGGGTGACTAACTCTAGATACAGGTTCTCTGACAGGCCGCTGGATAAGAGTAATAACTCGATAGTGGAGGCGGAGGATGAAGAGTCACAGTACTATGAGCCTGTCTATACCAGATGTGACAGCTGTAGTGACGATCTCAACTTTGACACAGTGTATGACAAGGTGTGTAATAAAAACTCCGAATCCGCAGTGATATATCCAACTAGCAGTCATCGAATAAACAGACTGGTTCGATCTCAGAGTAACCCGTGGAACGCCCAGCCGATCATGTGTAAAGTAGGCCCACACCCTGCCCTGCTGGGAGAGATGAATATAAGCAGTAACGCTGGAGAATGGACCGACTGTAGACTGTGTGCACAGGGAGAAATACACATCTGTGGTTTGTCAGTCAGCCAATCAGGAAACAGGTCAGTCAAACAATAAACCAATTAAGTGACAGGTCTTCTGTCACACTTAGCTAAAGCTGAAATAATTCAGATCTGTTCTGTTTCAGACCAGAGATCCATTATCAATTTTTAATTAGCTCCATCCAAGAAGTTATAGCGTGAGTTGAGCTTTTCTGCATTCTGTTTTGCCATTTTGCCAATTTTGAACTCTACTTCGGTGAAGGTCAATGCTCACATTCACTCTGTTCTTTCAGTCTACATATTGAACCCTTAAAAATGTGTCCTTGTAAAGATGTCCTGCAAGCACAGCACAACAATCAATAGCCAGCCACTATTGAATAGACATGGTTTCTGTGTTGCTTAGTAACAGATAAACATTACAGCCTTGTGTTCATGTCATATCCTGAATGAGTTTATTTGACTTGCAGGTTCAAGTCAAAGTCAATTTTGGACCAGCGGGATGGTTCTCGTCATGAGCACATAGATTTTCAGTTAGATGATAACTTGAGTTTCAGATATGCAGCACCGCAACAACAGCTGCTAAATGTTTGTATCGCCACGCCGGCTGCACCTCAAGGTGAGACGAATGTCACTGTTATCAGCCTTAGATGAAGCTATATTCTATATAAATATAATGTACCCTCTAAGCAAGTGGTCTACAGCTGTTTGATGGGTTAATACGAAGCAATAGCCAATGTCATTTTCATACCCAAGCTTGTACATTGTTATGTGCAGTATGCAGACATTATTTTGAAAGCTTCATTTAAGTCATATGATTATGGGGAAGACAGTCCATGGACTACATAACTAATAACATGCCATTCAAAATACCCATCCCTACTACCAGTGACTCAACTAATGTGCTTTGAGATCCATTTGACGACTCAGTTTGTAATTAGCCGATTTTATATTATAATAACAGGTACAATGAACAGGGCTAGTGGATATGGAGAAGCCCTCGGTAGATCCCTCACCTCCTCCGCACACTGCAGATCTCATCAGAAGTTAGATAAGAACTATGTGTGTCAGCCCGCTGCCTCGGGTACAGCAGCAGCAGAGAGGCACGGCTTCAAACCTAGTAAGGTATGTAACTACCATTAACTCGATCAGAGCATGAGAAGGTGAAGATTTGACAATGTCGATGTTCCTAAATAGCAGTTGCAAGTCTGTTTAATTTGCGCTCATTGTGTTCTCTTCATCTAAGAGTAACTTATAGAGGCTACAGTCGTTTTCTTGGCACCAATAATCAGAAAATAAAGGAGTGCGATCAATGAACTAAGTGTATTAGTGGCAGCAGTGTTACTTTGTAGAACAATATCCTCTACATCATTAAGTTCACTGATTTTACTCCCAGGACCATCTGCAGTGGTTATACTGAACAAATGAGATATAATAAAGCAATGTTGTTTCCCCTTGACTTTGCCTCCGATTCACTATGATCATGCTTCGAATGAGTTGTCCGTTCCTGAATTGAATGAAGAATGCTTACGCTCTCCATGATGGTAAAACTTCAAAAAAATAACTGCCGCAGCTGGCAATTGAAGCTGAGCGTTTGTTGCTAACCACTCATCTACACCGCCATCTGCGCCGTAGCGCATCAACATGGATCCCCATATCAAATGAAGGAACACGAACCAATGTGAACGGACGTTGACCTAAATGCTATTCCCATGTATCGATCAGGCCTAAAATCAATGTAAACATAGTGATTCCCACACCAGCCGAGCACATCACATTGCTATGTATTATTACTGTTGCTATGGTTACAGGTGTTGAGAGCACCTAGCCGAGGTACGAGTCGACTGAAAGCCACTAAGACAGTGAGCTCTGAGTCACCTGTTAGAGGTGAATCCAGCACAGCTCGGGTCGGTACTAGGGCGCCCTCAGCTACAAACAAACCTGGGTATGTGTCACTATTGTATAGGTAACTTACCCTAGATGTGTTGTTATTACCTAGAGTTCGAGAGTGGCTTACTTCCATCTCAGTTTTTCATCTCACTCGTAAGTTAGAATTGAGCGATAATTGTAGATTGGAAGTATGCTTTCGATTTTCTCTGTATAGTCACTCATTCTCTACAAATATGTAAGACCAATGCAGACCTAAAGTCAATGAGATAGGTTATACTAATAATTTTATGGAAATTACAGAGTCATGGGTCAGAGTCATTACAGATAAAATGTTATTTGCATATTTTCTTTTGTTGGCGACTCTCGCTCAAACACCCATCTTACAAGATGATCACACTGTGCCAGTGAAAATCTTCAGTGCTAGCAAGTGCTCAGATGAGAACAGTTACCTCAAACCTATAATTGAGTCGTCAGTATTAATCTTAAATGAGTTTTCATCAGTAGCGTCATTAAGACAAGTGTCAATAATCTATTTGTTTTTTTCTCTTATTGCAGCGGAAACATGAGGAAGACAAAACAACTTAAAACTACAAAAACTAAGAGCACTCCAAACTCAATGGTAAAGCTAAGCTAACATGTTCACTAAGGAATGCCTCCATTTTCAAAACCAGTGATAAATACCTATCATAGCATTGTGGCCCTTTAATGTTAGGGTAAATCAATTGATTGCTCTTGATTTGAGGCAGGATTTATTGCGGCATTAGTAGCATTCAGTAGTTCATTTGTTTTTGTTGAATTATCTGTATAATGGTATTCGGTTGTTATGAGTTACTGTTGTCATTTGTCGCTAGAGTAGAGACACATTACCCTAAATTATTCACAGGAGGAAAAGTTTTTCTTTCGTTTATGCCTGAAGAGGCAAACATTTACCCCCTCGCATTATACAGACTCTCAAATTAGCCAGCAAAAGTTAGCTACGACCATTGAGTCTCACCAAACCAGCCAAACTTATCTCTAGCTCACACTTATACATACGCCTATCAGGTTCTATGTGTGATGTGTATAATTAATGGCAACATGTTAAATAATTTGTAGTTAAGACCTATCTTTACTGTCAGTTTGGCTTACTTGTAGTTTTCTAAGCCTCAGCTGCACTCTCCAGCGGCTGGCCCTGTAAGCTCCACTCCCTCTCATCAGATGTCGGCAGCAGCGGCAGATTATGATGATGAGTTTGACAGGCTGCTGACTGAGGATTTCTGTTGTGATAGTTACGGTATTCACTGTCCCCCTCCGTCACCGCCCAGCCCAGGGGCTCGAGTCAGACCGGATATCACAATCAACAACCATGCGGTGAGTGATATATCATTATTACTAGTCACTGTCTACTGTTTTGATAAATCAATGTGATTTGACTCGCCCAGGGCCAAAGCAATAAAACCCACTAGTAGGAAGTTGTTCCTGACACATTTTGAAATCGCATGTAAATGCCATGCATCTGTTGACTTGACTGGAGCCACAAAGAGTGTGTGGCACTGTTTCATTAATCGGCTAGTTGATGGTAATTTGAATAAATAGTTATATTAATTGCTTGTGCATACTGTATTCTGTTTATCCTTGTAGACTGAGAGACCACAGTCAGTAGGTAGGCGAGACTGTGATCCATGTTGTATACCGTATCAGACTATAGCCCGACACTCGTGTGAGCTTGTACATCTTGGTACTAAGATCCGCTCACTCAGTAAGTAAGTTTGTTACTTACATCGTTCGGTTTCAATGTTCTTTACCTAATCACTTATTGTTACCATCCTATCGTTATCGGTATGGTATGGATGGTTTCCCTACCGCGACTCGGGAAAGTTAAGCATTTCTGTTTCTGTTCACCACCATAATGTATCCAATTTCCCAATGTGGGCTATTCTGCTGGAACTGTTAGGACTTGATGTGGGCTCAACTTGGCCACGCCCAATCATCTTACAGAGATTTGATTCGAATGATTCTTTCTTTCAGAGCCATAAAGGCAAACATCTGTAGGAACCAGTACTATGAACAGATCATACAAGACTATCGGCAAGAGTTTGTCGAGAGAAAGTGTATTCTGCAGTCGATAATGCAGAGCCACGGTGTACATATCCGGGATCTACCTCCTATAGAGCTGTGGCCTAAGATCTGTCAAACCTGCTGCTTTGAGCCAGACAACCAACAGTGTCACGATTGTAGCCAGTCTGAGCCAATCGATCCTTGCAGCAATATGGAGGACCTCTCACTACAAGATACCCTTTGTACTCAGAATTCGCAATGTCAACCAGAATGCCCTACGCCTTCACTGTGTCATGATCAGTCTCAGGTTCTCTACGAGTACCAGGATGGTCCACTTAAACATGTCACATACTACTGTCCCTGTCTGCCATCATGCCCACCATCTTGTCTGCCATCTTGCTCACCATCTTGTCAAACCCCTTGTCAGCCATCTTGTCTGCCATCTTGCCCGTCATCTTGCCCGCCATCTTGCCCGCCATCTTGCCCGCCATCTTGCTCGCCATCTTGTCAGCCATCTTGTCCATCACCATGTGTACCTCACTGTCACCCAATTTGTCCTCAACCGTGCCCACCACCCTGTCCGCCACCATGCCCACCGCCACCATGTCAGCCAGTAATGTGCAAGTCTCATTCTCCACGCCGACCAATGAGGCGTCGGCGTTCTTCTTCTCCTGAACCAATTAAATCACCAACATCTCGTAGACAGTCAAAGAGAAGACAGGCAGTCGGATTTTGTGATACAGACTGTGAGCCACGGTGTAAAACTGAAACTCTTGCTCAAAAGTTTACTAAATGCTTTGAGGAAATAATGATGGACCAGCTTGATCACAGACATTTTGCTGATTATTTAATAGAAAGAAACAGAAATATCTCTAGGGGATGTCATGAAAGAGAATGGTAACTTAGTACATAATAAAGCTTGTTTTGCAATTAAACTTTATTTCTCTTTTCAACTTGTCCAAGGAGTTGCTTCACTTCCATCTGCTTAATCTATCCTGATTTATCTGACTTCAAACTCCTCAATCTCTATACTTTACATCATCACTAGTAGTTAATAAGCTCTTCAGCTCTTTTTGTTCAGCGTTTGGCAACAATTTATTGTCAAATCAAATTAATGTATAAGTTGGTATCTGTACAGAATGATTTTTAATGAGAGGTTGTGTTGTGAGAACGATTCCATCAATTTTACATCAGTTGAGTAGTAAAACTGAATGTATCTGCATGATGAGTGTTTAAATCTGTATGGTTATGTGAGAAAATCAGTGTCCATGCCTGTGCTGAATGTTTGAGTTAATCATGTATAGTCAGGAGTTTTAAGGTGACTGTATTCATGTCCTTAGATTGAAAATGTGTAACACATAAAAATAATAAAGCCTAATAGTTCCTAACATTGTTCATTTATTTAGTTGATTTGCTGTGCGTAACTAACCCACTAGAGGGAATGGGGAGGGTCACATAGATATATGATACAACAATAGAGAGGCATTTAATATTTGGGAAACCCACATGGAAAACTATGACACTGCTTGATCACATGACCTATTTGTGTGACTGCTTGATCACAGGGCCTGATTGTGTGACTGCTTGATCACATGACCTATTTGTGTTTACGCAGACGACTATCAGAGATAGAGAAGATGCTGACTGATGCTGAGGATAAACAGAGACAGATCACAGATCAGTCTAATGCTGACAATCATAACAAGAATCAACAAATACAACAACTCAAGTCTGAGCATGAGAGAATCAAGGTCAGTCTTGTCACCAAGGGCTCAAGGTTGGGGGAAATTTTAGTTTCAGCTCACGATTATCAGCTCTAACTAATATTTTATGAATTTTGCACAAGCTCAGATCAATTTTCAACAGACGATTCTGTTTTGTGTTTTAGACCACCCTGTTAACGGTAGAGGAGAAATGTTCATCACTAGAAGCTGATTGCAGATCTATGGAGACACAGAAACGTGACATGGAGAAAACTGTCAGAGATTATCGGGCTAGAGCTGAAAGGTTAGTGATACAACTCTACAACTTGATCAGTTAGGTCAACCCTCAAGGAGGACTATAGTTAGGAAGCGATTTATCTCTGTTGATTTTTGGCAGCTGCAAATTGTAGTAAAATAATTTTCACTGAATCATGATTGTTTTTACAGGCCAGTTATTCGTGATGAGACTATATTTGAGTGTATTCATACTTTCTTAGAACTTATCATGAACATGAACAAATATAAACACACCAAAAATGGTAGTCAGCTCACACGGCAATACATTTGTGTTACTGCTTTTGGACCATCCCCATGAGCTTCCGCTGGTAGTCCTGACAAGGCCGCTGTTGCATTCTTCTCACCACCATAATACAAGTCATTGTTTGTTTTAGACAGGGTGACCATAGTTTTTTGTCCTACACTGGTTAGTTTGACTTATTTTACTTTTGTAGAAGCGAACAGGAGTCTGATGTGATCACACGCAGACTTACAGATACATCAGCTGCTCTGGACAGAGTTAAGATGGAAAGCTCTATAGAGATTGAGAGAGTAAGTTTGATCCCCTCCCTGGACTTCTTATTTAATAAGCCAGTCTGCTTATGATTCTGCAGTTACTGTCACACAGGTTGAGCTCTGTACCTTTCTCAGTTATAGGTTTTATACTTTCACCCAACGATTTTGTTCTGAATTTCTACGACCCATGTCGAAATCAATGATGGTGACCGATATCATAACTGACAAAACCAATCTTCTGATTTGGCCATTTTTTGTATTAAATCTGACCAAGGAGTTTGAAATGACCATCCAACGATAAAAGCTGCCCCAAACTGTCTTTTCAAACACCATTCATCTTTTATGGTTTAACTTTTATTCCTGCTTGGTTTCAGCTTTATTGCCGTGTAAATCTCACAGCACCCCTAAAGCATGCTAGAGCTCTTTACACAAAGCTAGATTTATTTCATTTACCTACTGTTGTGTTGTTATGATTATCAAATGTGCTCCTTCATGTTTGAGAATTTTCTGTTTACACTCTCATTCATGAAGTTCCTGGTGCTAAAAATGTAAATCGATTCTCAAACTTGATGTAGCACACAAACTGAAGGCTGTTCGATCATAACACCATCTCCACTGATTAATAGGACTTGTTTAGAAGCTCTTCGCCCATGATGGTAAATTTGTCGTAAAAACTCTCAACAATAGAAAAGAGTCCTCCCCATTTTGCTTCAACATTATTAGATCGGGTGCTTTAACAAATACTAAGATTTTAAAGGCAGGCTTTATATAAATAATCCCAATGAGTAAATGATCATTGTGACTGTTAGTTGACCTTGAATCCCTGAATTCACAAATACCCAATTTTGTGCCCAAGTAATAGCATTTCAAAAGCAAATTATCCGGAAGTAAAAATGCTGAATATTCGGCATTTATTTGAGTGGGAATTTCGGTTATGTTCTGTCCTAATTTTGACCTCAAAATATCCTCAAACATTTGCTCCTGGCTTGAGCTAATAGGTTCTGTGTAGAATTGAACAATGATCATTTACTAATTGGCGCAGGGTTTATTCTCCATGGCCTTGACCTTCTTATTCTCTCAATGTGTTATCTCACTCACTGTGTGACTGTTGTGCTGTGGTTCACAGGTTAGGCAGAGGTTAGAAGATAGGCTTGCTGAATTAGAACCCCTTCCAGAAATGCTCAAAACTGCAGAACTTAGGCTACATGAGGCCAATGACCGATTACTAAGCGTTGATAGATCGAGTGACGAAAAAAGTCAGATGATTTCTGATCTCAGCAACAAGGTATAACAGATTATCACAATCTCAGTCATAAGGTACCATGAAACAGACAATCTCCGTTTGAGTATAAAACAACGTTGAAATAAAAGCCTGTATTGATAACCCATTTCAGCCATACCCGATCGCGCTGATACCTTGTGGTCCTTAAAAGAGCCAAAGTTAGTCCCACTGTCCGGGAAATGTCTTTCTTTTGACGTGTTGGGGAACATGAAACATACTCTTCTGTTTTCTCTGCGTTAGTTGTGTGGCCTTGTGTGCAGTGACCTCTATCTTATTTCTCCTAATATCTAACCCCCTTCTAATGAGAGAGCAATTATCATGGTAGTACTTCTCTTAAATAAAACAGTTATTTGGTCACAGTTATGAAAGTCATCAGTGTCGTGATGCCTTGTTACCACTTTTTCTGTACGCTATCGTTACCTTTGGCTCTGATCGGCTGTTTTCCCCTTAAACAACCAATCAGCGCCAACACACTTGTTATTGTGGTTATGTTGAGTCATGCATTTTCATTGGCTATGCTATATGCAAAATTGTCAAAATCATCATAAGTTTAACTTCATGTATGTGAAAATAGGTTTTGCTGATTTGAACTTGCTTTTCTATAGTAATGGCAGATGAAAGGCTTGTTTTTTTTGTCATCTCCATATTGTTTTTACTATGCTTGTTATATGTTTCTGATAGGTTGAAAGACAGACTGGTGACATAGACCTCTGGAGAGAAAAATATAAAACACTGGAGACATCAATGCAAGCTAAAATGGAGGCTCTAGAAAGGTAAGGAGAGAAGATAACAGCACTTTAAATCTAGGATCACTTCCTCTGCATTTAGAGATTATTCTCTCCTTCATTGCTCACAATTATAATTCATACTTCAATGCATGTAAAGTCTGATTACTGGGATATCTTGATATCTGAGAGGGAACCGGACAACTTCATAGCTGGACAGCAGGCCTAGCGTTGGCACTGTCCATCTGTAGAAGCTATCTGATGCTTCTCACAAGACGGCAACAAATGCTGTGAATTACATCAAACTTGATCTTACAAAAATCGTAACTTAGAAATTCAAATGAGTTCCATATCCTAGTATCCATTCAAACAGATGATTAGCGATGAGAACCTTATGCATAGTCTCTCAATCTTTACCTTGATCATCTTTGTCTCCACTTAGCTTGTATTTTCTGCATTCACTTCAATTCTGATAGCCATATTATTATAGCGCCACTCAGGAATTAGGCGAGTCCATTTTCTCCTCATCTCTAGGACAGTAAGTGCAAGCGACCCCCAAAATCTTCCCCTAACATCGAGGAATGCTGGTAGCTTTATACTTATTTAATTTGGCATGGATTTAGGTTGGACCTAGCGAGAATCCCACAAGAACTGCACAGCTATTTTTAATCTAAGGAGTTTAAATTTCATTTAATGAAAACTTACATGATTGTTTGACGATTAATCACTCCTAGTTCAGAATTTGTGCAATCCTTGCGGTGGGTGAAATATTTGACGATAATTATATCTGAATATGGCATGAGGTTATTTGCTTTTTACTGCTTTGGCAACAAGAGTTGCCTGCTTCTCATTTCTGTACCCCTGCATGTTAAGGGATTGTAAGGTGGCTGACTGGTGTTAAGGGTACTGAGTACTAGGCGAGCAAATAATCCATACAATGACAACAGAAACTACTTCCTGACTAGTTAAAGTGCGCAAACTCCGCCCAGGTTACCGCATGTCCGTGTTGTGTTTAGTGATGGAATACCACTACCACCAATCTGGGTGGAGTATGAACATTTACACTACTTCCCTTTCTGATTAATACCCAAAGATTTACCTGTAACCACCATCTCTCTCAGTAGAATCAATGATTCACCATATTGAACTAGCTTTGATTTAGTTAGTGACCAAGGCGCTAGGAACTAGTATGGTGGGAGGGATGGATTCATTTATTAACTTGCATAATGGGACTAACACATAAACTTAACATTACGTACCATATTGCATGTCTATAGGAGCCTAATGCTGCATGTATGACGTAGGGCAGGGGTGCCCAACCTATGGCTCATGAGCCACCTCGGCTCATTTTGGCTTTTTGGGTGGCTCATTTTATTATTTGCAAATTTCACGCGCTTTTTGGCGCGAATTTCATGCATTCAATTTATGCATATACAATGTACATTAAATGTATGTATAGTGTATACAAGTTCATTGTACTGGGTGCCTGCATTGTATATATGTGTGTAGAGTTGTCTTCTTGCAGACTTGCCAACCTAAATTTTCCAAAATGCTTATAAAAATTTGCAAAATGCTTAAAATGCTTACAAAACTCCAGGGCGCCTCATATGACCAGAAATTGCCATAAAAAATTTTCGCGCTACGCGCATAATCTCACACAGTGACTTTGCTTTGGTAATTTTCCCAGCACTTATACATGAATGATATGATACATATCACTGACGTAGGGTATGGTTCATGTGTCAATGTTATCATATCAGTTACTAGGCATGCTTGTCAGTATCGGTCAACAGATTTATTTGGCAGTCTTATTGTGAAAATACTTTATAACTTTACTTGTTTTTGGGTTTTGGTAGTATGTATGTCACAGCCACCCCCTGCAACATTTTGAGTTACTGGTATAATCGTATTATTGGGATAAATGACTGTCTTAAGAGGTGACTGTGGATGGTAGCTATTTTGACTAGCCCTGTTGTATGGTCGGAAGGGGACAAAGGAGTTGAAACGCTTGTCAAAACATGCTAGCTCGATGGTAATGTTGTCAATGGTTGGCATGCAAGAGAGGGAAATTATTACTACAGCTGAAATTGTAAATCTTTCTCTACCTGGCTGGCGGTATTCTGCCTCTCAGTTAAAGCCCACAACTCACGAGATCAGTAGTATGCAATTGGAAGTGTTATCTATTTCTAAGGTTTGACATTCCATCGCCTTGTTGCTGGTAGTTGTATCGCTGGGCCATCTTTTTCAAAAAAATTGATTGTGATATACAAAGTCCATGTACTTCTCTTGTTCCACTGTTTGTTATTATCACCTGTAATGCTATTTTAGGAGACTGAAGGAGGTGGAGAATAAGAACACAGACCTGATGATCAATGTGTCTCATAAAGAGGAGGCTCTCAACAAGGCTAACTATAAGGTAGGCAGCTATAGCTCTCAACAGGGCTCACTATAATGTAGGCAGCTATAGCTCTCAACAAGGCTCACTATAATGTAGGCAGCTATAGCTCTCAACAAGGCTCACTATAATGTAGGCAGCTATAGCTCTCAACAAGGCTAACTATAAGGTAGGCAGCTATAGCTCTCAACAGGGCTCACTATAATGTAGGCAGCTATAGCTCTCAACAAGGCTCACTATAATGTAGGCAGCTATAGCTCTCAACAAGGCTAACTATAAGGTAGGCAGCTATAGCTCTCAACAAGGCTAACTGTAAGGTAGGTAGCTATAGCTCTAGCTTTAGCTTACACTATAAGGTACAAATAACTAAAAGTTAACTATAGTAGCATACACTATGATCTAGCTATATGGTAAACTAGCGCTGGTACTCTAAATTTGAGGTAGGTAAAGATAACTATGTGGTTACTATAACTCCAACTGTATCTCTGCAATAATTAAAATTATGAAATACCTAGTTACTATCATAGCTAGAAACTAATAGGTAGTTACTGTATAGCTAATACTTGCGTTATAGCTATACAGTAACTATAACTTTGAAGTATTTTTTTAACTTTTGCTCTCAATATATCTATACGATTACTATAAATAGGGAGTCGCATGTCTTGCTAACCGATATAAGATTTTGTATTCGTTACTGTTTTCCTGACACACAGTTGGAGGAGCGTACTACAGAGAACTCTACATTAGCTCGACAGTTAGAGAACTCACTGGCTGATACTAGGAGGCTATCTGAGGATACTAGAGAGAAAGCTGCCTATAAGGTGTGTGTGGTTAAGTGCTTCTAATGTGCCCAGCTGCTAGTGGTAGTATTCCATCAACAATTACGTAATACCCTCATCAGATACCCAGTGACAAAAATTAAACACTTCAAATGTTTCTTAGAAGATACCTTGGTTTACACAATGCTCAAGCTGTCCATTACACTGATACGCGTCGCAGTGGCCGACCATTCAGTAAGAATAGATAAGAGGTGCACAAGAGCCTCAATCTAGAGCATGCATGTCCGAAGTTTTATCGGATCTTCACACTTGTTTTATGGGAGCATACTAATTAGCCGCGCCAAATTTTGATACAGATATCAGGGATTTCCAATTTACTACAAAATAGTGACAATTGAACTTTTCTATGTTTGTTAACTTGAATTTCAGATGTAGTCACAGAATACTGAAGGCAATTTACACCTTGTGGAATTTCCTTTGTTTATTTTATTTTTCACTGAAAAGAGATAATGTGGCTAAACCTAGACAGGACACTATATTGAGCATTAGCATTGAGGCACTGAGGTATTTAATTGTGGGGCGATGTGACAACATTGGAAGGTGTAGAAGCGATGATGCTATGAAATAGCATCAAGTTGATAACAAGATGCTGCTGATTGTAAAGCAATCTTCAAATTCAAAAATCGATCAAAACTGTTCGAGTTATCAACAAAAAACCTGGATTTCTAAAATCAATGACAGCATCATTGCTTCTACGCCTTCCAATGACGTTATGTTGCCCCACAATTAAGTGCCTCACTTCAGCTGTATATAGTTTCCTATCTAGGTTTATTATTAAGTCTACGGGCTCAACTGATTTCAGTGGATAGGGTGTAATTAGCCAAACAAAATGACCATCTCCGCAAATGCCAAATTGGCCAAGGTTGGGCATGGCTGCTCTGGAGTACGAATGAACATCGCGTCAGTCTAACATTCTTAATATTTTGTTATAAGGAGAGAGCCATGCAGGACAGGATTCGTGACTTAGAGGAGCAATCCACTAATCAGAGAGCAGAAGCAGCTAAAGCCAGACGAGAGAAAGAAGAGATTGAGAGGAAGTTTAACTCTAAAGTTTACGACCTCAAGGTTTGTAAAAGGCAGTATAGTTATCATCATTGCTTGTTGCTCATTGCTCGCCTTATACCTCTCAGTGGCCAAATACAAATAGACTTACATATCGTACTGTCGCCTTGACATTAATGTGTCAGAGTTGATACGCAAGTTCTGCACAGCGAAGCAAATGACAAATGTTAAGCCATCTTCACCGTTTGATGTCTGTAATCTTTGAACAAAGCTTGGCCAGTTTTTATAAATCATTTTCGCGGTCCGGAAGATGCCTTAACCTAGATTGAAATACGATTTTATTCTAAATGCCTTCTTATACAACTTGAGAATAGCCTCATTTTTGGATTTTGGATAGCAGATGACCTCACAATATAGCTGATCAGTCTACTGTACTGTAGAAATCGTAGTCACTCATCCCTACCGATCAAAATACATCATAATCTTTTTACTATAACAGGATCGACTGGAGCAGTCACATGCTACTAACAGGAGTATGCAGAATTATGTACAGTTCCTGAAATCATCCTACGCCAGTGTTATGGGAGATATATCAGCTACCAGCCCTCTTAGCCCTGTGAGAGCAAGCAGCAGCCTTAGAGATGGCGGGGCTTCAATCAGACAGCCTCACTTCTGATGAATAAGATTATTTAGTAACTGAGGCTATATCCGTCCACACTTCAATACACACAATTAGTTATTTTTAGTTTTCTCAGGAGTTGATTGTCATATTTGTACGGACACCTCTATTGGTTAATGTTCTTCATTTACATAAGGACACAGCCATCATTGATGAATTCATTCATTACTATGCACTTCAAAGCTACACACAAACTGCAATCAATCTTGGGTGTTCTCTGTTTTTACAATGTAATGACTTTTAGTATGCTAGTACATAAACTCCCTAGTTTTGTTGAGTAATTACAGTATGGTGGATTTAGCATTACAAGTTTTAGTGTGCCCGATTTTAGTGTGCCCGATTTTACTAGAATTCTTTGTGTTGAGATTAACGATGTGATATTAGTATCAATAGCCAAGTAAGATAATAGTTTGTAGATTATTTCAGGAAAATATTCGATGTGTGACTTCCTCACTCCATGTATCTTGTTCAACCCCAGATGGACTCCTTGTTTCTGCCAAACCCTACGACTTTAGTTTAGAAATGACTTTGAGTATTTTGTGTGCTTGCTTTGAGCAATAGTTTTCCATAATTGTATTAATAAGGTCATACTTTAGCTTGATGAGGAATCGAATATTTTGTGACTCTATGACTATCTGTAAATTTCCTTTGCAAGTTTTTCGAACCATTATGTTTACGTTGTGTGCCTCTCCGGTTGATTTTTTACCTGCAGACCCACTGTCTGTTACAGGTCTGACTAAATACTTGATTTTCGCTGACAAATTATTTATTGAATAAAAGAGTAAGTAGAAAGATGATAGACATCAATGGGTGTATTCTTTGAAAGCTATACGATGGATCCAAAAAAATAAAAACAACATCGAGGTTTCTCACACGGTAGCACAGGGTATCGAGACTGTAAATTGACTTGAGTTATTATATGGATATTTTAGCTTGACAATCATAATGAGAATGTATGGTGATTTAATGACGTAAGTGCGCTGAAATAAAATTAAATCAGCTTTCCATGCACTGCGAATAAACAATTGACATCTCTCTGTCATTTAAAATTGAATGCATATTATAACAAACTCTACATTTCAAGCAGTAATTGAACCAGGAAGTTTTTGGCGCAGCTGCTGCATTCAAAGGCCGAGCAGGTGCAGAGTTCTAATCAATATTGAATTTAAATCAAAATGAAACATAAATGCAAACTTATATGTGAGCGCTCCTGGTTGTTATGAGTATGATTCAACAGGTTAAAAACCTGTGAGACAATAGCGGTACAAAATAAACCGTTAGTTGTACAACATGTGTCACGAAACTGAAGTGAAATTTTAACGGACATTTAAAACAGGATTTACATGCGATTAATGCGTATGAACCCGGAAATCTTGAGACCGCTATGAATTCTCAGGCTGTATGTATTACATGCGTGGGTAGATTCTGAGACTAGACAAGCTGTGATGTGATAGACTAATCTGAAAATTAGGTAAGTTAACTTGCTAACGTTAGTAATTCTAAATTAGAATTCTAACTTAGTTTTTAGTGTAATTCTGATAGGATTGTTCTGATCAATGGCCAACAAGTTAGTGATCAGTGATGTTTTTCTTTTTTTCTTTCTATGCACTAGGTTTTAGTTGACCGTCCTTGAGCGCAGTTGGCTAGTGTTGGATAGTACCCTATACTCTTGTCCGCTGTTGCCGGCTTCTCTTTTTCGCAGAGGCAGTGGGGGATCTTTATACCGCGTGCAAGCATACAGTAGACCTCCTGTATTTATGGTCCTGATCCAAACGGACCTGGCCAGGATGAATGACTTGCCAGTGCCAAATCAGAAATGACAGCCGGTGCCGAGAATCTAAACTGGATCATAAGATCACAAGTCCTTACCTTTAACTGTCAGACCACTCCTGTTGTGTTGGGCAACCTTGTCACATTTCCATAAATTGGCTAACCTACAATCCACCACCTTATCTAAAGTACCTTCGATCATTGATATGAATTCATATATATGAATATGAATATATATCAATGCCTTCGATAAAGCTGAAAAGAATGCTCTGTCAAACCAACCAGCCAAAAAACCAACTCAACGGAGAAGGGCTGAATGTTTCCCTCTCATTGGTACCGTTCAACTTTTCCAGATTCATAATCATCAACCAGTCCCCCAGTGGACACAGCAGCTCAGGATGCCTCTAGTCGGCGGTACGTCACCGGAGGGTACAGCAGAGGGCGATGACATCACATATTACCCAGTAAGGGAATGTGGCATGTGTATGGACTGGGACTTTAGTCCTGCTAGTAGAGGTCTCAGGTTATTCATCCCATGTCAACACTACGCATGTCAAGTCTGCACTGGTAGGTATACCAATAAAAGGTGTAGACCACAGCCAGCCCTTTAAGGTGATTGGGAAGGAGATTGCAGCCTTAGGCAGTTATTAACGATTTAATTGGCTACCCGTGATCGCCTTTCCAAATATCATTAAGAGCTGAGCTTGGTGTAGAATTGTGAATCAGACAAAAATCGACGGAGTTCAAAGTTCTATACCGTCAGAACCACATCCTGCTTTTATTTTTTGATAAGAGTTCATTTTTTATCTCATCCAACCACTTCTTACTACTCAGTTCATTAAAGTCAATTTGGGCAAATCTTAGGCTAAGAAGTTGTCTTCTCTTATTGTTGAAATTTGGTGGTTCATTTGCAGTATAGAGTTATCACCCCATCTATCTATCTGTGTAAAACATTTTAGTTTCAAGCATGTGGATAGACTGCTTCACAGAGTAAAGGGATTCAGAGTAAATTTTTTAACAATAGTCAAGGAAAGAGTTTTTTACTCCTTGGCCAAGGTACCTGCGAGCTTTGCATCAAGGGGAAAGTTATGGGAAGCTTGATGCCAAAAACTCCTTTCATCTATTTGTCACACTTATAGGGTTCTGGAGAATGAACTGAATTCAAAGTTCTTGATTACAGTAAAAAATAGAATATGCAGGCTCTCCCGTAGAAATTTCTCTTTGTACAGCCTTACTCCACAATTAGACATGAAGTTTTATGCTTAAATTACACCTAACTATCCTAGCTAAATTGATACGGTGGGTATAGCTAGGAATGCAGTATTGTGGCAGTTTTTACAATAGGATTAACTATTACAATCCTTGAATGATGCTGTCACAATGTACCCTTGGTCTGTGCAATCATTGAACCTTAAATTTATCGAAAGGGCCTCATATCAAATGTGTCTGCGGTCCATCGTCTACTGGGCTTTGGTTGGCACCCAGGTGTGCGCCGACCTGCCTGCAAATAGAGAGCAACCTGGCACAGATATTGTGGCCTGGCCACTAAGGCAACGAATTTCGCCGCCTATGCTCCGGGATGTGGCTTGTGACAAGACATCTGTTTTAAATCAACCTTCAATTTTAATCAGTCTTGAGACACAAAGGTTATCCTCAGGTTTTGATATTCTAATATTACATTGCCTTTAATTTGGAAAAGATAAACAAGGCACAACAGTAACAAATTCTTTCCCTGTAATGAAACACAGAGACTGCAATACAACTGGTTGTTTACAAATAAGATTTTCTTGAGGGATTAGAAAATTTACTGTGAGAAAACAATGTCTGTAATTGCTCTAACTGATATCTTCATCCAGCTTAGGTCTCAATTGTACTTGGATCGTTTCAATGCACCGCATGGAGAATTGCTTCAGATTTTGTTTGGAGGCCATCTCAGATCTGTTGTTTATTGAGGCAGCCCACCTGTTTGGCTAACCGAATCCTCAAAAGTAACGACATTATAACTTGTTGCAGTATAGATGCAGTCCCAGGGCACCCTCTACTTGATTGTGCAATAACTCCCGGAAGAAGGTTTACCCGGCTAACCAAGAGTGAAGTGATCGCAACATTGTATAACTTTTTAGAATCATGGACCATGTTTTTGTTGAGTAAAGAGAGTGTGGATAATTGAATGTCGACAAGGTGTCATGGTCGATTGCAAAAATGTAAATATATGAGTAGCCAGCCACTAAAGCCTATTGATTCAACATAATATGATATGATATTTTAGATGCAATAAAATTGGTATAAAAAACGGGGCACCCAATATGGGCTAAATTTTTTGTATCAGAACTGGGGTTTCGGGCTTGGAATGCTGGTTGGAAAATATATTTGGACTGAGCAGGATTACAAATTGTCTAGCACTGGGCTATGGTTGGAACCCAGGTGTGCTCCGACCTGCCTGCAAACAGAGAGCAACCTGGCGCAGATATTGCGGCCTGGCCACTAAGGCAACAAATTTTGCCGCCTATGCTCCAAGATGTTGCTTGCGACAAGACATATGATTTAATTCAACCTTCAATTTTAATCTGATATAATAATGCTATAATACATAACTATCATAAGAAGCAACAAGTCTTGAGACACAAAGGTAATCCTCAGGTTTTGATATTCTAAAATTACATTGCCTTTAAATCCTTTGGAAAAGATAAACAAGGCACAACAAATTCTTTCCCTGTAATGAAACACAGAGACTGCAATACACTGGTTGTTTACAAATAAGATTTTCTTGAGGGATTAGAAAATTTACTGTGAGAAAACAATGTCTGTAATTGCTCTAACTGATATCTTCATCCAGCAGAGGTCTCAATTGTACTTGGATCGTTTCAATGCACTGCGTGAAGAATTGCTTCCAATTTTGTTTAGAGGCCATCTCAGATTTGTTGTTTATTGAGGCAGCCCACCTGTTTGGCTAACCGAATCCTCAAAAGTAACAACATTGTAACTTGTTGCAGTATAGATGCAGTCCCAGGGCACGATTTTTAAACAAATGTACAAATTCAACCGTAACATGAATGCTGTCAATGGTTATTTCAGGACTGCAATTCCTTAATGGTGATAGATACACCAAGGTGGAACATACAGAAACCAGCTCACTGAAAATGCAGCAGGATATTTCACATAGAATATCATGTGTGTTATTAAGGGTGAGCCCTCCAGACACACAGTTATCATAATCCTATACGCATCCAGCATAGTTACATTAGTGTTTTTCAATAATGAAAATATTGGGATGACATTCGAGTAAAATTTAAGCTCAAACATTTGGGTGTAGTTTGAAAATGCTGTCATTGAACATTATCCACTGAAAAAGCTAAATCCAAACCATGCTTCGGAATGTTAATAATATTAATTATTTTGAGGTCTATAGTCATTCTGATAGAATTTGATGGGTGACTGATGGGTCACCACGATCTATACTGAAAACTTATATCAACCAACAGAAATATTCTTTTGTTTAAGTTCAGTAAAGCATCTCCATTGTCATTTGTAAATTGCTCCACTCCTTTGATAAAAGGCAATTAGAATTTGTTTGAAACTGTACACAATGGCATAGAAACTACAAATATATAGGCTCTTTGCACTGCCTTGCGCAACATTGCCACTGCACTGATGGATGAAATAAACACCGTAATGAAAAAGTAAATCGCAATTTTAAATATGTTAAAAAAATATTTCAAACATGCCCTCAAAAGCTCATTTAGATAATGTGATGAACTGGTGCTCCAAAAAAAACCAGATCTCTGTGAGTTACCATGTCGAAGTGTAGTTCTGCCCAAACAGAAAAACACGAACTTGGAGATTTTTTGTCAGATTTGAAGTTTTTTGCAGAAAGAGATAAATGAATAGTTAGCTGATTGACTAACGATCCAGGTGACCAAATGTGGTTATTCTGAATTAAAAACTGTAGGAAGGAGATAGCTTTTGGAAAAGTAAGGAGGAGATAACTACAACTGAGCATTTTTGACTTTAAATAACTGAGTATTCACTGATTCTAGTCAACTGTCACTACAAAAAGACAGTAAGTGACATTTTATGGTGGACTGTGATCTATACCAATATTTTGGATATTGCTCTGGATTTGTAACTTAATCTGACACTCATTTTAAGGTTGTTGTCAATACAAGCTGTTGAGCATCCAACTAATCAGTCAGGAGTGAAGTAAAAGATGTCTCATTCAGCTGAATTAGACATATTACTTTTGTTTGCTTTTAGTACAACAGCAGGAGCGAACCCGAATAGAAAACGCCTTTCTGTGTCACATCTGCACTGGGATGGTAGTGTGCGACCCAGAACCCTACAGAGATGCAATTGAGATAATGGAGATGGAACAGCAGCGCAGACAGGAGATTATAAATAACCCTCAAACAGTCCCGGATCAAGAAACCCGACACACTCCTCATCACTTAGGTTCCAGAGAATCAATAAGAGTGTACCCAGCGAATGGTGAAGCGGGAAATAGGAGCAGTGAGACTATGGCAAACGAAGCACTTCAAATTGCTGATGATGTGATGTATGCTATTTATCTGCAGGAGCGAGAAAACCATGTTAATGGGGTACATCCAGATGAAGCAGCCCCAGGGCATTTTCAATTTCACGCCGACCAAGAAGAATCAGAATCGATGGAGGTTCTCCCAGATGAAACGATTAATCATGCTACTCCACAAAACAATCTAACTCGACCATCTACAGTAGCATCATGGTGGCAGCTACCAGGCGTAATCGATGGTGAGGAAAATGATATCGAGGACACAAGTCACCCATCGCCGACACGGCTGTCAGGACATCTTCAAAATGGACCAGTAAGCTCACCATCTGTTAACTCAACTGACTCAATCTGGGTGTTCCCAAATGAAACAACAAATCAAAACAACCCTCAAGTAGGGGGGTCCGCTGCCCCACAAAACGATCAAACACGACCACCAACCAGAGCTTCTTTGTTGTTGATTCCTAATGGTGTCAATGGTGATGTCCTCATAGCCAATCCTGAAGCTTTTGAATCAGGTGTAGAAGAATATACACTTGTAAGGGGTCATGAACCTGAACCAATGGATTACATAGGGCAACAAATACAACCATCCGCTCCAACACCAGAACCTGTGCTTCATTCACGTTCCGATAGCAGACTGTCAGCGGGCTCTATCTGGGTATTACCTGATCCTGATGCACCTAGTCTTAGCATGAATGGTGAGGAACGCCTAGTTAGTCAATTCAATAAACATCAACAGGCTCTATCGATTGTTAACCAATGTTTGCCATGCACATTCATTTGTTGGTTGTTGTTGGTTGTTGTTGAGTTGGAACCATGAGCCACAGTGTATCCTGACCACTGTCAACATTCTCAAGCTCCTTTCCTTATGTATGAGTCATGTATGTTCTGTTTTGTCTGTTGAAGCCACACAGCTCATGCTGCGATTCGAAGATGAGGACAGGCTGGAGCTCTCTTGCCATCCTTCTTGTAGCCGATGTCTTGATTTTAACGCGCCTCCTCCACATAGAAACATAGGCTTCTGTGGAAGCAGTCATAGACTAGTGCTAGGGATTGTGGCAGGACTGAAATTCCCAATTTGGTAAGTCCAACCGTTATTTTGATTAAATAAAGTGCTGTGTTATTTTACGCTACGTTCTAATTACATTCATTCAAATTTTTTTAACCGGTGTGAACTGCCTGAAGTTTTGAATCATTTTGATGACCCATTTTTTTCCAAATCATGCCTCCTAGCTGTTTCTCTGTGAAATGTTAAGACTTTCATGGTCACAACAGTCATCAAGCTTCACACAGTACATGGACATGACTCAGATGTTAAATGATCAGCCCAGTCAAACCTTTCTCGTCTTTCATCATACAAAATAATACTATGTCTCCATCTTTTACTTCTTTATGACCAACAGGTTGGTCAGATGGATCAAGACGGGAACAAAATCAATCACTGGAATTTTGCATGACGATGAAGTTCTTAATCGTCCCTCGATCAAGAATTCACATAAACTGCGAAAAGATGCATATCGGAGTTACACACAGACTTTCTATGTGGACAACAGTCTGCGAGGTCTGCAACATTTCGCCACCATATTCCTCTCTGCAGTTATACTCCCCGCATTATTGGTTTTATCTTTTATCGGTTATCTTCAGAACTTGGATTCTACATCACATATAGTAGGACTATCTACGAGTGTGGTCTGTTTCGTTCTATGGTTTGTCTACCTGACAATCTATATCTATCAAATAAAGCAGGGCTATCAATCTCGATTACTGTCAAAGTTCATCAAGGTGACAGTCATGCAGGACAGTTTGTATGAGATGACGTTGTGTGTATTGATAGCTACAAATGTCATTGATTTGTTTAACTTTAACAGATTGAGCATTATCTATGGAGCTGTTTGTTCAGTAGCGTTATTAGTGCTTTGGATTTGTAGAATCATAAGGGTTCTCAAGTTCAAGGACGATCTCCTTGTTATTTTTGACCCACTGATTTTCACAGTCATAGGTAATTGTCTTATCACATTGACTCTTCTTTTACTGACATGTAAAGGTTACACTTTAGATAGTGCAGGTTCGGTCCCCAACCTTTCCTCTCTTATTGTCATTGGGGTGGTAGCAGCAGGAAACCACTCCTGTAATGTAGGCGCTTTTTATGTCAGCTTTTTATATGAAATATCAGCGGAATCTGCTTTGGTGTTAGCCGATGTACCTTCCAGTGCTCTCAAAGCTAAAGAGCTGCTTGATGACCTTCATGACCTCCCAGTGTTTCACAAGAACATGTTTCCTTTGGCCTTTACTAGGTTTGCTTGCTTAGCATTCTTTTGGCCCTTACCTATAATGGCTTTACTTAGTCTTAGCTCAAAAGACACAGTTGAGCTTATCCTCTTGTCAATATATTGTGTTTTTAACCTCATCTTTAACCATCGGATATTTGCAATGACTTTCATGTTATACATGACCCTGCTTCTCATTGTAGGTTTTGTTTTTACCGTGATCATAATCACAGTTTTGTTTACTTTGATATATTACGGAACATGTGGTGTGCCTATTGTGCTAATTATGTTCGTGTTGATGGTCATGAACAGCTTAAATGACTGATGGGTTAGAATTAAAAACAGTTTGAAATAACAGCGTATGATCTAAGAATCCACATTAATCCCAATTTTTTACAAGCAATTTAAGTTGCCTGACCATTGTAGATTATCATTATCCAACCTTGAACTGGCCTGTATATGTGATCACTATTTAAATAAATTAGCAATCTGCTGACACTGAATGATCTTTCTTTGTTCAATGCTAAGCAGTTTGCACACAATGGATCAAGCCGATAACAAATATATATCTCCAACGGTTAAAATCGATCTCACAAAATGGCCTGATGTTTGCTGGGAACTAAATGTTATTTTGAACTTGGGCATCGAAACCTTATTGTTTATCAAGGTTAAACTAATAAGGTGATGAAATGCTAAGACTGTATTATGCAACTTTGCTTGCGACTAATCTGATCCTAGACTAGTCAAACTTCCTTGTGTGATGCAATCAATCAATAGACCATTAAATTCGAATTCTCATGATTGGGACATAAGCAAGCTAACAAAAGATATCTTTGTTTTATTGAAACCAAACGTCATGACATACAGTTTTAAATTTTAACTTATATGGCGTTCTGGGCAGCTGTTGATTTAAAAAGATTAGCCTTGATATTGTTTCACTTCACTACGATCGGATATGTATGAATGACTTACTAACTGGTAATAGTTTGCTTGGGTTTACTAGATGTCCCTATATATCACTTGGGTCACTTTATCGTCTTTACACAAAAATTGAATGCTTGCAATAAAAATCCGACCATCACCTTTACATCAGAAATTATTATGTTATGAGTAGCAAGTTAAGGAGAAAAGTTTAACGGCTTTTCCTTTGTTAAGCGTAAAGTTGTTTGCAAACCCAGTTCAATGAGCCAGCAGGAGACCTCCCAGTCACAGAGCAATCAGGCGCTGTAGAGAGCGCTGATATGTTCTTGAATGGGTTGAATAGTTGCTTGAAATAGAATTGCGGTTGGTCAATCCAGGCAACTAAAACAACCAGGGTTGAGCAGCTTGCATCTTCTTTTTAACCTCTAGTCAAAATTCCTTTCTGGTCAACTGGTCAAATGAAGTTTGGTCAATGCACCACTGAAATGCAAGAAAGGTTTTCCAGTTGAAGCTGGAATAACTAATAACAAATACGACATCTCATATTGTAAAGTTTGCATTCCATGAAGAACAGATTTAGGCTGCCTACTTGATATTTTTTCTTCACAATGATATGTGCCAATATATGAATTTAGGATGTAAACAATAACACTAACAACAAACGAAACACAAAACCATCAACAAAAATCAAATCAGTAACAATATTCAGTCGTCCTAAATATTAGGGACCAGTGCTGTCTTTGTTCTCCATTTGATCAATCTCACAGATGAAGTATAGATCTACATAAGATATAGTCACACCAATGCTGATGTGATCTAGAATTTTAGGCTTAGTGTTGACATAAATGACTCTTTAATTTGGCACTAAAATCTGAATCAAGTTGAACCATGCCTGTGTGCATACCCGTACCCGTGACTTATTGTACTGCTTTTTCCTTGTTTAGTGCAAATCTGTTAGCAAACTTTGACTTAACGAACCAGAACCAGACCACCCAATCACAATACAATCAGATTGTTAAGAGATTTCTCTTGTGTTTTTGAATTAACTCAATCACAGCTCATTGCTTGGAACGATTCATCAGTTTTATTGAGCGATCATGGCATGTAACACAAACAATATATGTCTGTCTTATCAGCTTCGGTGACCCCTAGTAGAAATTTCCTCTTGGTTAACTGCTACACATGAGCGAAGAACTGTTATATAGCGTTACATAATTATTCATCTGAGAAAACTCAGTCATTTATTTCCTTGTTTAGTGCAAGCTTTCATCATAGCTCAACAAACCTGAAAATCACAAAAGAAATCATTTGACTCATTGTATCTCTTATGGGTATGTATGAGCTCCATGATTGCTCTGAACATACCGACTTACATTGACATAAGGGCCGTTATTATAATGAGGTTAGAGCCCTCAACTGGTAAAAAGCCAACCAATGTTAGCTTTTGAATTTTAGAATTCTGTAGCTATAAGACAAAATGGTGGCATGAAAATATGGTTGCCCTCAAATTGGTTCATTGATTTGCCTGACTTACCATGGCAATATGTAAGACATTAAAACTCTCACTAGTCTACAATGACTACAATTTTCTAAGAAATGCTAAAAACTTTCCTACCTGAAGATGACTGAGGTAAAGCTCAACATCTCTGTGCATAATGCTACCAAGATTTCCGATTTCAGAGGTAAGGACGCTGTGTTGAATCGTACTTGAATTGTTTTTTTGATTTTGTGCAATCTCTATAACAGCAACTCACACAAACAAAAACATGAAAATAGGATAAAACAAATAACCAACATTTCACTATAAAAAATAATGTTATGCTGCAAAAAATATGTCTTTTTGTTTACCAAATCACATTCACTGCCATATATCACTCACTGACAATATAACTGTCTAGCCTAAGCAAAATACACTTTTTGGTGAAGCAAAGAGAAAGTTTTCATATATATATATACCTAAGGGTATGTATATATATATAAAAAATACAGACATTTGATGATTGTTTTTTGAGATAACTAAACTTCTCAGTCTGGGTGAGGTTCAAGTATTGGGGTTTCACCTTACCAGGTAGCATTTGTGGTGTGTGTGCGGATTATTCCTGCTTGATTGCGAGAGCCATTACACCAGTCTCTTGTTCTCGAATGATCTACCCCCTAACACCAAGGAGAATCAGGGGAGCCTCAATTATCCAACTCAATTATATATTGGCCGCCCAGTTTTGAAGTTCAAAACCTCGGTGCCATTTGGCTAAATTGGAATAATTTTACGAATGATTACACTTATTTTGCCGACCGTTGTTGGTGTTATCGGTATTGTAAAATGGGAGGAAGGAACTTTTCAACTCAAATTTTGTTCAGGTCATTCATCTGTGACTGGTTTATGACATTGGGCTTGGTGTTTCTCAAGTGTATTAATATGGCCAATCCCACACCTATTACCACAAGTCCGACAACCACATTGACACAGATTGTTAAGATGTTTATGCCTTTTCTGTAGAATGGTGGTTCATCTGTGACGCCAACAACATCTGTAACATAGGACAACTGACATAAAATGTTTGAATGTTCGATGTAAGCTACACACTTACCATTTTCCCATTTCGCAGAAGGCATTTGTGATCGGCTTGTTCTCTTTCCAAGGCAAGCAAATCCTTAAGCTCAGGGTTGGCCTTAAAATTTCACGAATTCCCTTATTCTGCCAACTTTGCAGTGCAAGGCCGAATATCCCCATTTTCAAATGGTACAGAAATTATTATTTGAAATATACAAGATTTATGTTCAAACTTACTTGTTGCAGCATCTAATTGTTGCCAAACTCTGATACAAATATAACTATAGCTGTACTCACACGGATCGATGGTACTCGTTGATCTAGATGAGATTTGTCCGCCTGCATTAGAGGGGGTAGTGTGAGGAACAGTAGGAGCTGTAGAAGATGATACAGTTACCGTTGTCTCGTCTGCTGATGATCCAGTTACACTTACTGCCGGGCTTACTGTAGTTGGAAGAGCTGCAAATAAATTTGATATATAAAATATTCTCTAGGTTCAAGTATGTACTTGAAGACTGGGTTTCAGTAGGTACTAGGTTTTAGTTTGTTCAAAAATTTTATTTACTGATTGATACACCGCCACAAAAACAAAACTCACGATCATTGGTGATTGTTGTGGAACCAGCGGAACCAATCGCTGATCTTGTCACTGCTCCTTGCGATGATCTGCCAATGTTAATGGTTGTCACTGTGCTTTTCGTTCTAGGCGATAATGTGGAGTCTTTAGATGTTGAGACTGGTCCTGCTAGTAAAATCCATGAATTATCATAAATTACTCATGGTGCTGTATACAATAAACAAATTAGTTAGAAAACATTTCAATGATTACCTGTACAAGTTAGCTCTTTCGGATTTTTTAGGACATTTCAATGACAAGGGTTCAGGTTGGTGTGTGTCAAAGTTACATTCTGTTATAATGGAAACTTAGTATTTATGATAAATGCATGTGTATATAAAATAAAAGAAACCCATATCCGTTGCCTCATAACACTTTTTCAAAATGTGGTTTTTTGGAAAATAGAGGAATTGGCTGAATGAAAATTCGGTCTTCAACCACATATGTGTAGTAAAACCAGTTTAGGGTGTGCATATAATAATTTTTATACATTCTGGCCTGATATGTGCCATTAAAGCTTGAAAAAAATAAAAATTAAACAAAAGCTAACTTTACCCATTCATTTCCAATTTAAAACTGTAAGCACCAGCGGGTTGGTGTGGCTGAGTGGTTAGCATGTTTTTCAATTCCCTGGTGAGGCCTGATATTTTCATAACTTCTCTTTAACTTCTTGGTGGTACATATTTATTACTTCTTTCACCCACTACATCATTAACTTTCACATTCGCAATCTTCATACAATGTGACCATATATATATATATATACCCCTGAAGTTTTGTGGCATCTATGATTGCGTATTTCTAGTTTATTATATAATTTAGTTGATTTGAGGTAACTTTGACTAACCTGTTGCGGAGGTTTGAGGATACTCTGTTGATGTGTAATCAATGATACTAGAAGTAGATCTTTTACTAGCAGTATTACTAGTTGTAGTACTTTGTGTTGTAGTTTGGTTCAAGTCATCATGTGAAGGATCTGTGTACAAATAATCATTGAAACATATCAATATGGGCTGTTTGAATGCCTCAATTACAAACATATTGCGTTCAAGAACAAATCTCAACCAAGTTTTAGTTTTAAGGTCATAGACATAGTGCCATGGTGGCACGAAGGCTTCTCATTAAAAAAAGTTTCACCATTGCTGTTCACTTTTAGCAGATTTGTTAAGATAAAATGATTGTGAGAAATGAGTGATTGGGTATGACATCTATCACCTACCTGGAAAGCTCAGTGTTCCTATGGAGTATTCAAATAGAAGCAGAACGTAGCGCTCATCATCCAATGGGATTGAGTCTTTTGGAGCAAAAGTGGTGCAGTTGTCAACACTCCCATCAGCAACATCATTAGAGTTTCCAGCACCTCGGCAGACTGTTGACGTCGTGTTGTGAGTAAAGTCAATGATTCTGAATACATCATTAGAATAGTCAGCAATTAACATGAGGTTATCAGTGATAATGCGGAGAGAATCGATCCACTCACCAAAGCTTGCTACACCAAGATCACCATCAGAGAATCCAGAAGAAGAAACCAGAGTGTTGACATTGCCACCAGTAATACTCCCTATTCCATAAGCGAACGAAAAGAAGAGGGTGTTGTTATCTGGACCGAAGGTGACATCTAGTGGAACCTGGGACAGAGAAGCAAATGTGGACACGTTATAGTCATCTAGTTCCATGACTCGAAGCTTCTGGTTTGCAGAATCAGATATGATCACTTGATTTTCCCCTGGAACTTTAACTGCCTTTTTGGGCTCACTGAATTTGGTTTCTGTTGGAGCACCATCTTGAAAGCCTGAAACTCTACACTGTCCACTGGCCTTCGCTGTTGTGTTAGTTAGCCTCGATAAAATTCTAATACAGTGGTTGAGTGTGTCCATCACAAGCAAGCTCGTCTGGTTGATTTGAAGAAAAGAATGTGGATAGTCAAATCTGGCAGCTGGACCAGTGCCTTCTACGTAACTGTCGGCATACGATGCCCCTGCGATCCCCCAAGAGACACCAGTGACAAGATTGAGCGTTTTAACTGAGCTACCATCCAGAATCAGAATATTTCCTGTTTCAAAGACATCTAGTTCCCCGTGGACGATGCAACACGTTATAGCGATGTTAGGCAGTTTCGGAACGACTTGTGTGAAGTTGAGCCTGCAATATATCCATCAGCAAAGGGAAAATTTTGAAGAAATCTCAACTTGCGATTAATATTTCTAGCATTCTCTAGTGGTAACATGACTATGGGCAATTCCTTATTCATTGATGCTGTACGTTTGGCTTTATTGTAGGAATGACTATTTCAATTGTTTTAGTATACAAATCAGAACCCTATTTTCAAGGTTAACATAATCTTCATACTATTCGTAGAGTTCCACACTGACCATTGGTTTGACATTTCTTGTGATGCCATAGTGCTTACTTACCCATCAAACGAGCTTTCATGTATTATGCTGGCGTCTATCATCATCCATAAAAGTGTAACAATAGGTACCGGGAGAAAAAATCGCACCGCCTGTATCCGGGAAATAGGGAAGCTGATTGATTATAGATAATACTGACAAGTCAACTGATGTTAATAAGTTGACCCAAAGTTTATTGACAATTCAGACTGACCAGTTTGCATATGGTGGCTCTGAATGCCAGTGCGATGCACTCTATCAGCGCTCTACATTATTGTTTCCATTGTTTCCCATGGCTAAGACATCAGATGTCTAGGAAATTTTATCAAGACAGACACATTCTGGTGGGACGAATGAGGAATCAGTCTTATCTGCGATAGGTGATTTTGAATCCATTATAGCATACTTGTGAGTCGAGACAGCAAACTTCTCGATAAATAGAGCACTATGTAAACAATTAGGCTTAAATTAATTATCAAAAAATAGTTCCTCATAGCATGTACAAAGTAAGTACATTATCATAAGCTATTGAAAAAGACTAACCAACATCGTCAGGTGAGGCAGCTATGACGTTTTTTCTCCTTCCTTACTTCTTCATTGATGATAGCTTTCATTGAAACATGCCTTGGTACGGTTGTGTTGCAAATTTTCTACGAACTAATGACCTGCAGCAAATAAAAATGTGTGTCTAATTGGGCATGGGAAAGTACTATCAAACCTTTCATCAAAATCTGAATACAAGAAATGACTTATTTAGGCAGTCTAAATATGTGTTTGGAAGCGCTATGGGATGTAATTACATATGTCTAAGAAAGATCACTTTTTAAAAAGTGTTCAATGTCATTGACTCCTAATTTTCTCTAGAAGAAAAGCCGTTAGTTAAATTCATCACTCACCTTACCAATGGTAAGCCTAGATTAATACTCATACATAGTGCTCAGGACAGACGATACAGCACAAGTGCAATAATATTATCACCACACGGTCGTTCTTAATCTTCGATCAACCAGCCAAAGTATATTTGAAGTCCCACTCAGACTCCTTGTGACATAACTCACCTAGTTTAGCATGATGTTCCAGCCTTTCTTCGAAAAACCTCTCAAAACTCTGGACCACAATTATAAATCCCAAATATCACGAGGAAATTGTAACTGGAAGTATGAAAGAAACAATTCAAATGACTGTCATGATGTGTTTTTGCGTATAATAATAGCTTATCGCTCAAGCTTATGCAATGGATAATAATAATTCAATGAGCCCGCAGAATAGAAGCATGTAAAATTTACAGGCTCATTTGAACACAGTTTCATTCAAGGTTACTTTAACACACTCAAATTTGATTCGACAGCCGGGAGAGTTTATTATTTTATTAACAGTTAGCCTTCAGTGCTATATTGTCCATCCACCGGGGAACAGGATAAACTAGACTTGTAAGTGAACATAAAAATCCAATATAATTCTGGGAAGACTACATATTTGGAAGGTAAGTGTTTTTACATCTCTTGACAGTATTGAATACTATGACTCACTAGTCCTCTGAATTTTGACCTTATGAGCCTGCTTTCATAGATTTGATTATTGTTCATTTTTAAGGATGCTGGAAATTGCTTCGGACAGACAGACCATTCTACCCCAACGGGAGATTCATCGCGCAATGTATCAGAATGAATGTGCCTGAGTATCCGTGCGACTGCATTTTGGGTAGGTATTGCATTTTGCCTTTGCCAGTAAAGTCTCAAACGATTTCTTATTCAAAACTTTTGTTTCCATTAGAAACTCAGGTAGAAGTGGTTAGCCTCACACAGGAGCCGGAATTACAGGATAACCTTTGGATGAGCCAAGATGTCTTTAGAAGCTGATGAGTATGTAAAATCAATTAATTTCTTTAACTAGTACTACTAAAGTAGGGCCGTCGGGCGAGGGGCAAAAGTCTGGGGGGCTCAGACTATTATACAAGCTCATATAGGGGAAGATAGAGGAACACCAGTACAATTGTCACACAATGACTCAAAACTTCTCAATTTGATACTCTTGACAATGACCAGGATATTTTTTCATATGATCTGACACTGTATCATACGACTCACTCCTTAAGGTATCAAGAGTTACCGCAACCCTAGTTAAAGGGCTCAAAATGTGTCGAGATCGGTGGTAGTGGCATTTCATTATAAACCACTTTCGCGACAAGTGGTTGTTAATGAAAAACCACTACCAACTATCCCAGTTTGAGCGCTTAAACTACCGCAACCCTTACCCCCGTCAGCCTTGATATCAGGATGACAGGTTTGTTGCTGAGTGTTCTAGAGGAATGCTTTGAATCTCACTCCCGAGAAATGATCAGATTTCAAGTTAACAATACTTTTTGTCTCTCATTTCACGGATGTATGTATAAGTATGTGTATGCCCACGATAGAAGGCTTGATTATAACGCGTAAAAAAGAGACTCGGACTCTTGTCTTTCACTTCAGCTATGGTTTATAATTCACTGTAAATCTCTTTCCAGTTGATGCCTCAAGCTTAATTGTTTACAAATTTTCTTGCAGATGTTCAAGTTTGCCACCCGTAGAGCACCCAGATAAAGCAATAGATAAAGCAAAGATAAAGAAAATTAATGAAGACAAATATAATATTATCTGGGGTACGTGTCTCAGATTGATTAACAATATTCCATATTATTAGAGTGTTTAACCCTGTGGGCTTTGACCGTTTTTCCTTCTTATATCTTGTGCTAATTATAAATGTCAACCACTGATTAGCATGTTAAATTTTGTTACTGGCAGTAAAAGAGTATGCCACACCAGAACAGGTGAGACTAAAGGAGGAGTCTGCAAAGCGGCAACATGGAAACAAAGTAAAGAGGCAATCATTGCAAGCTGGTGATGAACAACAAGGCCCGACGACGTATAGGAGAGGTTAGTATATTCGCTTCTTATCATCATCATATCTAGGAGAAATTCAGTGTGTTAATGTTGTTTAGTGAGACTTTGACCAACTAACACAGATGTGTAAAGCAGGGTGGCAGTGGTGAAACAAGTTATCATAGCATATGACATGAATGTGCAATTGCAAGTGGGCTGACTTTTTGTGGTCGATATGTCCTTCCTTTTTAGGGATGCTATGATGGCACACTTTGTTAGGTAGGTTATATCATCGTGTTAATTCTTTTTATTGTTAATATCTAAGTTTTGTTGTTAAGTGATCTGATCTGTTCATCAATCACATCGTGTAACATTTTATTTTATTACTGTTGACAGAAGAGGTTCCAACTATTTCACAAAATGAGAACCATTATGTAGCCCAAGGACCATCACAGCAAGTCAATAATAATTCCAGCGCAGATGATGCAACACCAAAACCGACAGAGAGAGGTCAGTATGATTTCTGCACATTACATCATATCGTGAAGAAGTCACAATGAAATAGATTAGTTGGACTTTGACCATAGCTGCCAATCAGCAGAATTATTGTGTTTAATTGTGTTGGGATGAAGTTACATAACATAGACTACATATGCGTGACTTGGAAGTGAAATGAAGCGGTCATGTTGATTTACATGATCAATCCTTCCTTTAATGATGATGCACGGTGAGGCAGCTTACTAGGTTAGGCTAGGATTGGTAGGAAATAAATATCATGTCCGATATTTATGTGAAATGGGCTGTTTACATCGGAGGCTAACTAATCTGTCTTCAGTTAAGTATTTCCTTTTTTGATTGATTATTCTGTTATCCACAGACAGTATACAGAAGAGTTGTTCCCCAGCTCTACTGAGGTGTCTAAGGCTGGACAGTTGTACTCCTGCTCCATATATAGGGGACGAGAATGACCACCGAGTTGTTTCTGCACTTAAAGCCGGCTTCAAGTTTCCTCAATGGTGGGTACGAGCTCTCAGAGACATAAAAATTATCATCACAGTTATGCTTGATGCCTTAAATATGGTATGAGATTGTGTCCTATTGGATGTTATTGCATAAATTGAACAGAGTGGAATTGTTGCGGAAAACTGGAGCTTGGTTACCCCTGTACCCATATCTGAATCGAGCAGTCAACCTTTTAATATGGACACCTTTCATTTCTGTTATCATCAGGTTGGGTGAATGGATAAAGTCTGGAACATTAGCAATGGTGGGAATATTCGACATAGAGTTGTCGGACGATAACATGAGTAAAGTAAGAAAAAATCCGTTTGGATCGTTGGAGAGCGTCGAATTGTCTGAGGGGCAGTGGTTTAAGTCATTGCAGCTTATTACTGCTTTTGCCTTCACTGCTGTGATTCTGCCGCTGTTACTTACTTTGGCAGCATTAGGTTTCAATGTTGACAAGGATAGTGGCATCCCTAAATCTTATCAGCTCATTAGGTTATTCTCAAACGCAGCTGTATTGGTACTTTGGATTATCCATCTTATATTTTCCTTTCATGCAAAATATGTATCTTCATCCAGGCTGATTTTGATTCAGGATATTGCATGCGAATCATCCGTTTGTTTATTGGCATCAGTTAATTCTACAGATGTTTTTAATGACAACTATTACAGTGTCGGGTATGTGAACCTTTGCACTGTGACTCTTTTATTAATTTGGCTCCTAAGGTTTTATTTTGGGGTGAAGTTTTCTAAGGCTTACCCTTCTCTATCAAACAATCTTCTGTTTATGTTTGTTGGTCACAGTACACTTGTTCTAACGTTGCTGCTTATGCTATACAAGACATCGGTGTCTGAGAGCCAAAATCTACCGCTGCGTATTACCATAGGGATTCTGACAACAGTCAGCTGTGTTTTGAATGCTATCTCTTTCTATATTAGTTACTTATATGAGTTAACAAAGATGTCTGCTCAAGGGTTGATTGATCAAAACGGTGATAACCGGACAGTAGATGAAGCCAAACAACTTGTCTCTGATCTGTATGATCTTCCTAATTTTAACAAGATGTTCTTCGCACTATCATTCCCCAAAGTGGCTTTATGTGTATTTTTCTGGCCTCTCCTTATCATCACTGTACTCCTCTTGAGTTCTTGGGACACATTTGAAACAACAGCTCTTGTAATTTACTGTTTTCTCCTGCTTATTTTCAATAACAGAATGGTAGCTATGTCACTGTTGCTGTATTTGACCCTATTTTTGATCATAGTTTTTACTCTAGCAGTGGTACTTTTGATATTCCTAGTTGGTGTTCCGTTTTATGTTTTATGTGGTTTGCCATATGGTATTATAAAGGCATCGCAATAAGATTCACAATAAATTATAGTTGTATTCATTTATACCTGATAATAAACTTTGAAATACGAAAACTCGCTTCAATGTAGCTTTACTTGTCACAGAGATCATGCATCCATTATAGTAGTTTTATTCACCTCCTTTGCAGTGATGCTTGATCCAATTACATTCAACATTATTGATCTTTTTGATTGGGTAAAGCAAAGGTAACATTAAATCATTTGAGCTCTGATATGACAAATAAGTAGTGTACGGTGTCAACAAAGCAAAGGAAATTGAGCCTTAGCATGCTATGTATTTATAGATGCTTTTCTATGGTTTATAGTACCATAACCCAATTTACAGCCGATGAATTAGTATAGGCAAATCACCAATTTTTATGAACCTTATAAACAAACACATAGGCTGTGTATGAGCAGTTCAGATGAAAAGAGGCTTTCAATAAATCAAATGTGGTTTGAAAAGTATTCTAAGCAAATCAAATGTATAATCCCAAAAAAAGGCTTGAGTTTGCTTCCCTCAGCAACATGATTGAGTTACAAAATAAAGATTACTCCACTTTATAGTCATGATGTGTTCTCATGCCCAGCTACAATACATTGAGTATAGCTATAGTTATTGTACAGTAGTAATTGAGTTATCAGGTTTTGCTTGTTTTATCCCCAACAAACAGTTGTTGTATTTTTGAAGGTCTTTGCGTCATCTACATGGCAGAACATGCTGTACAGTTGCAGTAGCCTCATCCCAATGAATTATTATGATGAACCGCCATGAGTAAGCTTGAAAAATCAGAATATTACAGTTTGATAGTATTTCAAACAAAATGTAGCAACTAAATCAGACAAAAAATAAAACAAAATGAGGACAAAGCAAAGCGCACTGGCCAAACGCTCCTAATCAAAATATTACTTATCGGGCACTGGTATGGCCACCATTTTGATTTGAGGGTAAGAACTTATAGCAGCCAATTATAAAAACAGCTATCACAATAGTGGATAAAACACTGACACCAAGTATAGTAAAGATCTGCTGTGTCAGTGACAATGCTGCCCAACCCCTAGCCTCTTCTGTTTGACAGTTAAATATCTTACACTCTGTGTCTGCTATGAGAGAGTCCAGTTCGTCCTGAGTTATTTCTTCCTTAAGATCCTCAGCGAGGTTTTCAGTTTTGATAGGAAGGACAAAAACTGAGGCTTTGGTCTGATGACTCGACCCACAGATCGCCTTTACACACAAGTGCTCAGTGCAGAATTGAACTTTGACTTGCACATTGTCAGTAAAGCGCAGGAAGTTCAGGTGTGTGGTTTCTTCTTCATCATAAGCATTGGCAATTTCATGAGTAAAGTCCTCAAATGTTTTGTTCTCCTCAGCACATCCAACACCAAGCAAATTACCTTTCTTCCCAAATAGAAGCCTACCCTCTACTCTCCAATAGAACATGCAGAAGTATCCAGGAGAGGCGGTCCAGGCTGTGAGACCTTCTATATATTGTCTTCCGTCCTTCTGCTGAATTGTGAAGCCCTCTGTGAACCCTGGTCGAATAAACAGCGGTAATTCACTTGTTTCTCCATGTATGATGTTGTACTGTGCATTAGACAGTGGCCACTTCGAGTAGTTGGAGATCTCTGATAGGAGATTAGCATGAAATTCGGCCTTGACACTGTCGTAAATACCTAGAGCGGCAGATACTGATTCACCGATTGTTAGGCCGGCATCAAGTATTGATCTCTTCGATCGCTCTCCTGTAAAAAGTACAGAAGCAGGAGCTGATGAGGCAGTATACCAGCAACTCTGTAGAAATATAACCGTTCATACCATACCATATTGGCTACTTCAGGTATTGGTGGAAGGCAAATTTACCACTTAAAGCCAGGGGTTTCGATTAAGTAAAATAAGTGATTGTTTTTGAACCAAATTATCTCCATCTCTTGGCTCATTTGGTGACTCAATCAGCCGAATTTAGACCCATTTTTTTCAATCAGAATGATAATAGTTCCATCAGTGGGCTATATGGAAACAAGACCCTTAACAGATCAGATTTTAGCAAGAGTGTGTTAACTAAAGACCCTAGTCTGCTCGATACAGGAAGGAAGGCACACAATTTGGAAATGATTACTTTCCACAACTCTCTATACACTGTCATTTTTCCTTACCATCAATCCTGATTGTATGACGAGCTTTGTTTGTTGTGTAGTATGATCCATACTTTCCTGGAGAGTATGGTGTAGTAGTCGTACACAAAACTAGAAATACAGCTACTTGTAATGGTTGTGCCATAATTCCTCAGTTCCGTTTGTTGGCTCAAATTACAGCACAAGAACTCATGAATACTAAATATGTCATGAGAACTTGTTGCAGAATTTTTTTACAACTATATAGGCCTAATATTGATCTATTCAACTTTATTTGAAGTTTTACATTGATGCCAATATTGAAAATTATAAATACATGCCTTAATTGTTTATTCATTCAATTCATTCGATTCATCAGCGCAGGAAACAGCTCAACTGTATTGGGTATCATAATTTGATTATAATTAAGGTAAATTCAAAAGAGAGTTAAGTTTCCATTGGTTAGAGCAGCATGATCTGTGTCTCACTGTGGTGATCACTAACCTTTTTAATTAAAGTAGATAAGAGTTACAAAATAAGGCCAAATTTTCTGGTTTTATCAGATCTGCTTCATGTGGCATATACTCTTTTATAGTTGACGATATAATGCTCATCCCAAGATGATCAGGTTAAATGGTGGTAATGGCCTCCCTCTACCTGTTGACAAGCCTGATATGAGCAAACTGAATATTGGGCTGACCTTAAAAGGAGACAAGTTGCATGCAGAGGATGTGATAAATCCTAGAAATGAGAATACATCCTTGAAGCTTGAGGTCTTGAATTACCTCCCAAAGTATGCCGCAATCTTTTGTCAGTGACACTTCTACTCTGGTCTTTCGGTAGTCTTTAACCTGCACACAACAAACTCACTCTTGCACACATGTTCGAAAAAAGATGCCATTCAATGACATGCTTTCATGTCAATATGAACCCTTCTGATATTTGGTTTTTACAGATTATCCGAAATGGAAGCACAGGAGAATGACACATAATCAAATATGAAACTTGGTTTTGTGTCAATCGTGTTTGAAACCTTTTTTGAAATATATAGCAATCAAGTTAGCAAAGCCATCCACTTTGCTAAAAACATCCTTTTTGGCCTTGCCTCATTTCCTAGATAAGAGGACGCAGCGTCATCCAAACACATTCTTGATGATCTGCCAATGATCAGTAGCTCGGCAGCTTTCCATGATCAGTAGCTCGGCAGCTTTCCAACGGTGCTAAGAAAGTGTTGTTTGCTGACCCTCGTGCCAGGTTCAAAATTAGTAAATTCACAAAGTGTGCCACAGTAAACAACTGAGTTTTTGGTCACATTGCTTCGAAAAAAAATAGTACCTTAGGTGCAAAAAATGGCGTATTTATTCTCACCTTTGTGATTTACAAGATACATGGGGTTGCCAATTTAGGTGTGGGGGAGAGGGGGGTGAGAAGTTGGGTTCTATACAGGATGGCAAACAACAAGGCAGTCTACCTACCTTTGTAACAAGCAGACAAATTCCCAAAGTTTACTCTATCCAACGCCACAGGTCAAATCAGTCTCTGTGATAATTGGGTGATGGTAGAGTAGAATAGTGACAGCTCCTTAGTAGTATAAACAGAGAAGGCAACTCCAAGATAAATGTACAACACCAGGACAGCAATTCTTCACATGGGGGATGTGAGGCTTATATGCCATATCCTGGTTAACCTCCGATAGGTAAGAAATATGATGTTTGAAGTAAGGTGTAAGGTGTTGAGGGTAAAGTCTGTGATCTAAAGATCAAGGTTCGATTCCGGCTTCGGCTGTCATTTCTGAATTGGCACTGGCAAGCCATTCATCCTTCCCAGGTCTGTTTGGATCACAACCATAAATAGAGGAGGTCTTCTGTATGCTTGTACGCAGTATAAAGATCCCCCTCTGCCACTCACAAACAGTTGCCAGCAACAGCGGGGAAGGGTATAGGTTATCTACCCCACACCAGTCACTTGCGCTTAATCGGCCAATTAAATAAGGCGCTGAAATAAGAGAGAAAAATACATTAAGTTGCTGGAGAACAGTAAGAGCAGGGCAAGAACTTCATAGGTGGAAATCAGCCTTATAACCTCAAAAAGGCAGAAAATTTAGTTGCCAGTTGTTCATATCTTTTTTTATTATTTAGTTTGTGCACCCAGTACAAATTGAAATTCAGATATAAAAGGACAACTATAAAAATAGTGCAGCGGTGTGGTCGCGCAATCAGGTATTGATCTTGGTTTTAACTACCGCTCCCTGAGTAGTCAGGTAAGCAAGTCACTCTGACTTTGGAACATACGACCCCCAAAGAGCAGATGCCAACCCTCCAGGAAGACAAGACAGCTTTGTCGCCTCCTCTCAAATGAGGCAGAATTCCAGAGTATAAGTTCAGTGGTAAGCAGCAACCGTTCCCCTCTGCAGTTGGCGTTCTCCTAGAGTGGAATATTTAGAATAACTCCAGATAACCAATTAATAGATATAATTTTACATTTCAATGGGATGTGTCACCATAATTTAAACATTATGTGAACAACCATTTTCTATCTAATAACTGCTGTTTGATATAAAGCTTAACAAAATTATACCAAGTATGAGATCGAACTATAAAAATCAATTAGGAAGCCTACCATGCATTACAGCTGTCAAAAAATTCCCTCGCATCTCAATATATGTATTTTGTCAGAAGTCGATCAAGCTGAAAAGTAGGTCTACGCAGATGTTCTTGCATTGAGCTGTACTCATCAAATAGATCAACATTTGTGTGAGGCTGTTGCTATGCTCTAACTGCGTGTGAAGGGACCTATCCCCGTTTGGTTTTGCGAGACTTGACTAAACAGCCCACAATGTGACTAGTTTTAGTGTCAGCTGTCACTGTTATAGTGCTCAGAGTTTTGATATGCTGTCTCAGCGCCTGGAGTCATAATATAAAAACTTCTAGAAGTACAAATCCTAGCTCTAAGCAGTTTAGCTAAGAAATATAAACTTTGCCAGCCCCCAATTTTTTAAAAGGCACCTGATCATCGAATAAATTATTAAAACCCCATCTTATAGCAGGCGGTTAGATGAATAGCTTTGTCAAAATGACATTGATCTGTAGTAGTGATTATCAGGCATGCTATTTAGTGTCATCAACCCATTCTCTTATTGGGAATTGTGAGATGGGGTGCCCCCCCCCCGCACACGCCTTGTCAACTGTGGCCATAGTCACACAGAGCGCGCGTTGAGGACAGTTAGCCTACTTCATATTCACTGCCAGGCAATTGGTGCTGCAGGAGTTGTGACTTCGAGTCCCACTGGGGGAGCTTTCACTGTTGATTGTTCCAGCCCCCAGATCCCTTGTGTATTCCTCTCCCCAACCGCAATGTCATGATCTGAATGTTACACCTGAGTACCATATGACTTAAGTACCTTACCTTGGTAAGGTTGATCAGTATAATTGTTACTCACACTTGCACCAGTGTGCCAAAATTATTTTGATTCATTACATTCTGATAGAGAAGATATCACCATATCTCATTTGATTGGCTGGCCACTAAGGAAACAAAATTACAATAAATCTTCGTATATATTTATAGTAAAACTAAATTTCCTTGGAAACTATGCTTAAAACTAACCAGCTATAAATTATGTTGTCATTTCAATAACACTCAATAATGGCTATTTCTATTACAAGATGGCTGTTTTTATCATTTAATGCAATTTCAATTATTCTCGTGCCAGCTACAGCGTAGTGGTATCAAATTTGACATTAATAAAATTGGTCGCTCTGGCTGATTTATTACCAACGGGAACAAGGAAATGAAAACTACACTGTGCAGATTAATCTTTACATCTCATGTCGGGTTGGCACACTGCCCCCTTCATTTTGAATAATTTAAGGCTATATTTTCAACTATAAGGTTCGCTTTCAAAGTTCAATGCGCACAGTGTATATCATAGCAGCGTTAAGGATATCTGTAGAAGAACACTGAAGCTTATACTGATACTATTATAGAGCTTTATCATGGAAGTATGGATCGGCATGAAGTATGCTTTGGGAATCGTCTTTGGTAAGTTAGAGTGCAATATGCTTGTTTACATTGGAGAGAACATGATATTATGGGATATAATCATATAGATGATCACACCTGAAATGAGTTTTGATTTTGTCGGGGTAATCCTAATAAAATTTCTTAAGATTCTCTTTATTGTCATGTATGGTGATGTATGAGGTAGCGCAGTAGTTAAAAGCCCTTACCATCTTAAAAATGAGTGCTGCAGGTCCTGGGTTTGATTCCTGCTGCAGTCTAATCGGCACATTTGGTTAAGCATGTGCTGTTCCCCTCTTGAAGATTGAGAGCAGCTTGGGGTGGGACTTGGCCGCCTGGCTTTTACTGCACCAAGAGTGATTTGCAGATTGATAGAGACCAACCATGCGAGTTAAAGCGCTATTTTCTAATTTTGTTATACTATCTCTAATCCCATGGTTACCTCACTTTGTTATACTATCTCTAACCCCATGGTTACCTCACTTTCAGCACTCTCTCTGATAATGAGTCCAGTATTATCACAGTGCGACACATACACTGAGATAAGTGGAACATTTCATCTGCAGAATCTGTGCACTTACCGATATCTGAGGGTAGATTCCAACACACCTCCAGATGGACTTATTATACTACATAATATACATCCAGATGGTAAGCATATCTTACCAGTATTTTTGTTTGTCTCTCCGCGTTTCCTTATTTTTAAGTTATAAGTTCTGTCACTGCATGGAAAACATTCATAAAGATGATTGTCAAGGGGTGTCAACCACCTGTTCTCTGGAGTGTATGGTCTCATACAACTACCCCCTCCCTCCACATAAGTGTAGTATTTTTAAGCTTCTTTTTATATGCCTGTTTTTTTGTAGTCTTAGGTATTTCTGATAACTTTGATTAGGTCTAAAAAAAAATCAGTGTTCTGTTTCAGACTCTAGTTTAGTGAACTGCATTGCAACATGCTGGACAGATGAATTGTGTTAAATTTATTTCTCCTACTTGCCATGTAAAAACTTTCCTAAAATTATAGTAATTATCTCCCCGCGCAGTCGGAAAAATAGTTAGAATCTCAATGGTAGGCTGTGGCTGCAGAGTTTAGTTTTTAATTATTTAATCTTCCAGGAAAATTCAAAATATACGTCCATAATGGCGGTAGTGGAACACCGTATGTCAGACTTGTGGAGTATGGTGATAATAGAGCCCTACATCGACCATCCAGTGCAGGTGTAGGAGCTGAACCCAAAACTATAGTAAGTGCAACAAATAATTCTCCGCTCAGACACATTTACAGGATATTAATTACACCGATATTTGACCTTTATGACCTTCGAACGATCTCCAGAATTACTTACCATGATATCTCAGTGCCATATTGATAGACTTGAAGACATAAAGATCATCAGCTATTGGTAGATTCTGGTAGAAATATCAATACTTGTATAATGCATTTTGAATAGGAGGACGAAAGATATATATACCATTAGGATAGTAGATGGATATTGCGTGGTTATTCTACAGCTTGTTTATTTGTGGTACAAGAATCAGTCTAGGCCAGAAGCAGCTATAGCATAAGTTGTTATGGCACGGACAATATTTGATGGCAGGATACTGATCATGTTTTATACTTCATTGGTGTATGTTCTGTAAAATTCACCGGGTGTACCCAGTTGTAGTGGTCATATTTAGAAATTAAAAGGTGTTTTGTTTTGGCATTATATGTGTGGGGAAATAACTCCTATTCTGTGTAATCTAAGTAATCTAATCATCAGGGAATTCCAGGTTGAAATTGCATTGTGGGATTTTGTTGACATGGCAATAAATTCACCAAGTAAACTTAGAGAGAAGGCTGCTCGTATCAGACCAGCACAAATTGAAAAATTTCAATTGAATTATGTCAAACTTCTTATGGGACTAGTATCAAAGATTATAAATACTTGATGGCAGGATACTTGATGCTAGTATGATATTGTATGGTCTTAAGACCACTGTCTTGGGGCAATTACAAACAACATTATTGAGGTTTCAATTGCCTCTTATGTCATTTTTTGGCTGGATATCTTTTGCATACCACATGAGCAAAGAGTTCAATGAGTGCCTCACTTTTCAGAAAGAAACCAAACTGTCAGAGTCTGAAAAACTTAGATATGCCAGCTTCGCATACTTTCCTAATATGCTAATGACATGATATGGGGAAATGCGGTAGGGCTGTCTCTCATCAACCATCTCATGCAATGATCAAACATATACAATGTAGAACCCAGTACTATAGTCTTGACTTGTGCCAACTGCATCAAACTCTTGACTTCCCACTAATCACATAACGATAGTGTGAATATTTGGGATATGCAGTAGTGCTGCGGCTGACCTCTTCAACTGGGTACACACGTTTTTCCTACATCAAATTTGTCTTACGCTGTCATGTTTTGAGCAGTCTTATGTCTAGGCTGCTTTTTGTCTTGTTCCCGTTGAGATGTAGTGCTGTCGCTGACCACCTTTTAAAATGGTGTGATATAATATCTTGTCAAAATCATACATATAGTCGTGTTTCCTGCTGACCATATTAATCACTTGACATTTCACTTACCTAACCGATTGCAAAGAAAATTGCAGGTATGCTGCCGCGCTGCCGCTGACATGATTGCTACAACCGGGTTCACTCTCAGTTTTGGATTCAGCACGTTGTTCTACACTAGATATGCCCTTGTTTTAAAGTCGAAACATTTCACTTATTATTAGCGATTTTGAGAAAAATTGCGATATGCTGCCGCGCTGCCGATCTTCTGCTGACATGATTGCTACGACTGGGTACACTAGACCAAGTTTGGTCCATCGGCCTGCATTCCAAGCTGTGGCTCCCAATTCACTGGAGCAGTGGATTGGGAGCAATAGGCATGCAGGCAATTGGATAAAACTTGGTTACTAGGTTACACCCTATTTCTTTATATTCAGCACGTTGTTATGCCCTTGAAACACCCTTTATTTAAACTTAAATATTTCGCTCATTAAAGCAATTTTTATAAGAAATGAGGATATGCTGCCGCGCTGCCGCTGACATAATCGCTACAACTGCGTACAACCTTAATTTTGGATTCACCACGTTGTTCCACCCTAGAAACACCTTTTATTGAATTCTTAACATTTCACTTATTATATGCAATTTTGAGAAACATTGCGGATATGCTGCCGCAAGACAGTATCATACTAACCTCATAAAGATCTGACATTATACTTATTGAAAATTTTAAACTTGTCCTGATCTAACACGAGCAGACTTCTGCAAGTTTACTTGGTAAATAAATTGGCAAGTCAACAAATTCCCCACAATGCAGTTTCAACCTGGAATTCCCTGAAGAATAGATTAGTAAGATCACACAGAATAGGAGTTATGTCCCCACACATGTAATGCAAAAACAAAACACCTTTCAATTTCTAAATATGACCACTACAACTGGGTACACCCGGTGAATTTTACAGAAGAAACATCAATGAAGTATAATATGCGATCAGTTTCCTGCCATCAAAAATTGTCCGTGCCATTATTTTATAGAGCAGTTACAGCTAGGCTGCTTCTGGCCTAGTCAGAAAGGCTTCCACTATGTAGGACCTGACCTTTTTAAGGAAATGATTACAATATTAATTAGAAATTTAAATTGTTTTTAGTTGTTAGTTGTTAATTCGATAGGCTAGAGCCTGAAGAGTATATTATTCACAGTTTGATTGACTCACAATCTTATTCTATCTTACTGATGCCAGAAGAGCTTTATCTTGTCACTGATGAAATATTATCTCAACATAATTATGTGCATTTATTCAGTTTTTTATTCTTTTTGTCTTCACAGACTGATTCTGGGCCATACTCATCTAATTGTCAAGATAGCCGACTTTTTGTCTACGATCTTGGAACATCAGATGACAGGGTATCATTTGGTAAGTGTCGGGTATATTTTCCAGATGATTGGGAGACCTTTTTTGGCTGCTTAAAAGCACCAGTCTTTCATTTCATCATCAAAATTATAAGGCAAATAATTCAAATCCCCACTCACCGCACATTTAACTAGATGGCTAAAGTACAATCCATTAATCAGAGAGCATTTTATTTTTGAGCTTATTCCAGTATATTCCTTTAGCCTATAGCTTATAACATAATTCATTTGAAGCCACCATATGCATTACAAAACTGTATTATGTTCTGAATTGGCACTCAAAACCGTCGCTGGCGGCAGGTGCTGTAAGACATATGTGCTGTGTGGGACATATCTTATAGCACAGTGCTAAACACTATTTGATGAGTGCTGTAAGACATGTACCATAAGGATCCTGCCACATGTCTCACAACACCCAGGTATTGGATTGGACCTAGTACCTAAAAACATGCCATTGCAAGCAACCCTAATAACTGTAGGCCGATTTCAATTTTAACAGCATTATCCAAACTTGTAGAAAAGACTTTAGCATCACAGCTGCGTTTCCACTTTGAAAATAACAATATTTTTAGCGACAGCCAGTTTGGTTTCCGGGAAAACCGCAACACTTCATTAGCTATTTCACGCTTAATGGAGAAACTCTATAAGAATTTTAACAATAGTGACATAACCCAAGGAATATTTCTAGATTTTAGTAAAGCTTTTGACACCATAGACCATGAAATTTTAATCGCAAAACTACATTACTATAATTTCACCCCTGATGCTTGTAATCGTGTAAAAACATATTTATCCGAGAGGTACCAGTATGTGAAGCTGGATTCGCACAGTTCATCATGGCTGCCGATTAAAATTGGGGTACCTCAAGGCTCAGTTCTAGGCCCTATCTTATTTCTTATATTTATTAATGATCTTATAAAAGCAGCTCATGACCTTGAATATATTTTATTTGCAGATGACACAAACATTTTTTCAACAGATTCCCATTTAGTGCAAGAAAATCTGCACAAAGTAGAAACTTTGTGTATTGCAAACAAGCTCATTTTGAATTACTCTAAAACTTTCCAGGTCATTTTTAAAGCTCCAAATAAACTGATTAAAACTCCGGAAAACTACATTTTCAATATGGGTGGAAACCAGCTTGATAATAAATTAAATACAAAATTCTTAGGGATTGAGCTTGACAGTAACATACTTTTAAACCTCATATTGTACAAATTTGTAAAAAGCTCAATTTTATACTGTTGCTCATGCGTTCCATAAGACCATATTTAGATATTCCAATGATGATAAATTTATACTACACATTTTTTTACCCACACTTAATTTACGGCATCGAGTTCTGGGGCCATGCAGCTGAATGCGAGATAAACCAAATTTTACTTTTACAAAAATCAGCACTCCGTGTCATTTTAAAAATTCATCCACGAGGCAATGTAACTTCATTCTTTGAGCACCTTAAAATTATGCCGGTGCAAATGCTATTTAAATATCGCTTTTTAATATTATATTCAAAAACAATTGCAAATTGTGAGATCTGTGTGAGCTCACCAAATGTTAGTTTCACAAGAAGTAAACTTGGAGTTGTCCCTCAAAGAGCCAACAACTGCAGGGGGGCAAGGTCCCTGTTGACGACAGGTGTAAACCTGCTCAACAGGTACCTTCCTGGTGAACGGGTTTGTGAGACCCTTGGTCTGCGGGGTCGGCTGACCAGGGCCCTGTGGGGGTGTGGTGCATAGTCAGCAGGCGGGGCCGGCGGGGTTCCTTGGGCTGTCTTCGGCCACATAGTTCTTGGTCATACTGTTAATCGGGCGGTCGCCATTCTGGTCTCTGACTACCTGATCGCTCCGCTGTCATCATTTTTTTTTAGAAGAACCTTTTATTACAAATAAACACAAACAGAAACCGGAAAAAAAACAAAAACATGGGCTGCACCAACAAACCCTCTGCTATTATTTTTCATAATACTGGCCATTGCCCATACAGGACTGGAATTTTTCTGTAATGAGGTGCAACACAAGCTGTCCTTTACAACATTTTTTAAAAACTTTGTTTAATATTTCAGAATCTAGATCGGCTCTTGGAAATCTATTTATGAACCCCTATTCCACTGATCCAAAGTTTGATACGGAGAAGTCGTGGTGGTCACTTTATGACTATCTGCTCCAATCCAGTTTCTACGGTAAATCTACCTTCATCAGTTACATAACGACACCCCCACGGGAGGACCAAAGATCACCTTTCCGCTTCAGGGGATCCCCATTTGGAGGCAGCAATGGTGAGCAAATAGGATAATATTGCTTCTCGTGGCTTAATCAAGGTAACAATCCGAAATTATCGACATCAAAAAGTGAATATGAATGGGCTATGACATTACTATATAAATCTTAAGGATTAAACAGCACATCATTATGTTTAGTTTCTATACAATGAAATCAGATTTCACAGTTGCAAGAATCTAGCTTTGAAGCGATTGTTGGTGATGGGTGCTTCCATAATGCTGAAAAAGAATGTTGCCACATAATTTTACTGATCTCAAAATACTTTTTGACACACAATGAATAAGCCCCTGAGACCATGTACCCATAGGTCACTGTGCCCCATCAGTCTGTGTAAGCTTATTCTAATGTTAGAAAAATCAGTTTCCTTAAATTTTGATTTTTTGCAGGTCGCAGAGGTGGTTCACTGATCCTATCACATGACGGGTTGAATCAACTGAGATTTAACTCCAGAAGTGGCCAAGGTAAGGTCATATTTGTTTGATAGATTCGCTCAAATTGATGAAAGGACAAATGTTACAGTGGAAACACGCAGCTTTAAGTGACTGTAGTTTGACTTCATATGCTATGACTTTAAAGCACCATTGATAGTAAGTACTAGTTCCACTCACTAAAGGATAATTTTCGATTGTAGGATTTGACGTAGATCAGTTTATGATTTATCGAGGATTTGATCAGAGCGGTGCCTATATCACCGGAGAGGCTGTCACTATCAAGATCGCCAGAACTCAGGTTGGTGTGTAAATCGTATGACTTCCAAATATTTATGACTTGTATTTAGGTGTGGCTTAGTTAAGAAAGACAAAATGTATTTTCTGCACCCTGGAAGTAATAGTAATAAATTATCAATACAAGCAATTACTAAATACATAATCTTTGCAACACATTGTGAAGATAATGTCACGAGCAGAAAGTAGTAGATAAATTCTGAAGGGAAGGAAGAAATTCACTGGCTTAGACGCCAGTATGCTGTACTAATGCCATACCCTTTATATAATTTCACAGAACTACCTATTTGCGAGATATGATGGGAGGTTGGGTAAGATAATCATGGATGAGATGGTGACTGTAGGAAATACTGCACAGAATACAGACAGCAGTAGTACCAGCTTCTTTAGCTTTGGTAACCAGGTACATTAAAACTTTCTATCACTCTAGTACATATTTATACTTATCCAGTTGGAGATTTTGATCTTTTATCATTTCATTTTGAACTCTGTTTGGATCAGGTTGATTATATTTTATTCGCACAACCCTTCACTAATATAATTCCCTCATTACATCTCCAATAAAGAGCAGCTAGCAACAGCAGACCTCAGTATAGGGTCACTGCCAACATTACACTAAAAGAACAGATTACATAAAGAGGTCAAATAACACAAAGTGTCTAACAAACACTACCGTTTCAATTGTACCTTGCATGTATTATAAATTCAGTATTTATATTACAGAGATTTTCATCGACCTCGAGGTCTGGTTGGTCTAGAAGGAGGCCTGTCAGACCTTGGAGACCGCAGTCAGGTCAAACTACAATAACCTACCAAACAATCGAAACAAAGGTATGATACTGAATCTGAAGGTGTCATTTTGTTAAATCATGTAATGAATAGGTTCAAATTTCAAATTGCTGATAGAATAGCCTTTAGCTTCGAATAATTAAAAAACCCTGACAAAAGAAGATAGAGACCTATAAAATCCGCAATCATTGACACGGATCATACACAATTCACATTAAGGCCATTATAATGTTTCAGCACCATGACAATGAATAAAGAAGTAAGCCAAGTAAAAGAGTGATACGTCAGACATAAGAAACCTAACCACACTATGAGATTTATGATTGATTGTGAGGAACACATCCTGATACTGCGTCTCTACAGTACAGAGATCTACAGCCTCTGGTTAATTAGTATTAAAATATGATGGATGGCATTTAAAGTGAATTGCTGTTATTTCCTCATTACCTGGTTGAGTCAGAAAACCAATCACGGCCCATGGGAAATTTAATTGCAGTAATCTGTGCTTGCAGGATTTCACTAGAATAACAAGCCAACTTCCTGTCCCATTGCGATGTCAAAGACCCGTTTGTCGCTATGGTCAGCATTGTGGACACACATACCATCATCAAACTTCTTCCTCATCTGCATGCCAACCAAGATTTCTTGTTGACGAGCGAGTGTTTATTGTGGAGAGGAGAGGGCATAGAATACGACTTCAGCACGCATTAGATCCAGGTGATTATTTACAAAGAAAGAACAAGATTTGTGTTTCTTTTGCTTCTGAACATCAGTCCATCAACTGGTAAAATTAATTATATCAGGTGTAAAACTCTGGCAGCCAATAGTACAATAAACATCATCTAACACACCCTGCTTTATGATCCTGATCTAGTATTTTGCACTTTACCTTAGAGCTCTAAAAAAATTACCTGCTCAGGTAATGCAGAGATTATTCTTTCTTATCCCATCCGGCTGATTTATTTGACTATGTTTCCTTTGTTGATATTATCTCTATTGTATATATCTGGAATTTTACAGAGGCATATCTAGCTGTGTTAAGACTGAGAAATGGAGAACATAGACTGATAGTCACAAGAATAGGCCAAAGGACACCTTCTGAAGTTAGTTTTGACTTTGGACTACCACTTCGACGTAAGTAAACAAACTCTTACAATGATATCTATTAGTATTTATCAATCGTAGTGGTCTGTGGTGAATTTATTTTGTTATGTGTTAATATATGTATCACTTCCTCACTAGAGAGAAGGTACAGAGCACCATTCACCATGTTTGAACAAGCCTACACAACAGTAAAGGAATCATGCCCTGATAAAGGCACTCTTGATGTCTGACCTCATAAGTTCACAAATCAATGTTGACACGAGAGCATGTTCTTTCTCGTATTTTGTAGGTATACCTCCAAGCAGATTTCACGGACCTCCAGAGTCGGGCGCTAGACCCCCAGGAAGCCCAGGACGCCCAGGACGCCCAGGACGCCCAGGACGCCCAGGACGCCCAGGACGCCCAGGACGCCCAGGAAGCCCAGGAAGCCCAGGTCGCCAAAGCGATCCCCCTGGATGTAGTAATGGGCCTTAAAGCATATTGAACTAAAACCAAACCAAACCAATTTATTGATTAAACGACCAATTCATCTATTCCATCACAGACAAAAATAATTTTGGCAAGTTTGATGTTAAACTCAAAAAGTAAACATGAACAACAGAGAAAAAATTATCACAAAAATCTGTAGGATTGTTTGAAGGGAGAAAAGGTTGCAAGCACCTGTGTCTGCCCTATGCCCTTCTATATTTAATAATACTAATTTTCTCTCCTATACATTTGATGGCAAGTGCCAAATACTTATATAAAATATAATCTTCGAACCTCTCTAACTACAATGTTTCATTTGTAGTTATACTCCATTAGTGTGGGAATCATCTTATTTACATTTTTTTCATGTTATTAATTATTATGTAAGGACTTTAACTTTACCCTCATGTTGTAGATGTTGATGTATATTGTAATAGAAGGAAATACAACTATTGTCTTCCAAAATTATTCTTGTTGATCACCTGCAATTTTCATAAAACAAATCTATTCGTAGCCCTACCATATAATGGTAAAACACCCAGTAGAAGTTTTCATACATTTTCAGTAACAAAATAAACCTGGACTGTACAGACTGTGATTCAATAACCACAAGTAAATATCATTGCTACATCACCACTGCTTTCGATTCAAAAACAAGTGCTGTTATCATAATAACTAAGCAGGTTATAAATGTCTTGACTGGCATTAATTTGTAATGATTCAGTAAAAAAGACTGGCTTTACTGCGCTACCAGATTCCAGTCATTTGTACAGAAATACAACTATGAGAGTTTTAACACTTTGGCTTGAAAATTTAAATATATCTTAAATTGGTATGCTGTATATACTGTTTGGGTGGAAATAAACCAAATCATATTTTCATGGTAGGAAAACCAAAATGGTGTTATCCCATACCTATAATTTACATAATCTCTAAAAAGTACACGATTTGTAGCTTGTACAGGCTTTGTTGTGCTGCATCAGGCTCCTAATGAAAACTATCCCCTTTCTAAAAGAAATCAACTCGACATAAATGGTCAGTTTTCAATAGGCTTTTTAGTCGCCTATAGAGAAAATTTTGGTTGGACGAGATGGACCTGCTTGTGAATCAGTTTGAGCTACCTCACAAGGTACATAAACAAAGTCTATGAACAACTGCCCGGTTTTTTATATTCCTGCTATGTTGTCACTGACATGCAGAACTCTTCATCGATACTCCTGTTAAATTACCACCTTCGATCCTTCCACTGTTCAACAGGAATTACATTGTTGTTCAAAGCCCAGAATTTAACATTACTCACATGGACAAAGGATCGAGACATTATTTATTGCGTTAGCTTTCTGAGGGAAGTACCGATATGTCTTTTAAACAAGATCACATGATGATAAATCACCTTTTTTAATCATAAGTCTCTGATATAAGTAGAATATGAGGTAAGCTGTGTATGGCACTGAAACACCTATCTTGCCAAGATCTATAAATTAACTTATATAATGTCCTACTTCCTTTGATTGATTACTTTTTATTGCAGCCTATCAGAGTAATAAGATCGATGGATCTTATTTGATTGGTTCGTCAACCGTTGAGGAAATAACATTACATAATTAATCACTGTGAAATTAATCAGTATCAGGAAGAACACAGCCAATGAATTTTCAAATAAAAATTTGAAGCCGACATTATTTTCCAATTGAACTTATTTTCATGTTGTGGAGGCACTGTTTATGTTTTATTTTATTTTTATTTTCTTTTCATAAACCAGTGATGATTGCTCATGAAAATGTAGAAATAGTCGGTCATGTGACTTGGAAGGTCACGTGATCTTTATGCTCTGGTATGCTCTAGTATGCTCTGCTCGGATATGAAGACCCAGTTATTTCCTGTTATTGTGTAGGTCAGGTGACATTAAGCTCTGATTTGCTCTCGTATGCTCTGCACTAGTCAATGTTGGGGGCCTGGTAATGTCAATAAGGGTCAACTCTAGTCAAATTGTGCCGTGGGCTGCAGTCCACTTCTGGAGAGGAAGCATACCACTGAACTATACCTGAATCATAGCACGGTGATGATTTGTTCACCAAAACTGTAAGAGTTCTAAGTGTCCTAATATTTGATAACACAACTTATGTTTTCCTCACCATTCAACTCTTGACTGTAAATGTTTATTATCCTAGCATAAAATATAGTCAATATCAGAACCATTGTATTTTGTTATATAACTAGGTAGTATGAAAGAATTAGCTTTCAAAACATCATGTTTCAGCTAACCAAGAAATTACAACCCTATACTATTGACTTTTTGCTCACAAATCGAAATTGATTCAGACATGCATACATCTGATAGGGTATACTTGAGCTCGGACATTGATCTGACTAGGGGTTGATATGATTCACGTATGACTTAAAATAAAATGATTATGTTTATGTAAAACTTGATGTTTGCACTTTGATAGTACACTCTCAAAGAAATACTTCCCATACCTAACTTTGTTTTTATGAGACAATAAACAAAGTTAAATGCCAAGGAAGATTAAGGAAAATAAGGTTTTGACAAATATGTCACTAGGGATCATCAATCATCATAAAATAGAATTGATATTCCTACCACTTCACATTCCCAAGAATGCCCGGAGTCTCAGGAGGACAAAAGTTGACAAGCAGACTTCTGAGAGGATTATATAGATTTTAAGAGTCTTAAAAAAGATGGATTGTGTAATCCGGACTTTCTGATGAAAGATCACTGTTATAGATCATAACCAGAACTCATAAATGTTGAATTGTAGGCTCGGTGGTGGTGGCTGGTGGTCCTGGCCTACATGCAGGAGGTGGCGGAACTGGTATGATTTGAGTTATTCCTTTGTAAAGAAAGATGGAACATGCTTTATGTTTACCAATAGTGGCAGTACCAGTTAGTAAGGTCTTTATTTTTGATAATAACAAGTTCTTTTACTCCTCTTTTTTTATAAAAAAGATGAAAGCTTTCTTGAAATCATGTTTAAGATGAGGGTTGATGATTATAATAACTCTCTCCAAGATTTGAATAGGGCCACTCTACCCTGGAGTGTTAAGTTTGGAAATTATGCTTTACTACATATTTAAAGATAGGCAATTAATGAAGCTTGAAACTTTCTGGTTTGATTTAATTGATTTTATTTATTTATTTATTTATGTATTTCATGTCTAAGACATAACCATTTTCATTGTTAGCTTTATCTTCCATATTTCTTCTTCATCTATTTATTCCATATTTATTTATTTTTGTTTTATCTTGGCACACGTGGAAGAACATCATTTTAATGATGAAAATTGCTTGTCAATAAACGCTTTAAAAAAAAAAAATTATATTTCATAAAATTTGACTTTATACGAATTTGTCTGTATTTAAAAACTTCACTCAAACATGGCTGATGTTGCAGTATAATCTTTTCCATCGATGGTGTACTTGCTTCTCAGTGGTGGGAGTAGAAAGTAAAAGTTAAGAACCCCAGAAGGCACCCTTTGACCCCTTCGGGTGACTACCAGGCAGCTCTGTCCATGGTTCAGTTTTAACACTGCCAGATATGCCTCTGTAATGGGATGCAAGATGACCTTTGCTTTACTCTATTTAAATGAGTGCCTCAATCAAAAGTAGAAATAAAGGCTGTGAAAAGTCTGACAAGACATCCTTTAGTTTATATTATAGTGTCTACCTTGATCAAGTGCATGCTGAAGTTGTACAGAGCCTCCATGTCTCAGTAAAATAGCTGAAAGTTACATCAACAATATACTCAGTGAAAAGTCATCCGACAGTACTTAATTTGCATACACAAGAGGGATAGGTACTATTGATACCCTAGTCAAAGCCGTGAAATCCTAGAAAATGTCTATAGGACAGCAAGAAGACCCTAGCTGTCCATGCACTATTCGATGACTTTTCTAAGGCATTTGATAACATGAGACCGGATGTATTGGCAGCTATTATGGACCAGCAGGGCTATGACCAAACAATCGTAACTCTGTGTATCAACTTTCTCACCAACCGCAAACAGCGTGTGATACACAAACCATCAAGATCAGTGTCTAGCGAAAGATCATGCAGCGTGGGGGTACCCCAAGGAACGATATGCGGCCCAGTCCTGTAGAACATATTCATCAAATCCCTGGAATCTTCCGAGAACATACTGAAGTACGCTGATGATCTAACAATCTATGCCACCATCCCTAAGTCTGCTGTAATATCTGGTAGACGAGGGGAGAAAACTACCGATAACGCGATAATCGCCGCCGAAGCTGAGGCAACTGCAAAGTGGTGTGAGGAACACGTTATGACGCTAAATACATCTAAGACAAAACACATGCTCATATCCCTGAGTGACAACATCATTCTCGAACAGCCTGTCATCATCAATGGTGCTGAGATTGAGGTGTGCCCAATTTTAAATTACTTGGTGTCACGCTGGATGAACATCTGAATTTCCATGCACACATATCCTCGATTGTAGAGAGAAGCCATACCAAATGCTACGCACTGCTTCTGATGAAACGCTTCGGCGTCAACACCATAGGACTCTGCAAATACTATGCTAGCATCGTCAGATTGCTTCTGACCTATGCATGTCCAGCTTGGTTCCCGCCAGCCACCCAGTATTACATAGACAGTCTAGAATGTGTTCAGAAACGATGTCTAAAAACCATCTATCCTAATCTAGAACACTACTCAGACAGACTAGCAGCAAGTGGTCTACCGACACTAGAGCAGTACATGAGTGATCTGAGTAGCGCATACAGCAGCAAGGTGATAGCTGATCCCAACCACCGGTTAGCTAACCTGATTCCACCGAGGCAATCCACTGTACGCAGACACTCAAGCAGACTACCAGATGTACTGATAAAACCATTCAAAACAGAATCCCTCTATAACACTGTGTTTTATGAATATGGAGTGTAAATTGAAATGACTGGAACCACTGGAATCATCACACTAATGTAAAACATGTTCTGATACAAATGTTTTTTCAAACAAACATTTTTGAACGGTTTAATAAAGTTAATATCAATCAATCAAAAATACTGGAAGGCCTGCTTAATTGCTGAAATATAACTTGTACATCGAAAATGATATGATTATTCTTGTTTAGTCAGAGCTTTGCAGTGTTGCGAAGCATCTTACAAAGAGCAGGTCTATACTGCATAGCTTGTTGATAACAGAGACCCGGACCCTGGTGTCAGTGAACACTTGGATGGAGCAGCTGGCCGCACTATCCTGGAGCAACAGCTATGGGAAACAGTTCTAATAATATGGCTAGTTTCCTTAAAACTCGAGACTCCTCCGACGCCCATAAAAGATTTCGATATTGTGGGATATTTATTCTATTTTATAGCTGAATATTTTGTACATGGATTTTCTGTCAAAACTCAAAATATTTAATTAATTTGATATTATTTGTGTGCCTCTCCCCCATTAATCTCTGGTTCATTATATTTGACCAATAAATGACTTCTTTTTCACTCACCTATTGCTATTATTGTCAGTTGTACCCTACAGAAGAAAAGGGTCAAGAAAATACAACTCCATGCTAAGACTTACTAATTGCCTGCAAAGATCAAGTTATTTTATGGTCTTCATGCATTTCAATTTTTGGGAGAGACAGAAATACGATGAGAGTAAATATTACGCTAGAAATATGCTAAGCAGTTTGAGGGGACTTGATGTTAGCTAGCAAGCAATAAGTCAGACTAGCTGAGGTAGGAGCCTATAAAAAAGTGAGGAGTATGAGTAAATGTCAAGTTTTATTTCAATTAAGCTATTTCAAGCTTGGGTGAGATGGTGAATATTTTACAACCTCATCCAAAATGTGGTGATCTGTATGTTACATTTTATGACTTAGTACTTAACATCTACAAGGTCTATATCAGTACAGTTGTTGCTCACACAGGCACTTTGTGTAGAAATTGAATTGATTGGTTGCATTTTGATAAAAGAGATATTGCCATACCTTATTTGATTGGCTGTCCGTTGAGGAAACAAAATTACAGTAATTTTTCATATAATTTTATTAAAACTTGCATTCCTACTTCCTTGAAAAGCATTCTTAAGGACCAGCCAGCTATTAATTATGATTTCATTCTCATGACACTCAATAACTGGTGCATTTTGGGCATAAGATCGTTCCGTATCATTTATTACAGCCTCAAATTATCCTTGTGCCAGCTACATTAATAAAATTGATTTCTCTGGCTGATTTACTACCATTGATAACAAGGAAATGAATACTCCACTGTGCAGAATAATCCTAAGATCTTAATAATCTCAAACTCTGATATTGATTAACATTGGGCTAGCTCACAGCCCCCTTTAATTTGAATGATTTAAGGCTATATTTTCAACTATAAGGGTTCCTCTCAAAGTTCAATATACACAGTAGATATCATAGCAGCGGTAAGGATTTCTGTAGAACACTGCAGTAGGCAAGACCTGATACTGATACTACTATAGAGGGTTATCATGGAAGTCTGGAAAAGTATGGAGTATGTTTTGGGAATCGTCTTAGGTAAGCTGAGAACGTAATAACGCTTGTGCTTGATTACAATAGGGAGCCCATGGTGCAACGGGATATTATCATGAAGAGAGTCACGCCTGTTATTAATTTTGATATTGCTGCGAATAATTGTATATGATTTGCTCTGAATCTCCCCTTCAGTTAAAAAGATTTCTTAATATATTCTTTATGGTCTGATTGTATGATTGTTTTAAGAGATAGGTAGCTTGATTGGTTATAGCACCTACCATCTAATAGTTCACAGTTTGATTTCTGCTGCAGTCTACTTAGCGCTGTTGGTGAAGCATGAGTTCTCCGCTCCTCTGAAAAGCTGGAAACATTTCACGCCCTTGCCCTAACTGGACCATTAATGTTCTCGGTAATGACGACTACACACCATTCTCTTGAAACAGAATTTTTTAATTTTGTCAAATATAATCTATGGTGCTACTGTTTTCTTTTTTACAGCGCTCTCCCTGATGCTGAATCCAGTGTTATCACAATGTGACAGTAACACAGAAATAAGTGGAATATTTCATCTGCAGAATCTCTGCAATCATCGATATCTAAGGGTAGATTCAAGTACTGCTCCTGATGGGCTGATTATTCTTCCGAATGCAAATAACGATAGTAAGCACATAGATGCCATAGCAAAATAATAATAAATTATAACTAGGGCATAATTCAATGTTTGAGACCCATGCTCAGCCTGCTTTAAGAAGTTGTTTATATTTTTTATCACCGTATATGACACTCAAATAATCAGCATCCCGATGAAAAGTAATTCTAAGTCTGTGGAATCAGCGCAAAGAGCCTGAGTAGATGATTGAAGCTCAATCAGCTCTTTGGATGGATGCTAATTGCCCAGAAATGTTCTCTTACAGTAAAATAATTCTCCATGAGAGTCAGAATCCAAATGGTAGGCTCTGGTTGCAGAGTTTAGTTTTATCCTCTTTTTTGCAGCTAGATTCAAAATGTATTCCCATAATGGCGATGTAGGAACACCGTATGTCAGGCTTGTAGATATTAGCAATAACAGAGCTACACATCGACCATCCTCTGCAGGAGTAGGGGATGAACCAAAAACTATTGTGAGTCTGACAATGACTACTGAACACCTCAAACAATTAAAATCTCATTTGTCATGAAGACATGAAGTTTAATCTGCGAACTATCTGCGAACTTTTAGGCTTCCTTAGCAGGGGTTGGAGTAGCCTGGGCAGGCTGTCGGGGGGGGGGGGGGGGTGGGGGAAACAGCCTGGGTAAATCCGTCTTGGCGTGAATCATGACATAGACCTGTCTTGTCTACCGTTTTCATAAATTCGGATTTACGATAGAGAGCCAACTAACACAAATATCTTAGTTCAATTTACCAAGGAGTAGTCTTTGGTTCGACGCATTGATTCTTCTTCTTATTCCATGTGGTTCCTTGTTCATTTTACATACCGTACTGTTTGTAAACTACTACTCATTAGGCTTAGCAAGTAGAGAATGGTTTGAGTGAAGAAGATTTACATTTAAATTCAGCATTTTAATCAATAGACATCGATACATAGACATCAACTTAGTCTATTTCTATCATGTGATCATATAACCAGTAGAGCATGGAATCAACTCGGACAGCTCTTATCTTAATCCGAACTCACAACTATTGCAATTTGTTTCCAAGTTTTCCTCTCTTTACCCAGGATGTCCACCAACTCACCCGCCCACTCACCCACCCGCCCACCCTGACAGCTGCCCAGCCTGCCCAGGCTCAAGTCGGAAAGTTCTTATACACTCAGATAAAAGCCATTATTTTAACTTCATTGCTTTTATCATCATAGACTGATACTGGGCCATATTCAGCAAATTGTCAGGATAGCCGATTTTTTGTCTATGACCTTGGAACATCGGACGACAGAGTTTCCTTTGGTAAGTATCAGGTATACTTTTCAGGTGATAGATTTGATTATCAGCGATGATGATTTCAATAAAGAAGAACAACATAAGCGTATTTTCAAAATCAGGGAATGAAATTTGAGAAGCAACATAAGATTATTAGTAAAGTTTTCTTCAATGTTTTAGAATCGAGATCAGTGGCTCTTGGAAGTCTATTTATGAACCCCTTTTCTACTGATCCAAAGTTTGATACGGAGAAGTCTTGGTGGTCACTTTATGACTATCTGCTCAAATTCAGTTTTTATGGTAATTCTATCATCATCAGCTACATTGAGACACCTTTCCCCTTTCGGGGCAAGAGGGCCATCGGCTCTCCATTTGGAGGCAGCAATGGTAAGCAAAAAATAGCAGTCTGTTCAAGTCTCAAAGAGCAGAATCAAATTTTTGAGAAATCTAGCTTGATCAATTGATTCTTTGAAACTTCAGTACAACTACAAGGTTGCAAAAAAATTGTTATAGTTTCCAAACCTTTCTAGCATACTGTGAATAAACATATAAGTCTTTGTAGGGTAAGTTAATTTTATTACTTAGATAAGCAGCTACTCTGAGTTGTTCGTTTTTTTGCAGGTCCCAGTGGTAGTTCACTGTTCTTATCACATGACGGTTTGAGTCAGCTGACATTCAACTCCAGACGTGGGCAAGGTGAGCACTCATCTGTTAGATAGGTTTATGGAAAACGCAAGGCAAAATGTTACAATGGTGGAAACAGGGAGAGAATTATTATGATAATCTATTCCTTTTGGCATTCTTCTTGATACTTAGAATACTTAGGCAAAGATCTTTTGATGAGCTATGCACCCAGCTAAAAGTGACTATAATTCACCCTTATATGCTATGAATTCACAAAGCCATCAACAAGTATGTAAAGGTTTAACTTACTCTAATCTTTCTGTGTGGATATATAACATATGTCTTGTCATTGTAGGATTTGATGTAGATCAGTTTATGATTTATCGAGGATTTGATCAGAGGGGAGCTTATATCACCGGAGAGGCGGTCACTATCAAGATTGCCAGAACCCAGGTGGGTGTTTAGGGCCTACAGAGATAAAGTGTCATAGAGAGACAAAACAATTATGACATGCATCTCAAACCTGGGACAGAATTACATTAGTAAATTTATTTCCTAATTGTCCCTGAGACAATGCATAATAATTTGCCAATACTAGTAGATTTCTACTGCTTGTGAAAATAGTTGCATTGCATGCAGTATTAGGTTAGAAAATAGTATTATTGATGCAAAAAGTAATGATTATATACACAAAGTTATTTACAGATTGGGAAATAAATTTCACAAGGAGAACATAGTAGATAACTTCTGAGAGGAGGTATTCCGATTCAAAGGCAAACCGAATAATATAATGTACTAATGTAGCTATAACCTTTCACAGAACTACTTATTTGCACGATATGATGAGAGGTTGGGTAAGATAATCATGGATGAGAGGGTGACTGTAGGAAATACTGCACAGAATACAGACAGCAGTAGTATCAGTAGCTTCTTAAGCTTTGGTAACCAGGTACAGTAAACCACAACCCTAGTACATAAATATACTTATCCAGTTGGGGATTTTGGATCTTTTATCCTTTCAGTTTGCTTTAAATTATTCCTCAAGTTTGAATGCAGCTGTTTGGATCGGGTCGTTAATTTAATTATTTGCACAGTACCCTTCACTAATATAATTCCCTCTTTACATCATCAATAAAGAGCCGCTAGCAACTGCGGACAACGGTATAGGGTCACTGCTAGCATTAGCAACATTACGCTAAAGTTAGCGATAAAGAGGTCAAATGACACAAAGTGTGTAGCAAACAAACCTCTTCTATCAATTGTCCCGCGTATTTATATTACAGAGATTTTCACCGACCTCCAGGTATGGTTGGTCTAGAAGGAGACCTGGCAGACCATGGGGACTGCAGCCGGGTCAAACTACAATAGCCTACCAAACAATCAAAACTAAGGTATGAAACTGAATCTGAAGGTGTCATTTTGCTAAATCATTTAAAGAATATGCTTCAAATTTCAGATTGCTGATAGAATAGCCTTTAGCTCTGAGTAATTAAAAATCCCAAGTGTAAAAGATTTAGACCTATAAAATCCACTATCATTAACACGAGTCATAAACAATCCACATTATGGCCGTGATAATGATAGGTGATCATTATTATGTTTTGGCAAAATGACAATGAATGAGGAAGTAAACCCGTTAAAGAGTTCTGGTAAAGTGATCTACAGCCTCTGGTTCAGATATGTCACGACAACAATCCGTGATTAATTAGTATTAAATATGATTGACGGCCTTTTAAGTGTAATGGTGTTGTTTCCTCATTAGCTGATTGAGTGAGAGAACCATGCATTCACAGCCTGTGGATAGATAAATTACAGTAATCTGTGCTTGCAGGATTTTACTGGAATAACAAACCAACTGCCTGTCCCATTGCGATGTCAAAGACCTGTATGTCACTATGGTCAGTATTGTGGACACGCATACCATCATCAAACTTCTTCATCATCTGCATGCCAACCAAGATTTCTTGTTGACGAGCGAGTGTTTATTGTGGAGAGGAGAGGACGTAGAATACGACTTCAGCACGCATTGGATCCAGGTTATTATTTACAAAGAATGAACAATACCTGTGTCTCACTTAATTCTGACCATCGATACATCAACTGGCAAAATGAATTATAATATGTGTAAAACTCAGGCGGCCCATAGTACAACGGATTCCATGCAATACGCCCCACTCTATGATCAATGTCTAGTATTTTGGAATGTACTTTGGAGCCATAAGAAAAGTACATGTGGTAATCTGGAAATACAGAAATTATTCACTTTCCCCCTTTCCATTGACTTATTTGACTGTGTTTTCTTTGTCCATTTATCTCTATTATATACTTGGAATCTTTACAGAGGCATATTTATCCGTGTTAAGACTGAACAACGGTGAAAGAAGACTGATAGTCACAAGAATAGGCCAAAGGACACCTTCTGATGTTAATTTTGACTTTGGACTACCACTTTGGCGTAAGTTAACAAATTCTTACAATGACATATACTAGTATTCATCTATCGTAGTGATCTGTGCTGAAATCACACCACATCACAACTAGATAAAGGCACTTTCATAAGTTCACAAGTCAATGCTGACACAAAGCATGTTCTTTCTCGTATTTTGTAGGTATTCCTCCAAGCAGATTTCACGGACCTCCAGAGTCGGGCGGACCATCAGGATTGGCCGGACCCCCAGGACCCCAAGTAACCCCAGGAACTCCAACAGCCGAAGGAACCCCAACAACCACAGGACGCCCAGGTGGCCAAAGGGATCCCCCTGGATGTAGTGATGGGCCTTCAAGTATATTGAATATATTCTAAATTGATTAAACAACTAACTCATATATTCCATCACAGACAAAAATAATTTTGGGACATTTGATGTTAAAACTGACCTCAAAAACTAATTATGAACAACAAAGAAAAAATAATCAGAAATCTGCAAACACCTGTGTCTGCCCTATGCCCTTCTATATTTAATAATACTGGATTTTTTTCTGTTATTTATTTGATGGCAATTGCCATTACTTATATAAAATATAATGTTCGAACCTCTCCAACTTCAATTTCGCTTTTGTAGTGATACTCAATTAGTGTGGGAATCATCTTTTTTTTATTTTTTACATGTTATCAATTATTTTGTTTATAAGGTCTTTAACTTTAACCTCTGATGTTGAAGATGTTGATGTATATTGTAATAAAAGAAAATATAACTATTATCTTCCTGAATAATTCATGTTGAAATCCTGTAATTTCTCATAAAACAATTCTAATCGCACCATAAAATGGTGAAACACATTGAAAGGTTAATATGTACAGCTTCAGTGAGGCTCATATTTGTGAAAAACAACGTTGAACTGTCAACTAGCAAGGGAGTTCAGTCCAAGTAGTAGTTGCCATACATTTTCAGTAACAAAACAAACCTTGACTGTATACACTGCCATTCAATAACCACAAGTAAACATCAAAACATCATTGTTTGTGACATGAATACATAGTGCTGTAATCATATTCAACTAAGTAGGTTATAAATGTCGACTGGCATACATTTTTAATGATTCAGTTATAAATGCTGGCTTTAGTGGCCACCAGACTCTAGGTTATAACTTAAAGGTTACAAAAAATATACATAATTTAGAAAATTGTCAGTCTATATGATTGAAGACTATGAAAGGACTTTTGAAATCTATGATAAAAACCTGCAAATGATAAGGCGAAAAGTTGTGGTCTGTCTTCCATTCCAGTGAATAACATTTACAGAATTTTTCCAATAATGACAGCCATTTATAATGTAGCTGTTGTGGCTCTGAATACCTACCTGAGTATTTGAGATCTTGATAGTAACAGCCTCACCCTGGGTACCAGGCCCTAGAAATATCACAAATTGCTGTATATCATATACTGTAACAAAGAAAATTGTGGCTAGGGATCACTATTTGATTTTATTATGTAAAAACTCACCCCAATATGACCCAATATATACGCTGAAGAACATGAATACGTAATAGAATTACAAGTTTGCATGTGGATATAAGTGAAAAAGACATGTATGACACACAATATATGTGGCCTTCTCACATATAATGTATGTAGCACCTGAGCATGATTTGGTCAGTGCTAAAATCTTCTAAACAAGCTAAGTCAAACCTTGAGGTGCAACAATGAGGGCCTTTATATATCATATTACAATATTATCACCAGACAAGGTTGTAGCCCCAATCTGCATGAGTTGATAGAGAGTTGTGTGATGCGATCTAATCCTAGCAAGAGCTGGTCCCTTTTCTTGTTTCATTTGTTTACCGACCACCAAACTCCCATGCAGATTGGATGGACAAGTTCAACGACTTCGTGAGTGAGTGTTATATGCAATATGTGAAAAAATTGTGATTCTTGGTGATTTCGATGCAAACAATTGAGACGGTCAAATTGAGAAAGGCTGAAAGAACAAAATTTGTAGCCCCCTATAATTACTCTAATAGATAACTGAACAAACTCGAGTAACTTCCAGTACTGCAACTCCCAGTACTGCAACTCTCATTGATCACATTTACACAAACCACAAAGATCATTGCATTTCATCAGGACTAATTGAATATTCCGTAAGCGATCATGATTTGATTTATACGATACGAAAAATTGGTGTCAAACGACAGGCAGGTGAACATAAAATTGAATATCGAGACTTCTCAAATTTCACTCCAAAAAATATCATAAAATCATATGTTGGTGTAACTTGAGAAGATATCCTTTGTCCAAAAAGACACTGGAGAGCTAATTTTAGCGTTCAATCAGAGATAAATATCAATATAATTTCTAATTTGATTACTACCAAGAAACGAAATGTCAACCCTATACAATTGCCAAATTGGTCGGGTGAAGAGGTTCAAACACAAATGAAAGTAAGAGAAAATTTTAAGAATGAAGAAAACTGGGACGCATGTAAGATGCAGCGGAACATAGTCCCAGAGCCTGGGAAGATACACATTTAGGCATATTCAAGTCCTGAAAGTGTTGTGTAAAATTGTCATGGGGAAGTGTGAATATGCTATTACTGGTAGTGAATCGCGTGAACAGTTTTTGCGCAAAAATGGATTGGTGGAAAGTGAAATGGTAGGTGAGATAGAACCTCACAGAGCAGCTCAGCATACCACAGCATGTTATGATCACAAACTAACGACCAGACTTAATGTCTGGTCTGACAAAGAAAAAGCATAATACTGATACTTATAGAAAATCTCTTATAGGTGGTTGAGAGAAAAGTGACAAGATACAAAGATCTGGTGCCACAATGCCAAGACAAAGGTTGGAAATGCGAATTATTTGCAGTGGAAGTTGGCTGCCGTAGATTCATTGTCAGATCAGCTACCAAATTTCTATTTAGAGTTCGGCAGTCAGGCAGAGAACTCAAACATGCCACAAAAATCACAGTACATGAGGCAGAAAGCGCATCTACATGGATATGGCAACAGCAGTGTGTGAAGACAAAAGCAAAGTAATCCTATTGCTTGTAAGCTTGGGTTTAACAGGCTCTTATTATTTTAAAGGGCAACCAAGGTTTCAAACAACTTCTCATTGATGGCCATTGATAATTAGCAGATTGCACCTTCTGCATGGGAAAAAGACAAAATATAATTCGGATGATTATTCAGCCAGAATTCTTGTAAAACATTTCTTCCACCAGGTACTCAAACTCAGCTAAAAGAGAATACCACATAGCAGTTTCCTGTTCCTGTTATTATTTAGCCTGTGCTCTATAATTATTGCAGCGAAGTCTTGGAACCTCTGTAGTATTGTAAACTGTCCCCCGCGCGAAAACAACCCCGGGACACTTTACAATATTGTAAACTGTCCCGGGGACACTTTACAATAAAAACAGGCCTATTGTAAACTGTCCCCCCCCTATTGTAAACTGTCCCCCCCTATTGTAAAATGTCCCCCCCTATTGTAAACTGTCCCCCCTATTTGTGACTGTCCATATCGAGAGCCCAGCTGTTTATCACCATTCTAAATGGGTCAGATCATCTAAGTGGAGCATACAATGATGTTCTGGCTGCCACTATGATGGCCAAAGTTGTACCATGGGGATGGTGGTGGTATCTCATTGAATGAGTGTATAAAGCCTCTTTTTCATATGGTACTTTGGGGATCTATTTTTCGCAAACACTAGTTATTTAAAGCTCCTATGATTTAGAGATGTCTGGTTTGCAAAGAAAGGTGCACTAAGCCAACAGTGGATAGATGTGTAGTTGCCAAATCACAGAACACACATACATTCATTGCAGGTTCATGAGCCGCGCGAAAACAACCACCCCATTCATTCATCATAAAATCTACCTCCGTCAAGCATTTGCCTAGGAGTGATGGCAGTCAGTCACAAGTGTGAGCGGGAGAAATAATACTTTTGAGCTTTTCATATTGTGAGGATGGGTATTGCACTGTAAAATATTGCTTAAGCCGCGCGAAAACAACCACCCCCTAAGCTGTCTTATAAAGATATCTGTTAAAAAGTCTCAAACATAATGAACCGTGATTTTGCATCCATAATGCGATTATCATAAGGTGACTGTGTACCAAATTTCAGATTAGTAGGTCAGAAGTTAATGACACAACGGATGATATGTCGTTCTTTGCAAGTTCATGAGCCGCGCGAAAATAACCACCCCATTCAGTCATCTTGAAATCTACCTCAATCAAGCATTTGCCTGTGAGTGATGAAAGTCAGTCACATGTGAGACCTGGAGAAATAACGACTTTTGAGTTTTTCATATTGTGCCGCCTGGTATTGGACTGTAAAATATTGCTTAAGCCGCGCGAAAACAACCACCCCCCAAAGTGTCTTATAAAGATTATCTGTCAAAAAGTCTCAATCATAATGAACCATGATTTGGCAGCCATAATTCGATTGTCATAAGGTGACTGTGTACCAAATTTCAGATTAGTAGGTCAGAAGTTAATGACACAACGGATGATATGTCGTTCTTTGCAAGTTCATGAGCCGCGCGAAAACAACCACCCCATTCATTCATCTTGAAATCTACCTCAATCAAGAATTTGCCTGTGAGTGATGACAGTCAGTCACAAGTGAGAGTGGGAGAAATAACTGCTTTCGAGCTTTTCATATTGTGCGGCCTGGTATTGCCCTGTAAAACATTGCTTAAGCCGCGCAAAAACAACCACCCCCCAAAGTGTCTTATAAAGATAATCTGTCAAAAAGTCTCAATCATAATTGACCATGATTTGGCAGCCATAATGTGATTGTCATAAGGTGACTGTGTACCAAATTTCAGATTAGTAGGTCAGAACTTAATGACACAACGGATGATATGTCGTTCTTTGCAAGTTCATGAGCCGCGCGAAAACAACCACCCCATTCATTCATCTTGAATTCTACCTCAATCAAGCATTTGCCTGTGAGTGATAAAAGTCAGTCACAAGTGAGACCTGGAGAAATAACGACTTTTGAGTTTTTCATATTGTGCCGCCTGGTATTGGACTGTAAAATATTGCTTAAGCCGCGCGAAAACAACCACCCCCCAAGCTGTCTTATAAAGATTATCTGTCAAAAAGTCTCAAACGAAATGAACCATGATTTTCTAGCAATAATGTGATTGTCATGAAGTGACTGTGTACTTAATTTTGGATTAAAAGGTTAGAAATTAATGACACAACGGATGATATGTCGTTCTTTGCAAGCTCATGAGCCGCGCGAAAACAACCACCCCATTCAGTCATCTTGAAATCTACCTCAATCAAGCAGGCCGCACAATATGAAAAGCTCAAAAGCGGTCATTTCTCCCAGTCTCACTTGTGACTGACTGTCATCACTCACAGGCAAATTCTTGATTGAGGTAGATTTCAAGATGACTGAATGGGGTGGTTGTTTTCGCGCGGCTCATGAACTTGCAAAGAACGACATATCATCCGTTGTGTCATTAATTTCTAACCTTTTAATCCAAAATTAGGTACACAGTCACTTCATGACAATCACATTATTGCTAGATATCATGGTTCATTTCGTTTGAGACTTTTTGACAGATAATATTTATAAGACAGCTTGGGGGGTGGTTGTTTTCGCGCGGCTTAAGCAATGTTTTACAGTCCAATACCAGGCGGCACAATATCAAAACCTCAAAAGTGGTTATTTCTCCAGGTCTCACTTGTGACTGACTTTCATCACTCACAGGCAAATGCTTGATTGAGGTAGATTTCAAGATGACTGAATGGGGTGGTTGTTTTCGCGCGGCTCATGAACTTGCAAAGAACGTCATATCATCCGTTGTGTCATTAAGTTCTGACCTACTAATCTGAAATTTGGTACACAGTCACCTTATGATAATCGCATTATGGATGCAAAATCACGGTTCATTATGTTTGAGACTTTTTAACAGATATCTTTATAAGACAGCTTAGGGGGTGGTTGTTTTCGCGCGGCTTAAGCAATATTTTACAGTGCAATACCCATCCTCACAATATGAAAAGCTCAAAAGTAATTATTTCTCCCGCTCACACTTGTGACTGACTGCCATCACTCCTAGGCAAATGCTTGACGGAGGTAGATTTTAATGATGAATGAATGGGGTGGTTGTTTTCGCGCGGCTCATGAACCTGCAATGAAAGTATGTGTGTTCTGTGATGTGGCAACTACACATCTATCCACTGTTGGCTTAGTGCACCTTTCTTCGCAAACCAGACATCTCTAAATCATAGGAGCTTTAAATAACTAGTGTTTGCGAAAAATAGATCCCCAATGTACCATATGAAAAAGAGGCTTTATACACTCATTCAATGAGATACCACCACCGTCCCCATGGTACAACTTTGGCCATCATAGTGGCAGCCAGAACATCATGGTAAGCTCCACTTAGATGATCTGACCCATTTAGAATGGTGATAAACAGCTGGGCTCTCGATATGGACAGTCACAAATAGGGGGGACAGTTTACAATAGGGGGGGACGGTTTACAATAGGGGGGGGGACAGTTTACAATAGGGGGGGACAGTTTACAATAGGCCTGTTTTTATTGTAAAGTGTCCCCGGGACAGTTTACAATATTGTAAAGTGTCCCGGGGTTGTTTTCGCGCGGGGGACAGTTTACAATACTACACCTCCCCTAAACTGAAGTGTTACCCAGCTTAGAGTCAGCAACTACTTTGAGTTTTGCATCGCGTAATGCACAAAGCTGATGCTGCCTAGCACATTATTTACTACCCACTAGTGCATTGCTGCGAAACCTTGGTTGCCCTTTAAGGAGTTGGCCAGCATTTAATTCCTTTTGTTAAAATCCTTGTAAGGGTTAGACTGTGGGGATTAAGTGATGATAAGCAAACTACTCGGGTAGAAGGCTGAGCAGGGATTATGCCTATAATACTCAAACTGAAGCATTTTAATCACTGCAGGGTGAAAAATCAAAGTAAGTCTAAGTCAGATCTAAGGAATTGCAAGCAGGCTTAAAAGCTTGACCCTCACATAAAAGGCAAGCAGAGTGAAATAGGAGGTTCCTGAGTTGTACAATGCTCTATGTGGTGAACTTAAATGGACTATGGCACGAGAGGTGGGTGCTTTGACGATAGCCACTTTGGGTCGATGAGTTGATGGAGAGCAAACCTACCTGGTTTGGCTTAGAGTATAAGCGCGAGAGAGATGGGACAAACATTGTTGCACTGAAGCAATGAAGAGTTGGCAGCCTTCCTAATTGCACAACGGCGTTAACACACCCGATTTTGTCACAATACTGAAACTGAGAATATGTACTGAGGGTTGGAAGAGATGGATTGAGATGCTCATCAATACACAGCGGTGCCTTAACGCTGCTGGGGCAGTCCATGAGGAGGTTGTTCCGGAGAAGGCCTTGAAACAGTTTGACTCATGGTTTCTAGTTAAAGACCTTTGTGTGGTGCAGTTGTATGCATATCACTGTATATTTCATCAGCCTTGGAAACTGACATGCTTACAAAAAATTATTGCAAAGCCTTCAGTATTGATGATTCAGGAATTCTTAGAATGCTACAAGGAAACTTCTTTGTTTGGCAATAGAAAGCTAATGATGCTATTCCAGATATTGATTTCAGCGAGTGTCAATCATTTATTTTTTGACACCAGGTTTTTTGATATGCACAATTAGCATTCCCCAGCAGCTAAACCTATTTAGCAATCATATAAAAGGTATATGGCACCATATAGTAGGGGTATACAGAGGCGACCGTTCAAGTTATAACTGTGGCTGTTTTGGATTCACTGGGGGGATTGTGCCGTGTGCCAAAAACTAATTATCTCCATATGTTACAACAGTATTTTTCTTGGAGACTAATTTCAAATGTCCAATCTTTAAGCTTTACACTGTATTATTATCATTTTATCCTGTGATTCATAGGCCATTAGTGATTTGGGTGACTCACGGATGATCTCATGTCTTATTTGCCACACCCAGATAACCCATAGCCAATGTCTCCTGGCACAACACGCCAATTAGTGCTAGCTTGAAAGATTGGATATTTGGATATAGTTGGAAATCTTGTTCCCTCAGTGAAGAGGATGCTAAGGACAAGATTAGATGGAAAAGTCTAATTGAGCCAAGCTTCCGGCAGGCACCCGCTACCCGAACAGGACAGACCGGAGATAGGTGACGATAGGTGAGGATGTGGGGAAATGTCTGCAAATCAATTGCCATTGAATTTCTATACAATTAACGAAATTGGCAAGCATCTAGAGTGATAGTTTCCCCTGCAGTGAAGAGCAGGTACTATAACTATAATTGCTATGCGGGCACTATATGAAGCATTTCACTGGCACATTACAGAGCCTATATAAAATGGATATTTGACAACTTTGTTGAGCTATACAATGTATAGCCTGGGCTTTTATTTGAAATTATTGGTATATGCCAGGATATGAACCTCATAAAATTGACCAAGCAGAAAAAGATGTAACTTTTGAAATTAACTTAAGTCAAAAATACTCCGACTAGAATTTCAATTTCATTAGTTCATATGATGCGAGATCATTGATTTTTGTGAATTCAGTTACCTCATGATCAACCCTTCAACATTATATATAAGTTGAACCAAAATTTGGTTTTTTACATTGCGATTAGCATTAGATGTATTATGAGTCCTCACCTTGTCTACGCCTAGAGATCACTTTGAGATGGCCTGACCTGTCATGCGATAAGTACATAGCTGATGATTGGTTAAAATCGTGACTACTTCTGTTACCTGGAAAAACAAAATATGATGACACCATATCATAGCAATCAAGAACATAATTATTTGATCTGTTAAAGAAAAACTAAGCGTGATCAGTACATGGTCTAGGTAATCTTTTAAAGTTATGCCAAAATATTCTGTTTGCAAACAAAATCATATTATCCTCACTTCCTGAGGGCTAGCTAATGAGTAAGAGTAACCCTCATCCTTTCTATGATCAACAACTACATCTCACCGTTGCAGCATGGAAATAAGGATGTCCATGGTGTTGACTGACTTTTACCTCTGCACCGGTCTCTAGATGATGTATGCGTAGTGCTCGTGCTGATATATCCTGTTTGCGAACTAGATTTAGTCAGTAATGGATTGACCAATATGAGATTTCGTTATCAAACTTTGGATGTGTAGTATATGGATTCATATAAAGACTACCATTATTTTCTGAAAAAGAGTGAGCATAGCGATGGATAATTAATTGCATGACGTTAAGTTATATGTTATGGATTTGAATATATACATGACATTAAGTTATATGTTATTGATCTGCCTAATAAAAAAATTTGAACGGTGTCTGTGGGGCGATCAAACTCTTGACCGTGGTGATTTTTCTTTTGGGGCACAACCATTTTTTAGATGTTGTCCTTGCATTCTGTTTTCAAATTAAGAATGATTTTAGACACCAAAACTTATTACTAATTTTTTGGTCAATATAATATATTGTAGTATAGATGAGGTCACCCAAGGTCATTGTCATGATTCTTTTAACAGGTTTTTGGGAACTGTTTAGTGCTGTGAAAGACTGATCAGAATGAACATGATCTGAGCGAAAGTTGTGATAAAAACCAGTATTGGCAACGGCATGCATCTAATAAGTAAGCTGGATACAACGAAATAAAAAGTAACGACTCTGGTTTTCCAGCTGAATACGTTTGCCTGAAGCAGGATACATATTAATTTCTGACCGACTTTCTCTTATTCAATTGCTTCCCATCTATTATATGTCTGATACATAATGAGCTTAATTTTTTAAATCTCTAGCTTGAGCTTGAAATGGCTTCACGTTAAACGCCATATTATAAAACTCACGGCGGCAATTTTTGGTTGTCCTCCGCAACCTACACTCTTTGGTCAATAAACAGTTCTGTTTGTGCTAGCATGTAACAGGCTGATGTGCAGAGTACCGGTATCAGTATGTTGAACTATCTTGAGCTCAACTGGAAGATAAGAACACTTCAACTAAATTCTTAGTCAGAGACAACCTGGCCCTACTGGAGAAACTAATTTTCGTTGTTTGATATACAAGGAGCTATTAGTCTTAAGGACAAGAGCTCTCAAGACCTCTGAGACTGTTGAGATAAGAGGAAATTCGAAAGCTCTTGGCAGGGAGTCAGTCTCTATGGAGAGCCACAAACAATTCCAACCATGATTCATACCTTTCAAAATTTTAAAGTTTTGATTCTCAAAATCTAAGAATTTCTGCTAAGCATAGGCGACTACGTTCTATATTTTGGTGTGTGTAAAAAATACATTAGCATAATAAAGTTATCAATAGCTCTTACTTTGAGATAGTGGTATATGGTATAAGTGGATCTCAAGTTGATCAATTGGAGGTGACGCTTAACATTAAGGTTTTTTTCGATATCTGACTGTAGGTTTTAAAGTATTCATAATCCAGGCGTGTCAAGGCGATAAAAGATTTTTCAAAATCTGCTCCCGTTGTTTAAATTTAAGTAATGACTCTGGCCTACTGTCTATGCTTACCATTTGGATCTGGTTCTCCCTCCAGTTATAATCAGGGCCTCATTGGATGAATTATACACTTTGAGATAACGGTGTGTACATAAATTCTGCAGTCTGACTATCAAATTAATTGGATAGTAAATGTCACATGCTGGGAACACAGGATTCAGTTTCAGAAGGAGAACTGTAGAGTAATATCAACCATACAGAAGGAGTATAATCATGTTTGTGTGTATATTAGAGTTCGCCTGTAATTGTTCATGAAACCAATGTAAAGGTAAACAGATGTTTCAAAATGAAAAAAAGGACTTCTTTGGCAGGGCATTGCAGAGGTTGTATATTATGCAAAATTATTAGGAGTTCCTGATTGTGAAAAATTCATACCTCAAAATTAATGTATACTTACTTCAAATCCAATCCTTATAATGTTCCAAGACAAAAAAAAACATTAATCAGATAGAAAATGCCATAATGTCATTCAGAATATTTTCAGAGTCCTGCATATACCCTTTGAGCATGTACAATAACACAGGGAAAGTTCTCAGATCTCAGGAGATTTCAGGGAGAACGAGACAAGGAGCTTAGTAATTAAACAATAAGCTGTAAGCATAAGCTAGCGCTGTGATGGAGGCAGAGATGCATAACAGATAGCGTCACCCACATTACACATACATCTTCTTGAGATTGTTGGAATACAACATTAAAAGGCTCATTATATTTTATGTTTTAATTAAATTATGTTGATTGAGCAAATAAAAGGCTAAATCCAATCTCCGCTTTTGGATGAAATTAGGTGTTTTGTACGCCTAATGTATAATTAAATTACTTTTACAGCCTGATAAGACAAAAACCAATTTTGAAATCGGGAGTTTTGTTACTATTATGTGTCATTTAACCATTTTTATCAATCAGCAATTCAATCTCCGCTTTTTGAGAGGATTAAGAGCTTTGTACAATGTTTTAGTGAAATTGAATTGTTTTGATCAGGCGATAAGTCAAAATCCATTCTAGGTATTTTTAAGGGAATCCACAGTTTGTTGCATTTTTATTTTCCAAATTAAATTGATTGATGGGAAAACGCAAACTTTGTTTTATGGCCATGCCTACCCGCAGTGATAAACACTGGCGCATTTAAATCAGGGATAAAGGCTGGTCAGGTCTGGTTGGACAGTCCTTGGTGCACGTTTTTCTGCTATGGTTATGATTGCTCTTCTTTTGGTAGATTACTGTTTAATTTAGTTTATTATTCAAGAATAAACATTGATTGATTAACTATCACCAACCATCGATCTACATATCACATGACAGATCAGGCCATCTCAGAGGGACCTCTAGGCATAGACAAGGTAAGGCATTATAATGGTCCAACTACTAAGAAATGTCCTGAATAACTTAAACGCACACCCACACAAATTAAATCTTTAGGGTCAGTAATCGAAATAGGAAACTTTTCCTGTTGCCTGTATATATTACCAAATAGGTTGGAACAGTGCTTGGCAACAGCATATAAAATCCAAGGTTCTAGTTGCAATAAATGTTATTAGCTCATGTCTTTTAGCTAGTCTCGCTCAGTTTTCCAATTGTAAATGCAAATAAATGAGGAGAGGTATTTTTTTTATTGTACAATTGGGTCATTATTTATTGTAACCTGGTTTAAGTTGGATTGGTGAGTAATTGCAAAGAAAAATCCAATAGTGATTCCTAGCGCCCATTTCCTTTATTGCAGTATAAATGATATTCAGCAATTTGTGTTAAATCTAGGCCCTGGTACCAACAGAGAGGCCGTCACCATCAAGATCTCAAATACTCAGGTAGGTACTCAGAGGTATTTTCACGGCTGGCAACAAGGTAATACTGATTCCCATGAGAATGCTATTTCAAAATTGGTGCTTTTGTTGCATAGAGCTATTGTATGTGTCTAGCTAGCATATTCATTGATAGAGACATTTTAAATCTTGATTGAATAAAACTTTGATTTCTTTGTTTGATTTGACACTACAGAGATTTACAAGACGTGTAAGATTGGTTAGACATGGGAGAAGGTTCAGTTCATGGAGACACCGGCACTGCTCATCAATCATACGCTACCAAAGCATCCGGGCAAAGGTATGATAGTGTTCTCTTACATCTCCTGATCAACCAATCAGATCCGGTACATTGGCTTCTCTCAATTCTCTTATGTTCAAGGTGTTTCAAGATTCCTAGTGACAGTTGTAAGTAGATAACGGCATGCTACAGAAAAGGAAGCAAATTTAAATTTGAGTTACTCATGGAAAGTGAAAAAGTCTAACACAAGGAACTCAAAACAATAATGAAATCTTGAGTCTATATACTCCTTTCCTAGTATGATATTATCATCTGGGTTCAAACTGAGTTTAATTCATGGACTATCAATTGGTGAGCAATAAAACTCGTATTCAAGGTAATATCAAGCTAATTAAGGAAATGAAAACCATTTACCCGCAAACATGAAGCAACTAAGCAATCTGCATGACACACAATGATAAACCGTGAGGAAATATCCCTATTAATTATGCTGGTGCGCTCTTGTACAGTTTTATCGGTTACATTAGATATTTCATCACATAAAATCAACTAGGACAGGAACTTACTATTTTCAGGAACAAAATTTTATATATCACTTTTGGTTTGAAATCTGGTTGCCAAGATTAGATGGGTAAGAAACCATTCAGATGCCCTCGCCTCAAGTTCACAATATGATTCTGAGTCATGCATTCATCTGATTGCAGGATTTTAGAGGTATAAGCAGCCAATTACCTGTCCCATTGAGATGTCTAAGACATGCATGTAATTATGGTTACTACTGTAATCATCAGTCACATGCCAAAAGCTCTTCATCCTCAGTGTGTCGGCCAACCTATCTTGTGGATGAGTGGGTGTTTATTGTGGAGAGACATGGACGCTCCGTACGACTTAAGCATGCCCTTGATCAAGGTAGTAAAGAGTAGTTATGAACTCTCTTTTATTTTGGAATTTTGTAATTTTTGTAATTGATATGTGTGATATTTATAATTGTTGATTTCTCTAACTCATGGATTCGGTTTTTTGGCCTTGTTAGTCTGAACGGTCACAGAGTGCATATTATAACATATAAGGTGCCATGATTTATACGAATAGGATAAGTAATAAACTTTAGGATAAAAATAGCAATTTAGATTTTCAAATGTTTGGTATACTTTTTATTAGTGGCAACTGTTAATCATGTTATGTATTACAGTTTTGTTATTATCCTTTAGTAGTTTCACTTTGTAAAGTGAAAGTCCTTTATGTTATCTATTACTTGATTGGTATTTCATTATTGTAAAGGCTCTTTTTATTGGCCTATTTTAATCATTCGTCTGCATCCTTTTTGTTAGTTGTATATTAGATGTTAAACAAAGAAGATGCTTTGTTTAATAAGTTAATAATAAATAAACTTGTTAGCTTAGGGTTTTCAAGCTGGGTGGCAGACATTTCGCCAATGTACATTTTGCCAATGCTATGTTTTGCCAATCACATTTCGCCAATCATATTTTGCCAAAGACATTTCGCCAATCTTATTTTGCCAATCACATTTCGCCAAAGATGTTTTGCCAATCTTATTTTGCCAATCACATTTTGCCAAATACATTTTGCCAATCTTATTTTGCCAGTCACATTTTGCCAAAGACATTTTGCCAATTTTATTTTGCCAATCACATTTTGCCAAAGACATTTCGCCAGTCATATTTTGCCAATCACATTACACCAAAGATGTTTTGCCAATCTCATTTTGCCAATCTCATTTTGCCAAAGATACTTTGCCAATCTCATTTTGCCGATCATAAATTGCCAATAACATTTCGTCAACCAATTAAGGCCAAATTATTTAATTGCCAATTAAATTTAATTGCCAATTAAGGCGTAGAAATATTAATTCCATAAATGCTTCATGATGATGGTAAGGAATGGGACGACTCCAATTGTTTTTGATGAGCACGCGCAATCAGCACTTATTGATTGTTCCCTCTTCATGGTTCTGGTTTTACTATCCTCATCCCTTTTTGCTGTGACCGTTACAATTACCGATATCAGCACCTGTATTTTTTCCAAAAAATTCAGATTTCAGACTATATTGTCGACCGCAAATCTGGATTTGTATTTGCTGTGATCTAAAGTTTAATGACAGATAGTAAGCAATATAGTTTGGTATTAGACACCATATCTATTCAGGGGGGGGGACTATGAACGTTTATTCTGCCGTTCAGTCATACATTAATTAAGCACCTACAGGAATAATTATGATAATATGTTATAAGCACACACTGATATAATATAATATAATATAATGTCAATGTTTGAACACATAAAGTTATTATATACTCTAGAGTGGAAAATGTGTACAAAAATGAATCTGCCCCATTTTCCCAATGTCATTTTCCCACCAAGCCATTTTCCCACCTCCCATTATCCCACTCTGCCGTTTTCTCTCCTGGACATTTTCCCACCGAGCCATTATCCCACCTGGTTGATTTCCCACTGTGCCATTTTCCCACCTGCACGTTTTCCCACCAATCTAGTTTCCCACCTGCACGTTTTCCCACCAATCCATTTCTCCACCCACAAATACGTTAACAATGTTCACATCCAACCAGCACTGGAGAAAGTTATAGCTTTGGAAATGGAGATGTGAGTTGATTTTATAAGTAATGGGTTGATTTTGATTTGAGTTCTTTATTGCACAAGTTAGTCCAAGTGGTTGATTTCATCAAAATTGCCTCCTTGTTATAAACTTCTTTTTCGACAAAACAAATTAATGGTGCTTATGCCAATTCTCAAAAGTTTTGAGCCATTTAATCATTGCCCGAGCTGAAGAGATTATCATATTACGGTTATTGGCCATATCACTCTACAAAATTAAGCTTGCATCATATGTTATCCGCCACATGGCTTTCGGTAAAGATTGTTTTACCATTTTACAAGCTTTTATCAATCAACCACCAAACAATGTAAAGAAATTTCCACTCTATGTATATTTATGCACAAGATTCTTTCCGAGATGACAATGAAGGATAAGAAAGTTTCAACAATTATTTGCTTTCACCAGGGACCCTTCCTGCTTTTACCAGGGAGGGTGGGAGAGGTATATCCCTGCCTCCCTGCTTTTACCATATCAACAGTTTGAAACATTAGAGTTGTTTCCACTTGTAAAAAGAAGGGACAACTACCTGCAATACTAAGGTGAAACATTTTAGAGGAAAAACAATGATGTGATCTATTTCTATTAAAATTGTTTCTAATACGCACAGTACTCCCTGTTTTCCGGCCGCTCTTGTGCACTTCGCCAGATTTACCGGAGGATCTGGCATTTACCGGAGGATCGGAGGATTTTGCATTTGATTGCACCTGACTTTCTTTTGGAAGGCTTTATTCCAGCTAGCTCTAAAACCTTTTTTAGAGACAAATACTTATTACATTATCACACTGATCAATTAAGACAAAAAATCACTACAACTTTTAACTCTTTACCAATTCAGATACGCTCAGCAACCAAACTCACTCATTTTAAACAACAACTATCAAAGCACTTTATATCCTATTAATTCTTGTTACTTGAGTATTTTTTCTTTTTCTCTCCGCTTAAGTTTTTTCTTTTTTGTTCTGTCACTGCATGAAATACATTCCTAAAGATGATGTAGAATGACAATAAAAGTATATATATCTTCCTGCTCTCAGCTCGTACTCACTCCTTGTTAGTGACTTAATATTGATTAAACGCAGAAAAGTATTTAGTCTTCTCTTCAGAAGAATAAAGCAATTCGATTGAAAACCATTAATTTTAAAATTTTCATCCAATTTCAAACAAGAATTGGCGAAACAAATACATTTATTTGTGATCAAATTCCTGTTAAAAATACAAATCGGCATATCAGGTCATGCACCCTAGAATTTGATCATATCATATGCTGGTGTGCGCAGCGGATTGGAATTACTGTCGGCTGGAATGAACGCCACACGATTGCAATTAGCTGGAATGAAAGTAGACTGGTATGAAAGTCGAAAACCCTGGAATGAACATAAAAAGTGCTGGATTGAACGTAGACTACATTAGTATATAGAATCAACGCAAGAGCAACTCCCCAAAATAATTGTGTAAATTAATGATGATCATTCACAAAGGCACTCACATCTGTTTATGATGAGGGACTTAATTTCTGATGGCTAGATGGAATCAAGCGGGAATTTAGTGCAAAAATTGAAATGGTAATGAAATACTGAAAGAGAAAAAGTTACCCTTTGTATATTCATCAGCAAAACGATGGTCAAGCATTAACGAAATCAGGTGCAACTAATGAATCATAGTACTTTACACCTTGGTTCACTGTTATCTGTGAACATTCATTTTTTGTAATGGTAATTGTGACAGTGCACGTTGTTTTCCCTGCACGCTGTCCACTAGTTGTCATTTATTGAAATGGCTTACTTGTATCACCAATGTGGTTAAGTTATCACATCTGTTATGTTCGTGACAAGAACATAAAGATGCGCTTTTATCTATCACCTACACTGTATTTCGCGACTCAATTTTTCTTTTAATAATGCTGCCAGTGATAGCAATAAAATCCATCTATCCAATTATATACAATGTATGGGAACATACCAAAATCATGTTGCAATCCAATCGATGACGTCATAGCTACTGCTAGTTTTTTAGCCGTCTGTCAAGTCCTATCACTGTCGGAGACTTTTATTTGATTTTTTAAAAAACCTTTTTATCTTAAAATGTACACAACAGAGTATACAGCCCTACTCATTTTAGGACGCTACCGCAAAGGTAGAATCGCGCTACAGCGGGTGATGCAGGGAAATTCCCACCCTCCCCCACTGAACTTAGCTTGTCAAGACCGGCTGCCGTTAACGGTACCAAACATAATAAATAAATACAAATAGTACGAAATGCGCAGCACATGTGGTTTGGCATGGCTATATTGAATTACCTCAGCATAATCACAAATTATAAATTTAAACCAAAACCCTGATTGTTACAAGCATTGTTACAGTTATTGCTCAGAAGGCGTATGCTGGTTTTATAACACAATTATTTTGGGGAGTTGCTCTCCTGTTGACTCTTTATACCAACTGATGTAGTCGGCGTTCAATCCAGCACTTTCTACGTTCATTTCAGGATTTTTTACTTCCATACTAGACAATGTTCATTCCAGTAAGTTCAATCCCGTCGACGTTTGTTCCAGCCGATGTTCATTCCAAGTGTTTGTGTGCATCTTCTGTTTATAAACAGACGCCCCCATAAATCTGACAACAGTCCCTTAGGTGAACCAAGGAGTCTTTAACTCCTTGGGTGAACACAACTATGTGTTATTACAAGGAATTGTACAAGAGCGAAGTTTTGAAAAATAATAAGAAAACTGTTCAAGTCATTTCATAACCTCTGCCAGAATTTTTAACACCAACGGTCATAGACTTTACGATTCTAGAATAAAAAAAGGAATAACAAACTTTTATGACCAGACTCTAACACTACTTTCAATTAACATTTTTAATGTCTGAAAAAGAGCAGAAGGAAAAGGAACAAAAAAAAAAAAGAAGCTACCAGCGTTCATTTGAAAAAAAGCAATAGTGGGAAAATAGCAAGTGGGAAAACGTCCGGGTGGAAAAATGGATTGGTGGGAAAACGTCAAGGTGGGAAAACAGCTTGGTGAGAAAATATCATGGTGGGAAAACAGATTGGTGGGAAAACGTCCCGGTGAGAAAATGGATCGTCAAACCCCCACGATTCTTAATACTTATTAGGGTAGTTTCATCTCTTATTGCCTTTTCTTACTCCGCAAGTATTCATAAGCCTTTAGCGAGTAGTAATGCATTGTGATTGCGAATTCTTTAATTTTATCACTGAAGTCATTCTTTGTTTTTCGGTGAACATTCTTCGCTTGATTCTCAACAAATTCCGCAAGACATCCATTTATGGAACTTAGTTTTGCTGATTGCAACTTGTTTTCCTGTTGCAGCACTTGCAAAACTAAGACTGATAACTCAGACCTGACCACCCTATACATGTAGATATCATGAATTGCAAAAATTATATAATTTACCAGACAGCAGGGTGGGGGGGGGGGGAAATCGTAGTAAAATTATAAATCAGTCTGGAAAATTTCGTTTATTTTACTGTGAATCTTTGCTCTACATTCAGGGACCTGCTGTGTATGTCTGTGTATGTCTGATTATTTCGGCAAAACAGACACCTGTGGTCGCCCCCTGGGCAGCGCTGGCTGTGGGAATTTAAAAACTCTCATAACAAAAATAGAATTTTATACCTGGGATTTATTGATAGTTAAAATATGAAACTGAAAATAATGTTAATTGCAACTGCTAATGACGAATTATCCACCTCCAAGCAGCCTTTTCACAGGCTTTTTGTGGGTACACCACCTAATCAAAAATTATTCACAGTAGCTGTTATTGGGCAGATAAAATAAAGTCATTGGTTGTGTAATATTTAATTTAAGATACAGGACTGGCCTAATATGGATGGCAAGAACTATCAAAGGCACAGACCAATTATCATTCATATTATTGCATGTATGAACGTTGTAATGTACGATATACCAGTTGTTGTATACCGGGTACACTGGCTGTTTTGTGTGACATGTTTTGATTTTTAATACAGAAATACTTAGATTAAGGGTAGTACTGAACAGATAAAATAGGCTGCCTCGGTGTGTAACAAAAAAGTGAGAGACAGGACTATTAATATGACTGGCAGTGGCAAGCACTATGAGCTAGCCTCGTAACTTCGATTTAAAATGACGTGTTTGCGGCTGATATTTTGGCTTATTTTAATGGGAAAATATGGAAATTTTTTACACTGACTGCAAGAGAAAATACCTGCAAGTGATATAGATGGTGTGACATGTGAAATTCTCTGAGAAAAATGGCTTAAAGTGCTCCATAATCTCAATTTGCATGCCCAGTTCTAATATTTTCAATGATAAGTTATATGTTACAGGCACTAGCCATGCACAACCAGATTGCGTCGCGCCATGGGGTTGCGCAATAATTAAGTAGGACGTTTTGAGCACTGCATTGTCCACTCTATAGTATATAATAACTCTATGGTTGAACATCAGAGGTCTATAATGGATGAAAGGAAATATCACAGAGTAAGGATATATATCCTTACTCTGTGGAAATATATTTCCTATTCACATCCATCCTTGACTGTTGCCGGTTAGTTCATGCAATTCTTGCTGAGATTGTCCATCCAAAGAGTTCGAGCTTAAAACATTTGCAGGCATAGGTTAAGGCAAAATGGTGGCCGAATGTTGCACCTGGAAACATCAGCAACAGGAAGGTGCTAGCTATCTATGTATTGTGGTACTGATATAATCACCAATATTAATTTACCATTAATTTTATGATAATAATAACTATTCATTTTTTTGTCCAACTTGTTTATGGAATAATAGTTATAGTTATAGTTATAGTAGGGGCTTCAGACTAAGGTGTACACTGAAATCTACTACATACAAACCTCTATTATATCATATTAAATTAGGTTTCGTATTCTTGGCATGCTCACGTTTAAATTGTTTTCCATGTGACAATCAAAAATCTTTCAAAGATTTTCAGGGCAAGTCAGTTTTCCTTTCAGTAGTAGTTGAATGATATTTACTGGTAACATCAAAAATTATAATTATAATTTTAGTGCTCAATGTGCTATTTTTCGCTCATTACCAACAGGTTTTGCCAGTGTTTTCAAGGGCCAATATAATAGCATAGGCTATGTAAGCTAAGCCTGGTGATGAATAAAATGAGGATACATTGTTGTTCAAATCTGGTAGCAATTATTGAATCAATCAATCTATTTATCAACTCAGTGTTATACTCGCAAAACAATAGTTTCTAAAAGGTTACTGTTGATTGCTTCTGGTCTTTAAAGATGACTTGTGAATTACAGCACTGTATCCATTGGCTTTGAAGTGGTATGGCAAGGCTGGGTGGGTGCAGGAGGGGTGTTGTAGGGCCTTCCCGCAGGGGGCATGGGGACCCTTTGAATAACTATGGAATCTGATCCTTTCTGTGATGCAAAAAAAATTGAATGTTGTGACCCAAGAATAGACAAAATAGAAAGTATACATGTATAGTATAGTATAATGTATAGACATCAAAAAATCTGTTTTGCATGTTTTTTTTAATGAAAAGCAACCTTTTGGGATGAGAGGCAATAAAATTATTGTCAATTTTCTCCCCTCGCAGCATATTTATGGACATGGACATGTTTGGGAAGTAGCTCACAAGTTTTATACTTATTGATGAATTCTGAGGCTTGTGAAATATTAGAGGTGGCCAATAAAAAACGCCAACATCCCAGTCGCACCTCTGAACACCTGTGAATAATTACCACAATGAAGTCACATTAGCTATGTTTATTTCAGGGTAGTTTGCTATGGCCCCCTGGCCACACTATGCATCCACTCCTGCGTGAAAATCATGTCAATAATGCTGTAATTCACCCCAAATAATGTATTTTTGAAATGTGTGAATTGAAATTTCTAAACCCTCCAACAGCCATATAAAAACGAACCTAAAATTAACTCAAGTTAGTATAGTCTCACACCTAATCGAGCAAGGTAATTTCTTTCAACAAACACAACTTTCTGATCAAAATGGCAGACAATAATGTGGTGACTGTCCGATGGAACAGAGGAGAGAATAAGTATCAACACAATAACTTTTTGTACACACGAAAAACTACCAGCACAGTAGCTGTTTATTGGGTGTGTGCTGATAGGTATAAATATACGTGTAAAGGCTCGCTGAAAACAACTATTCTTTTAGAACATCCCCAGGTAAGTGATTGTTTCTGGTATTTTTATATTTTATTTAAACCAACATGGAAGCTCTAGACTTATATGATTTATGTCATACTTTGATAGTTTTGATAGCCTTTTTCAAGCATAACTAGTAATCTTCAAAAGTCATTGTCTCACAGAGCTCTTTCAACAAAGTGAAAGGCTAGCGGTGGCAATTGAAAGTGAAAATCTGATGATAAACTTATTACTACTTGCACAGAAGAACTTTAGTATGAATATTGATGAGAAGTAGCTTATATCCTTTTTTCATAACTGCAGGTCATTCATCAGCATTGCCATGAGGCTGACCCTAGAAGTTACAGAGTTCAGCAGCAGAGGCAACATGCTAAGGAGAGTGCCACAAACACCCTGGACAGACCTGCTGCTATACATAATGCAGCCCTTGCCAATTTACCCGAAGGAACCAGAGAGGTGAGCAATTTCGAATTTCCTATTAGCCTCCGAACATTGCAAAGGCTTTTTAATTCTGATATTAAAGTCTCTAACATTTAATATTTAATATCTTAATATTGTTTGGGTATAAAAATCAAGATTTTTCACATTATATTACAACAGGATTAATCATTAACCGTTGTTTGAAAAAAATTGAGGAAGTTGAGGTTGAAATCAAATAGCTTAGCTGGCATTATTATGAACTTTGTTTTACACCGATCAATGCTGGAAGCAAATAAGAACATGTGTTTGTAAAACAACAACAAAAAAGAAACAATAAGAAGATGGGTATTGATTTGTTTTGGTGAATTTATAGCTAAGGCTTTTTTAGTTCCCGGAGGTGTTTTTCAAGGATATTAGTCATTGGTTTTTGACCTCGCTTGAACGTTGAATGATTTGGTATGTTTTTCATGTGCTATACTTGTTTGTACTGATCTGTTTGTTGACTTTACTACTCAAATTTAAAAGTTATCGACCCATTTATAAAGAGAAGAAAACTCACATTAATATTCAAATTTCAAATATCTTGCTGCCTTTGTGCACTGATTCATTGTGACCATTTGAATGTAGGCTTTCCCCAATCAGAAGGCTACAGCAGCCATGATCGGGCGGATACGGAGACAGCAGAGACCTGCAGTAGTCCCACTGGCAGACTTAGTGATAGAGGGTCCGTTCAGCAATACTACCGATGATGGGACATTCATGATACATGACAACCATGATGCAAACAGACGGGTCATAGCGTTCTCGTCAGACAACTGCATAAGGAAAATTGTTGCAGCTGATAGATGGTGAGTATATACCCAATGGCGTTATATAAAAATCGAAAGTGTGTATTATGTAGAACCAATCACTAGTTACCTATATTAATCTGATACCTAGAAACACTAAATGTATACCAAAATACTAAATTGTTTGATATTCCACTTCATGAATGTTGATAAACATTTTATAATTGGATACAAAGTCACGGAGAAAAAAGTCACTTTAGATACGATCTGATTTTCTTTGCAGTGAAAAAGATTTTAAACAGAAAGTATGATCGTACATGTCATTAGAGAGATCCTGATTTTTACCATGACAAATTTTCACTATGATGATTTTATAACCACAAAATTTAAAACCATAGGTGACTTGATGTTAGTTAATTTGCAGTAGATGAACAATTTGAGAAGCGTGTTACCTCATTTGAAGGACAAATCACAAAATAGGCCTTACCAGTAATATTTTAATTTCAAGGTATATGGATGGTAACTTCCGGGTGGCTCCAAATGAGTTCACCCAACTCTATGTTATCAGATGTCCAAATGGAGGGTCAACGGTAACGTGTGTATATGCCCTGCTCAGAACAAGACACGGCAGAGCTACGAAGAGGTGCTCAATTCAGTCCTTCAGAGATGCGTCGCTCTGCAACTTCCGAGACCTTCACCAAATCACATTCATTGTGATTTTGAGATTGCGGTGCATCAGGCAATCAGGCTGGTGTTCCTAAACGATCAAGTGGACATCAATGGGTGCTTTTACCACCTTACACAGGTAATTCTTTGCAAATATCATCCGGTATAGGACTGCTGTGTTAGTGTGTTTTCTGTGCAGCATTTTAAAATATATATCCATAAACCATTAACAGATATTTACTACTTGTAACAATTCTATGAAAATTAGCATACTATCAACTATTTAGTCTGCGGACTGCCTGCCTGTCCCAATGTATATTTGAACAGTTTTAGACTCAATTCAAACCTCCTTTTTTTGTGCTTTTGATTGGACAGCATAACAGCATACCATGAGATGACTGTCAACCCTAAGATTTTTGAGGTTTCCTCCATTGTTGGATACAAACAACAGAACATGTGATTATACTTGCTGGCTTTGTACTATGTAGGCCTAAAGGAATTGTTGAGAATCTATCTGCCAAGGGTTTTCAAATGTATATCACCTGTTTTCCAGTCAACCTGGAGGAAAATTCAGGACTTAGGACTCACTGAGGCCTACAAGACAGATGAGCATGTAAAACAGTTCACTGGAAAGCTCGACGGCTTGGCTTTCCTCCCACTCAATGACCTAAACAATGGATTGGCTCATCTACACGCCGCAGCACCAGCTGGTGAGTTCTAGACTGGTTTAATAGACCCTACCGTAACAAGCTGACCCGGAAAAGTTGCATACATGTCATGTAATAGTGTTCATTTAATTGTGAAAGACACCAGTGCCTTAAAGACTTTGTTTGAGGCTGCTCTTTTGTATCACATCTTATTCTCCATATTTTATTCTATCATGTGAGCGATTTTCAGCTTTAGAATCCAAATATTGAGGAAGTTATGGCCTCTCAAACTTCCAGGGTGATTGCCTTCAATCGGCATTGGGAATAAGCGGATGTTTCCCCTGGGGTATGTCACAACCATAGACATGTGACATAGACATTATGAATTATTAGTTAATACACTAATAATCACATAATAATTGATGATCAAAATTCAGACCTGGGTGGGAATCGAACCCGGGTCCCCATACCTATAGGCAACGACGCTACCATCACGCCACTTGGACCAACTAGGTTAGCTGGTTGTGACGTACCCTAGGGATTGCCGGCTGATTTTTACTGCCGATAAATTGCCGTCACCTTGGAAGTTTGAGAGGCCATAACTTCCTCAATATTTGGATTCTAAAGCTGAAAATCGCTCACATGATAGAATAAAATATGGAGAATAAGATGTGATACAAAAGAGCAGCCTCAAACAAAGTCTTTAATTCAGTTCTACTATTAATATCACCATAGAATGGGTGAATTAAAAGCTGGCAGAAATAGCGATTCACACATGCTTTCTGGAATGGTTTTCTTTTCCGACTTTCTCGGTACTTGGCCCACCAACCCCTAAAATTATACGTATACTTGTCTCTATAAGTCTACTTCATACTATAAAGTTCCAAGTTTGGTGGTTATAATTTCCTATTAAAAGGCAGATAAAAAAAAATCCTTCAGGTTTAATTAATTTTCTTGTTGATTAATTGTTGTCATGGAATATTCTGATCATTGTAATCCTCTGAAAGTTTAATAGCTTATGTGATAATAAATTTCTTGGCTGTATCTTGTGAAATTCTTCTTTACCTAATTAACGAAGTTCATGAATGGTGATGCGCAACACCATATGGCAGATCACTATAATAACTTTTCTGTCATAGGTCTCTTACCTCTCGTTGACTATTTTGAGAGGGTGTACATCCACGGGGAGTTGATAGTACAACCTGCAGCAGGGATCAACCTAATCATTAATGTTAGGAGGGAGCCTTTGTTTCCACCTGAAACCTGGAATGTGTATCAAGCTACACTTGATGATGAGGACCGCACCAACAATCAAACGGAGGGTTGGAACAACAGGTACATTGAAAGATATCCGTTATTTATAAAACATGGAGTTTGTGTTGTATGGATTGAGGGTGAACATGATGCATGATCCAAAATTAGGTTCGAAACCTTGAATAAATCAACAAGATGAATAACTATCCTTGTTTCTTTCAATGTACTAGCATCAGGTAGGCCTATGACATAGTTTGAGATCAAGTTTAGCTGTAAAAGGATGTTAGTTGTCTCCTCTTCTGTCAATAAGGGACAACTTCTTCAGAGTAACCTCGAATAATTTAACTGCACAACCTTCCAAACTTCAAATTCATATATTTGTTTGAGGCATTTTTTAATGGCACAGATCGAATAGAAACAGAGTGGTGATAGGTGTGACTTGGCACACCGAGATAGAAAATCAAGGACCAGCTTAAGGGCCATCATTCCTCATCACTCTATGAAATTATAACTAATCCTTGTGGTGTATCTATTTTCAGATTCAAACACCTGTGTAATCTAAGTGCACACCCATCTGTATGGTGCCTCATAGAGACCATACAGAAGGAGGATTGTTTCAACCGAGCTCAAATCAGGCTGTTTGAGCTGGGTGAGCCTCTGCCAAGGAGGACAAGAGCAGAGACCCTTAGGCTGAGGAGAAGACTAAAGACCCTATGCGAGAGGAGGAGGGATGGTCAAGTCAATGTAACAGACTTCCTTGAAGCTGTCGGCCACAACATCAGGTTCGGGGTCAACCACAGAGACCAGTAGGATTGGTATGTTGTGAAAATACTAACTTACATGCATGTTGCAACTGTTACCTTGTTTAGATTAAAGGCTGGCCCAATGCAAAAAATTGAATTTCTTGATGGAGTGGGTGATGGTAGATAATTATGAAACTCATAGTGTAGAGTTATTTTATAAGATAAGGGTTTGTTGTACATCAAAGGGAATTACATCCTAATAATACCCCAAGTAGAATAACAATAGTAACGTTAAACGCCAAATGAATCTTGTTTAACTTATTTCACTAAGAATTGAAATAAAATTAATATGTTAAAATTGTAGACCAAATACCAAGTTTGAGATACTATAAGTCCTTGGAAAGAAATCGATACTTTATAATTTATGTACTCCAAATCCTCATTATGGCCTCTGTACATCCATATTGCTTCAATTTGTCTTTTTCTTTATTGAAGGTGATCTCAGGGGAGGAGTGGGAGTGGGACGCTCAATTTATCACTAATAAATTCATGTTAACTGCAATTATTCTACTAGGAGAAGGAGAAACAACATATTTCCCAGGTGCAACATAGCCGATTGTGTTGTATGAATTTTTGTGTTCAACTCTCTTTTGTAATTCAAATTGTGTTTTCTCATAGCATTATGTTTCCATACAGCAATATTTTAATATCTTCGTATCAGGAAAACCTACAAAAAATGCCTTGAATCCTTGCGTTTATCATTAGTCCACATTATATTGAATGTAAAATCCCATCGACCTCAACATTTTCACTTCTATTTTTTTGCATACATTATTTGATATCATAAAAAATCATCTCTACAAATTCATAATATACGTATAAATCTCAAAAAGGAAATATTTTTAGTTGATATTCTTTGTTCACAGTCTAAACATTCTCCCTTTTCCTTGGTGATGAAATTTTGGCCATCGGTGTTTTTTCTGCGGTCGGTCTTGTACAATGGTTTATTATCTGCGCTACATGGAACGCATAGGTCTTTGCTACATTGTTTGCTAATCCACACAGGGTAGTAATTGCTACGTACAGCTTTCAATGTGTTGCTGGTTTTGAGTATTTGCTTTCTTTTGCCAATTGAGATCTTAGTCATGTCAGTACTGAGTGGTTGAGTAAAGTTATTTTGAGATGGATCTGGTTTCCAGTGATGGTAGTGTAGTAGTAGTTAATTTTGTCAACAAACTGCTGGGGTGAACGAAGCAATCCGTCTAAAACATAAAATGGGATGGTGTCTTTGTCCTTTTGTTTGGATCTAGTGTCTTTACGCCTAGCCACCAGTTAGCAGAACCTGCCTTGAGGCTGTATCTTTGTACTGTATGATAACTTGTTTGAGATCTGGTAATAAGATGTTCAAGGGTTGAGCGTAGATAGATGTAGGTGGGTTTTCACCAGTTGAAAACGGACAAAAAATGTTATCTTCTCAACACAACTAGGCAAGGTCGAGTGTAGAACCAATATATATACTTTTACTGGCAACGAAAGTCATCTCATTAGAATTGTTTTGCACTCAGTGCATATGAATGCCAATGAAGAACTCACATTCAAACTTCTTCAGGAGTAAGATCACAACAAATTCTTTACATAAAAACACTATTTTTGGCATGCACATTTGTTGGAATGAGAGTTGCTTCCCCTGTCGAGAGAGAAGACAACCAGGACTTATCCCATGTGAAATAACTAATAACTGTTTTAAAATGGAAAAATATCAAATTAAGTTAAATTTGTATTGTCATATTAATACTAATAACATACATCTCAAAGGATGCTGGAGACTAGAACGACCAAAATGGTGGTTTGAACAGGCAATCTATAAAGCATCCCCCAGTGGAAGTCAAATTGCCGACGACACAAATATATCTTCCAATGATCACGAAATTAAAAAAAAAGGTCATAAAATTGAACGATGGTGCTGGAGTAATGAATTGATTTTAAACTATACAAAAACAAAAAGAAACAAATCTTAGATCCTGAACAGTACCATATAAAACTTGGTAATCAGGTTTTGAAGACAAAAAAATAGCACTTCATTTCTCGGCATTCACCTTGATGAGAGCATAGTTTTGAAAACAAATATTTTAAAAGTTTGTCGGAAATTGAAGTACATCCTATTTTTAATGCGTTGTGTACAACCATATCATAATATTCATACGATGATCAAATTGTATAACACATTGTTTTATCCACATTAAATTTATGGTATTGAGTTTTATGGTCATGTCGCATATTGTCATCTAAATCACACCTATTCACTTCAAAAATCCGCCCACATAGTTATGTGACCTATTTTTTTTCTGTGAATCAAATTGTGCCCATTGAAATGATTGTTAAATACCGTAAAATGTTACTTTTTAATAATAATGGCGAGTTAGAAATCAAAACCCCAGCCGTAACAGCCACTTGGTGCAAACTTGTTGAATTCCTACCAACTGGGGGAGGAGGGGGCGCCTCCTTTTGCCTTGCGTGAGAGTTTGGCATCCTCGCTGCGGGGTGTGGTTTGAATCTTGCCAAGTAGGCTGCGTGTCCGGGCTAGCCTTGTGGAAAGTAGGCTTCATTGTCCTGACAGGGTCGCCTCACTATTCCTGGACTTATCCTACCATGCCGCTGCTTTATTTTATTTCACTATTTTAGTGCATTTATTTTAAATACAATAAATTGTTGCAGAAAAAAATGATAGATTTTCCTTTCCTCTGTAGGCTAGGCCTCTGGCCTGCAACCATTGACTTCACACGTTATGTCAATGTTATGTCAACAAATAACCTTTTAAACAATATTATAGCGTCCTGTTAAAACAGCTTACCTTCAACCTTGGTTGCCACCACGGCCGTCAGTTTATTCAAAATTCATTCTTCCCAACATTATTTTTCACAGATAACATGATAATATATTTTCTGTCAATCTACTATTTAATTTTTTTTTCTTTTCAAGGCTTATATTGTAAAACATTCTTTGAGAATGAAAATTCTTCCAATAAAGTATTAAAACAAAAATGTGTGCATTCAACATATTATTGAAATGATTTCAATAGGTTCCTAATTGATGTATGAACAAGCAGCACAAGAAACATAAAGAGTAATTTCCAGAATAGATATGATGCCATCACTAAACTATATGGCTTACCATCTGACATTACACATTTGATGATAGCAAATACAAAACCAGATTTGCGGTCAACGATCTAGTCTGAAATCTGAATTTTTTGGATAAAATATAGGAGCTGATATGGTTAATGGTCACAGCAAAAAGGGATGATGATAGTAAACCAGAACCATGAGGAGGGAACAATCAATAAGTGCTGATTGCGCGTGCTCAAAACCAATTGGATTCGTCCCATCCCGACAGTTGACCCGGTACGCATTCCTTACCATCATCATGAAGCCTTTTTGGAACGAATATTTGTACGCCTTAATTGGCAATCGGCGATGACGAAATGTTATTGGCAATTTATGATTGGCAAAATATCTTTGTCAAAATATGATTGGCAAAATGAGATTGACAAAATGTCTTTGGCAAAATGTGACTGGCAAAATGAAATTGGCAAAATGTCTTTGGCAAAATGTGACTGACAAAATGAGATTGGCAAAATGTCTTTGGCAAAATGTGACTGGCAAAATGAAATTGGCAAAATGTCTTTGGCAAAATGTGACTGACAAAATGAGATTGGCAAAATGTATTTGGAAAAATGTGATTGGCAAAATAAGATTGGCAAAACATCTTTGGCGTAAAGTGATTGGCAAAATAAGATTGGCGAAATGTCTTTGGCAAAATGTGATTGGCGATTTGTGATTGGCAAAACATAGCATTGGCAAAATGTACATTGGCGAATTGTAGCGGATTCTTTAAAGCTAGCACAACCAAATAGATGTCCAATCCATGTACAGCTCAATGGCGACGAGATATAGTGATTTGAAGCCCACTGCTCAAGAAGAAACAGACTCAGACTTCAACTGCAGACCAGAAGGAAGTATTGTTCTAGGATATTCTTTTTCATTCTTTAGATTAAATTGTATGTTTTGTGAACTTGTTGCAACAGCACAGGTGCTTACTTGGTTGAGGTAAGCTCAGTAGGTCAAGGATTCAAACACTAGGCACAACTAGGGCAGTTTGAACATAGACTAAGGTGTACTCAGAGCTTTTAGCAGGCATACTCAGGGTGCAACATTTCCTTGGAGCTAGGAACTTGTTGGTGAGTGCTATTAGTTAGAGTCAAAATACAGTCTGTGTAGGCTTATCTTTAGTGTAAGATAGTGAGTGTCAATCAAAATGGCTACTGCTGTGTATTGTGATATAGATCAGTTTGATCTTGATGATGAGCAGGCTAAAACATTGTGGGTGTGAAAGACTAGACCAATATTTTATTGCAAATGGTGTTGACAAAACCAAAGAAACTGATGTTCCAAAGTGTAAGGCTATATTTCTGTCAAGAGTAGGCAGAAAGTGCTATTCGTTGATAAGAACACTGTGTCACCCAGACAAACCAGACACCAAATCATTAGATGATTTACAAAAGTTTGTCAAAGGCCACCTGTCTCCAGCTCCTGTAGTCATAGCAGAGAGATATGTTTTTTATAATAGAAGACAAACAGCGGATGAGTCCGTGTCAGAGTTTTTAAATGCCTTGAGAAAACTAGCAGAGACATGTAGTTTTGAAGCATTTAGGGAGGAAGCACTGAGAGATATGTTTGTGATTGGTCTACGTGACCGGGATACCCAGAAAAAACTTTTAGGTGAGCAAAACCTCACCTTAGTGGGTGCTTTCAATACAGCTCAAGGACATGAGCGTGCTAGAAAGCATGTGGACAACATGACAGGAGAAATTCACAAACTGCAATTCTCAGGTAAGAAATCTAAAGATTTTAGAAATAAAGAGAGTACTAAAAGCTCTCGTGCTTGTTTCCATTGCGGTAAAGAAGGGCATTTCAAAGCTGACTGTCCAGATAGGAAAAGTTTCACAGGCACACCTAAGACTAGTAAACACAAATATAGGAAACAAAAGGTTTACAAAGTGGATCAAACGCAATCAGTTGCTAGTTCAGACTCAGAATCTGAATACGATGATCATTTACATGCAGTTAGGGTGAGCAAAGTTGGTGAATCTAAAAGGGTAGGCCTACCCCCATTTATGGTACAGATGAGGGTAAATGATGTACCTTTAGATTTGGAACTAGACACAGGTGCTGCAGTGTCAGTTATATCACTAAAGCAGTTCAAAACCCTTGGTGTTGAAAAGTTGGAACCAAGTGATGTAGGCCTTACAACGCTAACAGGGCAACCAATCAAAGTTCTTGGGGAATGTAAAGTAAATGTTAAGTATCATGACGCTGTTTATACTGATATGCCTTTGATTGTTGCAGAGTCAAAGGGTCCTGCTCTACTTGGACGTGATTGGCTTGCAAAGATACAGGTAGACTGGAAGTTCATCAAGTCACTGAAGGAAAATAACCCAACTAGTCGTTTGGTACACAAGTACAGCACTTTGTTTGATGGTCAACTTGGCAAGGTGAAAGATATTAAGGTCAAGCTAGAGCTGAAAGAAGGGGCTACACCTCGATTTTTCAAACCAAGATCAGTACCGTATGCAGTGAGAGAACCCATCAAAGAGGAGCTGGACAGACTTGTGTCAGAAGGTATTCTTTCGAGGATTGATTACAGTGAGTGGGGAGCTCCAATAGTACCGGTGAAGAAGCCATCAGGAAAGTACAGAATATGTGGAAACTACTCTGTGACCATCACTCCGCATCTGAAGGTGCCAGAACACCCGATGCCAAACATCGAAGAATTACTGACAAAGCTAAACGGAGGGGAAAAAACTAAGCTAGATCTCTCTCAAGCATACCAACAGATTGAGCTTGACGAGGACTGTCAGGCTTATGTGGCTATCAACACTCACTGTGGGTTGTTTGCACCAACCAGAGTCCCTTACGGCATATCAGCAGCACCATCATTGTTTCAAAGTGTGATGGATAGAGTGCTCCAGGGTTTGGATTGTGGATGCTATCTTGATGACATCATTGTCACTGGAAAGAATGATCAGGAACGTATACACAATCTGGAGGAAGTTCTGAGCCGTCTTAGCAAGTATGATTTCAAGCTGCAACGCTCCAAATGTGAATACATGATGCCTTCAATACAGTACCTAGGAAATGTGGTAGATAAGAATGGCATCAGGAAAGATCCTTGCGCAACAGAGGCAATAAGAGATGCGCCAGCACCAAAGAACTCGGGAGAAATGAGGTCATTTTTAGGCCTGGCAAACCAGTATAGAAAGTTTGTGGATAACATGTCTACCTTAGCAGCACCACTAAATGAGTTACTTCAGCACAAGCAGAGATGGAAGTGGACAGCTGAGAGACAACACTCATTTGACAGGATCAAGAGAAAAATTACAGAGGACACAGTACTGGCTCACTTTGACCCTAAGGAGGAGATTTATCTAGCTGTGGATGCTTCTCCAGTAGGATTAGGAGCAGTAATAAGTCAAGGACGAGGCAAACATGAGAGGCCAATAGCATTTGCCTCACATACTCTGACTGATGCTGAAAAGAACTATTCTCAGATTGACAGAGAAGCTCTAGCCATAATATATGGTATCAAGAAGTTTCATTACTATCTATATGGTAGAAAATTTGTATTATACTCGGACAATCAACCACTATGTCATATATTAGGATCTCGAAAGGGGCTCCCCAGCCTTGCAGCTGCAAGGATTCTCAGATGGGCTATTGGAATAGCGGGATATACATTCCAGGTGCAACACAGACCAGGTAGCAAGAATGGTTGTGCTGATGCACTGTCACGTTTGCCACTAAAGAAAACGGAGACGAATCCCGAGATCATCAAATGGACACAGGAAGCTAGAGAGTGTAATACTGAAGTTCTCGCTTCACTCCCAGTAACAGCTAGACAGATTGCACGTCAAACTCGTACAGATCCCATACTTTCCAAAGTAATGCACTGTGTGAAGACTGGCTGGCCAGCAGTGTCTGAAGCAACACTGGAAGTTTATCATCATAAAAGGAATGAAATAACGATAGAAGATGGCTGCCTTCTGTGGGGAAATCGCGTTATTATACCCAACAAACTGAGATTTAAACTTCTGGAGGAGCTTCACCAGGGTCACCAAGGCATTGTGAAGATGAAGGCACTGGCAAGAATTCATTTCTGGTGGCCTAAAATTGATAAAGAGATTGAGGCAGAAGTAAGGAAATGCTCACAATGTCAGCAGAATGCTGAAAGCCCACCTCAACTGTCCCACAACTCATGGGCTTGGCCGGATCGACCATGGAGAAGGGTACATATAGACTTCGCACAGTTTGAAGGAGATTACTACTTTGTCATGGTAGACGCATTCTCAAAGTGGACAGAGGTTATCCTGATGTCAAGAGGTACCAATGCGGAGCGCACCATCGAAGCTCTGAGAAGTGTCTTCTCAAGACAAGGGCTATGTGAGGAGATCGTTGCAGACAACGGACCACCTTTTCCTAGCCTGGAATTACAGAAGTTTCTCCAGAAAAATGGAGTTAAGAGCATATTCTCAGCACCATTTCATCCATCATCAAACGGAGCAGCAGAAAGGTTTGTAAAAACATTGAAACGAGGGTTAAAGAAGAGCAACGGTAAGTTCTCTAAACTACATCGATTGCATGAGTTTTTATTAGTGTACCGCTCAACACCTCATTCTTTGACTGGTCAAACACCCTCAGAAATGCTCATGGGCCGTAGAATTCGCACTAGGCTTGATTTGGTGAGACCGGATATGAGGGCTCGTATCACTCAAGAATCAGGAGGGGTGCAGCATCCCCGTGCGTTTGATTTGGAGATCCAGTAATAGCTCGAGACTATCGAAACATTAGGAAACCTGGTGGTTATCAGGCGTAGTAGTTGCCAAAATGTCACCTGTCACTTACAGCATACAGGTCGAACTGAGGGGCGAGTTGGTAATTTGGAAAAGGCATGTAGACTAGCTTAAGGTCTGTGAATTAGATAATTTTAAGGAGGGAAAGGAGTTTGAAGTCAATGATAGAAGCAAATCTCTGTTTAGAAATAACATGTCATCTTCTTCTGTTGTAGATAGGGAGGTTGGCCAAATTCCAGCAGAGACTACATTTAACGAGAGACCTGAATCAGAAGAAACTCCCCCACGAGATTCGGCAGTCACCGGTGCCGCTGCCAGTACTGCGGTGGAGGGTCAGGAATTTACTGAGGTGCCAGCGGCCACACCAGCTCAACAGATAAGACCACGCAGACAACGCCGCCTCCCGACTTTCCTTAAAGACTACGATATGACTGTTTAGAATCATTGTTGATGTAATTTTATATAGCGCGGGAGAATGTTATGTATTACAGTTTTGTTATTATCCTTTAGTAGTTTCACTTTGTAAAGTGAAAGTCCTTTATGTTATCTATTACTTGATTGGTATTTCATTATTGTAAAGGCTCTTTTTATTGGCCTATTATAATCATTCGTCTGCATCCTTTTTGTTAGTTGTATATTAGATGTTAAACAAAGAAGATGCTTTGTTTAATAAGTTAATAATAAATAAACTTGTTAGCTTAGGGTTTTAAAGCTAGCACAACCAAATAGATGTCCAATCCATGTACAGCTCAAATCCCATCGAGTAAAATTACTAGCAGCAAAAAAACTAGTGAAAACAAAGGTGAATTCAGTCTATCTGCTGATTATAAACTGCAATACTCTCTTTATAGAGACATACCTGGCAATGTTGAAACTGAACAATGGACGAAGCAGGCTTGTAGTCACCCAAAAGGGTCAAAGGGTGCCTTCTGGGGTTCTCAATTTTAACTTTGTATTACCACTGAGGGGTAAATATACCATTCAGGATCATATGCGCAATCCCAGCCATGTTGGTGAATTTTAAAAATATATGAAGAGATAGATCTAATGGGTGTGTACTGTACTCAAAGTTTTATGAACTATCTACCACAATAACTTGAACCCAAATATATCATGCTTTAGCAGTAGCATATCTGCAGCCATACATGCATCAATACATCGGTATGATATTTAAATGCTTTAATGTAGATTATCTAAGAGATGTTTTATATGTGATAAGTGATCATCCAAAGAGTATCCTATATATGTAATCTGTTCCAACCAAAATAGAATAAGAGGCATCGTGCACTCGTACTCTCACTTTCACTTGTCCTTCTATTTTTTGTAGGAATACCTCAAGGCAACTTCACTCCAACTCAAAGGACGACAACCTCAGCGCAACCAACGGCAACATCAGAGCCACCTCCTGGGTGTTCACAAGGACCTGCTTAATTGCATATTATGTGCAGTTCAATGTTCTATAGTTCTCAATTTGTTTGAACAATGCCTTCACACAAATAGATATAATCAATGTCTTCTCTTTAAAATACCGATACCTACTTTCGGTCTCGTCTTTTTCAAAGTTTCTTTCCTGAAAAACCCTGTTCTCCTGGTTTCCTTTAACCTTTAAAATTTTTAGTTACATAATTGTAAATAATACGTAATTGCAGTACTCAAGCAGTAAATATACAATGCAGATGGTACATGTTGCGCAGAGATTTATGTGATTGGTGCCTTTATCAAAAGCATCTAAGTTCAGCAATGTGTATATGTAGCTTAATTAGGACCGAAAATATTTTTGTAATGCTGAAACATGACTTCTATAACAACTAATAAAAAAGAGAGAGCATTAAAAATGGTGTGAATCTTAAAGTGACTACAAATTTTCAGATCAATACGCGAGTAGATAGTAAATACGTGCTACCCAGCTTTGTGTATGACACCGTGCAAAACTCAAAGTAGTTTCTGACTCTTAGCTGAGTTCCAAGTCATTGCTGTAATAATGATAGAGCAAAGGCTAAATATAACAGGAACAAGAAACTGCTCTGTTTTGTTCTGTTTTAGCTGAGTTTGAGATGCTTTAGCACCTGATGGATGAAACTTTCAACGAGGATACTCACTGAATGAATTTGATCTTTTTCCCTATGCACAAGGCGCAATCTGCTATTAATCAATGATAACTTGTTTGAAACCCTGGTTGCCCTTTAAAGATTTTTTTTAAACGTTTATTGACAAGCAATCTTCATCATTAAAATGATGTTCTACCTATTGTGCCAAGATAAAACAAATTAAATAAATATGGAATGAATAAATAACGAGGAACTATGGAAGATGAAGACTAACAATGAAAATGGTTATGTCTTAGACGTGTAATACATGAATGCATATTGTCGGAACAACTTTAAATTATTTGCAGACCTGATATGTTGCGGAAGTCTATTGAAAATTGTAGAAAGATTGCAAAGAAAATTGTTCGATGGAGGTTTTAGATAATGCGTGTCTCTCATCTGAAAACGATGTATATTAAATGAAAACTGCTCACACATATAACATGGAGCCAACATATTAAGTATTTTATAGCCATAAATGGCAGAGAAATAACTGGCAAGCTGTGGTAAGGGGAGAAGATTTAATGATCTTGAAAGATCCTGTGTTGATATCAGATGCTTTGGAATGAAATGAACAAAGGCGATAAGCCTAAAAGCCCGCATCTGTAGTAAAAATATTGGATTTGTTATGTGAGCAGGGGCTAAGTTATAGTAAATATGAATACCATAGATTAGATAACAGAAAATGAAATGGTGGTAAACGGTCATCGCCGCTTTCCTTCCAATGCAAAATCTGCATTGCTGAAAAAGTGCAAGATTAGCCTTTAGCTTTTCTGAAATATATTCAACATGATCAGTCCATGAAAGTGTGTCATGCATCATATAGCCAAGGAGTTTAGTTTTGGCTTGTCTCTCAAGTTCAGATCCAGAGATTGATAATGTAAATTTTGTGCTGGGTGATGCATTACAAAGAAGATACTGTAGAATGGGTTTAAAATACGCTGTAATATTTAACAGTTTTGTGCCAAAAAAAGTTCTCAAAATTTTAATATTATTATTGTTATAAATATTATTTAACTATATTGACTTGGCTTCATCAATTAATTTTCACTATTGACCTGACCTCAACAATTTATTTCTACTAGGGTTTCATATTAGATAAGTTCAAGCACCAAACAGCTGCTGCTTACAAAAATTATGTGCTCATGTCAGGAGGGTAGACAACTCCAATGCTCAGATGCTGCTAATTTCTTCTCTCAAACACGGAAATGTGACTGTGTGCATAACGAACTGCCAATCCTATGAGTACTGTAGTCCTTTGGTACTATGCAACAATAATCCTATGATAATTGATCATAATATACCAGTGTGAGAGCAAGCAACTCCCTGACATTAAATAAATGTTGTCAAGAATGATTACATTATTGATTTTTTACTGGTTTTTATTTTAACTATTCTATCTAGGTCATTAATTTTGTTAACAAATATGTCGTTAATGAAACCCATTCTACAGTAGTGTGATTTTTTTGTGTTGATCACCATTTTGTTTGACTTACACCATTGGTTTATCTCACTGAGATCAGGGTAGGTACGAAAAACCGAACCACGAACTCACGAACTACGAACCCTCTAAAAACCGAACTCAGGATTATCCTCTCCTGCTTAAATCAATTTGCTCAGAGTTTAAATTGTCAGTAGCCAATGAAATGTCATGTTTTTGATAAGTGACCAATAACATAACAGACATTGCATCCTAACTAGGTGCACTAGCTCAAGGTCACTTGATGAAAAATTATGGAGAGCAAGATGGCACAGTTTGGTACACACCAAGTAGATGTCATTGTCAAATTAGTCATCATGAATCCAAATGAACTTTTGCATTGGAGAGAGGAATGGTTTGACTATATATATATTCCTGCAAGTTTGAAAATGATGGAAGTATGTGGAGCTACTGCAGAAGGCTGTAATGGAGGACACACCACACTTATTTATTAGAAATAAGAAATGGTCACAGTTTAGTAAATTGGAGCCCCTTTGACTCATTACATGAGGAGCAGAAGGCTGCCTCCTGAATCATCACCTCTCAACAGAGTTAACAAGTATGTACTATGGGTGTTGGCCTATTTTAAAATATTGTTTTGAAAGTTCATGGCTGTTCTTTGGTTTCAAACAAAGCATGAGGGGGAAAGTAGGACCTCTAATCAGTACATTAAAATTCTTCTATAAAAAATTGAGCTTATTTACTATATATATAACTATAACTGTTAACTGTTAGGTTTTACATACAGCATTTTGTGCTACTCTAAGAGATATCAGATCAGTGTTGCCTCTCTGAAATTTACATTAGCTTGATCAGGCTTCATCATCTATGAAATGATCCTACTAGTATGAAAGTGGATAGGCAAATACTATATATTAACTGCATATTCTGTAATAACTAACATAAGAAATCTTGTGTTTGTAGATATCCATGCGGGCCCTTACTCATTACAACCTCAGCTATTGATTTCTCTGACTCGTACCACAGAATACAAAATTATTTTGGTCCGATGGTCAGACTAACATGCTGTACTATAGCTGTGTAACGAAGTCAGGTTCAAGCTGTGGTGGCCCGGACTAAACTGATAATGATAATATCCTAGTCTTCTGAAACGGCCTTGTGTAAAACAACTACATAGTAATTAAGCTGCAAGTTGGGTCAGGTATGTACCAAAATTAATTGGTGTATTATTCATTTTATCCCAGTCGAGCATGATTGATAATGTAATGTGGTGTGAGCTTCACCAGTCACCATCTAGCCATAAAAAAAGCAAATAATATTAACCGGCAATGAAGAAACGGGGAGCTTGCCTCATGCTGCCCTAAAGCTATGAGTAGAGCGCAGTGAGCAAAAAGTGAGTTTTAGATTTTAACTGATAATATCATGACATACTATGATATCAAACACTTCTCTTTGAATTTGAATGTGATATTTTCTGTTTTTTTAGTTACGCAGTACCAGAAGTCACAGCACAATCCTAGTGATAGCTGTTATGCAACAGTGATGGCTTGATAGTTAGCTTACTGTCATTAACAACGTACATTGCCACTACGATTGGATAGGAACTGCTTTATGTCCCCGATGGTCTACCATCACATGTGTATTCACAGCCATGAATGCTCACACTTCAGTATTAATCCACCTGAGCCATTACTATTCTCTCAGGCCTTTTTTTCTGCCTCTCATTTTGCCGCTTTTTCAGGCACCATAATATACAAATAAGTTCATTGAATACACGTGTAAACACCATCAACAGTCTCTTCTCTGAACCATTACCTTTATTTGAATGCGCATATAATATGTTATCTGATTGGATCACTTTATCACTCAAACAGTGCAATGATCACATAAACAGAGTATTTGCAAGCATCATTTAGTAAGTAAAAGCTCCCAGCTCTCCGGAACCTCTGTCTCAATCTGGAAATCGTTCAGGCCATGATCTAGCCTGGTGTCTCTTCTAGAACAAAATCCCCTTCTTTGTTCAGTCGGGGACAAACTCCCTGATCCCCTCTCTGTTCCCTTCCCACTCTCCCTGCTCCTATGTCCCAAACTCTCTGCTGGGATTGGAGTTGTCCTCTACCATTTGCCAAAGTGCAAGAGAGGATAACTGTTCATCAAAGTTTTGACTTTTTGTTACAAAGAACATCATTGGCCGAAATTATGTTATCAGACACATTGAAGGTTCGGTTTTTTAAAGGTTCGTAGCTTGTGAGTTCGTGGTTCGGTTTTTCGTACCTACCGCTGAGATCAACATTGCAAGTTCTTTCTAACTGAAAAATGTTGTGGCTTTTGGCGACAAATGTATTATCATCAGCGTAAGCATTGACAGTAGAGGAAAGATGTAAGTTTAAAAGATCATTGATGAATATAGAAAATAATGTTGGGGCAATGATTGAGTCTTGAGGGACACCTTTCCGAATAGGTAGTAATGTGGAATTTAACCGGTTGAATGTTACATATTGTTTTCTATCATTTAATAAAGAAGCTAGCAGTTTATGGGATGATCCAGTTATGCCATATCTAGGCAATATGTGAAGAAGTATAGCATGATCAACACAATCAAACGCTTTTTTAAAGTCCAGAAATATTATAGAAATGTAACAACCTTGAGATTTAGAGTCTAGACAATCACTAAAAATATCTTATGCATAGCACTGCGCAAGAGAAACCTTTTTCTGAAACCTGACTGTAAACTGTATAGGAATTTATTTGATTCCAAATATGTCTGAAGGTGAATATTGATGTGTTTCTCAAAGATTTTGGACAAAATTGGTAAAACTAAGATTGGTCGAAAGTTGGATGGAACATTTCTATCACCACCTTTAAAAATAGGTGTGACTCTAGCTGATTTCCATTCTTTTGGGAAAACTCCTTCAACCAAAAATCTATTTATCATGTTAGTAAGGATGTCAACAATACAGGGGAATGTTTTTCTCAGTATTTTCACTGAAATATTATCAGAACCAGTAGATTTATTGTTTGAGATACTAGACATGTATTTAATACAGTCTGATGGTGTCAAATGCGGAATAGGGTTCATTTTCGCTTCTGTTAGAGGGTCAGAGTTCTGGCATGAAGAGTTGGCAATTTACTAGTTAAAACATATGCAATAGTAGTGAAGTGAGTGTTCAAAGTCTCTGCATTTAGGTCCAACACTGAATCAGAACATCTTTTTGTATTGACTTTCAAAGCATCCCATAACCGTTTTGTATTATGTGAGTCACTATTTTTGACTGGGTCCTCCATGTGCAATTTCTTTTTCTTACGGATCAAGTTTGTCACTAGATTTCTTTTGATACTATAGTTAACCCAATCCTTGCCGTCGAGCTTGTGGCTTTTGCTACACTTATTGAAGGTGTATAGGCATTGCTGGGAACTTCCTATACACCGTATAGGCCCATTTCCACCACTGCCCGTACTGAGGCTCACCAGGGCGTGCTCACTCAATCTTTCATCGGGCTTCGGAGTGCGTCCGTAGCAGCACTGAGGTGCTAAGCGTAGGCGAATGCGCACGAGCGAGACCCTTATACGGCCGAGGAGCACCGGCGAGATGTCTTAGAGCAGCGCTGAACCGCAGCACTCAAAACTTTTGCTTCTTGCTCGCGTTCCCTGTGTAGGACGCACCGCCTGAAGCCGCAACCAGCGGCTATTCCATCAGCGCCTTGTTTACTGACGTCCGTCATAATGCTCGCGCACGTGGCTTGCCCGCTTGACAGGCCGATCTGTTCACTGGTCTGTCTTCCTGCGGTTCCTCTCGTACTAGGCAAGATACTAGCGTAGTGTTACATTGAAGTGTAAACTGTCTGTCTTCCTGCGATTCCTCTCGTACTAGGCAAGATACTAGTGTAGCGTTACAGTGAGGTGTAAACTGAAAAATTCTGCTATTCCAGATCATTGTACCTTTTGGGCAAATTCTGCAAACGCATGTTATTCACAACCTTTGTTGTGGCACAGAGGGAGCAGCTGCGTCCCTCTGTGCAAGTTCACAACCTTTCCCATCATAGCACAAGATTTACCCTTGAATTCAGCTATGTTATAATTTGAGAGGCATTTTGGTAAAGGTCCGCGGACAATTACCACATTGCTTCTCAACTTTCCTCACTTTTCCGGAAACTGGTATTGTTGTACAGCAAAAAATGACGTAATGCATTTTTCCCCGTTTCTGCCTATTGCAAAGGCTCAACATGGCTGAAAACCTAAATTGAGATATGAAAGCAGAAAATGAGAAATAGCGGATATTTACCGAATTGCCTCTCGACCATCATATATTAACTTTAATTTTGGATACTCATTCGTTGAGAATGTTTTATAAAATGCCCAAACTATTAAGATGTTAATACTTTTAATAGTTTTAAAAAACATCTATAAGATGGTAAGCGCTAAGCTCTTTTTAATTCACGATTTTTTATGAAGGCAGAAGGCTGCAAGATATAATAATATTGATTGAGCTGATTGAGCAAAACAGCAATGCAGCTGTAAAACAAGTTTACTATAGAAAACAGAAGTGTAAACAATATGAACAACGCAAACTCGCAAAAAAATACTGATAAAAGTCGATCGATAAATAAATGGAATAAACATAACAGTAAATTTGGATCCTCGATGATTTACAGTTAGTATGGCTTTGCATCTTGCGATTCCTGATGAATTAGTTTTCAATATGTGTCGGGTCTCTCAACGGTCTCATATGTATGGTCACTGCTGTAAAAGAGATCAGAACAGCATAATGACCGAGGAAGACTCATTGAAACTATTATCATCAGACAGCCATAAGCATCAATATAAATAATCATGGAACAGAGGAACACATTTGACCCTGCAGAGGCACATGGGGAAACAAGCAAACTAACTCCATTTTCGAAAGCACATAAAATCTCATCTTGTTTTATCTTCTCAGTATTGTTGACAGTGGATCACCAGCTTACTTATGAAGAATGGCTGAACAATCAAGGGGTTAAAGGTTTAAAGACCTAATGACAGTCTAATGAAATGATACAATCTGGGTTCAATGAATGGGACATGTCCCCTCGATATAGTCTGTGATAATATAATCTGGGTTCAATGAACGGGACAAATGCCTGACAGCACTGATAAGATATATTAGTCTTGCAAAATTGTTTTAGAACTGTTAAGCCTGGTTCACAATTGCAACAGGATTCAAAATATAAGCAGAAAAGTGTGTTGCAACATTCTTGCGGCTGTTGCTAGACGGCATTAGTGATAGCTTATACAAATGTGAACCACAAAATCTTAAAGGTGGTCAGACCAAGACAATTTCAAGACACTTGCATGTGTCTCAGCGGATTGTTATCTGAATTTTAGAACCAGGCTTTAAAATGCGTGCTTTGCTCGCTCGTGTCAAAAGAGAGGGTGCTATAAATAAACTGTCTACATAGCTGAACGAATCACTAGTTATCACATCGCTGTCTGCAAGTGTTCAGTAACCACTGAATATGGGTAAGTTTGGGCGGGCTTTTACATTAGTTTGGCTTTCACATTCCTAAAAGCTTGGGTAGGGATCCCTCACCAAAGAACTAATACAAAGGCATAGATTCCTGGTATGATGCATTTCAATCACAGTTTATTTTGGTTTTCAATTGACAATTAACTGGCCCTAGGATAAATCAATAGATACAAATTTCACCAGGCCTGTCACATGTGTCAACTTGGCGTTGTATGGAGCAGCCTCAATTTTAGGCCAATTGGAAAGCTTAAGGCACAGAGGCCAGTGGTCTGTAGACTGCAGCGAGATTCAAATCCAGAAAGAACCTTCAACACTTGTATGTTTCAGGTCAGGTGCTCAAAATCAAACCAACTGTGCTACCCCAACTCCATGCAAAAGTTCTTGTATAACATACGGTGTATCCTGAGTTTTATCTCCATGATAGCCCTATCCCAGTAGGTGGTTGCGTGTTATTTTAGCTAGCACCCAGACAAATCCCTTACCACATCAGCTATTAAACAAAAGAGTTTGCTGAAATAATACCAGCAATAATTAGCAGATCGTACATAACAGGAGCGCCCTCATACAGGAAAAGCTTTCAACCAAAATTCCTGCATAATTGATATGAAGATAATACCACTGAGGAATATGCAGTGTTAGAATTTAAGGGGGATTCAAGGGGGATGGTGTCCCCCTTCCTTCTTTGTCTAGGGGGATGCATCCCCCCACCCTATATACCATAACCATGACAATGGCTAAAATTGATGCATTTTCCTTTGTGACCACCACAGGGCTCCGGCGGCCTCCTGGACCTCCGGCCTGGTTGCCGTCCCCCTCATATTTTCCAATTCTAACACTTGGAATATGTATTTCTTTTCCAGAGCAATTATTATATGACTTCCGGCTTCACGCATCAAATCTTACATCTAAGATAAACGTGCCGACGATTATAGGAGCTGTTAACGACCTCCAACCTTCAACTCTAGTCTATGTAGCCCTAGTTCTACTCACACTCTACAGCTGGCCGGTGTGGACACGTCATCGTTACCCTCCAGGACCTTGGCCTCTACCTTTTGTAGGTCACCTCCCATGGTTTGGTTTCTCTCAGAACCCCAATGAATGGGTCACTGGTATGTTATTGCCTCGAGTACTGCATCACTGATTTGTTTAGCCTAGCCTCAGTTATTAAATTGCTATAATTGAGGGTGGGCACACATTAGTCCCAGTAACAACTTTTAAAAACTCTAGCAAGCTTCTTGACAAATGTTTACAAGGGGTGGGCTGTAACTTTACTGATCTTTTGGACCAATCAAAGATGAGAAACTTTGACCAGCTATCATACGTAAAATGCGAAATGCTTGTTCAGGGTCAGATATGTACCCCTAATCCATAAATAAATATCAGTGCTTGTGCTATTCTACAAACTTCATGAATTTCCATGTGCACCATCCATCTGTGTAGCGCTATAGATTACTCCCTCATGCACAGTAAAATTTAGAAGGCTCAGTTTTGAATGGACCGGTGCTGTTTCACTTTTGCAGGCCTAAGAGAGAAGTATGGAGATGTAATCACTTTCGATATGAACATGAATCATAAGGTTGTCTTCTTGACTGGAGCAGAGGCTATTTACGACGGTTTTGTAAAGCAGGCAGATTCTCTCAGCAATCGACCACCTATTAGTGATAGTCTTATGCCACTAATAAAAGGTAAAATTTACATGTTAAGATGTTGGATCGCGTCCCTGTCCAACAACTGAGAAATAATGGTATCGGTGCTAAGTTGCTCTCAGTTTGAGACCAAACTGAGGCTGTGGAGGTAAAGGGCCCTCTTTGTCCAAAACCTTTATATGTCACAATAGGAGTTTTCTATTTCAAATAATGATTAGATTGTCTGCCACATACAGATATCCAGAATTCAGAAGTGGTTGTCCCTCTAATTTAACGAGTTTTTACGGTTAACACTTTGTTACGCTTGGCAAGCCCGGAGGGGTTTAAACACACCTCCATCCGCTAACACTTACGTGTGAGATGCTTACCAACTGAGCCACCTCCTGTTATCATTCATATCACCTTAAAGATATGGAACAGGTTAGGCTTAAAGGGGATCTCCAGATCAGATTCAATTTCTCCAATCTCCATCCAGGTTGATAGATCACCCAATTACAAATCCATACATGTGCTCCATTTTGGCGCCAAATATGTCCAAAAGTCTTGTTTACATTAATAAGCAAGGATTTGATGTCAGGATTGGTAAACAATGCCCTAGCAATCAAAAATGACTAATAAATAGTTATTGTTTTTGAAAATCATTATAGCTAAACATTCCTCAACTATATTTGACTCATCTGATGGATTTTTGGAATCTAATTTTCTTTTCATTTTTTTAAATTAGATATGAAAATGTGTCGGAATACAATACTTTTGACTCAGTTTTTAGTTAAATCACAGTGTCACGATGTATCCCACAGCAGGTGTGCTGCATAATATTGATTTTCTGGTGAATTATAAATTCATAGAGCTTTAATCATCATGATTTACGCAATTAAATATGGCTGGCTCAATGTAGCCTGTTTTGACAGAAGAGGTATACACCGGAGAGTGCTGGGGGCTGGAGCAATCAACCTTGACAGCTTCCCCAATGAGATTCGAACCCACAACTCTTGCGGCACTAATCACCTGGCAGTGAATAGCAAGCGCGCTAACCGATTGCGCCATCTCACCATCCCCAAAAATGAATGGGTCGATGGCGCTAATTAGCATGCCCGCTATTCACTACTCAGAGTTGTGCTCTCTCGTCCCATAGCTCATTCCACTCCACCATTGCCACCCTATGCAACACAGCGTACGTGTTAGACATGCTAAGCTCAATGTATTTACCGTGATGTCAAAAGTTATTAGGATGTTACATTGAGCATAGCAAATTGGTGAAAGTAAGTCGCATTGAAATTTTTTTTGTTCATGATATTACTCATGATATTGCTATAATTCATGCTGGATCTGAATCGGGGTGTCCATTTAAGCCTACTGCACACGTGGGAGTGTTTATCTCATCATGAGAGAAAATTGTTTACTTAGTGGTCTAAGCTCCGCCCCTTTTATTGCAGGCTGCTTATAACTACCCGTTACTAGTTACTTAGAGAAAATGGTCTCACTGGTTAATTAACAGTTATAACGTGATGTTTATGATGGGAATCATCAGGCTTTGTTAATGGAATATCATTGGCCGACAGCTAACCTAATGAGTATCTCGTTGCGTGTATACACGCTTGTGCGCGCAATGAGCAATGAAGAGATAATGAGCTAAGCTAGAATCTCAAGCTCTATTTTCGCTTTACTAGCTCAAGTTTTCTAGCTTGTCTGTGCACCGCTTCACTGTCACTGATTTTATTTTCGGAATGCCTGCAGTTTCCCTTGCCTTCCTGGCAGCAGAGAATTTTTGATCATGGCCGAGCGTTGCAGGTATATAAAGCTTCAGAATCATGTGTAGAATATAATGTGATGGAATTAATTACTGTAGCTAAACCCTTCGGAAGGACCACAGCAATATATAGTCTCCAAGCTAGTTCCGCAGTAATTATGCAATATTTTCACATTTAACGAATTCAGAGTACTTCTGGGTAAAAATTATGTTTAGTGTTAGAATTTGTCCTCCCTTCTCATCTATGAGGTATGAGGTATCTATGAGGCCTAGTGCTGTGCCAACCTAATAAGCTACCGCTTCTAAAATACTTTTAATTACCTTTTTTTCCACATTAGTTCAAAATAAATATAGTTCCATTGTCAGGAGACATTTTACAATAGTAGATAACTTCATATATAAATTTATACGGTTCTCTCAAGTAGATAGAAGTGAATATTTATTAGGCTGGTACAGCACTAGGCCTCATAGATACCTCATACCTTGCTCATACCTCATATATGAGCAGGGAGGAAAATTTTTGACTCTATACATAATTTTTACCCAGAAGTGCTCTGAATGTTCTAAGTGTGAAAATATTGCATAACTACTGCAGAACTATCTGCCAGACTATGTATTGCTGTGGTCCTTCTGAAGTGTTAATTTTTTTAGTCATCGCCATCGGGCTGGTAATGACCAGCCAACAAGCTGAGCAAATGTATACTGTTAAACCTCACTACAAGGTCGCCAGACTCATAAGTGAATTGCTGGGTTTCCAAATCATGTCCATATGTATCATCTTCATTTAAAAGTCTGGTAACTTGATTATGAGGTTTTACTGTAAGTGACCATAAAACATGCAAACATCTCTCATATTACCGGAAAAAATCAGATCTAGCTTCATCTATTTTAGGTAAAGGAATCATAAACGAGGATGATGGAAGATGGCAGCCGCTCAGAAGGTTTGGGCTAAATATCTTCAGGGAGCATGGAATAGGTGAGTATGCATTGACCTTTCAACTTAAGGCCAATCCATCTCATCACCAATTTTTTATTTACAATATTTCCACATTTTACAGAGTCAGAAAGTCTTAGAGTCTTCCATGTTTGATATTGGGACTTAATATTTTTAATTGGGGTCAAACTGTGCTCTCATGATACTCTCCACTAACGTAACTCCGCGCTGATTATAGGCAACTGTAAAATGTAAATTAAATATAAAATATAATTACATCACATCGCTCCTTTAATTAGTCCAGGGAAATTGGGTGTTTGGTCCCAAACTTCCTTAGTAGACGGAGTTTCATTCCAACATTTTGGAGTTGTCTACTCATGTTGGGTGTGTGGATATGTCGACATGCGAACATGAAGGCTATGTTCCCCCCTCCACCCTCCACCGAACAAAGCTTGTCAAGACAGGCTTTACTTTGCCAAGTCTAATCCGGAAAGTGGAACATTACATTGTAACTAGAAACAATTTAAATGCATATATTCTTGTCTTATAAATATGATGCTAAAATAAGCATTTAAGTCAATATTGTTTTTACAGGAAAAAAGGGGATCGAGCCAGTTATCACAGAAGAACTTAGCCATTTTCTCTCAGCACTTCAAAATACAGATAGAAACCCATTTGATCCACTAGACCTTCTCGCTCAAGGAGTTTCTAATCTTATTTCATATGTGGTGTTTGGTGACAGGATCGATTACTCTGATGAGAAGATACAAAACATACAGTTTGGAGCATATGCCAGTGCTTGTGCAAAGACCAAGTTCATACCTCTGTTAAGAGTAAGTATATCAACACTCAGAATCTTTAATCCTATGCACCCACAGCAAAGAAGTTTGCCAAACCATTGCTAAGCTTATTGCTCAAACTCTCAGATAAGCTAATTGGTCACACTGTCAGATAAATACCATCCCAACAAACGGTCAAACAGAGCCCACACAGTGGCTACCTAACAGCCACATATCCCCCTTATTGTGCTCACTGGAATGTGACATACATCGATCATATTTATAGTATATACCAGGAGACCCAACTGGATACCAGAAGGGAAAGAGAAGCGCAGAAAAGGGGTTTCAGTTCGCAGAAGATCAAGTGAAGAAGCACATGGATGAGATAGACTATCATAATCCCCCTCGGGACTTTATAGACGCTTACATCCTCAAGATGAAAGAAGAAGAGAGCAATCCTGAAACACCTTTCACTGGTTAGTTCACAGGTTTGCTGTAGGTAGAGGATGAGATTAACAAAGGTTTCAATTTTACCGACCTGGCCAAGAAATGTGGAATTCACAGGCTAAGATAACAAGCTAAGATTCCTAAAGATTACAGATTAAGATTACAGCACATCCCCTTCTAGCCAAGGTTCCAAGGATGCTGCTGCTTTTGGAACTACTTCTTTATGCATTCTCATGTGTTTCTGTTTCAGCTGACAATTTTAAGGCCATGGTGATGCAGCTATATTTTGCTGGTACTGACACAACTTCCTCTCAGTTATACTGGGCTTATCGTATTATGGGTGTGTACACAGATATACAAGAGAGAGTACATCAGGAGATCACGCAAGTCTTGGGTAAGAGTCCATTCTGAGTCAGAACATCACTAGTAATACATCACGGTTATCCTTATCCCGCCGTGCATTGTGATCATCATGACAATAACCTAGCCTAAGTTTGCTCTGATCTGATTGGTTTTTGGTAGATGGCAGGTTACCTCCTCAGATATGTTGGCAGTGAAACTGAAATTCGCAACTGAACTTTATTTTGTAATACTTGGCTAACTGTGCTACCTTGATTTTGAGTGAGACTTTCAATGACTTTAGGAGAGAGAGCTGTATCGTATGCAGATAGAAATGCCATGCCGTACACTACCGCTGTACTGACAGAGATTCAGCGATTCAGAGGTGTAGCATATGTTACCAGACGTTACGCATCAGCCGATGTGACAGTGCAAGGTTATAATATTCCCAAAGGTGAGAACCAACCTCGCAGACCCGTAGCATTAGCCGATCCCGTTGACAGCTAAACTAAGTTGCATTAACCCACTATAATTGCAAAAACTCATAATAGAATTAGCTTCAGAAAAGGCTCGTTTTTGAACTTCCATTCACCTTACCTACTTGAAACCTTGAACCCCGGAAACCATGAAATTAATGCACTAGGCGATGACTTCATTATTGTCCACTAGTAAGACGGTAACTACCAACTACGTCACGATGTACATTAGATAGTTTGTTTCATACCCTGATTTGGACGATCAGTTTGTAAAAAATACTTGCCCATTTTGTGACAATGCTGAGATTTCAGCCTCATAATATTAGTTTTAACCTATACAGAATTCAATAAACACACGTTTGCCTGTGTGGCAGCAGTAATTAAAGAAGAGGATAAAAAAACAGTTGGGTTTTGTCGTTAATACTTCAACCATTCAGATACCTCGGTTCCTATTTTGGTGTAAATACATGCACCAAAGTATTCAAACTGCAATGTCTAACATATCAACATACTATTGACAAATAAAACTTTTTTGATTTAAGGAACGATGGTGGGAGCTAACCATTGGTCTCTACTTCATGACAAGAGGATATATCCAGAGCCTGAAAAGTTTGACCCTGAGAGGTTTCTCAGCAGAGATGGGAAATTTATCAAGCCCGATCCAAAGCATGCAATCTTTTTTGGAGCAGGTAGGTCTACACAATTCCAGGAAGTTACATGTAGTCAATAAAAGCAACCCATTATCGAATGTCAGACAATTAAATATTATCACATCTGTATGTTAGGCCACTCCAAATTAATACCTTGATCTAGATGAACGCCCGCCACCTTGTCAGAGCCCTGATAAAATCGAAATACCGCCAGACGCCAGTTGGAAATAGTCATAGAAAAATAAAATATTTTACCTCCTGGTCAATTGACCAAGTAAAATATGAAAAATATACCCCTACACGCCTGTCAATTCCTATATGTATGCACATGGTATGCGTGATATATAATTGTATTACTTATGGTGAGTGGTGACTCAATATGAATGAAGAGAACAAGAACAAAAATTATACCATGAAAATGAAACTTTCTCTACAATTTTTCTTTCTACTCCATTGTGGATATTACAATGGTATTTCTGATAGGCCAATTAGTGTAGTGTGCTTGACCAATGTGAGGCAACCTAAAATCTTTAACAAATAATTAAATTTGACATAGGGTAGGAGGCGTGGCTTGCTACTCTTGGTCATTGGCTACTTGTTTGTATACAAACATTGTGGAAGCACATGGTTTTAACAGTGATCAGATGGCTTGCGATGTGAGTTAGTGGTATTACATTATCAGACACTCCTGAGGTCATGTGAGTTAGTTGGTTGGAGAGAGATAGAAAATAAAAATATAATTTTCAGCCACCTGAGTTCAGGGTATAAAGATAAAATAAATGGATATTTTAACTCCAGCTGTTTTATAGGGCTAAATATAAAATAAAAAAACACCTCCCTCCACCTACAAATCTTCACACTGTCATCTAGATCAATTAATTAATTTGGAGTGGCCTTACTCTCCAAAATTTAACAGCGAAATAAAACCCCTAACGTAAAATGAAGCTTGGATTCATTTATCAATCACAATATGGTTTCTTTTATTATTTTTCTGATACAGGACGACGAGCCTGTATAGGAGAACACTTGGCTCGAGCAGAAATATTCATGTTCTTTGTCTCTACTCTGCAAAAGTTTCAGATTCAACTACCGAAAGGGCAGAATGTCAGCCTAAAGGCACATTTTGGATTTCTGTGTACTCCTGAAAAAAGATACACCATGACATGTACACCAAGGTCATAATGAGAGCAGGTGCTCTTGATGGCAGCTGCATACAACTTGAGGCAGGTCACATGTTCTTTTGGTCTCTGAAGAGGGATAGCTGGCAGCACAGTTTTCAAGCTTGCCATCAATTACGATGTCAATGATAATGATCTAAATAATATCAATCTACTCAAAGCGATTTTGAAATAATCTTTTTTCGTTGTATCATTCTAGTAGAGTTCTCAGTCTTGTTTAGCATGCTGCTCTAGGTTCATTAACAATTTGTGGCCCAGTGTCAAACAGCACTCTTGTTTGTAACAATAACCATTAAACTTAGATGCTTTTTAATAATAGATAACTTTTTAATAATAGATAGATTTTTAATAATAGATTTTTAATAATAATAGATGCTTTTTAATAATAATAAACTTAGATGACTTTTGATGCCAATAAAAAGTATATATATATATATAAATATCTTATATTTACTAAATAGAGAAGTTGTCTACTCTTTTGATGGGAAACAGCAACTCCTAATCTTAATGAGTTAAATGTAGCAGAAGTTTATTTACTTGCCAGGTTATGCACTTATTGACACATTGGTTGGGGGATTGGCATAAGGGTTTTGGGGATTAAACTTATTTATCAAAATATATTGAATTCTATTCAAAAATCCAATTTCCACAACTTATTCTATAAACAGAATTATCTGTGCACAGCTATTGTATGGTTCTCTCATATTGTCTCAAGCATTGCAGTTTTGGTTTTAAATTTAGTGTAGTAGTTTTAGTTTTGATGGCTAATTTCTAAATTGTTTTAAATTTGATAAAAATATAAAATATCACATGTTGTGATATGTATCATACATTTTTATGGCAGCCAAGAAGTATAAATACTTGAGACAACAAATAATAAATAGTAATATCTAACAATGCAAAAACAGTGACTGAAAGGCAGCTAATATAATTACTTATTAGGGTAAGAGAAAAAAACATAACCATCGAAAGTTGGATCACATCCAATGATGACCAACAAAAAACTTGTTTTGATGAGTAAACCAAACAATTAGCTGCTGTCCCTTACAATCTCTTATACTAGTGAGGGGCACTGTGAGTTGACCTGGAGTAAACATTATTAATTAAGCAGTGGTGCTGAGGCTAAAGATGCTGACAAGATTATATTAACGTTGCGTCGGGCAGCAGTCAGTCATTAGGTGAAGCGTGGTAGACATCAGTAACACCCACAGATACATCATTCAGTGTTAGAGTAAGAAAGCATCAATAACATTATTGTTCAGCTGAGAAATAATGAAGCTTTGGCGAGCTATGTGCAGATTACTTCTGTTGGGGATTTATGTAAGTTTTATTTCAATTTCAGATATTAATAAAAACTTCTCTGCAGATGTTAACTTCCTAGCTGTAACTAAAACTGAATTTTTGACCCTGTAAAGCTCCTCTGCAGTATGAAAATATTGAAGCTATAATTTAAAGCCTTTAGAAAACTATTTACCAGGTTTGAAACGTTTATATAAAGCTGAATAGCACGGTTTTTAATTTTTCTGTGCCTTCAAAATATTCGTTTTCCATATGTTCTCTTGGGAGTCTCTGTGCATGATTGCCTGCCATGTAGATAGATCGATGTAGACAGGTAGACAGTGTTTTAAAAATAGATATACTCCGTTTTGGAACATGCCTAGCTAAATCATCCTCATCCCCTTTACATCATTATACTCTCACCTCGTATCTTGGCTAGCCTAAATAAAGTTGTTTTTTTTCGTTCTATGTACTAGGTCTTATTTGACCGCCCTATTTAACGGGCCCCCTTACGCTCAGGTGGCATGTGTGGGAAATTACCCTATCCCCTATACCTATTATATAGAGTCATAGACTCTCATCTAAGATATCCAAAACTAAATGCTAGACACCTGCAAATTCGCAAAACTACTAGATCACTTAGTTATACAAATTTCTATGAGAGATACCAGTATATAGGTTGAAGTGATTGCCCTTACAGACCTAAATCGGTTCAGAAATTCCCAAAAACAACAATATTGTTTTTCACACAACTTGTTTCCGGATACAACAGCCACACAACCAATTAAGTTGATCCATCTCTCAATGTTTTGATAGTAGGCTGACCCTGCTGGGTTCATCACACTTTTCCTTTAATAAACAAAAGAATGACAATTCATTCCACCAGACCATACAGTATACATATATTTTCATACTGGGTTACGATGCATCAGGGGCATAAATTAAACCTGAGAATGAGACTGTATATGAATGCGTAGCAACTATTTGGGGTTAGATTCAGTTAAGACCAGATAGTTAGGGCAAATTCGACCCTTTAACCTTTGTCACTGTTTAAAATTATTGGGTTTAAATATGCTACAAAATTCACCTGCATAGCATTGGCACTGTTCTGAGACTAGCTACAAATATATTTTTAATACGCAATTTAGCGTTAGGGCTTTCGCTACATGTACATCCTTGTGAGAATATAACAGCTCTGAGTTAGTGAATGGCGTGTGAGATATGAGTCGGCCGTGTTTTCTCATATACCCTGGGGAGTAAATAATAGCTGGAGGAAAATTCAACAAAAATCGGACACGAGTGTACTAGCTAAAAATTGATGACCCTCTGTACGTAATACATCTACTCTTACGTACCAATTGTATAAAAAAAAGTAAAACCCCTTCGGAGGCTTAGGCAGTCAAGCCAGTAGCTTTAGCTTTCTCAGAATTTTGTTCGCCAAGTTTGTTTGTTTGGATATTTATTCTAGGTCTGATAAGTACATTCAAAATCGCCAGGGCAGTTTCACAGGGTCTGCATAGGTTCCCAGGTCAGCTTCAGCTGTGTATAATACCTACAAAAGACATTCAGCTATTAAAGTATGAAATAATAATTGGAAATCTAGATTACAGCAAAGCAATCAATATTACTAGAGCGCTTATTGCATAATATCCGGGATTGTTGATTAAATTTCCAGAGCCCATATGTTAGCAGTAAACCTATGCAGGTAATTGAAGTTATTAGCATTGGTAATTTTGATCCAGTTAGGCTAATCCTATTTCAAAAGCAGGCATTGAAAGAAATTGACACCATTAACTAACAGGAGAGCTATTCCCCATGTGAATTGTGTTATAAATATATTCTGCTGCCATATGCCAGAAAAGAACACATCGGTTCATTCGTCGCTTTACTCTGATCGGGGCGGAACTTCAGATTTAAATACACAATATATTGAAAAACTAAGACAACATAGGCAGTTCCCATATGTGGTTATACTCTTGTTTTAATACATAAGTCTCTTAAAATAATTAGAATACCCTACACTAGGCTAGGTATTATTTACTCATTTCACTTATATATTCTCCCAGGTCTGCTAGCCAAAATCCAGTGCATGATAACATATAGTATGAGCCCCCCCAGACTCGTGCCCCCACCATCCGACGGATCCCTCCAACTAACATTTAGTCACCCCCTTACCAAACTCGAGCTACTGTCTATTCCTCCAGGGTTATATAATAAAATTATTATGTTTTGTGATGTTACATTGTTTTATCCGTATCTATTGTAGTTAATATCAGCTGGGTTGTGTCAGGATGGAGGTTATAAAACAGAGACTAATGTTAATATACAGGCGGCGAGAAACAGACTGAGCGAAGGTAGCTCTAAACTCATCATCACTACAGAGTTCAACGGGTGAGAGCAGTGAGAGTATATGTTAAAAAAAGTCTGCGGCCTCTTTTCTTAGGAAATATAAAAACCTTTCACAATGGTGCACATGGTTTTTTAGCAAATTGTGTTTCAAAAGTGTAGGTGTTGGGATTCGAGGCTTTGAGTTTGTGTCAATTAGAGAGGAATTGTATGCACAAAACAGGCCTCTGTGCTCTAAATATATTGAAACCAAAAATCGAACAAAACAACGTATCACCTAATTAATTGCATATGTGATATATAGCCTTGTCGAGCGGCTACCTTTTTGGTTAGCCGTGTGACGAGGCTAGCTGATATAAGATAAAGAATCATCCAGCTTGTTATGAACGCATTGCGCTGTGTTGAATATTCAATAGATCACTCTGATATTTTACAGGTATAAGTTCGGGCCGGTTCAAGAGTTTTGGGTGGACAAGTTGTACCCCGTCTCAGTATACTACATGCAGCGTGACGAATATAAAACGGATGACTTTCTGATATCATATGATCTCGGCTTGGGTAGCATTAGCCCAAAAACTAATGAATTCAACAGCATATGTGGGAACGATCGTAGTAACCCCGAATACAAAGAGGGCATAGGCGCCAATGCTAAGTTTGGTTCGATAAGGAGCTTCGCACAACACAACGAGAGTACCGTGATTATAGTGGATGGTCTGAATCACTGCATCCGGACAGTCAATAAGAACTCTCACCAGAGCGCACAGTTAGCTGGTCAATGTAAATTCGACGTATTCACACAACAACCGATACTTGACGGCTCATTCGATGAGGCTGTATTTAACTCACCTTATGACATCGCCAAGGGCACCGTCGAGAATGAATACTTTGTCCTCGATTCATCTAAGAGAGCCCTCCGTAAACTTGACCTGGGATCCAATACGGTATCCACAATATATCGGGCCCCAGAGGATAACCCCACCATCTTTCGGTCCCCGAGAACTATGATCTTCAGCGACCCTCTTTATTACGTCGGTGTCAGCGGAGGGATTGTCACAGTCGACATCTCGACAGGAAAAATGGAGGAGGTCCACATCGGAGCGATCGGACTAGCTGACGACAAACTGAAGGAGGGAGTGAAATTTCAGAAGCCTGAGAGCTTCCAGCTGCTCGACAAGAGAACGCTGATATTCATGGAGACCTGGCTGAAGGAAAGAGAAGCGTTCATAAGACTAGTGGACTTGGAGAGCAACGAGGTACGATCACTGAACATTACAGAGTTAGGTCCTAAACAGGAGAGAGTGCACTCACAGAACTGTCTCCTACACGACCCTGACCAGAGAAGGATCTACATCGGCGGTGATGAAGGACTCTCCGTGGTAGAGTGTAAGTATATAATATATGCTAGCCTTGTGCTGTGTGCCTGGCAGTGTTAAGGGTATTTCTAAAATTTGTGGTTCCTTTGAACTGTCAGGGGGCCAGGGCTCAGTAAGATATGCTGATCACCTTCATCAAGATATGCTATACAAATCAAGCCTCAAATCATACCTACCAATATATTGAGTAAATTTTCAGCGTTGTATCAAATAATTACATTTTTGTGAAAATCAAGTGTGAATGAAATAATGATTCATTTACTCCACACAGTAGAGCGTCTACTATTCACTTCTGCTCTGTTGTTTTAGATGAGGATGTTGTCAGCGATGGAGAGACACTAAGAACAGGTCCTGTACTGCTCACGATATCTACGGTTCTCATTGCACTGATGTAAACGTTACCACAGCTGCACCAGGTGTGCTATTCCCAAAGCGTCTTCAACTTTGAGCAGCCAGTATAGATATTTGTTCCTTTAAAATGAAATATATGATGGCTCCAGCAACCCATGAGTCAAAACAGCGTTGGAGCACCAGCATGCCTAGCTATTACTGTTTTAGAATGGCAGCATCAAGATACACAAAAAATATTAATTCCTATCTACAAATTTTTACTTTCAATAATTAAGATTTATGATGCTGTTGTATGGTACAATACAACAATTAAAAGATTAGAGTCTATTTTTCTTTCAGTGTTATCCCAAATTTTTGAGTGAAGATAATAATTGTATGCATAGCTAGTGCAGATGAACTATTTATAATTAATATTGATCTATATTATTGTTGTCATTTGTTCACTTTATCATAAAGAAATGTAGCCATCATTGTATGTTAAACCTTGAATGTGTATATATATTTGCGCATTGCCAGTATATTTTGGTGTTATTAATGTTGTAATATACAACTTGAAATAATTCTCTATCATAAATATTATTGTTTTATAATAAAATATTTGTAAAAGTAAGGGTACAAAAATGAAAAGAATGCATCTTATTGCACATTGCTAGGATACATGAAAATATGGAAGTATATTGATGGAAAGACAAGAATAGATGGGTCATTGCTATAAAGAAATGTCAGATGACATGTAGCAAAGTATAATTATTGAAAATAAAGCATTCCTTTGGCACAAAAAATATCAGAATGTTGATTCAATGAGTACGGAAGACAGCTGCATTTAAAATGTTATAACAGTATTATGAGAAAATACATCAAATTAAGAATGAAGAATTTCATTTCGCAGAATTTACAATTTCCAGGTTGATCAAGAATTAAAATGACTCAATATATAATATTACATAAATAAGCAAAGGGTATCTTGCATACTGTAACAGTTACCATCTAATTAATCATTTTGCTTTTCCTATGCAGGATCATCACATTTCATTAATTATGAGTGCACAAAACTGTGTGGCATGTCTCAAAACATCACCGTTCACCTGTTTATATTGATTTACCGGAAAACATGAATTCATCACTAGAATAATGACAAAAATATCTAACTATTTCAGTCATTGACCTCGTAAGCTCTGGGACCTTACTCTTACTCCTTCTTCAGCCAAGACCAACATAATTTTTTGCTCACAATAACAATAAACTAGACCACACAGGCCAGAGATCCTTTAAACAGTTTAGTCTACACTTTCTAATGATGAATATGTTGGCACTCCTCCGAACAGGAAGTAGCGGTAGATATGGATCACCACCTCGTCACCCCTCCCCTCGATCTCTGAGCTGCTATGTAGATTTATCAGACTTCCTGTACTCCTTAGTGTTGGGTGTAGTCTGTATAAACTGAAACTCTCCTGTAGCTACAAAGATAACATCACAGACATCACAGACACTGTAGTGTATTGTTATGAATCATGGTTGTGTTTGGCACACAGTACTACAGGATGGATCCTGTAACAATACAACACAAGCTGACTGATTCACACTCTAATGACCTGATAGAAGTTATTAGATATTAAATATGTGTGTTGGAAAAGCTACTCGATGCCATGGGGCAGGAGGAACACATTTGATTCGCCAGGGAGGTGTTAAGGAGGCGTAAGGGGTTCTGTTCGACAGACTTGGAAAAAAATTGTACAAATGGCAATGACTCTGGTCTAAAGTACAAATTCCTAAACAAAGAGAATGTCAGAATGAAGTTGAATGGTTACAGTGCCGCAGGTTGTTTGTTGTATTAAGAGTTTCTTACTATTTTGCATTGAAAAGGAATGACTGCAAAAGTGGTTTGGTTAAGAATGATTCATTATTAGCTAATGCTGTTGTAACAATATCATAATACTATAGTAAAAAACAGTTCATTTACCCAAAGAGTCAATGCACGGCTACATTCAACAAAAATTGGGAGATGTATTTTCTTTGGCATAGTACGTCCCTAGATTTTCTTATGCCAAAAACAATCAGCAGGAAATGATATATTCTTAGACTTTTTATGTCAAATGGACACTATAGTACACAGGGTGATGTTAACAAGCAGCGTGAAAGTGTCCCACATATGGAAATGGTTAGAATTAGAAGCTATGTGTACGGTTTTATGACTACATCCTGTTCGATAGGGTGAAATCATTCGTTCAGACATTTTGGAGACTCGAGTAGTGAAAGTGTGAAGGTATAAACAGTCTGTTAAAAATTATCAACAATTTAAAAGCGAAATGTTAGGTGAATTCGTCAAAAGCTGTTGGTACCTTCTTTGACTCATTTAGATTGTCTCTAGCCAATGATTGAGTCTAAGGACATTGATAAAGTCGGCTCTCCTGCAAATGAAAAGAAATTAACAATATAAATATTGCATTGTGGGAAATTCAAAACATTGCATCGTGAGAGTAAATGATTGACACAATTTTTATCACAGATACCTTTTGATGATGCAGACTTGTTTTTACTTTTCCTCTTTGATATCCTAGCCTGAGTATTATGACTCGCAGGTTTAATTGATGGTTTGTTAGCACTGCTTGTACTCGGTTGCTGTGTAACGTTTGAAGCGCTGAGCATATCAGTAGATTTACTCCGCCTCAGCTTAGAGCGGGACATCTCACTGAACATACGCCTGATCGTACCTGATACAAATACAAAAATTAATTTAATAAGAATGATAATCACATCATGTGTAGGAAAGATATGACTGTTTTGTGTCACATAATGTCAGAGTTATGCAGAAAATGAGCATCGCTATATATTATTTTCTAGAGCTTCCAAAATTTATAATTTAACTTTAATCTGATCTTCCAGGCTGAAGAAAACGAGCTCTTCTCTGAAGCAATAAGTAGGATTATATTCAGATTACCCTGTAATACATGTATCTATTTTTGAAAATATTCTCAAAACTAATGAGGCACACCAACAGGAATTATGGGGAAATGAGTGCTGATATAGCAATCAGCTCAGCTCTCAATATCACACTAGTCTGTCAGCAAATTACTTCCTCTTGTTTGAGCTCTTTCTGACAACAAAATCAACCAAGTTTTACGCTCACTCTGCTCAAATGTGTTTAATAAAGAAGGAGAGGAACAGCGGAGGCCGTGTCACTATAATGATGTGGTACAACAATCACAATCTTACCGAATCCAGACCAGACACTAGTGTTCTCCTCCTCTGACTCCTCTCCTGTTTCTGGTGGTGGTAGAGGTAATACTACACCATGTGCAGGTGATAATACAGGTGTCATATACCCACCATACTCCTGTCAACATGTATACAAGGTCAAGGTCGGGTATGTTAACAACATTCCCATAATGCAATATTAGACTAGAAATACAAAGAGTTGCTAGTACAACTCAGGGATAAGTCAAACTGTAATATTATATTCTCATTAACCTGACCTCCCCAAAAATTGCCTGAAATAGCCTCACTTTGTCTCTGTATCACACCCTTATCAGTTATAAGTTTTACAGAAAGACCTATACTCAGAATTAGTCTCTCTGTCTGTTCACATCATATTTGTAGCAACAGCTTATCATAGGCAGCCAGCAAGTTTTCGGCAGCAAAGTTTGCAGTATCCTTTAGAGGTTTGAGGAATGGTTGCAATTTTGAAAAGTTGAATTTTGCAAGCAGTGATATATTTGGTACAGCGGAAGGTTTGGCAGAAGATATTTAATATCGAGTAAAATGTGAGGAATTTTTGGCCAAAACACACGGAACAAATACTCTATATAATAAACATTTAAGTGCAAATGTAGCCTGACTTGATGAGGTCTGCCAAGACAGGCTGGATTGGAGTTGAACAGGAATTCAGATTTATACTTACACCATATGAATAACACAGATATAATCTGGGTTCTTGTGGAGAAAATAGACAGCAGCAAATCATAGTAGATGTTATTGTTGATTAATAGTGAAAAGTACTATACTGTTAATTTGGTTGAGATTCGCTGGAGGATGAGGGAGACCAGAAATCTGACATAATATGCATGTGATGCCATGTGACACGAACACATGATGCCACATCACATTTAATTAATGTCACATGATATTTAAGGGATTTTGGACTGCCATTCAGCTGCACTATAGTTTCCAATGTAGTTTAATAATACCAAATAACAGAGACTGCTTTTTACTCTCAAGAATTCTTACCGGATTAAATAAAGGGAAGCTCTACATAATCCGTAAAGATATACCTTGATCTACTATAGCCTACCTCCTCTGCTATGGGCATATGTGTTACGGTTCGCTGACTTGTGGTAGACTGAGAACTGCCTCGCCTCACTCCACCTGACCCTGCGGGCACTGCCTGAGCTGCGGAGGATTCTGGGATATGTAGAGTTGTATGTTCTTCAAAACTCTCCGCTAATCCAATGTGCCATGTGGTGGCTGAAAAATATGATTGCAGAAGGAAAATTGAATTAGAATTTTGTATTCATTTCACAGCTAACAAAAATTTCTTGAACACCTGGCCGAATTGAATAACTTGAATACGACAAACTTTGGCCAGTTAGCTACACTCAGGTCCAGATGTGTTTATTAGTAAAGTAGAATATACTTTATAATAAGTCTAATACTTCAGCCACTCAGCAAGAACCTTAAATGATAAGTTGTTCTGGTTTCACTGTAAGATAGGGAAACACAAATTTGCCACTAATGATTTTTTTTATATAGTCATGACTGATTTTAAAAACCTGTTTTTTTTCTTCTGAAAAACAATGATTTACAACATAGAATACACAGAATATTGAGTAGAGGTTTGCCGCGATGGAAAATTTGATGCAGGGGAGGGAATGTTTTACAAAGGAGTACAATGTAAAGACTTTGTTTTAATGTCATGATTTGGGGGGGGGGGTGAAGTGGCCCCCGCCCAAATCAAAATCATTTAGGAATCCAGACTATCTTCTTTAACCATTAACGCCAAACAAAACATTAAAGACACGTCATTATATGAATAATCAATAAAATTTGGGGAAAAGCTGTAGGATAAAATATGAGGGCATGACAATGCCTGTGCAACTACACTATTATTAATGCACCGTTTGAGGGGCGAGTGTGCACTCCTCCTTCAAAAAATCTAGAAGCTCCAAGTTCTGACAAGTTATTCCAGACCTGTTTCAACCTGAATAATATCAACAAAATTATCACCAAATGATCATCATGTACTATTGTTTTGCGTTGTGTTTTGTGTTTTCCCCAAATATGTTATAATGAGTGTGTTTTCTTGACACCTGTGTAATCCATTGGTCTCAGTCTGTATAACACCTTTTCATGGTGACTGACCTAACCGTATATTACATAATACGCTGCTTCCAGGTCCAGGTCATTTTAAGATGGTGTTTTCTTTTTATTACCACAATTAAAATCTAAACTGAAACAAGTGAAACTTTTTAGTTGTTAGTGAGTGTTTACCCCTATTTTCAAAAAATTCAACTGTCACTTCATCAGTTTTTATCAAAACAAATTAAATTTATTGACATTGTTATTCATCCTTGATTTGGTTTTACAAAATAAAAAAAAAAGAGAAAACTAATCATTATTTCGTTATTTTTGAGACAATGCATTGATTGGCTATGTACTCATGAAATCCGCTATATCCAATGAGAAACATATGGTTTATTGTTTTATTTTATTATTGCACTATAGTGAAAAAGAAGATAGCTAAATTCTTAGTTCTCAAAGGGATGCAAGAGGGAATCTGTTATCCTTTCCAAAACCTCCAGACTGGTTTCCTCAGATTGTGAGCAGGAAAGTTTGAAAATGGATTTCCACAAACCTTTACTTCCATCCATTTGAGCACAGGAATGGCCTAATTCTGTATCAAAAGCTCCAACAAATATGCACTAACCTAGGTTGTGGCTTATAATTAAAAATAACATGTATACTATGAGCTGAATTGCTGGCTGATTCACATATCGGTCAGCATATAGAACAATAACAAAGTAAGCTGACATAGTCATAGACAAAGATATCCATCAATACATAGACAAAGATATCCATCAATCTATTGAGGAATTACAGGAAAGATAAGAGGTTTAATGGAAGGGAGATATAATCTTCACAACGCTGTGGATATGAGTCACGTGTTACTCACTGGTAGTGCTAGATAGATGATGTACACAAGTTTTGTAGAAGAGTGCCGATGATCACCCAGATAGCTCAAAGTACACTAGCAGGCAGAGTAAATATTGGCTTGAGTTTAGTTCAGCTGGATTTGGGGGACATGTTGGCTACTACTTATTTTCAATAGCCAGTGTTTGAAGTATATATATAGTGATAGGGTTGAGTAGATGAAAGCTAGTCATAAATTTCACTATTTTCAACTTGTGAACCGGGAAAATGGCGAATGTCGAGTTTGTGGCAAAGAAACTGCAAATTCCATGCAGGAAAACTGTGATTTCGATGATAGAGCCATAAACCAACAATAACGTATGGATATTTTTCACAACCCTAAGAAAACACCATGAACACAATAAGTAAAAAGCTAACTAGCTAGCTAACAGCTAATTGATTCAGGGTTTAAGATTTCAGCTCATATTTAGCATGTTCCTTCAACTTAGACATATTGAGGGTACTGTAATCAGGGAGGGTGGGGTGGGATCCCACCCTCCCTGCTGTAATTTGACATGATATGGTGCTGCAGTGGTCAAGAAGCTATCATGTGATCCAATATTTTACTCAACCACCAATTGATTAAATTTTCAGATTTCAATAAGAAATCTGTTATAACAGCGAGAACAAAAACTTATAAATTCAACTTCACCAAGTGCAAAAAATTTTTAAAACATAATTAAGTTAAAAATGCTGACCGGACAATGAGTGATGTCATACACCACTGTGAGTTTTTGCTGAAATCCAACAAGATAAAATCACTTGTAATTTGTTTGGCACCACTACTTCAGAAATCAGGCCACAAAATTAACTTCATTCGACGTTATGTGTTTGATTTTTTTTTGCATTTTTGGATCGTAGTAAAACATTGTGTAAGTGACTGTGATATGTATATCAGTGTCACTTCTAGTGAGTTGAGTTATTTACATGCTTTTTTGTATTTGACCCGTTATTTGAATCACAAAAAATACACATGGGAAACGGCGTTTTAAATTTTTCTTTGTGAATTAATTTTACAGCATAATTCTTGTGAATCAATGTAATTTGAATATTGAAGATCATCTGTCTCTGTAACTGTAAAAGTCCCACAAGTAACTGTAAAAGTCCCACAAGTAAAAGTCCCACAACTAAATTAAAATATTTTTTATCATTTTATTTTGGAGAATTCTTTGGCCCCACATTTTTAGTTATATCAATGTCCTAAGCGAGTTTGACTATTAATTTAGCTTAACTTTAGAGTTGCTCCCCAGTACAGGGAGTGTAGAGAAAACATAATTGGGCCAAGTAAAAATAATTTGTTTGAGAGGCACACTGCCGCTGACAATAAAGCTCAAAGCGTTAGAGTATCTAACATGTGCCTGTCCTTGGGTAATTTAACCTTGGGCCGTCAAACAAAATTCCTTTTAGACCAATCTGAGTTATACACAAGCTCAGTTTGCGGGAGGGAGGGAGGGAGGGAGGGAGGGAGGGAGGGAGGGAGGGAGGGAGATAATCAACAGTAAATAACCAGGAGACACTCACTGTTTTCCCTGAGTACGACGGGTTTGTTGACAGAGTTTTTACGAGATGATGTCACTGCTGACTGATTCTCTAACATTCTCTGTGAGTCAACCCTCTCATACACATCAGGACCCGATCTCTTACCTTCAATAATAGAATAATATAGGTACCTTCTTACCTCTAGATCAAACACACCATGGTATTCATTCAAATATAATTGAGTAAGTAAGGCCAAAATAAGTTCAAATCATAGAGTTATTATATACTACAGTATATAATAACTCTATGGTTTGAATCTTCGGAGGTGTGAATCAAATAAAATGGAACAATGTTCATTAACAAGTGAGCTTCATCCTAACACTAGAATCTATAACATTTTCAACATGATTAACAGAATTTTTTTCTTCGTTACCTTCTCTCTCGCATAAAGAAAAGCATTGAGAAGACAACTTTAGGAACTTAATAAATCTCAATTATCTCGCCATCTTATGTAATTATCTTGAACAGTTTTAACAATGTTTTATCCTGGTTTATTTGTTATAAAGTGCCCGAGAAATAATTGGTGATATATGTTTATATATATATAATATTATTAGTGATATTTCACAAATGAGTCAGACATAATTATCATTTGCGTGGAACAGGACGTGGGACCTCCGAGCCAATCACTAAAGCCCTCATTCCGAAAGTTAATGAGGTCAAATATTTGTTAATTAAATTAGTTATGATCTCACCACTAGAAGATAAGGTACTGCTGTTGGACTCAAGTCGGGGAGGTACGATACGCCCCGCCTCTGATCCGCTGTAATCAATCTGCTCATAGGCTAATGTCTCTCTGTTGCTGTTGCTTGCACCTGATAAATACAAACAAATTATTAACATGAAGTCATATTCAGCTGAACTCAGACTCAAAACTGGCAGCATTCTGTTAACAAGAACTGAATTGTATATTATTGTAAACTGTTCTAAAAAAAGAGCACATTGTCATAATATTGAAATCAGTTCTTGTGTTGCTTTATAGATCGAATCTGCCCTTCAAAGTATATGTGTAGTGAAGATGAACAACGAAAACCCACACAAAACCAACATTACAGGTTCAAATTACGTCACCCTGCTCGGCATCAGCAATATCAGCAGAGAAGACAACTGCTAATCAACTGTAAAATATCCTCCTGCACTTCACTTCAATGAAACTTTGTAGTTTAGATGGATATAATGATATAATTAGATGAAAATAAGTGGTATCAGATAAATTATGTCTTATCTTTACACTTTTCATAATCACTAAATTCTGATTCCGATTTGTAATACTGTACCAGCATTGTAATACTGTACCAGCATTGCTGTCAGACGTTCTATCCCTTAGTTTGGCTGTGTCTTTATTATCTCTGTTTATATGGAACGGTCTGGGTACATCTGGTACAGGCGGTGGTCCTTTCTCTTGGTCGGCTATATAGTGATTCGTTTCTGTTAAAAGTCATTTTTATACGTTAAGAAAACAGACATTTCGGGTGAGTGCTCAAATTCTGCCCATGTTGAATATCGTTATTAACAGCATCCCATTGTGGATTGTAATGGAATGCCAATACCAGCAACAGCAACCCGGGCAGAGGTTGAACACCTATTCAACCTAGCATTCTATGTGTACGGTGATCTACAGCTCCCTTGACAACTTGTTTAAAATTATGGTTCCTTGTATCATTGATTCAGATTTTCATGTATCATCTTTGCGCCACAGTTTTTTAGTTGAAAGTTCCTGGTGTAAAAATCTGTTTTTACAGAACAAATTGTTCTTGTTGGCTAAATGGAACAGCATTACAAGCGACCCTCGCAAAGGTCGAAAACTTAAACTACGACATAATAGTAGTAAGACAGGAGATTATAATCTGACCAGCGCTCAGCTCCACAGTACAGTAAGGTGATATAGGTTTAGTGTAGTTTTTAGCTCTCTCCCTGACTTCAGCCTCTGTGATCCCTCCAGCTGGAGAAGAAGATGGAATGCTATTATCATAACTCTGACTATGCTCCTCTGACTTATCATACAAATATGTGGAGATCTGCCGAGGTGAGTCTGGAACTAAACAAAGAATCCGAATATGCAGGTCAAACAAAATAAATCCTCACTGTCTGCAATGTATGTGTGATTTGACCGGTGAGTGATAATAGTAAATGTTGAATTATGTCTGTTGACTAAAAGGCACATAAATGGATAGTCAGCAGTTTGACCAATACTGATTCAAGCGACGAGAAGCAGTAACAGTTTGTTTCAAATATCGAGTTGCTCTCTCAAATTTTATTAGAGGACAACTACCACATAACAAAAACAAATTCAATGATGAAGCATTGCAGGAGGATCAAGTTTTCTTTCATTCAAACAAATATCCACCGCTTTTTGATATACAGTGCAATTCAGCAATACACGATCACAATGTCAAAGCAAATTTTCAGTCCACCTCTTCAGGTTCAGAATAACATTTATTATTGTTATAAGCAAAGGAATAGGCTCAGAGCGCACAACCTGTAGATGACCTGATTTCAATATTGATCCGATATGCCTGCATTTTGGGATTCTCCCATTCTACTGTTAAACCACTCGCAGCTGGAGGAGAGAAATTCCAAATGAAGGTAAATATGTTCTTACTTAATCAAAGTAAACCTAAGATGGGAAGATAGGGAAGGACTCGGACTCACCGACATCAGTCCCCCCTGTGATCTCTGTAGCCAGGTGATACTGCTGTAGATTATCTCCTGTGTAGTGCTGATTTGTAGCAGTGCTACACGGGGCAGGGGCGTCTACATCGTAACTATCCGTCAGGGGTGAGTCAGGGATATCACAGGATGACGCAATGCTCTGGAAAAAAGAAATTTGTCATCCTTAATACAAAAGTCGATACTCTTGGAGAATGCTTTTGAGTAAATATGTGAAGGTGATACAAGTTTTACTAGACACTGGACTAGACTGCTCTCCTAGCAAAGACATCATCAGCATGGAAGGGAAATTTTGGATCATAAACTATACCACAAATCAGAAAAAGGCTTTAAATTTGTTGTCTATTGTGAGCTCTTGAGCTGAGCTGCACAAGTCAATCAACAACTTCTCTCTTGATTGTTGTAACTCACCTGTTGATCCCCACTGCTGTACCTGACAGCTGTTTGTTTCTGAAGCTGAGGTCTATCACCACCTGGTAAATCCACTGATAGCTTACTTGGCGGTATCTAAAACAGGATATGTCACTTATGTATTGAAATAACAAACGTTTCCAAAATTTCTGAATTGCAGCTATACTTTCTTTCATATTTGGTGATCTGCTCTAACCGATTCATTTGACCAAAGTCGTCGTATACAACGACAAAATGAAATCATGAACCATAAATAACCATATTTTGTATCACTTATTACTGGGAGTTCAGTTTGTCGTTATATGGAAAAGAAGGGCAAATGTGATAGACTACTGCTTATGGCTGGCCGTTTATCTACTGAATAACAAACTACTTCGTATAACCTCATCTTAGCACATTTCTCTACTCAATAAACAGTAAATAGAAACAGGTCAGAGAACAATTAACTCGACCTACCCGGTGAGCTACAGCAGTACCAGGAATATAAGTAGTAGGTGATGTGAGATCCGTACTTCTCTCCATACTCTGTAGTAACTCATTATTAAACATGGCGTTCTCATAACTCAGCTCTGTATCCTCCTCCTGTGATGGTGACAGTACTAGTGAACTGTAACAACAAGGCGTATAATATTGTCAACTGTAATCCACTTACTCTCCTATATGAATAAGTTTGTGTCTCAATAACAGTGAATGTGTACTGTGGAAGCCTAAGACTTTAAAATATTAGAAGCACAGGATACTTTTGTACACCCTAGGCCAAGTTCAGTCAACTAATGTTTTAAACACCTATATCTTGGCATTGGGAATAAGTAGTTGTCTTTCTGCACTCTCTATTATGTCATTAAGGATGGAATTAATGTGTGACTGCAGTCTTGGTCTAGGAGATCCTTCCCACCCATGAATTCAATGAGATATAAATGGAGTGAAACATCAAAGATATTTTTTGCAGTCTGACACAGATCAGTTCACACAACAAAACAAAGGACTTTGATGGAAATCAATATACCCTAGAACTGCTTATTTCCATGTAACTAATGGTATGTAATTTTCAGAACTGGGTTTATTTTGTAATAAGTGGATAATGAGATTTTATGTTTTCTTTAACCGGTCATATCCATATGTATATAAGTGAGTGATGATCTTACCCTCTGACTAGTTGTGTGAGATCTTCAGCAGATCGAGTAGACTGAGATTTAAGTAGCTGTTTTCTCAACTTCTTCGGGGGTAGGGGGAGAGTATTACCTGGTACCCCAGAGTCTGAAAATGCACAACGTTGATTCACGTAAATCCAACTTGTAACATTTTCACTAATCTCAGTTTTTAATAATAGCCGAAAAAAGGTCCAACAATACCCACTAAAAGTCAACAGCTATAGTTCCCACAAAGATTGTCGGATACAATGCGACTCTCCCTTATGGAATGTGAGCCTTTACAGAGACACCTTCTATCCACCAATCCAGGGTGGAACTAACACAGCCTGCTTTCTTCTCTTGATTCACAGGTCTGCAACTTTCTTGTGAAATGGATCGAAGACAATTCCTTGAATCTAACCGAACCTGATATGAAATTTAGTTCATCAACGACAAACAACAATATAGGCCCCTACACATTCTACTGGAATTGTCTATGATAATTTCTAATCACAAAATAGTTAATAATGGAGAACCATTAAATGGCTTACAAGATGTTATAATAATAATTTACCAGTAGTAGAAGACTCTGTGGATTGTCTCGATTGTTGTGATAGTCTCGCGTTACGTAACATGACAGATTCCTCCGGTGGTGTCGGCGCCATATAAGGTGGTAGTCCCATAGCTTCATAAAACGATGGAGGGGGAGTAGCCAGGCTTACTAGAAACAAGATAAAGGTATGATAATTAAAATGCAGTGAAAATGCAACAAAAAGCGGAATAAAAGAGGTGAAGCAGCAAAAAAAATTGAGCAAACAACTTTTAACCTAGTCCAAGTGCTGAGACAGCTGCGATGCGAGTTACTGGCATGACCTCATCAACCACTCATTTTCAAATTAGTGGTTGTTGGTGATAATGATAATGTTATACCACTAACTCACATTGCAGCCCTCTACTACATGTTATCACAGGATCGACGCACTGTAACATAAGCTTGTGCAAATTAATATATACATATGAATGACATCAGTATTATTTATATATATATATAAAGGTTCTCAAGAAAATATCCCAGGTTAGTGAAAACAGGTGATATTTGTTAGCTAGAACCTAAAAGGCGGTAATATGTACAAAGGAGGTATAAAACCAGAACCCAATAGAGTGTCATTTGAGATGCAAATGTTCTGTGATAGTTAAAGTGATCAAACTCGGACATGGTTGCTGAAAGTGGCATTCAACTATCAACCACATCCTTATGATAGAGGAATGCCACTAACACTGACCCAGACAAAGAGTAACCACTCAAACTAGCTTTGCAGTACAAATTGTTTTTTTCCATATAGGGAGTTGTCCTCCTGTTGTAAACCAGAGACAACTCCTGAAAATAAAATATAAGCTCAGCTTCCTCTAGCAGACATACTTACTAGTACTGAGTCCTATACTGCGCAGACTTTTCATAGCTGCACAGCAGAGATATTGCAGATTGAGATAAATGTGTTAAGTTGAATAACTCCCACAAAAATTAGTAGAAAGACAAAATGTCAGAGACGCGAAGTCATATATATAAATTATTAGAGGAAAATCACAACTGATTACTTTATATCAATAGTATCAACGATTGATTAACATTTGAATATCGGCCTGTGAAAGTTACTAAAACTAATCTAGTCACCAGCAATTCATTAGGCCATTTAATTTGAAAGGTTTCTGAGAAAATATAACAATGTTATTATATAACTTACAGGGAGAGAAGGCTGCCATTGATGGGGACTCAGAATGCATTCTCCCGCGTCCTGCACCCGTGTCCATATCTAATGACTTGGATATACTTGAAGGTGATAGTGATAACTGTGCCAAGCTCTTGTGAGACGCAGACACAAGATGCCTGCCATTGGTTGGCGAAAGCGCAGATGGGTTTTGATTGGTTGTTTTTCTGAGTTGTGTTGTGTCGCTGAGTATGTTTAGGCTTTGTATTGATGCGGCCATATGTGTATATTCTGTGTGTTCGTCTAGTGATGGCAATGAAAGAGGATCCTGTAATAATGGTAATATGCATATTATGCCCCCCAAAAAAAGAATACAGGAATTGTTGCATAATCCGCAGTCTTCTCTTGTTGGGTCTAACCATAAACACATATTTAGGGGTCTTACTTATGAGATAATGATATTGGAACAACACACAGTTGCACATCTTTGGTTGCAATAACCTCAATGACTTTGGTTTCATTCAATTACCTGTAATGTCTTGACAACGAGGGCGGAAGGGAATGTAGGTTTCTTTACCAGTTCACATTAAGGTTGAGCGTTATGCAAAAGTGAAGTGAGGTTACGGCAAGTCAGGTCCACTATGGGTCAAGTTGATTCCTTACTCAAATTTAACGCAAACTAACTTATTTTGTTACCTCCGTAGTTTTGCTTCTTTGACGTATGATATTGATAGGCACAATACTGTGAGGTGAGCTTGCTGCATTAATAGCTGAAGCGACCCCTGGTGACAATACATTATGTGTATTAGGAGTCACTGGTAAGGACTGATTGGATCTATTAGGTCTTCTAAGTGAGGTAGGTTTGGCACTGTTAGGTAACTTTGGTGGTGTGGTAGGGTCACTATTGAGGGGTAACCTTGAAGGCCTAGAAGGCTTCTCTTCCAACCAATTTTCTACATCTGATAACTTAGTATCAGGAATATGTCCATTACTAACTGTAGAACTTCTGGCGCTTTCACCACCTAGAAACGACATAGCAGCATGTTGACTTGTGCTAAGCATAGCAAGTAAGCCTAGTGTATGTTAGAGAAAATGAGAAAATTAGCTGACTATAAATAAATAAAGTGATTTATATTTTCTTACGGTCAGTGTGTGCATCTCCGAGTAGTGGTCTGTTTGAGTTTTAAATTCAATTGAATATTAAATTGATATCTTGATCTTTTAAAAACAGGTTAGTTGCTGTACAACAAGCGAACCTTGATTTGGTTCAATGAATCATCTCCTAGCTAACAACATAAGGCCTCACTTATCCAAAAGGCACTCTGGGAGTTAGCATAATATCATTGAAAGCTAACTTTTCCTTTTTGTGGTTGGGAGACTTTTCAGTTCGGGAACTCAATCACACTTTGACCAATCCAAACGCCAGAGTGCAAAGATTACCACCCCGTATTGATTGGTTGCACATGAGCGAAGCGCTGCTTACCTTCACTGAGATCGACGAGCTCATGAGTAGAAGCAAAGTTATTATCAGATATACGTTTGAGTTCCCTGGAATGTTTACTATCAGAGTGAGTATTAGCTAACACTCTGAGACACGTGTACTCCTCATATATCTTCTCTTCTCTCGCCTGCTTCACCTTTTTGTTCGCTTCTACTGCCTGTGTACAAGGGGGAACGGACAGAGCAATGAATCAAATAGTTAAAACATGGAATGAACGCAAAGAAACGGTAGTAGCTAAAAAAGAACATTCAAATATGATATATAGATGGGTCATCTTGTTTTCCTGTCTATCTAAGATGTGATAGCTACTAAGCTTGGGTTTCAAAATTCAAACCATCCAGACTATTAGATGGACACATTTGTAATCTTTTGCCACAATTTATAATAGTATTATATCTATGGCTATGGTCATTTCAAGGTCACTATGATAATGCACGGAGACCTACTAAAGAACAACTTCATTTGCCTAATCACAGGTGTTTTTATCCAATTAAGTTAAGCCTACTATGGCAAAACAAATAAGACTTGCACAATGTCTCACAGATGGAAGCTGATGTCACAATGAAAGTAAGCAGTAACACATTCAATCCTAAGTTGGAGCAGAAAAACCTGTACCTCAGTAATATATCTGTCAAACAGAGCATACATGAGAGCGTCCTCTCCCTTCCTTGTACTGAATCTATACACTCCTTCACCCATAGGTGACCGCCGACCAGCCTCGATCTGAAAACAACCTTCACCTGTCGACTCATAGTTACGTATGGAGTTCAGAGGCCACTGAGCCACAATACTTCCTGATGACTGCAATACAACAACAAAAAATATCACGAAGACATAAAGAGCTGCTGATTATGGGGAGTTTTTATAAATGCCAAAAATATTCAAACGCAACACGTTGATTATTATCAGACTTATTTCTATTACAAGGGTACCTGAGCGAGGTTATATTAACAAGCGTGTATGAGTGATGCTAATGTAGGTTTCCTAGTGACCCTACCCTAATATGATGTCCACAGTATCAAAGAATGAACTACCATTGCTATCGAAATTTTGACAGCAATATGCTTATCCTAGCAGCCCCTGCATCGACAACCCATTTACTTGGGATTTAATTTGTGAGGGTAATTCTACACAAGCACCTGACTAGAGCGCATAAAAAGTGGAAATAACCATCAAGCCAAGAGAATGGATCATTGTTACTATTATCCTATTTACCTTAAAGGCGAGAGTGACTCCACTCTTACAGATATGCAGTAGACAGGTCGAACCTCGAGATCCTATCTTCCTGTGACTGTCTGTGTGCTCAGGGTCCACTATGTATACCTTACCTAGTCAAGAGGAAATTACAACTTATTGTCACTGGCTTGTCATTGTCATTGTCACATAGACTGTCAAGAAAATCACTTTGTCATAATTCACGCTCTAAAATGTAGTTGAATTGCAGTAAGATGTGTCTTGTAGGAGTGTCTTGTGATATGGGTGTGATCTTCAAAAAGAATCGTCAGATGTTTCCCTATCAACAATGCACAGTTATCACATATTAAAAATATTGAAAAAGTATGTATGGCTGCACTAGGCAGGAAACCTGATATGACTGATATATGAAATCAAGGAGTAATAGCGAACTCCTTGATGAAATCAAAAGCCTTCTGATAACATGCTTATCTTACTTACTCAATATTGGCGAAAGGACAAATCACAGTGGCCATTGAATGTCAAATGTGATTTTAATTTCGTTCTTTCAAAAGGTACAAAAGCAGTTTGAACCTTCTGAAAGAATAAATGAATAGATTTGCTTGGAATTATTCCGTCTCCATTGATCAAATAAGGAAGAAAGAAATCACAAAACTAAATACCAGAAGTTGGAGAAGACGGCAGACATCTTTGTGTGATCATAAAGAAACCAAATGAGTCCCTGCGAGCCTCATTCTCAAACGCGTAATAAGAGCTCTGTCTCTTCTCGTTAATAACCTCACATAACCAGGTGCGGTGCTTGTTAACTCCTGACTGTTTGTGTAGCTGAAAGGTGTGATACACATGGGCAACTGTGAAATAAAAGAGCGTATATCATATCAATAAATATGTCTTCAATCATCAGTAGTGGGTCACTATTAATCTTTGGCCATATCTCATATGGTCATATGCATACGTACACGCATATGGTACACGCATATGGTACACACACACATAAAAGTCATTCCTCATCAGATACTATTTACTAGTTAGATATTTTAGGCCACCTAAGGTAAAGTAATCCAATTCTATCCATTATGTGAAAATTGGTGCTGTTTCATCTGTAAATGATCAAGAGAGATTACTCCGATAAACACAACCCCTAGTTATACTTAGCCTTGTAATCGTTCACTTTTTTTTAAAGTAGCTGTGTGACAAAACTAAGGCATGTTACCATTTGATTCCACAACATCAAGTTAGGCAAATTTACTAAATCACGAAAAGGTTACAAGTAAAGGGTAGCTTCCTGTATATTTTCTATGAAACTAAAGGATATTTCATCGTAGAGCTTATTGCATGATCAATGATTGTTCACCCTATCACTTCTGTAATTTTGTGATGCAACAAATAGCAGATAATGATTGTTGTTGTAAAATTGATATGACTGTGATTAACACAATAACAGACCTTTGGCCACACATAAAATAAACATCATAGCCTAACACTATGTTTGTGTATCTTTCATGCAATGTAAGGAAAGATAGCGGCTTGTAGTAATGGTCAATGATTAAGAAACATTTACAAAAAATTCTGATTTCAATAAGATAATCAGAATATTACAACTGTTGAAAGAAGAGTAAAATTACAATAACTACTATTACGCTGATAGGTTACCGGTAATTTAACAAAGGTATGAGTATGGCCTACAATGATAAAATACATGGAACACTAAAATGTATGTCAATTTTAGTCATATGGATCATATTAGCCTTACAACAGTATAAAAATATCATGACATATTATGACATGCATCACATATTGACATGGGTGGAAATTAAGTATAGGTCTATTCCCAAATCCAATATACGTGTAAATCTGTTGTAAAACTTGTGGTAGGCCTATGACAACAACAATATAGGATTGAAAATTATCAATTGACAAGGGAGCTTTCTGTTATATAAAATTAACCCCAGATATTAACTCACCATGTGGCTTGTCTTTCTTAGACCTTGGCGCCTTCTTATATAGGAGTACATTAGCACAATTAGACCATGACGTTATGTAGAAATAATAAGACTTCCAGCCGTCTGAATCTCGACTGAATCCTGACTTCTTTAGCTCTTTATCCGGCAGCCACCATAACCAGCCCTTAGAACAAGTAAGCACTAAATAGTCAAAATTTTACTACTGGATAAGATATGACACTAGAGTTATTGACTTATTTATTTTGTTGTTATCCTATTGGCCCCTGTTGGAACTATTTCGTCCAGTCCTCAAACTTTTTACTCTATGACAGAAGTCAAATCAGCTTGCCCCTGCACTGAGAGTGGTCACGGTCTCTACTAATTCACAATGACAATTCAGTCTACTGTTCTTACAAGACATTTATCATCAAACCAGCAACTCTTCTGATGCTACAACAAAAAGTCTGTGACATTGAAAACGATTCACATACATGTGGTCTATCCATTAGAGTGAGCGTTGCTTTACTAAAGCAAGTGGACAAGTTATCACTGTCACATACATTGCACAAAATTATCGCTCGCTTGGCTTTTCAATTGACAAGTTCGTTCCCAAATCGCTCACTCAGAAAGTTGATAGTTCCGTCAATGAGAAAGCGATTTAGGAGCGAGAGCCTAACAAGCTGCAGCCATAAAAACTGTGAATAGCAACCCCCCCCCCCCCCCCTATGTCAAGCAAGTAAGCATGTAAGTGTCGCATATAATCAAATTTATGTACGGTAGAAAACAAGTCTGGTAATACAAACTTCAGTCCCTCATATTCATACCAACAGTTCTAGTGGGATTGCAACCTACAACTACAACTACAATTGCAACTACAGCACCGCAGAAGTACTGCTTAGTTAGTAAAGTGAGAGACAGACAGAGCAAGAGTCATTTATATGCAGCTATACTGCGAATGAAACAATATTTGCATTGTAATTATACAGAAGCACCAGCCACAACTAGATAAAGTGACACTCGAGAATTATACATTAAAATGTATGATAATTAATCATTTAACACTACTAACAGATAGCCTGCCCAGGCTAACTAACAGCACAAACTTGACTACCTCTACAGTCTACTACTCTAGACTCTGATTTGGACTGGTGCCAAACAAGAAATTGGTGCTTTAGTTGCCAAATTACAACCATTCAAATCTTCCCTCCACATAGCTTGGATATTTGACAGAATATACATACATCCAGAGCATTATAACAATGTTTTAACTTATATTTTAGTTGAAAACTTGCTTGAAATTTACCTCAGATAAAATGTCAGGAAGTGTCTCACTGGAGGCTGCCATGTTTACTGACAAACAAGGTCATGTTATTGACCGAGTTTCTTTCACTTGTATTATGCAGGTATCAATATAAGATACTTTTCTTAGACTAATTGCATAAGAGGCATAACTCCATAAAGTCAAGGTCATAATTCTAAAAAAAACTCCTCAGAAATGAAAGTTTATCAAGACATATTGCACTAACACAGAAAGTCTTCCCTGAGCAAGCATTGTGAGTATTTTGTATCTAAATCACTCAGGTTAGCGACTAAGCTATCGAGAAAAACAAATAAATATGCAGTCATTCAGGACTTTTACAATTGAGTAAGGCAATTAGAATTACCTTCTGCTCTTATTTTATGATGAAGAGAATGAGATCCTAATTCAAGGATGAGCTAACACTAACAACATCAAAAACTACTTAGTAAGATACTCTTGACTGACTAATCTACAAAGGTGAAGTCTTGATATTATTGAAAAGGAATAATTCATTCACTAATTTGAAAAAAAACACAGTGCTATTGATTGATAGATCAGATAAACATAGTTGACCTGTCCTGTCTGCCCAGTAAAACATGATTCAATAGACTACTAGTTCTATGGATGGATAGGGTTATTCTACATAGATATTCCGCTTAGGTTTGCATCAAATATATTGTATGCAGATTGAGAGCCGAATTCACTGATCACCTTCGCTCTTCCTGTCTATCCATCAGGCAAATTTTCTCAAACAGAACATTTATAATATATAGTTGGTGCCATGTCACTAAGCCCATAATGACTCTACATAAGTCCTTATTACAAAGGATGAACTGCTTGTGCACTAAACTATGTGTAAGCTGTAAGAGTGTTACTGTCTACCACTCATTAGGCCTATTATAGGCCCTTGAAGACGAACATTGCTGTTGGCTTGGTGTAGTACCCTCATCACCAACCAGGTATATTGATGAGGATAGTGTTGACTACCGGTAGGTGAAATGTTAGTCTGTTATACAAACCAATCTATAATTAAACCAGATAATATGTTCTACACTACCATTCTGATATTCCATAAAATCAGCATCAGCAACTTTGCGTGCAGTGATGTCAAAGACATACTGACTCTCGTGATCTGACTGAGCATGTAGATCACTGATAAACTAGGCTATCATTACCACAAAGCAGGTGTCATAAGGCTAAGTATGCATCATGCGTGACCTGAATTTGCGCATGTGCAAGAACAATGAGTTTAGTTTGGGTTCTGATTGCAACTTTGGAAAGGGGAAATGGGACATCCCCTGCATAAACTGTCAATCAAAATCAGCTAATAATGACAAGAGAGGATAACTATTAATAACAAATCCGCACGCTTTGGGGAATATGTCACCAGAGCAGGTAGCCAATCAGATGGCTTCGGAATTCCGAGACTCAATTTTGCAGAGATCAGCTCATGCCCAGAGCTGAGCATGCGCAGAATGTGTCAAAGAAGCGCCCATCAGGGCTAAATATGACATAAGAGCATGATAACCCTTTTAGGCACTTTTATTTCTCAGTCTTCACTTGAACTGAGACAAAACCTTGAGATTTTAATCGACATCTTTTTTACTTCTCACCTTTATTTCACAGACTGACACAGTATTTCTACACCTCACAGTATGACATCCCCACAAACAGCTGAACCATCCAGCCTACAAGAGATAATAGAGGATTATTGTTCTGCTAATATCCCAAAGATTGATGAGCTTAAAGCTGCACTCACTCAAGCATCTGAGGAGCAGATATTCAACATTCTACACAAGCAGCGCAGGATGGTTTACATATCACCGCTACATGCAGCAGCTTACTTTAATCATCCCGAGATCACCACAGTATTACTGACATCTGTAAGATCAGCTGTTAGACTAAAACTGTTACTGATGCGCCCGAGTTACACACCTCTAACTAGTGCGGTACAGTGGGGTCGTATTGAGCCAGCCAAGGCAATCCTCAACTGTCTGACTCCCGAGCAGAGACTAGAGCTGGTCACTCTACAGTGGGACGGTAAAACATTGGTTAAAGTAGCGGAGGATAAGAAGCGTCAAGACATTGTGGAAATGCTGAGGGAATGTCTTCATGAACAAACTCAACGGCCGAATGGAGATGAAATGGGTGAGTCTGCTTATTTGGAGGACACTAACTACACTTTGATTTGGTCTGGTATAGTTTTTGAGTTCGTACCTGCAGAAAACAGAAACTTAGGATTTTTTCAGATACTTCGCTGCTAGTGACCCTCATGGTTTGAATAGCAGAGCAGCAATTAAGACATTTTGCGAACAAATCCAGGACAGTCAAAGGAAATTGTAAACCTTTGATTTTACTGTTAACTGACATTATGATTAGTTTTTTTAAAACCAATGTATTTATTATAATATAGTAACCCACATAGTTGTCTTATCTGCTATGTAAACTCAAACATAACACATGTTCTATTATTTATATCAAACAGATGACGACTCCCTGAGGAGAAGTGAAAGAACTGTATACCCCATAGACCGTTACACTGATACATGGGAACGTAGGTGGTCCTCCCCTACAATGCAACCAGACAATCACTAAGCTACTTAGGCTTCGAACACTATCAATACCACACCATACAGTGTAACAGTGCCCAATTAGCTTCCATTGCTGACGCTGTGAGTGTTTTCCACAATGCACTCTTCTTCGATTCCCACTGAGATGTGTTTATTAATTGAAAATTATTTTTAAAATTCTGTTATTTAGAAATTCCTCGGGTAATGTGGAAAGTGAGAATGTTGGAAGCATGAATTGAATGTGACACTATAACATGGTTTAGGGCATCCAACTCTGTCCAGGTTTCCGGTAGCAGCGTTTTATCACCAATCGTAGCACAATCATGCCTTTATGCTCTATAGAATTTTATACTGTCCAATCAAATTTTATTTACTGGAGTTGTCCCCTTTTTCCACTAACGAAACTGTGATTCTTTATTATTCTTGTAATGTAATTTTTTATTCACATTAATAACTAAGCACTACTTTAAACGCCTACAATCAGTCCAAATCAGGTCATTTGCAGCACTTCCAATCAAAACTCAATTGAATTGTCTTCATGATGTTTATTAGATAATATATTTTTAATAAATCCGAATTTCGATTTGCTAAATGTTGGCAGACTTTGATACTGAAAATTTGTTACTAGTGACATTTCTGAAATTATTGCTTCTTTATTATCATTTTTTGGCACATTTTAAACTTTGCATACATTTATTGTTTTTTCTCATGCGTCAGAATTAACACTCTTTCCCAAATATACAATTTTACCAACTGATATCCATATACTGATATTGTGGTTGAATGGTTACATCCTGTAATCAAGCTACCAGCTTCAAACACTGGGGATGTTTAATCTGATGCTGACAGGAATGCTCATTGATTAAGATAAATCATAAGTCATAAATTAAATTTTCTCAATAAATTCTGGTCACAAATACATAATATATTACTCTAAGTCTCATTTGAAGGTAGAAGTATAAAGTTTGATGTTGTCAAAGGGATGATATACGTATTCACTCCAGTGTTTGCGCATTCTGGTACACTTATGCTCTGTGATACTTTTATATAGTTCCTACTTCAAATCCTCTGTTTGATAACAATTTGGTTATAAGGATAGAGTGCAGATCATTCATTCGAGAGCCCTGTGTTTCACACCTGGTGGGCACGGTGTTTTAAAGGCGTAATGCAATACACCTCTATTGAGAGTAATAGCTGTATCAACACATCCGTTGTCAATAGTTGATTTTCAGTGTTGTAGCTTCGTATCCATCTACATATAGTGAATTTTGTTGTTACCTTTAGAAGCGATTGGCTATACACATTTGAACGAGAAACCACAATCCACTTTGTAGATATGAGGATACCAACATTCCATAGAGAATTCTTCATCAATCCTGGTGAAAACTTCCTATGCTATATTTATTACTGATTACTACTGCAAAACAGGGAGGTCCTTCGACCAAAACTGCTCCTCTGCATCACATGGGTTGGCATTGTCCACTACTATGGTTGGTGTTAGCAGTACTTCAGCCCAACAAAATAGAGATTTTGCTTACAGATGCTAATAGATCGACTAAATTACTAATCTTCTGTAGTAGTGTAGTTTAGAGGTGAGTGTACTTATTACTACAAGGAAGCTCTTCCTTCTTGCAAAATCAGATCAATTTAGTTTTTGATCTTGCACTGTTCATGATTTGGTGGTTATGTGATGTGTCTCGTTGAGGAAATGGTTTGATGGATCATTTGTTACAAGGAAATGGGGAATGTTGTATCCCTTCAATTGTTTGCTTACCGATGCTTAGACGTGTTATCACCGTTTTTTGGCTGGGTTATACCAAAACTCACAACGAGGAGCAGTGATGTAGATGAAACCATCATTAAGTATTCAAGATGGTTCAAAGAATTGTGTCTGGGTAACAATGCATGTAAAACTTTGTTGACACACAAAAATTATATAAGACACACTGAGGCTGTGGCAATATCCCACCGACAATAACTCAGAATTAAAAATAAGTCAGTTAGTAGTGTCGGAAACGACGGCATCTTGCTGTAGTTGCCTCATTCTAAACTTCGGAACTAAGCGCATTGACAAATTTAATGCTTTTCCATGCTGCCAAAGTGAAGGAGGCTCTCAAAAAGTTAGAACATGTTGGAATGACATCTGAAGACAAAAATGTATAAATCCTGTTTTTTTTGCGAAAATCCTGTTCATCGATCCTCAAACTAATCTTTAGTATCTATCTACCTTCACAAATATTAACTTATTGATTCCCTGCCATTATTGTTAAAAATCAATTTTTTTGTAAAACCAGCGATCATGAAAGCTGTCTATGAAATGTTTTGTTTTAAAATACCTAGCTTGATATCTTATTTAGCTGAGTGTTGTTGAGCTTGAGAGTTATGTAATCCCGTCTGAGGTGAGAAGTGATGTATGTCTAGCGAGAGTGCAACGCCTCCTATCAGTTATGCTGTAAATGCCCGCAGGTTTGAACAACAACTTTGTATTTTACCTAGACTTTACTTGGTTCGAAATTCTAGGTTTGTTTGACATTTTCGTCAGGTCGCATCAGGCAGGTCTGATCTTTTGTCTGTTTTACTCTGTGATTATACCCTTCAGATATAACCTACATTACTATTAGCGCTGAGAGGTGTAGTCTGTCATTATTGGCTTACTGGTCAGCTATCCTGAGCACTTGAAATATTTTGCGGTTTTATTTATGTCGAGTCACAATAAGCTCAATTTGAACTTTTGTAAAAACCATAGACTTAATAATTATTGATAATTATTAAGTCTATGGTAAAAACTAAGTTTGTGCCTGTCTACTGGTCTGGCCTAATTGTTTGAGGGACTAAAAAAAACCTGATCCCTATATAGTGATGAGAGCAAGCAATCTGATGAGTGGACAACTTTAGATATCGAAATATGATCTCTAGAAAGGGTGCGGATCTGTAGATTTTTATGTAATGGACATAAAGGACTGGTTGTGTCTCCTGCATATTGACACCCTGGAAAAATGCTGCAGCTTTAGTTAAAAGTAACCACTTTGTGATTCTTTGCTCTTTCATTGATGACTCCTCTCCTCCCTTCCCTATATGCACATTGTATTGTTTTCCGAAGGTATCCCGGAATTGCATCCACGAGTAAGTTGTCAGGTATGTGATACCAGGGAGGGTGATACCATAGAAAACCTTAGAGATCATTTGTTGCTATAAATAGATTTTATACAATGTTTATACAAAGTTGTTGCTATAAATAACATTTATACAAAGTTTTGTTGAATTTTCTTATAATTCTCGAAGTTACGCACTTGCAAATTAAATAATTTGATCTCAGGATAAGGACCCTTCTAGCATTTTTCTCGTACCTTCCCCCAATCAGCTATGAAGAAGTCATGCTGTAAACTTTGATACATACGATAACTGAATTTTCTGAAAGGGCACTTACGTGACGCACTTGTAAATTATATCGTGATTTTAGGTTAAAGAACCTTCTAGTGTTTTTCTCACCATTGCCCATTGATCAGCTGTGAATGAGGCATGGAGAGTTCACCTTTAAATCTTATTAACGAGTGATTGATCACATACTTGGTTTGTAGAAGTAACCTGCGTCTTTAGATACCGTATTATTTACCATTGCCTGGAGAATATAGACTCAGTCCCAACAATATTATTGTGTGGAGTCCTTGCCTAGAGCCCTTCTTACACTAGACCGACTAACTTGCTAATCTCAAGCTTCATAAATCTTCCCTTTACGTTTACTTGAGCATTCACCGAACTGTGACATATAATTGTGATTTCCGCAGATTTATTAGAATTACGATCACAGCACCGCAAAAATAACAAAAGTAAGACCTCTACTTGTGACAAGAGCATTCCACATCTGTCCACCAGATTGTCAACATCTTATTAACATCTGCAGCAGGCCTGTGATCTGACTGACCCCAGCAGGTGATAGAAGATAGTGACAAGTGACAGTGCTGTATCATAGATTGAAGTCATCACAGTACAACTGTCTGCAAAGAAGGAGTGCATATTCGCTGCAAAGCAGAGCTCAGTATATTGGAGGTATCGCTCAAGGGGAGAAACGAAGGAGTGTAACTGACAAACAAGGTGAGTGGAGGGGATAGTTATAGAAGTCTGTGGGCTTCGTCTTGTTCTGAGCAACAAACCCGATCCGAACGCTCAGCATATCTAGCATCCTCCCATTTCCTAATGTTGTCAGTTTCAGAAAACTGATACGCAACTGATGATTATTACCATACTGTATTTATTTGAATCAAGAGTTTCATGTAATATATGCGCTATCCATTGATGTAATATTATTACAAACAAACTTTACTGGAAGCATGATAGGGATAAGTAATTGCTCCTGCTCCTGGCTCCTGCTTATTGCAAGGAGTTTTCTTAGCCTAAGTCTTTGGAAGCTGCACATTGATACTGAGCACGTTGTACAGCTTGCAACATCACTTTGGCTGCCAGTTATGGGCAGCACAATATTCACAAATATATCTCATTGCAACCGAAAATCATGCAAGATGCATACTAATCTGACTTGCAAATATAAGAATGTATAAACTTCACAATAAATCTTATATCGATTTGAAAAAATAAGTGAAAATATTATTCATTCATATAAAACTAACATATCAAAATTTCATTTATCATAAGGAGGATCCAAAGTTATCATTAAAAAAATTAGCCAATATGTTGGCTCGGAGCCAACATATTACAAATATATGACCTGACAGCATATTCCCTCAAAAATATCAATAGAAAGTACTAGAAAAAATCTATTACAATCCAGTGCCAACACCTCAAGTGATATGTGTTGGACAGCTGCCAGAGAAATGCAGTGAGCTAAAAGTCAATTTCCCCATTTGCAACTATCTGTAAAGAGAATTGGCACAGCTACCCATTTGATAATGACTTCTACCTTATCAAATAGACTCCAACACAATACTTTTATGGTGGGATTTCGAATCATCAATCATTATCATGGGTTGCAAAACAAAACAAATGTCATCAATTTCCTGGTGTGAAAAATGCAGATTATATGGTTGCCAATTTCCAAACCAGCCCAGAGTAAACAATTTAAAATTGTTGTTTACTTCGCTCTAATATATGAAGGACAAATACCGCAGTCAACATCATGATAGAAAGTTATTTCTCTGGTTTACCAACCTACACTTTAGATCCCTAATCACACGGAGACCAGACCATACCATACCAGTTACATGCAGTTGGACATGTGGTCGAATCATTGATGTTATCATCAGTAACCTGATGATGTGTTCACCACTGTCCATTGCACTGGATGTTTACAAAAGAATGTTTACCACTGCACTTGTCGCAAAACATCCCAATCAACACACTGGGCAAGGTTCTTAGAATAGCTCCACACGATAAGTGTTCATATTATATAATCAAGAGTTGCTTGTCTCCGGTGGCAACTGAGAGAATTCTCTCTGTTGGCAAGCATTGTTTTCATTGAGGCTGGTCGGTCATTGTCCATGATGCTTGGATCAGTCAGCAATTAGAATTGAGGCCGGTGGTGGGTCATCAGCGTAGTAGATACCAGCAACACACGGCGATATTATAAGAAAGTCATATCCATAGTTCCATCTTCTGGTTTAAGCTAAGAATGTGGAATGGCAGATAGGCCCAGGCCTACCCTTAAAATCATCCATATTGTTGAGTTTTCAAAATGCTCTGGTGTTATAATTTTCAGGGCTATAACCTTCTTCAGTCGGTCAGCTGAATTTTCGATCAAATATTCAGTTTTACTTCACAAGAAGGGTCCAAGATGTCAAACATTCTAACATGATGACAAGCTGTAGAATAGTAACCAATAATTTGCATATATTATCTGACATATGCAGGGGCGTATATTCTAAAAAATTTCACTCACTGACTTTTCAGAGATGAGCATAATAATCGGGCGCAGCCCGATCCACACGCCGTAGGCGTGGCGGGGAGGGTGTGGGAGGGGCGCTTAAGCGCCCTCCCACCACGGAAATTTTTGCATATCGGTAGCAAAATAGTGCAAGCAGAGAGGTATTTCAATGGCTCACTGAGCTGTTGGGTACTTTCAGAAAACAACTCAATAGCAGTAGAAGATTACGGTAAAAATGCTCCAGTTATAAAGCACCCATTTGAAAAAAAACTGACCCTGATGGGATTCGAACCCACGACAATCTTATTAACAGTGATTTTAAGGCAGACGCTCTACACACTGAGCTATTCAGCCGTGGGCCGTGAGTGCTAATATACGCCACTGGACATATGCCCAACAGATGACTTTGGCAACAAGTTCTTGTACCAGTCTGTTCATGCCCCAAGTTTCAGATTATAGAAAATTTTGACACTCCAAAGGCATAACATTTTATGCAAATGAATCAGAAAATACACTTATATTCCAGGTTTGTATTGCATATAAATAAGAGAACAGAATGATTGTTTGATGAGAAAAAAATTGGCTCTTTGCTAAAATAGAACATATTTAAAGCATTTTTTGAAAGATTGCATCATGGAAGTCCATCTCAAATTTTGGATGTATGCCATGTGCTGTAACTGTTCAATAGCTTTTGTATTTTTAGTATATTTATGAGTTTTTCCCTAAACAAACCTTTGAATGTGGAATTTACATCCTGTCCTTTCAGAAGCACATATTTCCTTTCTTTGTGAGAAACTTTGCATAACTCATATTTTTTGGCTTACACTCCAAACATTAAACTCTGGATGGATGCACATTACATTACGTTGATGATTATGATATGTTGATATAACCAGGGCATGCATGCATGCAAAACAGCTTCCATAAAAATTTCAATTTCTATGCAAGTGCTGAGTTAAAATCTCTGTGCATGGCAAGTTTTAATAGCTATTATTAGAAAATTATAACTGTATGGTTAATTATCACAGATGTATGGCAAAGAACAGAGCAAGCTGATGCCTGTATAATTTACATGCAAGTAAACTCTATCAAACTCAAAAACATTACATGCAATATTATTGTCATAAACAAGTTGATGCTGCTATGCTCAAGCCATATTTCGAAACTGCCAAGCATTTGCTTGCTGGTATGATATCCCGAACTTTCAACAAATGCATATCCATCAATAGCTGGCATCTTAGTCAGTCTGACTCTCCTACTCTCGGGCTACCAATGAAGAATCTGTAACAATGTCAAGTGTGTTGATATAATAAGAGATGCTATATTGTAATTATATCTTATAGTGAACAAATACCAATTTATATAGACCGCCTCTTCCTCTACCTGGGCAGGCTGTCGGGTGTCAGGTCCCCCCACCCACCTCTGACAGCCTCCTCAGGCTACATTGCCCCTACAAGTGTGTGTTATGTAATACTACCTGTAATTAGTAAAACTTACTTACAAAAGGTGTTCAGCACAGTCAAGCTGAACAAGGACAGAGACAAGACAGAATTGCTGATGAGAGTGAACAGACAGTTGGAGGGGTAAATATAAGCCAGAGTTGAGTTTATCTAGTATGAGGGTGACTTCATGTTTGCTTCCATCGAAGCACTATTTCATGTCTGCACAAAATGACCGAATTTTCCTCTGGATAATACTTCAATCCTCTAGGCTCTGACTATATGTCCAACAGGCTTGAACGCTGGTTGATCATAGATATATAACTTGAGTTTTATTGAGAAATCAGATTAGATTTCACGGCTATTCTGTTTGCTCAGCATCGCAGGAATCAGTCTGAATACCCTCACCGGCCACCACTGAACAGGTGTCAAACCCAATTGATATCTGGTAAGACATCCCTTGTCTGATATCTAAAAGTACCTGAAAAATAAGACTTTTATTGAGGAAACAGTTCCTGTACTGTGGTTCTGATGGTGAACCATAAACTAGAAAAGCTGGACGTATTCCAGGAATAGCCGCAACTGAGAATCTAATCCTGTCAAACTGATTTAAGTATATTGACCGCTATCAAATCTGATGAATGTTTTCCTGCTAAAGCAGTTAGCTAATCTGGTCTCATACTAGTATCGTGAAGCAACCAAAAATAATTTTATAGCGTCACAGTAGCTTTCTAGTAGGTCTTGTTATTGATTCAGTTGTCACTTATATTTACACATTTTTTTGCTGATAAGATAGTGAAATCACTTTAAATTTTTGTTTTGAAATTTCACATTGGCGCTGATTGGTACAGTGGTGCCATCGCGGGTCATGTACTGTACTGGCACAGGCTGTCTCAGCCTATCATTTGTGAATATTCTTGTGATTTTAAAGCTTCGTCCTTATACCCTAAAGAGGTGTAAAATATTCGAAGGGACCAAAAACTTGCCTTTTGCACAAATATACCGCTAGTTGACTTTTACTCCCCAAACTAGTGTAACCAAACTGAGTTAGTATTTACTACCCTGTAGACTGTAGAGTATAAATACTCTATTAACATGTTTGCCAGTTTGCAGAGAAAAATAACAGTCCCATGTTGGGTGTTTATTTTTGTTAGAAGAGCTTTCATTTAAAATGCCTGACAGCCCAATAAACTTGAAATACAATTATTGCTCACTGACAGCAGAGCTTAATTTTAGGTGTATAAAATTACAGCTTGCTGACGGAAATTCGATCCAGGCATAAGCCTACATCTCAATTAGTTTTTCAGTGTACAAGAAAATTTCAACAGTCTGCATTTAATCATAAGGACATCTCATTCATTCAGGATTGCAGCTGCCTTGCTGTCAATTAAAGGTATATGGTGGCTTCGTAACTCCTCGTCAACTTGTCAAACTTTGATTTACTGTGATTATATTTGAAAGTCGCTTTCATAAGATTGCATCACAGAGTAAGGATATTCATACTCTGTGATTGCATTATAGCAGCAGCCTCTGGCAAGACTAAACAGCAATAGATATTGTTTTAGTTGGAAACCACCAAACAATCAGTCAACAAAAGCAGTTTGTTTAAAATACACTCAGAGATCACAAAGTGCAACCACTGAGGTTGCAAACTAGAGGCTAGGGAAACCATACTCAAGTATAGCGTCTACTCGTAACAAAGGGATAGCAGCTTGGTATCAAACATGACTGACAAGGAGTTATATGACAAACTATCATCGGTATGGTATGCTAAAGTGGCTTAATTGTGGTCATATAGAGGCAGCGTGACCTAAAAACTAATTACTTTACAATGGATTGTGGGAAGTCTAGCTGCTTTCAGCTGATTTAAAACAGGTTTTGTTTTTGTCAATGATTTCATCGCTCGGTGTAAGTTGTTTTGTCATCTGAAAACAACACATTCAGTCTTCTGCAGTCATTTGGAATGAGAGTAAGTTTTGAGCCTTTACAGAGATTTCACTAGTCCTCTTAGTTCTTGATTACTAATATATTTTTAATCAGGGCAAGTTTATTAAAATTTTGTTTCCGAAACTTCATGGGTCTTATGAATCTTGTTTTGAATTTGTCACTGCATTGCTTGTCCTTGAAGTCTTATCTACATAATATATGGTTTAGATTTTGTGGAGCAAATTGTTTTTTGTGAAGTGATTCTGTGTTTGAGACTCATGTATCTTTGATGCCTTTATTTTCCTCTTTATTGCGTTCTGTTAAATCTGGCGGTATGACAGTTTTCTGTTGTTTGTTCTTCTGATTTATGTTTATCGGTTTCCTTCAAAAGTTTGGAGCTGCTTTGCCTAGGATGAAGCCAATTGAAGCTAGCTGTAAATATCATAAATATTACATCCAAATGTGAACTTCTCCCCCTACAATACATAACAGTGGACTCTCCGTTTTCATGAACTTTGACAGCATAAGTAAGGGTAGAGACAGAGTACAGTACATTGACGGCTCTTATACATCTCCTTATAATTGACACAATCTTTTATTATTTGAATGCAGGGAGGTAAAAGAAAAGACTACACACAGATGATGGATGGTGTTGACAGCAGCGTAGTGAGTGATAAGGCCGGGATTGTAGAGTCACCTCGAGGAAGCCGAAGGTTCGATATGGACGACGACACTAATAGTGACTGGAGCTCTTTACACAAGTTTAAAACCAGGTGAGACAAAGATACAGTAATTAGAAGAAGTGAATTTGAGATGTTTTCAAACAAGTGTTGATTTTACGATCATGAGGCTCGAAAGCGTTATGTGGATAAGAGACATTCAAGATTAATGCATTATGTGGTACATGCACATAGACAAATATTTCATCATTTTTGGGAAATGCCCAGCTCAACAGTCAAGACTCATTCCTGACATCACTCAAGGTATTCAAATTTCGATCCGGCCCAACACAGGAAAATGTACAAATGTTCTAGCACCTTTTCATATATGTCTCAAGCTATGGTACAACAACATTTGTCGGACAATAAATATACAAATGTTGTAATTTATGTACCAGATTCATGTGTTCCTGACTCCTTAAATAATAAATCACATTGCTTTATTCTAACCCAAAGCTATAAGACTAGAATAGACCAGACTAAGGAGAACGGAAGACTAGACCAAAGTTTATAATTCATCATGAATATTTTTAAGAGTTGCAGAGTTGTCTACCCTCATTCTCACCACAGAGTTTTTCTTTTTTTTATAGCTGTTGGTCTCACAGGATGAATGTAATACCCATAATCCTCAGTATTATAGCCTTCTTCTTCGCTCTCGGAGCCATATTCGCGATCGCTGTGCATTGGCACACCCTGAATACAGAAATCAAGCACTTGACCCTCATTGTAAACAGGTATGTGCTTCAATACAATATCTCGGTGTTAACTGGTGTAAGTACATTGTTCCGCAACACTAAGTCCAATTCTTTGTTATGACTAATATAAGCAGTTTTAGGGAAGCATTTCAAATTATAAATGCTCACACTCTGCCTGGGCTGCTGGTAGTGGCATTCAATTATCATTGTATAATGGAATGCCTCTACCAGTGAACCGGGCATAGTTTGAGTCTTCACTGAAACATTTGTTGTTTGTGAAGCTCAATGCATTTATTTTGCATATTGCACTTTCTGTTTACTCAACATGTTTGAATGTTTTGTAGTTTGCAGTCAGGTTCAGATATCTCTGTATCACCAGCAGCTCAGACCCAGAGTAAGCCCTCAGTTGGATCTACTTATGTACACTGGGGTAAATCTACGTGTAACAAAGGAGCTACACTCGTGTACACAGGTGAGGGGATCTGCTAGGTTTTGGGGTAGCCAATTTGTTGTTCAGAAGGGCTGGTGAGAGGGAGTTAATGTTTGTGAGTTTCACTTTCACTATCAATCTTGATAGGTGATTTCAGTCATCTGGCCTTTGCTCTCTTTCCCAATCAGATCAGAGCCCACCCATTGGTAAGAATCAGGGAGGGCAATGAGACATCAATCTTCAGCGTGCAGAAACTTTTTTCAGAAAACCTCTGTATCTCATACCAAAATAGATCAGGTTGAGCCAATTTCCGTTTTACTTGTGAGCTGGTGTCAGCCAGAAACTCTGAATGCATGCCTACTGGATCATGCTTGATGTACCAAAGAAAACAGTAGCAGATTTCAATTGATGTGTTAATATTTATCAAAATTTTGTTTTGAATTGAAACTCATTTTGTTTTAACCAATGTGGACCAAGTTCAGGTTCTGAGTCATAATTAGTTCTCCTTGTGTAGTGGTAGCAAGGAGTAAAACTCCTTGGTGGTAGCCTTGCCACTGCTAGTGTAATGGTGTTGTCCTGAAAACGAAAAAGAGTTGTCTCTACCTGAAAAAAAGAAAGACTAACTCCAGATAGTTACATAAAACGGCATAGTACAAAACTCCCTGAAGGAATTATAATGCGTTATATATGTGATTGCGTCATGTCATGCAATGACATATCTATGCCCTTGTTACCGCAGTTGACATATCAATATTCCAATTCAGGATGTATTTAATTTCCGGTATGTTTAAGTTTATATTTATTGTATTTAACTGTTTTGCAGGATTTGCTGCCGGTGCTCATACATACAGTGATGATTGGGGTGGCGGTGGAGTAGACTATATGTGCCTACCACCAAACCCAGACTATGATAAATATGATATGAAGAATGATACCATCGCTCACTCATGGGTAAGGGATATTAATCTTCTAAATTAAATACATCGGGTTCAAGCATTAAATAGTTATGGTTAATTCTTGGCCAATCTTGGTAATTTCGTCATGAAAGATAATTATGACCGTTACCCTGTTAATTTACTGACATACCTCCACCATTTAAAAAATGCCTCATTGAACAGAACTAAAGTGTTTAGATATAATTGAAAATCGACATGTTGCAAGTTGAATTTTTTGTAAAGCTTATATTGAAGGATTATTGACACCAATAACAAATCATTTCTTGTTTTCAGCTTTACTCCACAGAGTACATGTCTTATAACCTGGGTATATTCGATGACTCAGTACATGGACATAATGTAGCCTGTAGTGTGTGTCATGTACCAAGATCCACCACGGTAAGTTACCGATCATCACACACAGTGTGATGTGAAGTAAGTTCTTCTACTTCGGTAGTTAGTTCTTAGGTAGTAGTATTTAGGTAGTTCTACTTAGGCAGTAGTAAGTTCTCCCAAGGCAGTTAATACCGTTGTGAATCTCTTTGTGTATAGATGATGTCGATGGGGGTTGGTTTTGCACCACAGCAACTTAACCGATTCAAGCGTGCCGGAAATCTTTAACTGAAAACCCACTCACAGTTGGATAACTCACCTCCCAATAGCTAGATTAAAAAGAACATTTAGACTTACGTGTGATACTGTCGCTACTCGTATCACAGTGTATGGGATGCATGAGACAGTTTGTAGGCCTACCCTAGCTTATCTGTTAGTGTTACTTTTATAAATACTACATAGCAATGTTTTATGATGCAACAAATATTGTCACATGAAGAGGTAACTCCGAATAAGGAAACTCAGACAGGGATTATGGGGCATTGTACCAGGGAGTCCCAAACTCCCTGATTGAACTAGACTCCCTCTCTTCATGTTTTAATTGCCTGGAGTCGCTTTCTTTTGTATATGACTCTTTGGTTACTCTTATTATTGTGCCCCCTCCCCTTGGTACTCTCATTGCTATGCAGCCTATAATATGTGCTAGATTTATGTATGAAGAGCCCATCTCCATAAAAAATACATTACTCAAGCTAGCCTAAGTGCTTAGGTAGCAGCATTACGAACCCAGCAGTCAAGTCTAGATATGATACTGACCAAAACTGGTGAGGAGCAGCAAGATACCACACTTGCATGTTATGTATTTTTGGTATATTCTGCAGTTGATGGTACCCAGTAAGAACGTCTGTCCTCAGACATGGATTAAAGAATATAACGGTTACTTGATGAGCTCGTACGTAGGAGATAACAAAATGACAATAGAATGTGTGGACGCTAAACCTGATATACTAGGTGGTAAGTGTTATACATCCTATCGGAGGTTTGCGGGGACCTACTGACCAAGAGTGGCAACGATGCACACCTTGGAAGAGCAAAGCTGAATGAAGTAGGTGAATCTCAGAATCTTATTGCTCCAGCGTGTTAAAGTGGTACTGATCCTTCTTATCAGATGTTCACTACAATATGGCATGAGAATATTTTAACCACCAAGAGCTTAATTTTAGCTTACTGGCATCCTGAGAAAAAACATACTCTCTTCTAAACTCTGATTTCCCATTCATGTTTTACAGGTACCCAGAATGTAACCGGGGGTTCAGGAATGTTCTTCGTATCTGGATACTGTGGTGCTAGCGGGGGTCTCTCGCACTGCCCACCTTATGTCACTGCTAGAGAGATGACCTGTGCTATGTGCACAAAATAATCAATTCAGATCTTCTCAAAATACACTAATCTTAAGCCACATTCTACAAGCTGAAGAGTTTTTTTAAGTTGAATCTAACTAAACCATTTAGCATTGGCCGCCATTGAGTCTATGCGAAAATAGCATTTAGTCAGCTGAAATGTATATAAAATATCCTTCAATTTCTTTTTGCCATTTTGCCTTAAAATTAAAACCAGGAGATATGATGCTACGGTAGGGATGATAAATGTAAGGGCCTACCAACAATGTGTAATGTCCTCTAAGAGGATAAGAATTGATGCAATGAAGCAATCTAGTAAACGATGCCTGCCTTTATGATAAGTTATAACATGGACTATATACTATTGTACATAATGCATCCCCTTAGTTACTTTACTTTACTATGACCTCCCGACTACTATCAGTATATATTTTATTCTTTCTGTTTTTATATCATATTTATTACAGTCAAAATATACATTATGACACATATCATTGATCGGAGTTGAATTTGATTTACAAGATAGGATGTTGCTCATTGAGTGTAAAATTCTCAACAACAATGCTGCCATTCATGCAACACCCGTCAACAGCGACGGTTTTTATTGCTCATTTAGAACTGCACTTTTTTTTGTAATAGTCTATGATAACAAGATCATCTTGCTCTCACCAAACAGATCCTAGAGCAATGCGCAGATGTTTTACATTGTAGTTTCTGTGACTTTAAATGCAGTTGAGTAAACCAATGTATGGTTAATGCAAGTTTAATGTATTGACTAGGAGTTGCCAACATTAAAAACCGAGATCACCTACCACACTAGCCTACAGCGCTCGTCACGTTTGTTTGAACTGTCTTGCTCTTTTGTGATTGAAATCAATGATATAATTTGCTTAGGAAATAATTGTCTCCTCATGTGCTAGCCTCAGGTACATAAAACATTTGGCAGCGGTGGGATTCGAACCCACGCCTCCGAGGAGACTGGTGCCTTAAACCAGCGCCTTAGACCGCTCGGCCACGCTACCCAGTTATCATGATTTTAAAGCATATTATTGATAATCAGTAACGAATCTATCATATTGCTTCCTGATACGCGAGTGAATGCGCTCTAGAAGCGTGTAGAAGTGGATGATCAAAGTATCAATTAATGTCAAACCACAATAATTGTGAAATGTTCAGCAGGATATGCCCAATTTTCTAGCTCAGTATGACACCTGCCAAAATTGCGCAATCAACATCTGATAGCACCATCTTGAAGAATTCCCATATTTCAAGTTATTTGGGGAACTGACGTGAAATGGCTTGTTAAGATTCTGCTGAAATAAGGAAAAAAAGAGCCCACAAAAGAGCCCTCCAAAACAGAGCATCATTTTAAAAGAAAATATTAACTTGAGACATATTGATAAATGAAGCCGACCCTACAAAAAAGCACGACTCAATTGCACAGGTTTGGTATTAAGGACCGTTATGTTGCGCTTAAGTAGACCTAGTAGGCTCATGGTAAGGAGAAATGTTTCTACCCTGCACATGCCAAGGAGTAACATTGCCCATGCTAATGAAATTCAGTTCATTGCAGATTAATCTCACTCTCTATTGCCCGTAGATTTTTCGTTTTTAAGTCTTCTGACCGTCGATGCTGGAAGAAGAAACATTGCAATAAAAACCACTTTTTATCGGAATGTTTCCATAAAGCAGTGACCAGGTGGTACTTATTTCTGGATGCAACTAGAACTGTTTTAGTGACTTAGGTACAATTCATATATCAGAGAACCTCACCACACATATCCTATTCCTGTGGGGAGTCAAGTAGCAAGTGAGCCAAGTGATTTAATTATCCAAACATTGTACAGAGTTGTCTTACTCCAAAAACTGGGGAAACAACTACAAGGACCATAAAAAGTAACTGGCTTGTTTTCTAATGAGTCCATCTTTTGTATTTGCTCCCATGCACATCCAGGTCAAGGCTGAATTTAGTTTTGGAATTTGTGAATTTGCTTGCAAATCTGCCAGTAACTGCTGAATTGGAAATCTTTTGCAGTCTGAAACCAGTCATACACTATTCAACCTTTTCTGAAATGTAGTTATTGTGTTGTTATTGATACAGATACAAACATTTAACAAGTCATCAATCAAGATGAGTGGCCAAAATCCTCCAAACAATCACCCACCTGCAGCCAGGTGGCAAAATTTTCACAAGGAAACACCAGAGGATAAACACAGGAGATATGCACTGATATTCAGCAAACTTGACAGAAACAAAGATGGTACAGTGTGTGTTAGTGATTTACAGGAAGTACTCAAGAGTATGGGATCAAAGAATCCATCTCAGGCTGCTGAGGTAAGACATTTAGTCAATAGCAAATAAGTATTGTAATTTATTTATATTGTAATACACTAACACACTGGTTATATTATAATTATATATGACAAAATTAGAATGTTGATGATGATGGATTAGAGAAACCTTTTGCATGGTGGTTTATTCATTATTGAATATGTTGGAATTGGTCGTCAAGGTGGGATGGGGAGATCAACAACAATCAATCTTTCAGAAGAGTTTATTATTATCATCATCATCAATATTGAGAAGTAGAGAAAAAGCCAATATCAACATCGAAGACAGGCTAAATATATAATTTTTCTATTTATTGGTCAAAGAGTTCAGCGATGTGCTGTGTCCCGTGCACTGCTTATTTTTAGTCAGTGTCAGGCGTTTTAATACGCTAGCATATTTATTAAGCCAAGTAGAGAGTGTAGACTTACTAGAAGTCATGGAAAGGCAATATCGGCCATCTTAGCTATTTCATTGAGATTTGGGGCAAGGTAGCGGATACCGACATACATGAAATTCTGCTGTTACATGCGAAAGCTTATTTATGGTTGGAAAATAATCCGCAATACTTCTACTGTAGGCTAATATGTAATTAAAATATCTGTAAAGTTCAAACCTTAATCTGTGCACAAAAACAGGACTTGTCTAACATCCATTAGCTTTCCAAACATGTCTGCAAAACTTAATGTAATTTAAGGGTTTTTTTGTCTGTGGAACAACCTGCCTAGCAACCTGAAATCAGTGAGGAGCCAGCATCCTCAGACACCACTTAACTTGGCTTTGAGATGAAAATTTTTTTATTGGATATATTTTTGCTGCTTTTGCCGTACGGCGATAGACCTTGCGCCTCTACTAGCAGCATATTTGTCAGCTATTGCACCACTGAACATACCTTGAAATAGAAACTAAACAAAACCTCAACATTTTGTATTCATAATATTTGTAGAAAATCTTGGATCGGTCAGACGCCAATAAAGATGGTAAACTTGACCTACTAGAATTAGTCGATTATCTCACAGAGCATGAGAAAAATCTACACCTCCAGTTCAGGCAACTGGACACTAAGAATGACGGTTTGTATCCCAAAATCTGATCAACCCACAGGAGTAAGCCATTTGAAAAAGTTTGCAATTTCACACTTGTAATGGTGAAATTCATGGCTTGCTAACTTTTACTTAACCCCGTTTCATTTTGTGACCTTCCACCTTAGTAGCCGAAAGATGACACTGGCTTAGATAAAGTCAATCCCTAATAAGCTTAACTGAACTGTAAATAATATTTACAACTCCGGGCTCTAAGGAAGAACTGGGCTGCAAAGTATGCAGTATGAGAAAAGCCTAAACAATTTCCAATCTAGCATTGTTCTCAATATAAATCTTTATTAAGCACCATCCACCCTCATGCTATTAGATTATCTGCATTTGCAACTGTCAGTTTAGTTGATATAAATATATGTATTAATGTCAAGGAAATAATTACACTGTCCACCGCAGAACTTATGACCAACTTGAACTCATGCAGGATTGTGGTTGCAATAATTGTGATAGTAAAAAAATTGATCTTGATATTGTGTAATTACAGATTTAGAGGCCCAACACTCCATATTGAACCAACTTACTACTGCCTAACAAACCTTCTCATACTTACTGTCTCATACTTACTGTCTCATACTTACTGTCTCATACTTACTGTCATGACTGCTATTTGTTAGGCTTACTGGATATAGAAGAGATAATCACATCGTTTAGGAGTCTGGGTATTGATATCGACAGGCAGGAGGCAGAGCACCTTCTCAAGAGGTTAGTCACCATGAAGTGAGGTTAGGAGATGTTTTCTGCCCTTACCGGTTTAAGGCGCCGTTATATTCCCCGTTGTCACCCTCTACATGCTATGCTGAATGACCCAGCCCTGTAGTCAGAAGGCAGAAACTTTTGCTATCTACAATATACACATAGCACTGCCGTCATTAGAACAGCGTGATTTATTTTTTTGATACACCACAATGGCCAAAAAACCCTCCATCAACCCGATCAGGTCAGACACAGACCAAGTTATTTTTAAGTTTAAGGACAGATCCCACATTATCAGAGAACCTTTGATATACACCTAGAACTAATTGAGCTTTCATCCAATTCTATTTTTGTACAATATTTGGTACATAATAGCTTGCCTGTAAATAATCAAATGTCATCCACTATTGACGAGCAGCTGGTTTGTTATTATTGCAAATTGTGACAACAAAACAATGATTGATCCTTCAGTGCAATTGAAGCTAATCATAAAAAATGTCAGTTTACATTTAGGTCAATAAAAATGCAACCAAGCTAAACACTCATATACTCCACGCAGGCAATAGTTAGCACTAGGAGAAAAACGACTTGGTGTAAACAGTCTATATTTTATGGCTAGTTATCCCACACGATAGAGGTACTTATATCATAATTATAAGAAACTAAATTTAATCAGCAAATAGTATTGCAGTATCAAACTTCACAGCGCTTTGACTGCGTAATTCTGCTGCTTGCTGCCTCTGATGATGATGATGATGATATGCAGGACTCAACTCCCAGTTGACTTGTTATTGATTCACTCGTAATTATAATAAGTATTCGACCTGGGACTTAGACTTGAGTCAAAGCCATAAATCTGTTGGACTATAGTAATGAGAATGTCTAGATCCCTGATCACTTTTAAGTATTGGTGGATTACGTTTAAGTTTTATGCAGGTAATACCTGATTACTTCATGTTATATGAAGGTAATTACAAAGCTAAGTCTAATATTGCAGAAATGAGCAGCTAGGAAAATATTCAAATCACTTTATTGTAGGTATACTATTTGGGATAAACACCTAAGGCCAGCGCTAATTACGCAGCTTTTTAAAAATGAGGAACATCTGCATTTGGTTATATTATATTGATAATTTTAAGTTTAGATTTCGCCTTCAGTCCGCTCACTGTACTGCTTATAATTACAAACCAGAAGTGGACTGTCTTGTGGGGATTAGATCAATAATGTAGACTAGGAGTGTTGGGAATGACCGTATAATATTGATAGTTAACTGACACTTGTACAGAAAACAGAGTTTTAATAGTCTCGACCGAGACACTAAGATTGTGATTGGAAACCTAAAAACCCTGCATAGATTTTCTCTTGTTCTTAATAGCGTTTAATAGTTGTCTTTGAAATAGTTGGGGTTTTTGTTGGGGTGTGGTTGCCAATTTTGCCACAATTCAGACCAATTGGACACTCAAGCGACTGTAGATTAGGCCTATGTTTTGTATCAAGTGAAAATTTTGTGTCCGTATCTTTAACAATGCTAGATGTGCCTTGACAGAGAAGCAGGATGGGTACCAATGACTATAATCTTTGTTGGTACTGAACAGGGACACTTGTTATCTTATTTTGCACGAGACACAAATTCTGTACATTGCGTTATCACGTGTCAAGTCCCTGTGGTTATTGCATAATTTAACTGCAATCTGTGATATCATGCTCTGTCAACAACAGTATTTGGCCTATTGCCAAATTGTACCGAATTTTTTTTGCTACCAATAGTACAAAATATGTAGGCTAGGTACACTATAAGCATAAACAATAAATTTATCAGGAATTGTCTTTTCTTGCGGATAGATGTGGAGTGTTTACACTATTTCATTCTCACCACTGTGTGGGGAAGACGGTTACGATGGTTAAGAATCATTTTTGGTTTTCAAAATAATATGACTGACAATTTATTGTCAAGGAGATGCCCTCTAAAAGTTTTCCATCCCAGATGCTGTTCCCCTCATCCTCCTCCCACTCTCACTTACATCAGTTATAAGATGTGGTCGGATAAGGGTTAGCCAAGGCGATGGTATTAGGGTATCCCATTGTTCTATTTTCCCTGATGCCAATGGATGAATTGCCAATGGAAATAATTTGACCTTGTCATTCGCAAAATCCGGCATCCTAGGAATCTCATTTGCATTGCTGGATGAAGTTATCAAGTATCACATATTATATTTTGTCTGGTCATCCTAGATCAAGTTCAATCCAATTGCCTGCATTCCAGTTGCTCCCTTCCGCTGGACAGTGTATCTTGGACAACTCCGAATGCATGCAAATGGATTAAACTTTGTCTAGGTTATCCAGACTTATGGGTCTGACATCATATTGTACTTCTTCTTCTCATGCAATTTTCTACATACAGGATGGATGAGGATAAATCTAATTCTATTAACTGGGAGGAGTTTAGGAACTTCCTACTGCTCAGACCCGTAATGAACATACACGATATACTGAGAGTATGGAGACACGCTACCGTAAGTAAAACACACCAGTAACAGTTAGAGACATTCCGCTATCGTAAAGGAATAAATATTAGCTAGAGATTAGTTCAGCTAATTTCTGAGACCATTTAATGTTAGCTAGCTCAAATTTTGGCTAGTTATGGTGGAGTTGATAAAAGTAATGAGGTTGAGTTGAAGATTTCACTTTTCCAAGCGAATACTTCACTCCTTTAGGGTCTATGCTGTGTTTCTAGCATTGGTGCTTTCCCGAGATCCAGACGCCTGGATAAACTTGGATGTTAGGAGAGGGAATACTTGGGGTGCATACTCCTGAGAATATCAAGTTTGATATCAGGTGTTGATAACAGTCCCCTTATCTGCCTCTGGAATTGTCCTCTCCTTCTTATCTGAGCAACTTTTAAGCATTAGTTTTCGATGGTTTTGTGGCACAAACTCAAGACTTACACTAAGCACGCCTCTCCTCTGCTGTCTCCTGTTGAAGCCCATCAGAATCAAAACTATGTAATCAAATTGAATCTGCAAAACAGTGTCTTTGTTATGGCGACTAGTATAGTGTCTAAAATGGTGAGGAAATAGCTGGAACTATTCTCTCTGGTGAGGGAAGTTTGTTCTAGAGGGATTGCCAAGTTTGATATTATACTTAGCGACTAAGACTATCCGACAAAAGTGTAATTTATTTGAAAATGAAGAGGTTTACAGCAATCAAAGCTCTTGCAAATTGTCCTCAACAACAACCCTGGTGAAGACCCTAGTATAAATGTAAATAAACTTATGCCTTCATCTGACGAAGAGTAACATGTGAAGTAAATGATCGATGAACTTAGAAACTTTTATTTTTGATTTATGTGGTCACAACAAAAGTTGACCCATTTATGTCCAGCGCAATGGCTAGGGACTTGCATTTCGCTGCTCAAAGGTCAGTTTTAGCCTGGACAGCTTACAGACCATAATATAAGTCTTGTCTGGCTAACTGGTTGGAACTGCTGACAACACTGATCGAATGTTCCAGTAGGTGGTTAAAAATTTGTTTGAGCACAAAACACATTATGATGAAAATAAATTTCTTACATAAATTTATTGTATTCATATTGAGTGTCGTTTCTCCTTGATTAGATAAAAGCTGTTGGTTTGAGAGGTATGTATTTTGCTGACCCTGGGAAAAGACATATTCTGTTATTCATCTATCTCCAACACGAGTCCTCACAAACCCTGCAAGTATTAGGCTTTGACTCAGGACCATCCTCATTAGGTCTCTTCGGGTAATCTAGTTCCTCCCCCCACTCTCTGCTTCATCTTTTTTGTATTTTTTAGAGTCTTTATGAAAATGACACTAATTTTCCGATGATGATGGTAATTATGTCCCCTGTCAGCTGAGTCGTTTCATGAAAGCATGATTCTCATATTTTGTATTTTCTGCTTGCCTCACTCAGTTTTGTGACTTTGTTGTTCGATTTACTCACTCACACATTTTGCGTTGTTGTGTTCTCGCTTACAGTAGTTTTACAGCATTTGTCCCTAGATGTTGAGAGTATCAAAGAACTGGCAGCATCTCTCATCAGCCATTATGGTATATGTCAGCGAAGGTGATAAGTGATACCTGGAAGGATTCCACTGTCAAGTGATCCCGACTGAGTGTCGTTTTCTCTAAATTAGTCGCAATGTAGCCTGGATCATCTATCTGGTATGAATCGTGGCCTTGACTTGCAAGTGCAAAGATTGGTACTCAGTCATTTGATAGTTTTTCATACTGCCACCCAGTACACAATGTGAACATTTTCGTGTTGTTGTGTTCCGCTTCTAGATGTCCCACAGTATTTGTTACCAGAATTGATAAAGTAGTAATAGCAGCATCTGTCATCAGCAAATGTGGTAGTTTTCTGGGTGGTAACGGCAGGGTGACTTTTGTCAGACCTTATGTCAGTTGTCATGTGTGCCCGGTTCATTGTGAAAATATCGCTTCGACATGGCTAGCATCGACAGTTGGATTATTGTAATGTATCCAAGGGTATGAGTTGACAACTTGACTTTGTCGTCAGGAAAGATGGTTACTGGTTAAATGATTGATCATTCAGTTTTTTTGCTCACATCTGTACTACATACAGCATGTCATTGGTTTATCACTAATGTCGATATTAAGTCCTTTCATTTCATTGTTGCTTATTTCATCCAAGAAACAAAACTTGATACCGTGTTTCCTCTGCCTTTCTTGTCGTAGGGTAGCCGATGTCCGTTAACCAAAGTACTCCAAATATCTTTCCATTGAGTTGTTATATTCTTTTTTTCAACTCCTAACTGTATCATTTCTGGAGCCTCTTATAACTCTATAACATTTCAGTCTCTTGTATCTAGGTCTATATCTATTGCCAACTGACTTGTGGTTTTCTGGTTTTATTTTGAGTTGTAACCTATAAAAATCACTGACAAAACACTGTATCATTTCTAGAGCCTCTGGATAACATTTCGATCTCCAGAGAATGGTATGAATCAATGAGGACATAATATGACGATATTATGATCTTGTATACTGTGTATAATATTTGGCCTATATATCACTAGGGGCTTTAGTCTTACGCTTTAGTCTTACGCTTGTTTTTCAAATGTAACTGGACTTGTTTACCAGATAGAAACGTAAACATTGTTTATAGCTTTGTCTCACCGACAGGACAGCTTATGAGTGTTCAAGGTTAAGTCTGTCACGTTACCAGCATACGGATGAATATAGTTATTCTGAGCTACCTGCTCTGTAAACAAGATAACAAATTCCCAAACTTGGCAGTAAACTAAGTTTTTAAGGTCTAGATATAACCTTGTTCACTTCCTGGTCCCTTTGTGGGACTGATTGATTGATTGATTGTATTCTATCACTAACATAAAATAATATGTTGCGAGATAAGGGTGTTCATACTGAAAAGGAGCCAGCACATACAAGGAAAAATAAGATTAAACACTGATGGATGATTAAAAGAGAATATCATTTAAAATATGGATAGCATGCCTCAAAAAACAGTCTTTACCAAGGGCACTTCTGTGTTTAATTGTTCGGTACCTGCCTGAGGGGCATTTAGCAAGAAAGTTGTTCATAAAGTGGTCATCGTCATGGATATATCGGAGGGCAAGTGTTTTGGTACGCTTAGTCATAAGGCTGTCGAGATCATCTACTTGGAGTTTGAGCTTTGAGGCCTGATCAAAAAAAACTTGCTCAAACGTTTCTTGTCTTTAGCAAAAATAGTAGTGTATAATACTGGTAAACAATAAGTGAGCAGGGAAACAATGAAACTTTTAAATAACATAGTGGCAAGGGGTATGGTGCTAAGATGTACAAAATTCCTGACAATATACATTCGCTGCTCAGCTTTACTCACAACAGACTGAATGTGTTCTTCAAAGCGCAGCTTTTGATCTAACATAATACCAAGATAAATGACTTAGTCACACATAGTTATGCTTTCACCATTTAAAACAATAGGAGGGGTATGGGGCTTAGTTCGTTGAGTAGAAAATAATATTTCCTGAGTTTTGCTGGCATTCAATAAAAGATCATAATCAGAACATTGCTTAGAAATCCTGTCTATCTCGTTAAAGTATGAGTCTAGATCTTGTTGATTGGAAATGCAGCCAATGATACAGGTGTCATCAGCATACTTGATTATGGTAACATTGCTCAATTCAGATGTAATCCGGTCGTATATATGGAAAACGAGATTATTGATACCATGTTAGAGGAGAGATACAGATAAGAAATTGCATGAGTGCGCTGCATGTTTTTATGATAGCGATATGAATTTTCCTTCTGGCTCAAATGATGTAAAACCCACAGTATGTTACTGTTTTGCTCAATTTGATCGAGCTTTTGAAGGGTGACTTGTACGCCTTGTTTTTGACTAACCATTCTCAGCAGTCAAGATGTACTTTGTGGATTGATTGAGAGATTTTTTACACAAAACATTATCTTTGTGTGGTCCATTGATTTGACAATTAAATAATGAGTGGTCTTCATATGTGAATACTCTACACTACCACTATATATTAGCCCTGTCTACACACTAAGCTTTTCCCGGAACTAATGAATCACAATGGGTACAATGCCATAGTGATAAAGCTCCATCATCAAGCGTCAATGAATGAAATTGTCTGAATTCCTTTCTTGGTATTAGCCAATCAGCTCTCAGCATTTGACCAACCTCTCAGCTGTAGCCAATCAGATGACTGCTAGTATTGTTCACTGAGCTATTAATTTCAGTACACGTTATTAGAGATAAAGGCGTGCTGTGCTTGTACGATATCATATCTTGCGTCACTCGTAGTTTGAGTCACATGTAAAGTGAAGATTACAACAAGTCTTTCGTCATAAAGGATATAGAGTTGGCGCGTAGGTTGAGAAATCTCTGTTGTTGTTTTGGACTTAGACTAGTTTGTCTGGAGACTTCCAACAAAGAGGAAGCAAAGAGATTGTTACAACAAATAATATAGACTCAACGCAAGACAAGAGAAGCTACGTCTAACTCTACTTGGGACTCAGCCCAGTCACAAAGATTTCGTTCTCGTCAAGTCTCTCTCAAGATTCTATTTAATTTATTTAATTATTTATTGCTCACAAAGCTGGAATCTCACCCACAAGATATCTATTGCTATCAAAAGAGGATAGCTAGTATTATATTTATTTGATCAGCTCACCAAAGCTCGGGATATTTCACTGCTCAGTCACATCGGCTCTAGCTCAACAAGTATAGAATCTCTCTCACTAGCTACAGAGAGAACCAAACTCTAGGATAGTATTATAAAGACATGACAAATCAGTTTTACATGATGTCTAACTCTAGATTTGTACATATGAAGTATATAGATCAGTATTCAGAGATGGGAGGATGGCTTCACCACTGGTATTCAGGGGTAAGACTCTCAGCACACACTATTCTCTTTACTTGGCTTTTACCAACTATTATATTGGTCACTGTTATAGGCCCCTGTAATTCGCCATTTCACTTAGGCAGTCACCAAGTGGGTTCGACTTACTGAGCAGAGAATGCTGCTATATCTTGTAGGACTCTGAAGAGTTAGCATAAGTTTGGTGAATATGTATTACACCTTTGGTAATGAGTTTTGGATATGATAATTAAGAGGTCTTGGTTCTGAGAATTTGGGTGTTAAGTTTCGTTGAAATGGGAGTGGTTCTTTTATCAAAGATTGAAAATTAAGTTCAGGCGACAAAGCTAGCTACCTTTTTTTAACTTCTTATTCAAACAGGGTCATTTCATTCTGTTTGGCAGCCTAGGCCTATCTATGTTCTCAATTGGGTTGGTATTTGTGTTTCACTTGACAAGGAACTACGTTAATGGAACTTTTGGCATTGAGTTACTTAGCAAGGCTTTCTGTGGTTGTCAAACAAAATAGGCCTGATCGATATCCTGATCCCATTGTCTGTCTGTATGCTGGCTAGCCAAAGAACAGCGGAGATTACATCCAATTACTGTTTATAATTATGATAATTGCACCTAATTCCTTGTTGCCCAGGATGGATTATGAATCATTATTGATCAGTTATACCAGCACATGAAATGTAATGTTACACTTCCCTCCTCATGAATAGTTATATTCATAGCAGTAATATCGATTCCATGAAATTTGAAATCTTCATTTCTGTTAACACTGAAAAGTTTACTCCTAGTTACACCATCACAACTCAACTCATACGTGTTTACTGTCTGGATTCTGATAGTTCTGAATTTTCATAGAAATTTCCTCATCTTGTTTGTGTAGTTTGTAAAACAGAAATGTAGGCGGCGGTGTTCAGTACTAGATTGTTTATCATGACTGCCACATGGCACCTTAGTGTTGGCATCTCAGCTCTAATTTTTTGTGACCTCATGTAAAAAAGTGTCTTACTTTGAGACTCTTGACCAAAAGATAGTTGTCTGGGTAACCTAATATTACCTGTACTAAGCTGTAATTATACAAATACTTGTGGTTTAGTTGGGCGGTTTGGTGAATAATTGTAATTGCTAGTTTCACTATCAGCTGGTAGCGGTACTTTTAATCAGCTGTTTGTCACATTTGGATAGCCTACATCAGCGATAACCTGAAAACCTACATCTATAATCAGCAATGTGTTATAATAACAATCTTAAAAATCAATAGAAAAGAAGGACATAGGATGCTTTCTGGAATGGAGGGATATAAGTCACAAAAATGGAAAGCTGAAGCTCTGCGTTTTTGTATGTCAGGATATCAAATCCATCAGTCCATCTTCGGTTTGAAAGTTTAGTTCTTAGTGGGGACTGGGAGGGAGGTGGTTAGAATCAGTACCATTATTTGATCAGTCACAGAGCTTGCCGTACCACTCTGAGTGACTATTTGATTAATGAGCCGGCGGCGGTAAATGAGAGGTAGTCATGTGAATCAGCTGATCGGTATGTGAAGGAAATCCTCTGACATTAAATTACCCCTGCCGCCACCAGTTTGGTTAGAGCTAAGCCCTCATTTCTAAGTTTTTCAAATATTTTGTTTATAGCGGACAAACTGATCAAGATCCAGCTGATCAAGCAAGCGCTTATATTAACCACTTTTCGATAGAGAAAAGTTATAGTTCTATACCTGTGCTAGGGGGTCACAAAAGAGAATTGAGGCTGATGTCAGATGTCAGATGGAAGTGGAAGGGTATGTCACATGAATCATCTGACTGTCCTGTAGGGAAATCCTTTTCCAGACTCCTTTTTATCTTGCTTTTCTGACCTCCTCTTAACCTTTAACCCATCATGCTCTGCCGCCTGAACACTGTGATGCCCAAACCAAAATATTTCTAGGCCTTCCATGGTTTAATCTCATGTGGCTCAGCTGATGGCTATAAGGGAAATCCTGTTGCATCAAAACACATTATATCAACTACCAGTTGCACATTGACTGCTCCTTTTCGTTTTGTATACCATTTGATACAGTAAGCAATTCTTGACAGGTTTATCTTCAAGCTAAAGATTGTTTGCCCCCCTTGGCATTTGTGTCAAGCCATTTTGTGTTGAGTATCAGTCTGTTACTGTGGCTGTTTGAGGTAAATAATGTCAATGACCGTTTCGGATATAAACATATCATACCATCGATAAACTGCCTAGCTATTGAAAGTTTTAGTACTCGGAATGGTTAATGTACCTGTCCTCAATCGCCTGGATGAGTAAGTACAGGGCCGCGCGTAGGGCGGAGGTATCTGCTGTAACGTGGAAGCCTGTAGTCATGCCAAGCAGCTGATTAAAAAATTACCTTACGGCTTCCCTCATGCATAAAACGTGTAGCACGTTATATTATACACCCTATCCTAATTCATCACTTTGTAATTAATGTTGGTCAGGCCTGAATGGGATATTGATGATGAATTTAGCATAGACTAGGAAGGCCTTCATATTGAACAGAGGAAATTATTAAGGCTGAAGCCTGATGGAGCTCTATAGAAGCATGGGATGAGATGGTCTCTGAGCCGTTGATAACAAAGGCCAGTATGAACGGACACGTTAGGGTAAAGAATGGCAAATCAAGCCTAATATATAATACACTCACTACCCGGGGTCACAGAACGCTCTGTATGTAGGCTGCTGATCTGTGTTTTGTTCTCAAAGGCAGCAGATGGATTTTGGCAGCCTCTTGTATTGCCATGTTGTTGTAAAGTTCGCTGACTTTCGGTCAATACCATTCAAAAAGTTCAGCTGAGAGAGCCTAGTCAATGACCTATAGAGATCTCCCTACAATTGCATATCCCTGCTGTCGTTAATAGGTTATGCAAAGGAATGCTGCTATAATAATTAGTACTACTAATGAGTGTGAGGAGTGAATGCACTGCTAAGCTTCCGGACATTGACTGAATAACCATACCTTGAGTTTAGGTGAAAAAACTCTCATGAATCGACCATTTTTGTTCTACAAGTTCAAAAGCTGTTACATGAGGCTAATTAATGTCGGAGTTTGCTGGCTGATTGTTCAACCTAAAATTTTTAACAACATTACAGTGCTAAGCATTTTCATACTGCTCCTTCGAGCAAATCTGTGAAATCCTAATCTGCTGAGAAGATCAGTAGGGAAGGCGTAATTTTGTAAAACCCACTCGACTTGTTTACTATTTTGTCCTCTGTTAGTTTGGTAATATTCTGTAATATGTAGAAAAGCTTTTGTTTTTCTGCAGCAGATTCATTTAATACTTTGAAAGGTCCTACCTTATGTATGGAATTAAAAATATGTGGTCTATGAGCTAAAATAACAATTCTGACCAGTCAAAACAACATAACACTGCTATTAATAGCATAATCATGAGGCGGAATGCATGCGCCTTGTGTCTGACTGACATTTTGTGCCTGTTTATTGCAGTGGGTTGTTTTTTATTGATCAGCTGATCAGCGTTTCGGTGACTTAGTGAAATTCTGAGTTGACCTCAGGGTTAGCCAGTATTTATTATGTATGAGCTAGTCAATCTTACTAAGATCTTCCCAGACAGTACTTCACATCCATCTATGGTGAACCTTAGTTTGTAGCTCAAGGTCTGCCATCACAACACGTTCCTCTTGAGGTTATTATCAGTAAAAAAGTGTTACAAAGTTCCTGTCTCTGCCTACCTCCTAGTTACACACCTTCGCACACCCTCTTTCTTGTAGCTGAAATGTCACCTTTTGTAGGTGACCCCTTTTCTAACAAATGACACGTAAATAAATGTACTTATTTGAATGCATCACTGTGACTTTTGATTTATTTTGTATGTTTACCCAAATTTTTCTCATCAATGACTACATTATAATATATCAATGTCTTCTTTGTTGTAGTTGATAGATATAGGAGAAGATATAACAGTACCAGATGATTTTACCGAGGAGGAGCTGAAGACAGGAATGTGGTGGAGACATCTGTTATCTGGTGGATCTGCTGGAGCTGTCAGCAGGACTTGTACAGCTCCGCTAGACAGGCTTAAAGTATTACTACAGGTAATATAACAATGACGTTTACTTAGTTTGCTGCTTTTGTGAAAACTAAGCAATTGTGATGTCTCCAGGGCATGCTAGTCATATGTTCGGAAAAAGTGTGCATAGTTAGTAATATGTTTGGAGCACACCCTGAGATGAGAATTGTTCTATCTAGGTCGGGCAGTTTGTGTTTCCTCATAAAAAAATGCAGAGATGATCAAACTATTCTGGCCCTGCGACATGACTGGTTGCAATCCAATAATCTTATTCTTACCCATGATTGTTCCCAACGAAATCCACCTGTAAATAAGCTTAGTTATAGTGCTACACAGATGGATGGTGCACATGGAAATTCATGAAGTTTGTAGAAGAGCTCAAGATTAGTTTTCAAAGCTATTTTTATCGCTACTGCGAAAGCTATTATAACCTACGCCAATACTTTCATCAGACTGAAATAACGTTACGTTGTGACAAGTCATGTGACCTGCAGGGAGCCATCAAAACAAGCAAATAAACAAAACCAAGAGAAGCTATTATTATCTGGCTATATTTCAGGAAGTTATGTGCATCCATCCTCAAAACTTTACAAGATGTAATTTGAGACATTGATGGATATAATGTGAAAGTGAGAATGTGATTGACCAATTGGCCCAAAAGTTATGAGTGAAAAACCATGCAGAGAAGCATGATGGTTCGACGGTAGTTATTCATTTTCAATTTACAAAAATTACACTAATAATAAATGATTATTTAAATTGTAGGTGCATGGCTCCACTAAGAATAAGTTAGGTATCGTATCAGGATTTAAAGATTTAATAAAGGAAGGAGGCTGCAAGGGGCTGTGGAGAGGTAATGGAGTCAATGTCATCAAAATAGCCCCAGAAACTGCCATGAAGTTTATGGCTTATGAGCAGGTATGTACAATCTTTTACCTACAGGGGCAGCATTTAAACTCATAGCAGTTTATTTCTATTTTGCAGTTATTTTGGGATATATCTGTCAAAAATATGCTATAGTTCCTCTTTGATCACGCCATGCGCTATATTAGGACTGTCTATTAAAACCCTCCTAGATATATCTTGTGAAATGTCTTAATATAACATACAATTCATTCGCTTGGTTAGTAAATGTCAGCTTGTCCATTGCAAAGACAATGCACTTCCCAAAAAACTGTGAGCAGAGTGGAACTAGAATTGTTCATACAATGGTATCTAGATACTATTGTATCTTAATTTTTAACCTGTGAAATCAAAAACTTAAGTGACACAAATATATTATAGAACTTGATATTGATTCTCAAACATAGTATGAATTCCTATTGTAACAGCTGAATGCATGGGCTATCTGAGTACCAGCTGCCAAGAGGCAGATGGAGTATCCGTCCCTGACGCTAGTGAGTGTTATTATCGTGAGGTTCTATTTTTGGTTACAGATGAAGAAGTTTATAAAATCTATGAAACAGACAGATAATATAACAGCAGTAGACAGATTTCTAGCTGGTTCTACAGCAGGTGCCATCTCACAAACGGTCATCTACCCAATGGAGGTAAGTTACTCTGAATATTGCTGTAAGGGCTACTTACATGTTAACAGGGAATCTAATCACGTATAAATAACAAATAAATAACAAATAAATAACAAATAAATTATAAGAGGAAAGTAAAATGTAGCAATTTCACCTATCGATAGTTGTATAGTATTTACTGCTAATTACATGTTCCTCGAAGAGTAGCTTCCAGTTCCCGTTCCTGGAGCTCCTGGCGGAGAGGCACATTTTAAGATCGCGTTTAATTTAATTGTTGCTGGTTTTCACCACTACCTTAATAGCCTGCCACAGGGTGATACAGAGTTACATAGCTGAGCAGTAAATAGGAAGTAACTAAAAGGGCTATTTTTGGTAACAACTAGGACTTTTTTTGTGTGACAGTATGACATTATGTAATGAATGCCAAACTATGACCCTATTTAATTTGTTTCTGTATTGTTAAATGCCTTTGTAAACTGACTTCCTCAGCTCTCTCATCCTGTTGTTCAATATTATAAGCATCGTTATTGCGTTTTTCCGTGTGATAATCTGAAAAGTGGGAGTTATGCTCTCATTGAACATTTGTAGGAAAGGATGGATAACCCCAATTTGTAGCCTGAATTAAAAAGTTAATTGTGTCAATAAATTCCATTTATCTAAATAAACTTGCTTTGTTTATTACTTTCATTGCTTTCTTTTACAGGTTATGAAAACTCGCTTAGCGTTGAGGCGGACGGGACAATATAACGGGATTTTCGACTGTGCGTGTAAATTATTTAAGAATGAAGGACTAGGAGTATTCTATAGAGGCTATATACCCAATCTAATAGGGATTATACCGTATGCTGGTATAGATCTCATGGTATACGAGGTGAGTGAGCATTTATCTAAGTCGAAGAATCCGAATCAATAATTTTTACATTAGATAGGCTTTGTCAGTCTTCTACCTGAGCAAAGGTTTTGTTTAACTTGAATTGAACTAGTGGGCGAAGAAAGTTAAGTCCTACTTTTGGCCATTTACAAGCAAGAACCTCACCTTTTCAGTTCTTTTACTCTACTCTAGATTCCCAATTGACCAGTAGACAAAAAAAGTTAAATCCTACTTTTAGCCTATTTGCTTGAGAAACTTTATAGCCCACAAGCATAAAACACAATCTCTTAACTATACACCTTTATTTGCAGACACTGAAATCACAATATATAGCTAGTCATCCTGAAAAAGCTGAACCAGATATCAAAGCCTTGTTACTCTGCGGCACAACAAGCTCAACATGCGGGCAGCTAGCCAGCTACCCACTAGCACTAATACGGACAAGAATGCAGGCTAAGCCTGAGAAACACCAGAGTATGATAGGTAAGGCTAAACAAGATATTCTATTATAATTATAATACCCTAGAGGTGGAAAAATTAGATTTGGTAACTTTATGTTAGACAGCACCAATTGCGCAAGCTAAGGAGGGAGTCTATATAAGGTCTATAAGAGGTCTATAAGAGGTCTATAAGAGGTCTATAAGAGGTCTATAAGAGGTCTATAAGAGGTCTATAAGAGGTCTATAAGAGGTCTATAAGAGGTCTATAAGAGGTCTATAAGAGGTCTATAAGAGGTCTATAAGAGGTCTATAAGAGGTCTATAAGAGGTCTATAAGAGGTCTATAAGAGGTCTATAAGAGGTTTTGTGACTGTTTACAAGCCATCAACCAATTATTTTAAGCATGCTTGAAATGGGATGTTTGGGTGCTCAGCAATTGAACGTAGAACAAAAGCTGGTAAGATTGGCAGCTTTTGAGCCCTCACTGCTCCCTTTGTATTTGTAGAGCCAAAAAATACATGTTGGGACTTTCATAAACTAATGGAAGAAATCATTCATCAATGGTAGGGGGTGGCAATAATAAGTCCTTACCTATTGTGATTCTTGGTTCTTAAATAGCCTAGAGTAGTAGATTCTGGAAAATTTTTTGTTCATCCAAGTGTTCTCTTATTTTGTAGCTGTAGGTAAAACAATACTACAACAAGATGGATTCACAGGGTTATATAGAGGAATATTACCTAACTTCCTGAAGGTCGCTCCCGCCGTGTCTATAAGCTACGTTGTGTACGAACATGTTAGAAAATTACTAGGTGTGACAATGACTTGAAATCTTACGGCGGCGTATACAAGGCGTATACTACGTCTAATATTAGGAAATTATGGACAGCTGAGCGCCATGAATGGAGTCAAAGAGTATCAGTATGTCTCGTGTCTGCTGATTGGATGGATCGGTTCTGGAGCTTTTTAGTCAGCAGTAGAGAAAAAACTGTTTCGCCTGATGATACTAAAACTCGTGTTAATTGAATGTGGAGGGTTTTTATGTTGATATGCACTTTTTTCAACATGCAGAAAAGAATTATTCTTACAGCTGTAGGCTTTTGTAAGCTAAATTTGATGGGCAAAATTTTTTAAGCATTTTCGAGGGCAGAAAGATTACCAGCTTATTTATATGTGAGCTGAGCGCTGCCGTTTCTGGATACACAAGTCAGCATTCCTTACCTAGTCGTTACCATTACAATCCAATCACTTCTTATACTCATTCATTGTATGTTATACATGATGTGCCGGCATAAAATTACACCATTTGTGTGGGTTTTACTGTTAGCTCAGTTAGCCTTAGAACCTCAGGTGTGCCCACCCTTCAGGGTCATCACCTCATATCACTATCTGAGATACTAAGGGTTACTGATTATATGCTATCTATCAGTGATACATACATATGCATGTTGGGTATAGAGCAATGGTTACATTAATATCTCTGAAAAGGCAAAGTAGATTAGCTCACTCTTTTTTCATTACTCATGTTTCTGTTCTTCTCTTTGTTTTTTCTTTGAATGTCTAGTAGAAACTGGATTATCTCTTCAGGGATTATGAATAAAATTCTTAGAAATCTATTTTTACTGCAGAAATGTTATGTTACACAGGCCCGTAGTTCTAGGGGAGGCAGGGGTGCTCCTCCTCCCCTAGAATGCTCAATAGAGTGGCCTTGAAATGCTATAATTGAATATTCCATATCCGAACCCCAGACTCCACAGGAGAAGCTTACAATGGGGCTACCCAACCTGGTTTAACTTCACACCCTCAAGGATTTTCACCTCCCTTACCATTACGCCCCTGTTATACACTCCACATCTACCTTATGGTGTAACTGACTACATCTACCTTATGGTGTAACTGACTACATCTACCTTATGGTGTAACTGACTACATCTACCTTATGGTGTAACTGACTACATCTACCTTATGGTGTAACTGACTACATCTACATTATGGTGTAACTGACTACATCTACCTTATGGTGTAACTGACTACATCTACCTTATGGTGTAACTGACTACATCTACCTTATGGTGTAACTGACTACATCTAGCTTATCCTGTAACTGACTACATCTACCTTATCGTGTAACTGACTACATCTACCTTATGGTGTAACTGACTACATCTACCTTATGGTGTAACTGACTACATCTAGCTTATCGTGTAACTGACTACATCTACCTTATCGTGTAACTGACTACATCTACCTTATCGTGTAACTGACTACATCTAGCTTATCGTGTAACTGACTACATCTACCTTATGGTGTAACTGACTACATCTACCTTATGGTGTAACTGACTACATCTACCTTATGGTGTAACTGACTACATCTACCTTATGGTGTAACTGACTACATCTACCTTATGGTGTAACTGACTACATCTACCTTATGGTGTAACTGACTACATCTACCTTATGGTGTAACTGACTACATCTACCTTATGGTGTAACTGACTACATCTACCTTATGGTGTAACTGACTACATCTACCTTATGGTGTAACTGACTACATCTACCTTATGGTGTAACTGACTACATCTACCTTATGGTGTAACTGACTACATCTACCTGATGGTGTAACTGACTACATCTACCTTATCGTGTAACTGACTACATCTATTTTATGGTGTAACTGACTACATCTACCTTATGGTGTAACTGACTACATCTACCTTATCGTGTAACTGACTACATGTTGTATTACTTGCCGGCAGTGTGTAATCTATCCCAGTATATCCTTCTACATTGAAATACCCGCTAGTGCCTCTTGTAGTATTGGTGACAACAGAAATAGATTTAGACTATGCCTCACAATGGTAGCTTGACCTTAATTTGCTTGTCATTAAGGCCAATCAAAAACTCTGTGTGGTAGGAAAGTAAATCATAAAACTGGTAAATCCCGATCAGGGCGAAACACTGCTGGCCCAACTGTCAGACAGGCTTATAACTTAGTAAGGGGATTACAAAGCCATTATTGGAGTGATCAGTATATTTATTTCTTACCTGAGGTAGTACTACCCCCCCCCCCCTTCCTCCCCACCCCATACCTAAGTAAGTTTAGTAAATAGATGTCAGATTGGTTGACAATTTCATAGCTATAGTAGCCTTTCTGCTCAGGTAAATTGTTATTGTTTTCAGATTCACATCAGTACATATATCACCTGTGAACTAGGGCAATCTCAAAAGGGATCTAATTGGGACAAAACCGCACAGGTCAAGATTTCATTGTGAGCAACATAGGATTGATTCTTAGATATTTCATTACATCCCGACTATTTCCTTCTGGTGCTTACATAACACAATGATGTATGAATTATATGTACAATTAAGGATATTTCTGGCAGTATAGGCAGTTACACCATTACAGAAATACATAGAAAGGCCTTCAAAGGAAAGAGAGACAACTTCACAACCACTTGAAAATTGAAATTCATGAACAGATATATAGAACACAGTCTTGTTTATTTAAATAATAATGATTTTTCCCTCAGACAGTCAATGTGATAACCTCTCGAGCTATACGGAGTACATTATTAGAATGGTGAGGCGTCACCAGCTAACATAGACTTGGGTAGATTCACCTTCATAGCTGCTTCTATAACAGCAGACACCCCGTAGCCTGGTGGTGGTCTCTTGGGGTTATCACGAGTCTCGCTCCAAGGGCCGCATGTCAGACAGAATCCATAGCAGTTCCTGAACCACCATCCACCTGAATAGTCAGCTAAAATAACACACAAAGACATTATGAAGGGACCAACTGTTTCACTAGTGTCAGGTTTTAGAACAGCAGCCAAATTGTTATTTTGGGTCAGTTTTACAGGATGACTATGAAGGTTTGGCAGGAAGTTTCATGTGACCCATGTGTTGTGTATATATTGTCATTTTTTCAGGCCAAATGATAAAGATAAGCCAGAGTTTAGCACTTTGGCAAAACTTTCAGGTCTATTTGTATAGACCTGATATAGGGGGATTTGTTTAGGTCTGGACGAGCAAAGCCGGATAGGGTTGAAGTTTTTAATCTGTTGATGCACTTGATCTAAGTTTAACATATCAACGCTTTTACTAGACAGGTGTAGATATAGGTGTAGATCTATCTTTAGTATCTATCTATGGATACATTTCCAGCTCCTTTCTGTTTTTCCCGACGCTGAACACTGAACAATTGGTGGGGGATTTTATGATGGATTTGAGAGTGCCATTTTAACAATGTGTTATCATACATAATAACATCAAATAAATGTCTTATCATAATACCCTAATTGTATATCATTGATTTGTCTATTTCTGTCATTTCTCTTCACTGGAATTGGAGTCACTACCCTTCCAGCTGACAGCAGTTTATCAATTGAAAGGTACAACTAAGACACTATATGGAGCCTTAGAATCGAGGCACTGAGGCCTTCAATTGTTGGTGATAATGGGACATTGAATTGTGTAGTAACATTGGTGTTATCATTATCTTACAGTTCACAAACCAGGTTTTATTTCTATTAATTATCGGCTTTGATTGGATTAAGAGGTTTAAACTTGCAATGGATTAAGCAGCTGCGTGTGACGAGATTGATACAAATGTTTGGAAATAAAGAAGAAAAATGACATCAAAACACTGATGGGATGCTCATGGTTGAGCATAATTTTTTCAACCTCAAAATTCATTCAAAATTGGTTAAGTTAGCAACAAAAAACCTGGACTGTGGACTGCAAACCAATGATTGCATCAATGATACTACACATTCCAATATCGTAACGTCACCTATAATCAAGTGCCTCACTTCAACTTCATGTAATGTCCTGACTAGGCTAGTTATAAGGTCTATGGTCAGGGCTGCAAACTAATCTTTGTTGAAAAAAATATCAATGCGGATGGTAGGCTCCGGTGCGGGAGGGGCTCCGGTGCGGGAGGGGCTCCGGTGCGGGAGGGGCTCCGGTGCGGGAGGGGCTCCGGTGCGGGAGGGGCTCCGGTGCGGGAGGGGCTCCAGAGCGCTCTCCTGTGGAAATTTTTTTTTTACATTGAGGCCCTAAAATATGGGGACCCTTGGAAAAAAGAGCAGATCTCCTATTAAAAGGCTGGAGTTGGCATCCCTGTCTTATGGTGGCAATTGATGAGAATGATTTAAGTCATCGTGTAAACCTTGATCATAAGAAGAACTGGTTTATCGTTTCATCATGATAGGTGATTCTGAGCTGCGTACCTGCACAGTTCCCATCAGTTTTGTCATCAAAATCTTTATCTCTGGTTGAAAACTTGTACCCTTCATGAGTCCATTCTGGTTTTTGTGCTATGTCACCCGCGTTGCCTTTAATAAAATAATATACTGGAAGAATTCACACAGTACACCAGCGTTATGTGTATGTTTATGTATCCTTATAATATGAAGCATTAATGTTACGCATTATAATGCAATGATAATTAGAAGCTGAATTCTCCTGGGTGCCATTAGCTCCACAAACAGTGGTAAAATAGTACAAAAACAGAAACCAATGCAGTAGTAGTTATCCGCACCACACTGTAAGGGTTAACCATCACATATCAATCAATCAGATGCTGTTTTCTATTCCATTTTCTGAAGTAAGAACCTCGGTGCTCACAATCATTAGAGCACATGACAATTATGCAGTCAGAGAACAATATGCCAGGCCTTTCTATGTTCAACTTCAAGCTATAGTAGCGCTTTTGTGATTGTGATATTTGCTTAGGTAAAAATTAAATATGGTGCATCACATGCCAAATATATTTCAAACATGTTCCCCAACATCAGTGGACCATGTTCAGCATTTCATACATATTTATATCTTATAGAGCGATAAAGTGGTTAGATTGTTGGGAGAAGTTAAGAAGAATTTCCATTTTAGAAAAAGCAAATAGTTTCAAATGTGTCCAGATGCTATTTAAAAGGCTGCCACAGTGCTCTAAACTAGACTGAGACCTTCAATATGATACCAAACATGGCTTTAGATAAGAATAAAACGTACCACTGTAACCACTGAACTCCTCGAGTGTATAATCTGTGCTCTCATCGCCCACTCTGAACTTATCATAGATAGCATAGGAAGGCCGCTCTGGTATATTCAGATCTGGTACACTCATATACACAATATCTATCCTCAACTTTGCTTCATTACTCTCGGTGAGCAGATGGATATTATCCAACCCTAGAGATGTAATATAACATTAGAGAACCTAATTCACTGCAGGTCGTTAGAGTAGCTCAGACTATGTACTAGACTTTGTATTAAGGAGGAAGGGTGGGAAGACAACCCATGACAACTTTTACTATCCTAGCATGCGGAATAATTGTTGAAAAGTCCTTTCTCGTTGTAATACCTAACATCACTGGTGCCAACAACAACTCATTTATAGTTCGTATAGTTTTGCTCACCCAACCAATATTCTCCATTCACATCGCCAAACCCGTTCTTATAGTCATCGAACAGCCGGTCAAAGTCAGTCGATCCGTCATATCTCTTAAGAAATGTGATCCATGGTCCACCAGCAGACTCCACATCACACCAAACCTTTAAGTATTAACTCAGAGCGATGATATGCGATCACTGATTTATATATCAGTGTATGCGATATAATATGAATTAACCGAGATCAGCTATTAAACTTATCAACTTACTTCTACAGACACAAAGCTAACACTGACTGAATGAATGCTACAACAAAAACACACAAACATTTAGATATATGTTACCCTCATTGTCTTGTTTTTCACAATGATATCTGCCACTCCACTACTCTTCAGACCATAACAGAGATTGGTTGGTAGATTCTCATCGTCCTCTCCTATGATGTTCCTTTTCTTAACCTGATCTGCATAGCAGAAGACTAACAGAGTCAGAAGCAGCCACATAAAATTTACCAACATGATCATTCAATGTATAAGCGATAATATGGAGGTAAGTCGTTATGCTTTGTCAGTTTTATACCCGTATCGGATACATTAGCGTGATCAGTAATCAGTTCACACCTGGATGTTCACATCAATATTACTATACAAGTTCTCAGGCCAATACTCAGGGAGAAGTATGTGTATGTATTTATTATAAGCCAGGCTGTATAACCAAAACAATAAGAGAATCGACCAACGACTGGCACTATGATGGTACCAATGAGAAATTTAAAAGGAGTCAAAGTTGTTTGGTATTCCGTGTCCCATGTGAGATCTTTTCATAGAACCAAAGCAATGGTCCCCAGGCACTGCTTTCTTGCTCCATCTGTGTTTATCAGTTGTTGCTTGGATGTATGAGTGATTGACTTTAAATCGATGGATGGGGGAGGGCGGTGCTGACAGACTTTTTGGCCGATGATTAGAAAATTCATGCCCATTCACCTTACCATGTCTCTCCGTCCGTTATGTGTTTTCATGATGAACAACAATTTGATGAATTTGATGGTATTCAAACATTTTCAACGTGATAATTTCCGACCAAGCCATTTGAACCAATTTTCAACCAAGGCAAATTCCCTCCGAACCAATTTCCCACTGAGATTTATTTCCCCAAGCGATTTCCCATCAAGACAAGTTTCCTTTGACCACAGACAGTGAGCTGTGCTGTTTTACCAACTAAAAATATTACCACTTTTATCCCGATAACTGTAAATTGCTGAACAGGCTGAACAGGCTGAACAGGCTGAACAGGCTGAACAGGCTGAACATGCTGAACAGCTGAACAGAATTTCTCAGACTACTATTTTTGATTCTTTACATGATTTGCTAATTTTGAACAAGCCTGGACAACTCCTTATAATCTGCTGGATTCTTAACTTATAATTATTAAGTTTTCAATTGCCTTTGTTTCCTTCTATTAATTTATCCACAGTGAATTTTTGGGTATTACACTTAGTGAAAGGATGGCATCGTACTAATACTAATAATGTTTCTGGTTTCCTAAACACCATCAGATTTTGTCAGATTTGTCACATTGATTGCTTCATTTGCTTGCACTCATTGATATGAATTTATGGATCAGTGGTAAAACACACAGCGTGGCTATTTGTGAAGATATGTCATCAGTATAGATTTTTATCAAGATAAATAATGCTATAAATCTTGCAGCTTTTACATTACGCATGATTGACGTACCAGTAACCGCCTTCAAAAACTCAGGCATGCGCTTACGAGGGACAGCTATAACAGATTCTGAACGTGTGGACCAATCAAAGATGAGAAATGCAGTCGAGCAACCATACATGAATAGCCATACGCCTGCTCAGAGTTAGATATGTACCCCACATTCATATAATATATACTATTATAATATATACTATTATGTTTGAGTTAAGTTATTCGCAGCCACAGAAAAGAATACAAAAAACAATTTTAGTCTGAGAAATTCAGTTCAGTCTGTTCAGCCTGTTCGGCAATTTACAGTTACCGCTTTTATCCTATTGTAGTATGATTCATGTTTTTTAAATATAATTAACAAACCAGGGAGAACGTTGCTGAGATGAGAATTAATGCCAATAAAAGAGATAGAAAAAACAGTTAGTCATTATCAATAATGAAATTTCAGTTCCTATCAAAATGATGACACAATATGCGGGTCATGACACAACGATGACACAATATGCTTGTTCTTTACAAACTGATGATGCAATAATTATGCTGGCTGTTAATTGAATAGTAAAAATCAAGGACCACAGTAACTAAAAACTACCAATAGCGAAGTAATCTTTAAGTATGAGCGTGAAGAAGTAAAACTCATAGCCGGTGGAGACTAATGCATATTATCTCGGTACACAAGACGAGAATTTTACACGCTTAAGTTATGTAGGTTTATGTTCTGAATCAGTATGGTAAAACCCTGGTTTATGATCTTAATTTCAGTTCTGGGGTAGAGTGTTTTTTAATCAAGCCAGAATCTCATGTGGCTCAGCTGATGGCTATAAGGGAAATCCTGTTGCATCAAAACACATTATATCAACTACCATTTGCACATTGACTGTTCCTTTTCGTTTTGTATACCATTTGATATAGTAAGCAATTCTGGACAGGTTTATCTTCAAGCTAAAGATTGTTTGCCCCCCTTGGCATTTGTGTCAAGCCATTTTGTGTTGAGTATCAGTCTGTTACTGTGGCTGTTTGAGGTAAATAATGTCAATGACCGTTTCGGATATAAACATATCATACCATCGATAAACTGCCTAGCTAATGAAAATTTTAGTACTCGGAATGGTTAATGTACCTGTCCTCAATCGCCTGGATGAGTAAGTACAGGGCCGCGCGTAGGGCGAAGGTATCTGCTGTAACGTGGAAGCCTGTAGTCATGCCAAGCAGCTGATTAAATAGAAAAAAAATTCCCTTACGGCTTCCCTCATGCATAAAACGTGTAGCACGTTATATTATACACCCTATCCTAATTCACCACTATGTAAATTAATGTTGGTCAGGCCTGAATGGGATATTGATGATGAATTTAGCATAGACTACTAGGGCCTTCATATTGAACAGAGGAAATTATTAAGGCTGAAGCCTGATGGAGCTCTATAGAAGCATGGGATGAGATGGTCTCTGAGCCGTTGATAACAAAGGCCAGTATGAACGGACACGTTTGGGTAAAGAATGGCAAATCAAGCCTAATATATAATACACTCACTACCCGGGGTCACAGAACGCTCTGTATGTAGGCTGCTGATCTGTGTTTTGTTCTCAAAGGCAGCAGATGGAGTTTGGCAGCCTCTTGTATTGCCGTGTTGTTGTAAAGTTCGCTGACTTTCGGTCAATACCATTCAAAAAGTTCAGCTGAGAGAGCCTAGTCAATAACCTATCGAGATCTCGCTACAATTGCATATCCCTGCTGTCGTTAATAGGTTATGCAAAGGAATGCTGCTACAATAATTAGTACAACAATGAGTTTGAGGAGTGAATGCACTGCTAAGCTTCCGGACATTGACTGAATAACCATACCTTGAGTTTAGGTGAAAAAACTCTCATGAATCGACCATTCTTGTTCTACAAGTTCAAAAGCTTTACATGAGGCTAATTAATGTTGGCGATGCCAGCTGATTGTTCAACCTAAAATGTTTAACAACAGTGCTAAGCATTTTCATACTGCTCCTACGAGCAAAGCTGTGAAATCCTAAGCTGCTGAGGAGATCGGTAGGGAAGGCGTAAATTTGTAAAACCCACTAGACTTGTTTACTATTTTTACCTCTGTTAGTTTGGTAATATTCTGTAATATGTAGAAAAGCTTTTGTTTTTCTGCAGCAGATTCATTTAATACTTGGAAAGGTCCTACTTTATGTATGGAATTAAAAATATGTGGTCTATGAGCTAAAATAACAATCCTGACCAGTCAAAACAACATAACACTGCTATTAATAGCATAATCATGCGGAATGCATGCGCCTCGTGTCTGACTGACATTTTGTGCCTGTTTATGGCAGCGGGTTGTTTTTTATTGATCAGCTGATCAGCGTTTCCGTGACTTAGTGCAATTCTGAGTTGACCTCAGGGTTAGCCAGTATTTATTATGTATGAGCTAGTCAATCTTACTAAGATCTTCCCAGACAGTACTTTACATCCATCTATGGTGAACCTTAGTTTGTAGCTCAAGGTCTGCCATCACAACACGGTCCTCTTGAGGTTATTATCAGTGAAAAAGTGTTACAAAGTTCCTGTCTCTGCCTACCTCCTAGTTACACACCTTCGCACACCCTCTTTCTTGTACCTGAAATGTCACCTTTTGTAGGTGACCCCTTTTCTAACAAATGACACGTAAATAAATGTACTTATTTGAATGCATCACTGTGACTTTTGATTTTGAGGCTGGTTTATTTTGTATGTTTACCCAAATCTTTCTCATCAATGACTACATTATAATATATGAGTGTCTTCTTTGTTGTAGTTGATAGATATAGGAGAAGATATAACAGTACCAGATGATTTTACCGAGGAGGAGCTGAAGACAGGAATGTGGTGGAGACATCTGTTATCTGGTGGATCTGCTGGAGCTGTCAGCAGGACGTGTACAGCTCAGCTAGACAGGCTTAAAGTATTACTACAGGTAATATAACAATGACGTGTACTTAGTTTGCTGCTTTTGTGAATACTAAGCAATTGTGATGTCTCCAGGGCATGCTAGTCATTGTGCATAGTTAGTAATATGTTTGAAGCACACCCTGAGATGAGAATTGCTCTATCTAGGTCGGGCAGTTTATGTTTCCTCATAAAAAGAAAGCAGAGATGATCAAACTATTCTGGCCCTGCGACATGACTGGTTGCAATCCAATAATCTTATTCTTATCCATGATTGTTCCCAACGAAATCCACCTGTAAATAAGCTTAGTTATAGTGCTACACAGATGGATGGTGTACATGGAAATTCATGAAGTTTGTAGAATAGCTCAAGATAAGTTTTGAAAGCTATCTTTATCGCTACTGCGAAAGCTCTTATAACCTACGCCAATACTTTCATCAGACTGAAATAACGTTACGTTGTGACAAGTCATGTGACCTGCAGGGAGCCATCAAAACAAGCAAATAAACAAAACCAAGAGAAGCTATTATTATCTGGCTATATTTCAGGAAGCTATGTGCATCCATCCTCAAAACTTTACAAGATGTAATTTGAGACATTGATGGATATAATGTGAAAGTGAGAATGTGATTGACCGATTGGCCCAAAAGTTATGAGTGAAAAACCATGCAGAGAAGCATGATGGTTCGACGGTAGTTATTCATTTTCAATTTACAAAAATTACACTAATAACTAAATGATTATTTGAATTGTAGGTGCATGGCTCCATTAAGAATAAGTTAGGTATCGTATCAGGATTTAAAGATTTAATAAAGGAAGGAGGCTGTAAGGGACGGTGGAGAGGAAATGGTGTCAATGTCATCAAAATAGCTCCAGAAACTGCCATGAAGTTTATGGCTTATGAGCAGGTATGTACAATCTTTTACCTACAGGGGCAGCATTTAAACTCATAGCAGTTTATTTCTATTTTGCAGTTATTTTGGGATATTTCTGTCAAAAATATGCTATAGTTCCTCTTTGATCACGCCATGCGCTATATAAGGACTGACTATTAAAAACCTCCTGTGGTTATAGGGTCTAAAATGTCTAAATATAATTTACAATTCATCTGTTTTGTTAGTAAATGTCAGCTTGTCCATGGCAAAGACAATTTACTTTCCAAAAACTTGTCGTGGAGCAGAACCCAGCTGGTACAAAAATGGTATCTAGATACCATTGTATCTAAATTTTCAACTTGTGAAGTCAAAACCTGATTTATTATAATTAGCTCCAATCCCAAAGAATTGAAGCAAATATATTTTAAATTTTGATATTGTTTCTAAGATATCAGTTTGACTCTGAATTCCTATTGTAACAGCTGAATGAATGGGCTTTCCTAGTACCAGCACTGCTGAGAGGCCAATACAAGATCTTTCCCTGACGCTAATGTGAGATTCTATTTTTGGTTACAGATGAAGAAGTTTATAAAATCTATGAAGCAGACAGATAATATAACAGCAGTAGACAGATTTCTAGCTGGTTCTACAGCAGGTGCCATCTCACAAACAGTCATATACCCAATGGAGGTAAGTTACTCAGCTTATTATTATTATTAGCTGTTACGGGAAATTTTATCACCATAAATAACAAAAAATAATGTAAAATGTCGCAAGTTTGCCTCCTGATAGTTGCGTTTACGGCTAATTACATGTTACTAGGAGACTAGCTTCTTTGTCCTGTTGCTGGAGCTCCTGGCTAAGAGGCATAATTTAAGATCCGTGTTCAATTACGTTGTTGTATTTTTGTCATCACTACCTTATTAGTCTGAGATAGGGTGATACAAAGTTCCATATATTGGCAGTAAATAGGGAGTAACTATTGAGCTCTTTCTGGTATGGCAGTATGACATTATGTAATGAATGCACAATTATGAGTCCTTATTTGTCATATTATAGGCCCATGTGAACTTACTTCCTCAAGACAGCTGTCTCCAGTTATTCTTCAACTTTTTAAGGCATCATCATTTTGATGGAAAAAGACGTCGTGTGATCAGAGTGTGTTACTCTGCAAAATGGGAGTCATACTCTCATTGAACATTTGGATACAAGGATGGATAACTTCAAATCGAATTAAAAAATTAATTGCGTCAATAAATTCCATTAATCTTAATAAACTTGCTACGTTTATTATCTTGCTTTCTTTTGCAGGTTATGAAAACTCGCTTAGCGTTGAGGCGGACGGGACAATATAATGGAATTTTCGACTGTGCGTGTAAATTATTTAAGAATGAAGGACTAGGAGTATTCTATAGAGGCTATATACCCAATCTAATAGGGATTATACCGTATGCTGGTATAGATCTCATGGTATACGAGGTGGGTGTACATTTATCTATATGTATAATGAATTTGAAAAAATTTAGATTAGCTTTGGTGCTTAGTATTCTACCCTAGCTAAGGTTTTTTCCAACTAGTGGGCGAAGACAGATATTGTATGACCTGGAGGCGAAAAGCACAAATTGTTAGTTCTTCCACTCTACACTAGCTTAAGTTTTCCGATTGACCAGTAGACGGAAAAAGTTAAATCCTAATTTTGGTAAATTTGCTATAGATGTTTTATGTCCTGCAATCAAAAACCACACCTTATTCTCTCACTATCCACCTTTATTTGCAGACACTGAAATCACAATATATAGCTAGCCATCCTGAAAAAGCTGAACCAGATATCAAAGCCTTGTTACTCTGCGGCACAACAAGCTCAACATGCGGACAGCTAGCCAGCTACCCACTAGCACTAATACGTACAAGAATGCAGGCTAAGCCTGAGAAACACCAAAGTATGATAGGCAAGGCTAAACAAGATATTCCACTACTTTAGTTTTGCTGGTTAAGGGTGGCTTTATGCTAGCTGTTACCAATTTGCTTAAGCTGAGTTGGGATGAGGTTGAGTGACTGTTAGCCAGCCTTAAATTTCCCTATTCAAAGCCCGTCTGCGATAGGGTACTCAATACTTGAGCATAGAACAAAGGCTGGTGGCCTTAGGCAGTTTTGTGAGCCCTCGCTCTTCAGTTAGTTGTTGCATAGCCAGACAATATAGTGTGACTTTCTGCAACTTGCACAAACTAAAAAGGGAGGGGAGAACGCCTACTTTGCCGATGGCATGTAGAGGGGTTTTCGACTTTGTGTAATGAACAATATGGAGTTGTTCATTCTTGAGAATAATATATCTATCCATGTCTTTTCTTGTTTTGTAGCTGTAGGTAAAACGATATTACAACAAGATGGATTCACAGGCTTATATAGAGGAATATTACCTAACTTCCTGAAGGTCGCTCCCGCCGTGTCTATTAGCTACGTTGTGTACGAACATGTTAGAAAATTACTAGGTGTGACAATGACTTGAAAACTTACGACGGCATATACAAGGCGTATAATACCTCAAATATTAGGAAATTATGGACAGCTGAGCGCCATGAACGAAGTCAACGTGTATCAATATGTCTCGAGTCTGCTGATTGGATGGATCGGTTCTGGAGCTTTTTAGTCAAAGCCTCTGCCAGCAGAGAAATACTGTTTCGCCTCATGATACTAAAACTCGTGTTAATTGAATGTGGAGGGTTTTTATGTTGATATACACTTTTTTCAACATGCAGAATAGAATTATTCTTATGTCTGTAGGCTTTTTAAGCTAAATTTGACGGTCAAGATTTTTCTAAGCATTTTCGAGGGCGAGAACATTACCAGCTATTTTATATGTGAGCTGAGCGCTGCCTATTCTGGATACACAAGTCAGCATTCCTTACCTAGTCGTTACCATTACAATCCAATCGCTTCTCATACTCATTCATTGTATGTTATACATGATGTGCCGGCATTAAATTACACCATTTGTGTGGGTTTTACTATTAGCTCAGTTAGTCTTAAAACCTCAGATGTGTCCACCCTTCAGGGTCGTCACCTCATGTCACTATCTGAGATACTAAAACTCACTGTTGCTCTGCTATCTATCAGTGATACATACATATGCATGTTGGGTATAGAGCAATGGTTACATTAATATCTCTGAAAAGGCAAAGTAGATTAGCTCACTCTTTTTACATAACTCATGTTTCTGTTCTTCTCTTTGTTTTTTCTTTGAATGTCTAGTAGAAACTGGATTATCTCTTCAGGGATTACGAATAAAATTCTTAGAAATCTATATTTACTGCAGAAATGTTACGTTATACAGACCCGTAGTTCTAGGGGAGGCAGGGGTGCTCCTCCTCCCTAGGATGCTCAATAGAGCGGCCTTGAAACGCTATAATTGAATATTCCATGTCCGAACCCCGGACTCCACAGGAGAAGCTTACAGTGGGGATACCCAACCTGGTTTAACTTCACACCCTCAAGGATTTTCACCTCCCTTGCCGTTTCTCCTAAACTACGCCCCTGTTATACACTCCATATATACCTTATGGTGTAACTGACTACATCTACCTTATGGTGTAACTGACTACATCTACCTTATGGGGTAACTGACTACATCTACCTTATGGTGTAACTGACTACATCTACCTTATGGGGTAACTGACTACATCTACCTTATGGTGTAACTGACTACATCTACCTTATGGTGTAACTGACTACATCTACCTTATGGTGTAACTGACTACATCTACCTTATGGTGTAACTGACTACATCTACCTTATGGCGTAACTGACTACATCTACCTTATGGTGTAACTGACTACATCTACCTTATGGTGTAACTGACTACATCTACCTTATGGTGTAACTGACTACATCTACCTTATGGTGTAACTGACTACATCTACCTTATGGTGTAACTGACTACATCTACCTTATGGTGTAACTGACTACATCTACCTTATGGTGTAACTGACTACATCTACCTTATGGTGTAACTGACTACATCTACCTTATGGTGTAACTGACTACATCTACCTTATGGGGTAACTGACTACATCTACCTTATGGTGTAACTGACTACTTCTACCTTATGGTGTAACTGACTACATCTACCTTATGGTGTAACTGACTACATCTACCTTATGGTGTAACTGACTACATCTACCTTATGGTGTAACTGACTACATCTACCTTATGGTGTAACTGACTACATCTACCTTATGGGGTAACTGACTACATCTACCTTATGGTGTAACTGACTACATCTACCTTATGGTGTAACTGACTACTTCTACCTTATGGTGTAACTGACTACATCTACCTTATGGTGTAACTGACTACATCTACCTTATGGGGTAACTGACTACATCTACCTTATGGTGTAACTGACTACATCTACCTTATGGTGTAACTGACTACATCTACCTTATGGTGTAACTGACTACATCTACCTTATGGTGTAACTGACTACATCTACCTTATGGGGTAACTGACTACATCTACCTTATGGTGTAACTGACTACATCTACCTTATGGTGTAACTGACTACTTCTACCTTATGGTGTAACTGACTACATCTACCTTATGGGGTAACTGACTACATCTACCTTATGGTGTAACTGACTACATCTACCTTATGGTGTAACTGACTACATCTACCTTATGGTGTAACTGACTACATCTACCTTATGGGGTAACTGACTACATCTACCTTATGGTGTAACTGACTACATCTACCTTATGGTGTAACTGACTACTTCTACCTTATGGTGTAACTGACTACATCTACCTTATGGTTTAACTGACTACATCTACCTTATGGTGTAACTGACTACATCTACCTTATGGTGTAACTGACTACATCTACCTTATGGGGTAACTGACTACATCTACCTTATGGTGTAACTGACTACATCTACCGTATGGTGTAACTGACTACTTCTACCTTATGGTGTAACTGACTACATCTACCTTATGGGGTAACTGACTACATCTACCTTATGGTGTAACTGACTACATCTACCTTATGGTGTAACTGAATACATCTACCTTATGGTGTAACTGACTACATCTACCTTATGGTGTAACTGACTACATCTACCTTATGGTGTAACTGACTACATCTACCTTATGGTGTAACTGACTACATCTACCTTATGGTGTAACTGACTACATCTACCTTATGGTGTAACTGACTACATCTACCTTATGGTGTAACTGACTACATCTACCTTATGGTGTAACTGACTACATCTACCTTATGGTGTAACTGACTACATCTACCTTATGGTGTAACTGACTTCATCTACCTTATGGTGTAACTGACTACATCTACCTTATGGTGTAACTGACTACATCTACCTTATGGTGTAACTGACTACATCTACCTTATGGTGTAACTGACTACATCTACCTTATGGTGTAACTGACTACATCTACCTTATGGGGTAACTGACTACATCTACCTTATGGTGTAACTGACTACATCTACCTTATGGTGTAACTGACTACATCTACCTTATGGTGTAACTGACTACATCTACCTTATGGTGTAACTGACTACATCTACCTCATGGTGTAACTGACTACATCTACCTCATGGTGTAACTGACTACATCTACCTCATGGTGTAACTGACTACATCTACCTTATCGTGTAACTGACTACATGTTGTATTACTTGCCGGCAGTGTGTAATCTATCTCGGTATATCCTTCTACATTGAAATACCCGCTAGTGCCTCTTGTAGTATTGGTGACAACCAAAAGAGATTTAGACTATGCCTCACAATGGTAGCCTGACCTTAATTTGCGTGTCATTAAGGCCAATCAAAAACTCAGTGTGGTAGGAAAGTAAATCACAAATCTGGTAAATCCCGATCAGGGGCGAAACACCGCTGGCCCAAATGTCAGACAGGCTTATAACTTAGTAAGGGGATTACAAAGCCATTATTGGAGTGATCAGTATATTTATCTCTTACCTGAGGTAGTACTCCCCCTCCCTCCCCACCCCATATCTAAGTAAGTTTAGTAAACAGTTGTCTTATTGGTTAATAATTTCATAGCTATTGTAACCTTTCTGCTCAGGTAAGTTGTTATTGTTTTCAATTTCACGCAAGTACATATATCACCTGTGAACTCGGGCAATCTCATAAGGGATCTAATTGGGATAAAACCCGCAGGTCAAGATTTCATTGGAGCAACGTAGGATCAAGGAGTTAAACTCCTAGGTAGGATCGATGATTAAATATTTCATTACATCCTACATGTACAATTAAGGATATTTCTGGCAAGCCGGCAGTATAGGCAGTTACACCATGACAGAAATACGTATATATAAAACAGCCTTCGAAGGAAACAGAGACAACTTCACAATTCCACTTGAAAATTGAAATTCATGAACAGATATAGAACGCAGTCTTGTTTATTTGAATATAATAATTCTGCCCTCAGACAGTCAATGTGATAATCTCTCTAGCTGTACTTATTATAACAGCAATGGGTCACCACCTAACATAGACTTGGGTAGATTCACTTTCATAGCTGCTTCTATAACAGCAGACACCCCATAGCCTGGTGGTGGTCTCTTGGGGTTATCACGAGTCTCGCTCCATGGTCCGCATGTCAGACAGAATACATAGCAGTCCCTGAACCACCATCCACCTGAATAGTCAGCTAAAATAACACACAAAGACATTATGAAGGGACCAACTGTTACACTAGTGTCAGGTTTTAGAACCGCAGCCAAATTGTTATTTTGAGGCAGTTTTACGGGATGACTATGAAGGTTGGGCAGGAAGTTTCATGTGACCCATGTGCTGTGTATCATGTGACCCATGTGTTGTGTATCATGTGACCCATGTGTTGTGTATCATGTGACCCATGTGTTGTGTATCATGTGACCCATGTGTTGTGTATCGTGTGACCGATGTGTTGTGTATATATTGTCATTTTTTCAGGCCAAATGATAAAGATAAGCCAGAGTTTAGCACTTTGGCAAAACTTTCAGGTCTATTTGTATAGACCTGATATAGGGGGATTTGTTTAGGTCTGGACGAGCAAAGCCGGATAGGTTGAAGTTTTTAATCTGTTGATGCACTGGATCTAAGTTTAACATATCAAAGCTTTTACTAGACGGGTGTAGATATAGATGTAGGCCTATATGTATCTTTAGTATCTATCTATGAATACATTTCCAGCTCCTTTCTGATTTTCTCTTGTATAACATACGAACCAAATCAGTAAAGAAACTTCACTTTCCAACGCTGATCGACTGAACTAATGGTATGGGATTTTAAGATAAATTTGAGAGTGCTATTTTAACATTCTGTTATCATACATCATATAAATGTCTTATCATAATTATAATAATAATAATTTTATACCATGGCTTTGTCGCTTTCAGTCATTTTTCTTCACTGAAATCGAAGTCATTACCCTTATAGCTGACATCAGCTTATCAATTATAGAGCGCATACAACTAGAACACTCTATGGAGCTTAAGAATTTAGGCACCGAGGCCTTCATTCGTTGGTGATAATGGAACATTGAATTGTGTAATAGCATTGGTGTTATTATTATCTTACAGTCCACGAACCAGGTTTTATTTTGACTACTTATCCATTATGAGTTTCAAACTTGCAATGGATTTAGCAGCTCGGTGTGAAGATATTGATATTATTGTTTGGAAATAAAGAAGAAAAATAGCATCAAAACGTTGACGATATGCTCATGGTTATTAAGCAATTTTCAACCCAGAAATTCAATCAAATTTGATTGCGTTGTCAACAAAAGACCTGGACTGTGGACTGCAAACCAATGATTGCATCAATGATACTACACATTCCAATGTCGTAGCGTCACCTATAATCAAGTGCCTCACTTCAACTTTATGTAGTGTCCTGACTAGGCTAGTTATAAGGTCTATGGTCAGAGCTGCAAACTAATTTTTGTTGAACAAAATATCTATGCGGATGGTAGGCTCCGGTGCGGGAGGGGCTCCAGAGCGCTCTCCTGTGGAAACTTTTTTTGCATTGAGGCCCTAAAATTAGGGACCCTTGGAAAAAAGAGCAGATCTCCTATTAAAAGGCTGGAGTTGGTATCCCTGTCTGATGGTAGCAATTGATGAGAATGATTTAAGTCACAGTGTAAACCTTGATCATAAGAAGAACTGGTTTATCCTTTCATCATGATAGCTGATTCTGAGCTGCGTACCTGCACAGTTCCCATCAGTTCTGTCATCAAAATCTTTATCTCTGGTTGAAAACTTGTACCCTTTATGAGTCCATTCTGGTTTTCGTGCTATGTCACCTGCGTTGCCTTTAATAAAATAATATACTGGAAGAATTCACACAGTACACCAGCGTTATCATATTTAAGTTTATGTATCCTAATAATATGAAGCATAATGTTACGCATTATAATGCAATGATAATTAGAAGCTGAATTCTCCTGGGTGCCATTAGCTCCACAAACAGTGGTAAAATAGTAAAAAAACAGAAACCAATGCAGTAGTAGTTATCCGCACCACACTGTAAGGGTTAACCATCACATATCAATCAATCAGATGCTGTTTTCTATTCCATTTTCTGAAGTAAGAACCTCGGTGCTCACAATCATTAGGGCACATGAGTCTATTATGAGCTGGTCATCCATCCCTGCCTTATGATACTCAGATACCACGGGTTATCCACCGCTTCTCCACTCAAATACTAACGGGTCATCCACCCGTGCCTGCTGATAGTATCTAGTCATCCATCCCTCCCCTCAAATACTAACGGGTCATCCACCCCTGCCTGCTGAGAGTATCTAGTCATCCACCCCTCCCCTCAACTGGTTTGCCTCACACCAAGCGACAATTATGCAGACAGAGAACAATATGCCAGGCCTTTCTATGTTCAACTCCAAGCTATAGTAGCGCTTTTGTGATTGTGATATTTGCTTAGGTAAAAATTAAATATGGCGCATCACATGCCAAATATCTTTCAAACATGTTCCCCAACATTAGTGGACCATGTTCAGCATTTCATACATATTTATATCTTATAGAACGATAAAGAGGTTGGATTTCAGAAAAAGCAAATAGTTTCAACTGTGTCCAGAGGCTATTTAAAAGGTTGCCACAGTGCTCTAAACTAGACTGAGACCTTCAATATGATACCAAACATGGCTTTAGATAAGAATAAAACGTACCACTGTAACCGCTGATCTCCTCGAGTGTATAATCTGTGCTCTCATTGCCCACTCTGAACTTATCATAGATAGCATAGGAAGGCCGCTCTGGTATATTCCAATCTGGTACACTCATATACACAATATCTATCCTCAACTTTGCTTCATTACTCTCGGTGAGCAGATGAATATTATCCAACCCTAAAGAGATGAAACATAAGATTAGAGAACCTAATTCACTGCAGATCGTTAGAGTAGCTCAGACTATGTACTAGACTTTGTATTTAGGAGGAAGGGTGGGAAGACAACCCATGACAACTTTTACTATCCTAGCATGCGGAATAATTGTTGAAAAGTCCTTTCTCGTTGTAATACCTAACATCACTGGTGCCAGCAACAACTCATTTATAGCTGGTATAGTTTTGCTCACCCAACCAATATTCTCCATTCACATCACCAAACCCGTTCTTATAGTCATCGAACAGCAGGTCAAAGTCAGTCGATCCGCCATATCTCTTAAGAAATGTGATCCATGGTCCACCAGCAGACTCCACATCACACCAAACCTTAAAGTATTAACTCAGAGCGCTGATATGCGATCACTGATTTTTATATCAGTGTATAATATGAATTAACCGAGATCAGCTATTAAACTTATCAACTTACTTCTACAGACACAATGGTAACACAGACTGAATGAATGCTACAACAAAAACACACAAACATTTAGATATATGTTACCCTCATTGTCTTGTTTTTCACAATGATATCTGCCACTCCACTACTCTTCAGACCATAACAGAGATTGGTTGGTAGATTCTCATCGTCCTCTCCTATGATGTTCCTTTTCTTAACCTGATCTGCATAGCAGAAGACTAACAGACTCAGAAGCAGCCACATAAAATTTACCAACATGGTCATTCAATGTATAAGCGATAATATGGAGGTAAGTCGTTATGGTTTGTCAGTTTTATACCCGTATCGGATACATTAGCGTAAGCAGTAATCAGTTCACACCTGGATGGTCACATCAATATTACTATACAGATTCTCAGGCCAATACTCAGGGAGAAGTATGTGTATGTATTTATTATGAGCCAGGCTGTATAACCAAAACAATAAAAGAATCGACCAACGACTGGCACTATGATGGTACCAGAAATTTAAAAGGAGTCAAAGTTGTTTGGTATTCCGTGTCCCATGTGAGATCTTTTCATAGAACCAAAGCAATGGTCCCCAGGCACTGCTTTCTTGCTCCATCTGTATTTAACAGTTGTTGCTTGGATGTATAGGTGATTGACTTTAAATCGATGGGGGAGGGCGGTGCTGACAGACTTTTTGGCTGATGATTAGAAAATTCATGCCCTTTCACCTTACCATGTCTCTCCGTCTGTTCTGTGTTATCATGATGACCAACAATTTGATGAATCTGATGGTATTCAGACATTTTCAACGTGATAATTTCCGACCAAGCCATTTGAACCAATTTTCAACCAAGGCAAATTCCCTCCGAACCGATTTCCCACTGAGATTTATTTCCCCAAGCGATTTCCCATCAAGACAAGTTTCCTTTGACCACAGACAGTGAGCTGTGCTGTTTTACCAACTAAAAATATTACCACTTTTATCCCGGTAACTGTAAATTGCTGAACAGGCTGAACAGGCTAAACAGGCTGAACAGGCTGAACAGGCTGAACATGCTGAACAGCTGAACAGAATTTCTCAGACTACTATTTTTGATTCTTTACATGATTTGCTAATTTTGAACAAGCCTGGACAACTCCTTATAATCTGCTGGATACTTAACTTATAATTATTAAGTTTTCAATTGCCTTTGTTTCCTTCTATTAATTTATCCACAGTAAATTTTTTGGTATTACACTTAGTGAATGGATGGAAGATGAAAGGATGGCATCGTACTAAATAATGTTTCTGGTTTCCTAAACACCATCAGATTTTGTCAGATTTGTTACATTGATTGCTTCATTTGCTTGCCCTCATTGATATGAATTTATGGATCAGTGGTAAAACACACTGCGTGGCTATTTGTGAAGATATGTCATCAGTATAGATTTTTATCAAGATAAATAATGCTATAAATCTTGCAGCTTTTACATTACGCATGATTGACGTACCAGTAACAACCTTCAAAAACTCAGGCATGCGCTTACGAGGGTCAGCTATAACAGATTCTGAACGTGTGGACCAATCAAAGATGAGAAATGCAGTCGAGCAACCATACATGAATAGCCATACGCCTGCTCAGAGTTAGATATGTACCCCACATTCATATAATATATTCTCTTATAATATATACTATTATGTTTGAGAAGTTATAGTCAGCCACAGAAAAGAATACAAAAACAATTTTAGTCTGAGAAATTCTGTTCAGTCTGTTCAGCCTGTTCGGCAATTTACAGTTACCGCTTTTATCCTATTGTAGTATGATTCATGTTTTTTTTTATATAATATACAAACCAGGGAGAACATTGCTGAGATGAGAATTAATGCCAATAAAAGAGATAGAAAAAACAGTTAGTCATTATCAATAAAGAAATTTCAGTACCTATCAAAATGATGACACAATATGCGGGTCATGACAAAACGATGACACAATATGCTTGTTCTTTACAAACTGATGATGCAATAATTATGCTGGCTGTTAATTGAATAGTAAAAATCAAGTGATTGCCCTAAAACGAATACATTAGGTGCCAACAGGAATTTAGTGACTCATTAAATCATCGGCTAGGAGGAATATGTTTGAGAAGTTATAGTCAGCCACAGAAAAGAATACAAAAAACAATTTTAGTCTGAGAAATTCAGTTCAGTCTGTTTAGCCTGTTCGGCAATTTACAGTTACCGCTTTGATCCTATTGAAGTATGATTCATGTTTTTTTTATATAATATACAAACCAGGGAGAACGTTGCTGAGATGAGAATTAATGCCAATAAAAGAGATAGAAAAAACAGTTAGTCATTATCAATAACGAAATTTCAGTACCTATCAAAATGATGACACAATATGCAGGTCATGGCAAAACAATGACACAATATGCTTGTTCTTTACGAACTGATGATGCAATAGTTATGCTGGCTGTTAATTGAATAATAAAAATCAAGGACCTCAGTAACTAAAAAATACCAATAGCGAAGCAATCTTTGAGTATGAGTGTGAAGAACTAAAACTCATAGCTGGTGGAGACTAATGCTTTTATCTCGGTACACAAGAAGAGAATTTTACATGCTTAAGTTATGTAGGTTTATGTTCTGAATCAGTATGGTAAAACCCTGGTTTATGATCTTAATTTCAGTTCTGGGGTAGAGTTTTTTTTTTAATTAAGCCAGAATCAGATGAAGACAGGATTGATCACCCATCACCAGCACATCAACTGTAAAAAATTACATCAAAGTTGTTTTAAATCTGGTTATGATGATAGGGAAAATTGAATCCACGTAGATACATACTAAGGCATGGTGGCGGCTAGTTTAAGGTTCATATTTAGTACTGCACAGGTAATAGTTATTGAAACTCATCTAGACGCCAACTACACAGTGATGGGAAATAGTAAGTATAAGGGTTGATAGAACAAAGGAATATTGAAGTATGGCTGAGCATTGTTATAGGGACACGAGAACTCAAAGCACGTGTGAAAATATTAGAAGGGATGACCACTTCACAATCATATTTGCCATGAATAATAAAACCTATAAATGCCATCATTGCATAACACAATACCAGCAGAATCAAATTAAAACATTGACAAACTTTAACTCATCAGCCAATCAAAACAAACCAAAACTCAAGCATATGAGTCATTCTAAGCAGAAATGAGTAGATAACACTGCAGTCTAGATGTTTTGAAGCATTTACTCTGAAGATGAGAGTTTTAAAATTGAAGATTGCTCTTTTTACTCTGAAGAAATTGAAGATAGCTTTGTGTGCAGGGAGCCCCACTATTTCATTATCTCAAGGGGCTATAGATTAAGTCACAAATTGAAACTGGACAATGACTATATAGTGGCATTATTTATTTTAACGGAACAACACAATCACTGTGGTTCCATGCTTCGATTTTGTGGTTCACTCCAATTTCGAATGGTCAGAATCCAGTGGATTCTAACCATTCCCATGATGGGAAAAACATGAAAGAATCTTGAACCCCAGCTTGCCACATGGAATCCCATTGAAGGCATTGTGTGCAAGCTTGCTAACCATTCAGCCACGCCGAAATTAAGGAAAAAAGGTTGAATAAACACGGTATAAGTATTCGCGTCCAAAAAGTCATTCGTCACAATCGGAATTCGATTTTAATGCCGTTTCCATGGGGCGATTACTCCCGAAATCCTTACAAAATGGACACATGAGAACATAGTGAATGCTAAAGGGATGAAGCATTCATTATGTATTTCATAGAAAGCCTGAGCACCTATTTGTCAGCAAAAACCGATGAGAATGGGATAGCCTATCAGTTTACAGATGATAGAAGTAAAAAATAGAAGTTCACCTGGGGATTGGTTGGTCCCCCAGGTGTGCTCCGACCTGCCTGCAAACAGAGAGCAAATTGGCGCAGATATTGCGGCCTCGCCAATAAGGCAATAATATTTCGCCGCCCATGCCTCGGATGGGCGAGTGATAAGACATCGGATTTTAATCAACCTTTTTTAATTTTATGTAATACAAGTTGATCATGTGATAAAAAAAGGTTATATCCGCATATGACAAGGAAAATGCAATAACAAATTATAAGTTATTATGTCTTGAAGAAATCCTGCATTGATATTGAGCTGAGCTGTTAGGAGTAGATATTTCTCAGATTCCTCATCTTCTTCGTGCCAGGGCAAGCATTGATATTGCCTGTATCTAGGAAGTGAACATAAAACAGTGCTGTTATTTGATTGACATATTGAGATTATGGAGCCTATTTAAGTGAGATTAGTCAGTCAGGGTTACCCAGACGTCTCCCTTGTTGTTGAAATCTTAATTCATGATTTTTTTTGGATTAAATTTGTTCTTGTATGATCTAACCAGTGCAGTTGTCAGATATTTGTCCCGGAAGAGGCCAAACACCCAAGAAGAACGCGCAACCTGATTCACTTATTGTTGATCATGATTAGTTTGTATGGAGTTATCTCTTCCTGTTGAGGAAGCAAGTAACTCCATATAAGAGGTATTATATTTATTTACACAGACTTGTCCAATACATTTGTTTTGGCCAATCAGATTAACCATCAGAGAAGTTTGTAACCTTTAACCTCGCACATGGAGGTACTATTAATCTAATTATATCACAAACCATTCAGCTCAGTGTCAGGAGATGATTTGCCTGTGCAGGTGACCGACCGAGCAAAGGAGGACCTACTAGTATGGATAACTAGTAACTAGCTCATGTGAGTATTCTTACCAAGGAGTATCTTACACACACACATATTCCTATACATATTGTGATGGTTGTTAACATGCTGACTTTGGATTTGGTTGATGTATTTGCAGGTTTTGGTTTTGCATTTATTTGTTTGATTTTCATATTGCATTACACTATAACTCCATGGTCTAGTCTTGCTTGGCGATATCTTGTTGCAGGTAGGGTAGTGTGATAATCTAGAATACAGGTTGATAGCCGCAGTATTTTCTTTTGGTGCAGGTCTTTCTGTTTGCCCTTGCTTTAACTTTGCCAAAACCCCAAGCCCAGGGCAGTTGTCTGCTGTCACTTGTGTAGGGTTGTTAATTTGCCAGAGTTGAGCTCATAAATTTTGAATACTTACATGTCACATGTGCTCATAATATCTGTGCAGCAAATCGAATCATGTTGCTGTTGTAGTATGTCTGTTTTCGGTCAAATATCGATATATTCTTTTTAGTTTTTTTTACCTTGAGTCTTCTTCGTCTCTAACGCCGACTTTGAAATCAGAACTTGAGAAACATTTTGCCATTAATCGGTTAATCGGTCCGGGTCAATATCAAGGCCAAGCAAATGAACAGCTAGTACTAAGGTTGCACCCAATGCACGAAGCAGCGGGCTGTCGATTGGTAGCGTGTTCCATTCTTTTGCAGTTCTTATGAAGAACGATCGCTGGTAGTGGAGCGTATTAGTGTGCGGAATGTAGTACTGATGTTGGTGCTTTCGTGCTGAGCTTGATGATTTAAGCTGCATATGGCTGTTCATGGTTGACTGGTTGTAGTGATGGTATTGGCTAAACAGTTTGAGTCTTGTTTCAGATCGGCGTTGAGATCGAGTGCATAGGTTGAGCTTTTGGAGGAGGTTAGTTGTGCAAGTCTTCCTATCTGTTCGTCTGATGCCACAGATTAGACTAGATGCACGTCTTTGCACACCTTCCAGTTGCTTCTCTGCAGTTTGAGTGAGAGAGTCCCATGCCCCAGAGGCATATTCCAGCAGGGCAGTGGGACATGTGTGTGTCTGTTCTTGAGTAACTCTATTAGTTATGCCTTACCGGTGGTTTGCCTCTTAGCTGAACCTTCAGTGGGGTCTATCAACTGACTGAATGAGCAATTAAAATGAAGCATGTTGTCGCTATCACATCGCTCACAACTATCGCTCACATGGTCTTTCAGTTACACAAATTCGTTCCCAAATAGCTCATTCAAAAGGTCAAAATGTATATAGTTATATTAATATATGAACGATTTGTGAGCGAGAGCCTTGCATGATTGCAATTCTGGCTGTTTTTAATTGAAATATCCCACCCCCCCCTCCCCCCAAAGTTCACTTTTCAGGCGAGGTGCCAGGAGAGATTGAGTTGTTTTGATATCTGTTTGATGTCCCAAGTAGAATATTGCATCAATTGCTTTCTGATCAGAACTGAAATATCAAATTGAATAGCTTGTTTGAATAGCTTGTTTGGTTTTTGACTGAGCATCTTACCTAGATCCAATTAATAGGCATTGTAAAGATTCAAAATGTTACATAATAAGGCTTGTCTTCCATTCATGTCGTAGTATAGGAATGAAAAGAGGTCTACAAGCAAGTAAAGATTGAGGACTGTCTATTTTCTTTTACACAGTACAGATTTCAAAGCGCACAGCACAACATGACAGGGGAGCCAAGCGCTGGTCACGGATTGTCGTCATAGGATGTCCTACTCACAGACAAAGAGACATGTCATGATAGAAGGACAGGTAAGCAAAAACAGGTGCGGTTGTTGTTCAAATTTGCTGTTAAAAACTTTGATTATGACCCTTTTTTTTCAATGTCAATTTCCCAAGGCCTACTAACGAGATTTGCAGAAGATATAATCACTGAGTGCTGAATCTAATGTATTTCACAGGTGTCCAATACTTGTACCAAAGATTATAAATACTCATTGCTTGTAAATACTCATTACAAATATCATTGCTTGTAGTCAGGCAGAGAAGTGCCAACATTGATATATTTCTGCCAAACTGAATCATAAAGGCAGGCCCAGTAACTTAGTTTAATGGTTAGCTGTGACTTAGCACTGACCACAGCCTGTCAGTTTGTGGTGCCAATGACTATGACATGACACTCCCGCTGTTCCCTGTCCACAGCAATTCAAGCGTGAAAACGAGTGTTTGTCATTTTAGGATGCTGTGCTCGCTTGCTCTGTTTATATAAGATTACAATGTAGAAATGATTTCTTTCTGCAGACATAGCCTTACTTATTTCAGATTTGCCTGAGAATGGTTCATGCAATTCTCTTGATTTTTTTTACATGTGTTACCAGAACATATGGGCCACTGTCTAGGCATTTATTCATGTAGTCAGTCAATGGATTTTGCAGATATATTTGATTTAGTGGCTAACATTCCTTTGTGATATGAGTAAGACAAGGTACACACAATACTAGATAGCCCTTTCATCAAACGAAGTTTCCTATGACCAACAGTCATTCTAAGCTGACCAAAGGAAGGTGTCAGATTTATGAAATTTGTCATTCACAAGCTGAAAACTAGATAAAAAAAGCCCAAAAACAGGCTTCTTTTCTCCCTCCCCCTCCAACATAATCTTTTTGTGAACCATGAAAATAATCATTATTACCAATCACCTCAATCAAGATATTTACTTGAGAACATTTGCTCCAATTTAAGAGGTAAATGTGGCTATAGAGACGGCCCAAAAAGTGTCCAGTTCATAGCGCCATATGGACATGTCTCTTCTATACATATGCTAAGCAAAAATTACCCAACCATCTGCATGAATGATGGGGCCTTTATTTTAGATTGAGCTTAGCGTTATAACATGAAAACTCAGGTCCATACTCTAGTACTCAACTACATCAGTGAAACTCCACCCATAATCTCAGCTATCATATAGTTAACCTACCAGGCGTTTAGTCGCTGGCAAAATAGTAAGTGGTAAGATCACCACAGTTGCATTTATATCACCTTCCCTTGGTAGTCAAACTATCGTTAGTCATGTTTCCCCTCAAACGCTATGATAAGGCCAATGTCGCTTAGTTGATCCTACAGTGTACTTTATAGTTTTTTACCAAATCTTGCAATAAGATCCTACGATATCCTCTCGAGTAAGATCCATACCAACTCGATACTCAAAAATTTGAATTCATTTTCAAAGAAACTGATCTGTGCATTGACATAGACTGCACTTATTCAGTAATATTGATAGTCCATGTTTAGATGTGCTGAGTAACTGTGGTGCACAAATGGACAAGATCTGATGCCACAAAACAGAAATCTTCTCCAAGTCACCCACTGCTAACACATTTCAATACTACTCTCTAGGAGGCCGTCAAATTCATTTGGATTTTTAATCACCCTGAAGACTGAAATAACTAGATAACACATTTATTTACATGGATCTACTTTAAGACATGCAAATACTAGTTTTTGATGTAAAGAGAACTGTTTATCTGAGCAAGTTTTGTGTGTCAAAACATCTTAAAGTTTGTAAAGATTGCTAAAAAAAATCCTCAAAACTCAAAATCACTTGTTAGTAATCATCACATGATTTTGATTTTTACATCATTGAGATGCCTGAAATGTCTAGATCTAAAATATTTTCATTTGAAGTTTCAGTGAAATTTGGAAATACATAATTTTCATGAAAAACAACCAGGCTACCTGTGTAAATTTTGAATTTCCTATTGAAATTGTATTGAAAGCCACTAATCATGAAGCTCATAATTGAAGCGTAACACTCGTTTTCATGCGGCCGCTTGCCTATTCAACTGAAGACCGCAGTTTGATAGGAGTGTCATATCTTAGTATTTATAATCTTTGGTGGTGCCACACATCAGCTGCTAAGTTATTATGTACATGTAGGCTGGTTAGGTACAGAACTCTCATCCATGTTGTTTGCTGCTGAGATCTAAGATAAACCAGTTTATTAGAAGGACGCTGTCTATGTTCTTTTATCTATCTGAGGCAGATGAACCATAGGCCCTACTTGTTTATTGTGCCACAGACCAATCTGTCCTGCGGTTTTGAAAACTGTTTGAATCCCCTTCTTACTTTGACCTGTTCTGCTGTTTTGCAGATCTCGGTTGCAGGCCTACTTCAAGGAGACTGGATATTCAGGTCTGATAAGTCGGTTGACTATTGAGATGTGACAGACCCCCCCCCCCAGGTTATTATGTAAAATTTACTTCCTCTGTTTCTTGATCAGTTGTTAACAAGACCCGCAATGACCTGTGAGTTTTGTGTTCAGTTTACACAATTAATAATGTTACTAGGCGATATCTTAGCTTTTCTAAGATTGCTATGTGTTTTTTTCTGCGCTTAAATCTATGAAAAAACTCATATTAAAAACCTGGATTACTCATAGCCTATGTATCCTAGCAAAAATGACAATAATATGGTGTATAGCTTGAAGGATGGACATTTCAGAAAAGTTGTAAATCAGTCTTTAGGATAAATACAGAATGAATTATGACCTATCAAAGGTGGATATGCCTGCATGACAAAACTCCATTGTAACTTTTATAAATACTGAAATTGGCAGGTGGTCAGACTGATGAATTTCCCCCCACTGGATAAAAACCGCAGGCACTATAACGATCATTGAAGTGTCCCCTCTGTATATCCTTACTCTGCGTTATAATGTGGGCTGGTTAGGTACAAATGTCTTATGCTTGTTTATTAGATTATCTATTCATGAAATTTGCCTTATATAGTTAAACCAGAGACTATAGATACATCTATAGTCTCTGGTTAAACATTGAAGGCAGATGAACCATGTCTTGCGGTTTTGTGAACTGTTTGAATCACATTTGACTTCGACCCATTATGTTGTTTCGTAGATCTGAGTGGCAGGCCCAGGTGGACTGTATATTCAGGTCTGATGTGTTCAGTTCAACTTTGAGATATGACAGACTGAAGGTTATTATGTAACATTTACTTCTGCTGCTTCATGATCAGCGATGATGACAAGGACTACAATGACATGTGAGTTTTTTTCTGTTCAGTTTTATCTAAACACAATTAACAGTTTTTAGTCCGGTGGCAGCCTACGCAAAATGTGGCTAGAAATGCAACTTCATTTATTATTTTGGGTGGAAAGGGTTTGAGAGTCATTTCTGGTAGAGATTTTTGTGCTGATCGCAATGGTATTGTTGTACCTCACACAAGGTTGCACAAAAACGCTGCAGGCAAAAGGGAAAGTGATCAAAAAATCATGATCTGATTTCAGCACATTCAAAATCTGAACGAGCATGTCATAATAACTGGAACTTTTCAAGTTTCTGCTGTCAAGAATAGTTGAGATTCGCCCAACAACGGTTGCAATACCCATTGTATCACCTATAGATAACCATCGTTGAAGCAAAACTACTTTTTCAGTATTGCTGTCGCCTCGAAAACTGGCTTTGGATGTTCTTAGAGATCTGAATTCTTATGGTGGTTAGAAACAACTTTCAGACCTTATCCACCCGAAATAATAGTTGAAAGTGACAAGATAGGAGGGAGCTGCCACCGAATTATTTACTGAGCATGATATTTTACTACAACAAAAGCGCGGAAATGTTTTTGTCTGTGAACTCACCGAGTCTTGTCAAGTTCACTGAGTTGAAACTCATGTTTATTTTCACCTAGTTAGGATGTTAAAGAGTTAAAATCATAAAAATGATTATTCCCCGTTTATTGTCACCAGCAGCCTAATTGTGTAAATCTGATATTCTTCGTATCACTGCTTGATGAGGCGGCAGTAATAAATGTTGAGGATGAAGGATTTTAATTTAATTGAGAGTTCTCAGGGCTGTGTGTAGAAAAGTTATTCCAGGATATAATCAAGGTTTATCTTGTTTTTGCATCTGCTCACTCACAACGATGAATCACAAAGATCAATAACATGAATCCGTAAGACTTACATAGACTTTCCTGTGACTCGCAAGCAGGAGTTGCGTTGTTGAATGCTAAAATCTTTTTTATTTTAAAGCCCTTTGAGTTCCCGGCTGCTGTGAGAGAGTAATTTTGAAACAATTCCATGGCAGAGCAGCCATTGGTTGTCAGAAATTTACAACTCAATAATTGTTGCTCAATTCCTTGGTTAGTCTTCAAATGGCACAAAAACATGGTTATTATAACAATAGATTGATTTATTTACAGACATGTCTGGTATGGACTATAGAGGTTCAGTTAGGGACATCACGGCCGGCCGAGTAAATAAAACTATTGAGAAGTGTAGCCGCTCATAGGGGTAATACCTCTATGTCTTCAGGTGAGTGCTTCACTCCAAAATTATCTCACATCTGCAGCTCAAAAGTATGGAGATCATAAATTTAAAAGCACAGAAGACTGGCTTGATTTTCCAACTATGATCATGTTCAAATTTAGTTTCAGTCTTTCCTTTGCCATTTTCTATGGCTGTCAGTGCACTTATAGGGAGTGCCAGTATAACCAAATGGACCACTTTGCTGTAAATGCTTACAATATTCTGATACAATAGCTGACAGGTGCTTTGACTAAACTACAGCAAGAACAAATTTGATCTTGTTTATGACATTTCACTTGAATGATGTTAGAAGTTGCGCCCACTTAAAATAGTGGAAGACAACTTCTACTTTTTGATTAAACTTTTTACTGCGAGTGTTGTAATTTCATTGCAGGAGTGTTGTCATATCTTATAACCTTAACAGGACGTGGTTCTTTATAATAATAGAACTTTTTCATTGTTCTGTTTTCTCTTTTGCAGATTGAGACTGTGTTAAGTAGTCCACAATGAGCTATTTAGTTGGAATACTGATCACGGAAGTTCTACATCGTCCATAGGTCACAGATCATGGGATATCCATTGTACTAGTAGTAAATAAACAATTAGCACCTCTCGCACAATGGAAAGGTAAGTTTGAGCCTGGCACTCTTTCGTCCTCATCCTGCACCCTCCATCTCCTGCCCAGCAAACACAAAATGTTATGAAAATCTTCTGATAACGTTATCATAACAGTAGTGCTCCTCGTGATAACGTCGTGCAACAACATCAAAATAGCAAAATGTATAGATATTTTTATTGCCGTGATAATAGTTTGGAACGATGTTTTTCAAAATGTTTTCATAACAGTTTCACGATGAAATTTTTTTTCATTGAAACCCCATATTGTGGCGATTCCCTGAGTACATTTTGAGAAACCATCTACATAATGTCTTGATAACAATCCAATTCGTCTTTGCCGAATTCTACTAAAATCACGTTTTTGCGCGATATTTGGAGAAACAATTTATATAACGTCATCATGACAATCCAATTCGTCGTCGCTGAATTCCATTAAAATTTCCAAATTTAAATGACTTGACGATTTGCACGGCACAGCAATGACAGTAAGACAACAGCCATTGGTTCAGCACTACAACTTTCAAAGCTTTGTTTACCTCACAAGTCTATCAAATCCTCATATTCGTCATTCAATTAGCAAAGAGTGTAGTAATGTTCCAGGTTGTTTAATGATGATTATATACGTGTCATCAACAATTTTGTTTATCTAAAGTAAAAAATGAACATTAACGGTGGGGAAAAATAAATTTGGTTAGATAGGCCTATATATTTTCTTACTTTATTGGCTTTCTATGCTGCAGTCATCGCTGTCCCCATAAAGAGTAAGCTCTGTGATTTTCTTAAAGAAGAGAATAACAACACCTTCTTATTACAGTTGTTTTCCTACAATGCATTTGGTTCAACTCAACCAGTACAATGCTTTGTATTTTAAGGAGTTGTCTTCCTTGTTCAGAGGTCTGCGCTCAAAGCTCAAAATAGTTATAATGATTCGTTGGATTGAATGGTAACAGAGTCAGATGGTAAACTCAAAGTAGGGCTCCTAAAATAAAAATCTATCTTCGTTGAACATCGGCTTAGCAATGACCTTTGTTATTTGCTCGCTACTTTTAGTTCTAACAAGCTGCATACATATTTGTAACTTGTTTAGAGAAACTAGGCTAAGACTTACTTGAAAGACCTTACACAATCTTAAGTCTTTCAATTAAACTTGACTACCTGGAGCTTGAACTGCAATTAACCTAAAAATGCCAATCGTAAAGTCTGTGTGTCAATTCGTTGTACTGAGCCAGATAGTATGTCTTGACAAGCTTTGTTGGCGCCCCCTCTCCACCCAACAAAGGTTGTCATGACAGGCTCTTTTTCTTCTTTGTCCCGCGTAGCGTGAAATGCTGCCAAACATGGTTTGAAGCGACTCGCCTCATTGTGGTGAAAACAGCCTCTGTGAGGCTCCTGCCTCCGATTGTTTCACAGAATTTTTGCTGCAAGAATAAATATTATGAAAACTGAAAAAAACACAACATTTTTATAATGGCATATCTGTATATGTGTCATGAAAGTTAAAAAGTCTGTTTTTTCCCTCCAGGCCCCCATGTAGCCGGTCTGCCGATATGGTGGACATTCTGAAATTCGCCTCCTCTTTGCTGTTATGGTTAATAAGAGCAAACTAATTCGAGCACAGTCTTGATTCATATCAGATGTAGGTCATGTGCTGCAGAATTCTTTGACCCCTTGAACTCCAGGCCAAATCTAGCCACCCTTTTACAAATCTACCTATTTTTGCAGCATGTTTGCTACCCAAAATTTTTGATATTGCAAATTAAAATACTGATTAACCACTGGTCTACTTACAAACTGCTGATACTTGGTATCATCCTCTTTGAGTTGCTCGTTGAAAAGAGATTCCAGAGGGCTCTCAATTATGTCGAGTATGTTTTTCTCGACTGCAGAGGAACTGCCACTCTCTCCTCTCTCAAGGTGTCTTATTATCTTGCTGACCTTCATATCAAGGTTTGTCAGTAACCCTATAGAAGAAAAATCAAAATCCAATCGACCAATTATTCACAAAGTTTTTTTCAGCGTTACAACCAAAGACAAAGTTTTTGTTTCGTAATGAATATATTTGGGTACTTTGTCCTGTATAAGAGAAAAGACTGTGGATGAATTACTTTGCCTGAATGTGTTGGTGTTGTGACAGCCTAATAAGGCAAGAAACTGGCCTTAGCTGAACTAAGTTTGTATAATTTCTATATACCTAAACCAAGTCAGAATCTTCTCCTTGACAAACAGATAAAAAAGTGTATTATTTAGATCGAAATGGTCGCTGCCGTCAGGGAGTATTAATCTATTTATCAACATTCAAATAACTCACTTTCAATTTTCTGATTTGAGGTTTCCCCCAACTCCACACATCTTGTGAATACCCATCTACAATAAAAATTTGGAATTAAAATATCATAGTATTCCATTAAATGTTAAAAATTCCTTTTCAAGGTTCAATACAGTTCAATCAGGAGTTGTCCACCACTTTGACTGAGCTGTGAATTGGTGTTAAGTAATGCAGGTGCTGTAATAGCCCACTTCCACGCTCTAAGTTGAGGCGGTGTTGGGAAATTCTTCCTCATCAGGATAGCCAGCATGGGCTTGGCTTATATATTGAGTGGAGAGTGTCTATGGCGTGGCGAATTGCTTTATCGATGTTATTAGTAGCTACTGAGTTTGCTGTTATAGGATTGGAGCGAGTAGTTTCACCTGCTGGTAGACATAGAATACCAGGTTGAGATTCTCCGACAGGTTCATTGCTCTAGTGTACATGCCACCGCTCTTCCTACATACTGCATACATGAAGGGTGTGCAGTTCTTTTCGTTCTGATGGTCAGCCAGCATCTGATTATTATAATGGGAAGACCCACATCCACAGACATGGGTTATAAAGTGTGAGCTGATGTGGTATCTCTGTCCGGTTCTTGTTCGGGACACAAGTGTGCAAATTTTGCATCCATTATCTCTCCGATCTTTAATCAGGCTATCTACTCTTCGTCTGGTTTGTGGAGAGACAAAGTCTATTGTTCCGGGTGACAACTCATGTTGCTGTTGTGGAGTAGTCACTCTTTTCCGTTTGGGGTGGATCTCACCCTCTTCGATGTCTGTCACTTGATCTTCCTTGTTGCATACAGATGATCTACATACTCCCCTAGAGAAACTGGTAGCAGTTGGCAGCATTGATAAACCACAAAACCCCTAAAAACAAAACTTATTGATTTCAACAACGAAGCAAGTAAATTGACTTTACATGAGTGATACATGAATATTAAAAAGAAAAATAATGAATTCCCCCTACAGGCGTCGCATGTCTCATCGGGCTCTTTTTCACTGTCTCAACCCTTGTATACACATCATAAAGATTTGATGTGGTTATGTACCCTTTTATGCCCTGACACAATTGAGGGATGCTGCTTTGACCTATAATTAGCCTCTCCATACTTTTTGTGTCATCATTGCTTAACGCCGGCTTCGCTATCAGATCCATGGCGTCTTTTGCTAGCATCTCAATCTTAGCAGATATTGGTAGCTCTGACTTTTCTGTCATCATTAAAATAAAATTTTTCAATGTGTTTATCTGTACTGAGTTATCATGCATGTAAAAACAATAGCACATGCTAGAAGATAACCCATGATATCGTTGTTTTCCCCAGGAGGAGTCACCTCTTATTTAAAACCGGGCGCAGAAAAGTGCCAGATGTTGTGTATGGTTCAGACAAGAAGCATTTTTCGTTAATATTTGATTTAGATTGACTTAAATGCCAAAGAGTTCGACTTGGAAAATGGAGCCACCCTTGAAGGAACCACTTCACCCACTTCTTGTTGGCTCTTTTTCTTGAAATCTTTTTTTTTTCCACATAAGTCATCTTTTTTCTGAATGCACTGAGGCCAGGCTATAATGAACCATGAAGTTTTTTTTTGTCATCATGTCAGTGGCTCTTGATTAATCAGCGGACAGTCTCCTCTCGCGCATGAAGAGTAAGTCAAATGATTCATTAACGTTCTGTACGGAAATAACAGTTTCCCTTGACTGTGAATAGGTATCATCACTAATGTGGCTTGATTTATTTTTATATTGTCGGTCAAATTGTTAGTCTCTTAAACCAGAGATGGATGCACAACTTACAGTGTTAATCATAAATGTTGCATGCAAATTGCACTATTCCATAAAATCACAAGTAGAGGCAGCAAATGAGCAGCATTTAAAAATTTAATTAGTCGGTTATTTAAATGATATATTTGTATCGGACCGAGAATTAGTTTCTTTATTGTACCCTGAAAAAAAGGTAAATGCAACAATCAAAGAAAGTAAATAAAAATTGACAAAAAGATAAAAGCCACAAAGGTCACTTCTCGATCTAATAACTGTGTGAGGCATACTAGTTGATCCATCAGGTTTCTAAAGTGAAAAGTAACAAAAAATAAGTAAAGAAAATTGTCACAATTAACTTCAGTCGCCTTTTCTTACAAAATTATTACAAGTAATACATAGGTTATAATAGTAAAACAAGTATAATATAACTTTAAACTTACATGTCCTCTTGAAAAGTAAGTACTCTGAATATAATATATACTACATCCCCCGTAAGTCAGTATTGGAGTGAAAATGAATTGGTAGCTGATAAACTTTGAAGATAAAACTCTCGCTACATTTTTTTGATTGAATGTGCAGAGAGTAAGATAACGAGAGAGAAAATGCATCCTGCTTTGACTTGCTTCTCTAAGGTAATGACAATAATATGACTAAGGTAATGACAATAGGAATTCTGCAGCAACCTGAGTGAGGTAACAACAAATTTGGCCTCATGGTTTTGCTGGCGACAATCCTCACCAGAAAAACTTATTCATACTGTTAGCACAAGGTTGACCCAATACCACAAATTTAAACAATTTGTCAAACTTTTAATTGATACTGATAAGACACATAACAATTTACACCTGCAGGTTGCTCTATAACCACACAGCAGATAATAATAATTTGATAATAAGAACAGGCTAAAATAATTTTACAGTTTAAGAGAACATCCCAATACAATATTTTAAGTGAGATATTTTTCAACCGTATGGACGGTTTTCCCAAGTCAATACCTAGAGAATTTCTAAATTCCTGGGTAACAGATGTTATAGAACATACTTACAGTGACGAAGTTGCTGTACACTCTCAATATATCCAAAAGCTTCGATATTGGAACAATAGCCTTAGCCTGGGTGGCCTATATCGCTAAAAGAGATGAATAAGGCACTTCATATCTTGACTATGACTACTTCTGCGATACACTGACTTACTATGGGATTTTGCTTTGGTTTTGTTCCTTTTACCTTTACCATTAATAACAGTTCTAAATCCTTTGATGCATTAATATAATATGTATTATTAATACAAACACAGAAAAAACTGTGTTATACCAGTGTAAAATAGTTGCTTCAAAAATTCTATTTCTAGTTCTATTTCCCAACAAAAATTCCTACTAAATTTAATTTACTTTCAGGATTGTTCTATTCTAACTAGCTGGAGTTTTCCCTCCTTTGCTTTCCAAGTCCTTCTTAACGGTGTAAATATTTCCATTCAACGGGAAAAGATCTTTCAGATATCCAACTTTTATGTGAGAGAGTAGAAGTCTGTCCATGATAGCCGGCAAATTATAAGCACGGCCTCTTGTGGTTATGTTATCGGTAACAAGCTCCCCATTCTTTCCAATCCTAATACAATCGAGGGATATTGCCATAAGTGGATTTAAAAAATCTAGCTCACCTTTTGCGATCCTGTCTATGGTCTCCTTCTTAAGTTGATAGTCGTTTGGGAGGGCCTTTGATATACTCAATTCTATGCCATCCATTTCCAGTTTCCGTTTGCTCCTTCTGTTTCGTTTTTTGATATTTACATTACTCTCAGCAAGACCCTCGTTTAACACATGTTTTAAAATCTGATTAAAATCTAAATCTATTAACTAGTGCATCGCATGTTTAATCAGGATTTCTTTCAGTGTCTCAACCCATGTATATACACCATGTAATTTCTCACTGGCTTGCTACCTTATATCATAGATAATATATATTGTATGGGCTGTCTTCTCTATAATATTAAACTTGTGACACTGAAATCGTTGTAAAAATAATAAACGTGGTGCAATAAATTTAAATTGAGTTAAAAAGGTGTTTTTCATAGATTACTTATTTTGCTTATAAAAATGTTTTGGATTCAAGTTTAATAGTTCAAAAATTAAAGTGTTATCATCATCACTTAGAATTCAGAGGAATGATTTTCTTTTCAATAGAAATGAATTTGAAGCCCCTCATTTGTTTTGAGCAAAATTCTTGTTATGTAATCAGAGTAATGATGCTCTTTGTCAATAAGTAAAAGTAAAAGATTTTCTGGAAAATCAAGGGGTGAAATAGTCCTAGCAACATGGACACACAAACATTCACACATATACATAGCTCTTATAATCCTTAATAAATCTAAACCTATTCTTTTCGAGCGGTCTGGCTTGGCAAAATGTCATCTCCCGCAACCTCAGATTTAGCTCAATTTTGAAAACAGATGGCGCTTTCCAAACATTACTTGTCAATGAGCGAGCAAAAAACAAAAGCTCAAGTTTGAGTGCATGGTCAACCTTGAACAGAAAAGCTGCAACATGATAACAGGTCTGACTCAACCTGTATGAGGAATTGAAATTAACAACAATGATATAAAACCAAGTTTGAAACTATATGACTGATATAACTCACCAAATCATGAACATATTTTGGAATGAAATTAAACAACAAAAATTGTGTCATCATTATTACTTGACCATTGTGCCAAATAAAATTAATATGAAAATATTATGATCAAAATAAATAAATATAATCCTTTGCATTCCTTTTGAACGCACTTTTATTACTGCTTATCCAGCAACACAGCTGTAGAAGGCAGAGATGAGATCTCCAATTTTCTTTTTAATCTTTGCCCACAGGCCACGGGAATGTCATTGACCCTATTGCTTGGAGTGCACTCTGCTTTGAGAAAGCAATATTTATGAGTTTTGCTGAGAGGATTGTAAAACACTTCCTTCAAGCAGCCAGACTAGAAATAACTGTATGCGTAGCGGCTCTCTCGGATTAATCGAAGTGCTTTAGTTTTACAGATGCTATGTGGCATAAATTGTTGGTTATTCGTTTCTCACTATCCACGTATAACACCGTGAAACTAAAATAATAAGGTTAACATATAACATTTTTGTAAAGGTTTTGAGAATTTTGATATAAAATGAGTCATATAAAACAAATTAATCTTGAGAACAGCACAGCTGTAAAACAATTGTAAGACTAAACATTAGATAACAATGGCTCAAAATTAGTGCAAATTATTCTAATCTAATTACGCAAATTACAAATAAAAACAGGTTATTCCTGGATTGTGAAATATATTACGACAAAATGATAAAATTTAAATTTACCTTGATTACACCATCCAAGGAGAGGCTATTTAGTGGTTGCTGCTTATGTTAGGGCAGCTGAGTACAAATGTTGAGATTAAATGAAATATTATTCGTATATGTCGGAATAATATATATAATGTCAGAGAAGTACCAGAATAATTCTGATTTTACAATATTTTGTGTCCAGATTTCACATGTTGTAGGTTGTGCTGCTGGAGACGTAATGATGAAAAATTGCCCAAAACTTAGTTAAAAACAAAATAAATTGAGTCATTCACTATCAGACCATCTCTGGATTTAGTGCAGTGAAATCATGCAGTGCAGTGTTTTGAAATTGGGGTATTAAAGATGCTAGATAAGAAGAAGTTTGTTATTGTTTGCAATTAAAATATTGCAATGGTAATTTAGGTCTATCAAAATTTTTATTTATAGTAGGGTTTGTTCCATACCACAGATCTTAGATTTATCCACATAGGGACAGTAAACATGGCTGGAAAATCATAATAAAATTTAACTTATTATTCATAGTAGGGTTTGTTATAATCACAGATCTTAGATTTATCAACATAGGGACAGTAAACATGCCTGGAAAATCATAATGAAATTTTAAATAATTATTGATAGAACATTACAGTATGCTTTTTCCAGTTTTATACGCAGTAACAGTTTCACGATTTATTCCAACGCTGCCGTGTTCCCTCATGAACCAATGTATGTCCGAATAAGATACTGCTGGCCACAGTGTCTTTTCATCTAGCTTATCTAGTTTTTCAGTTTGACTGGGTCAGTTTACAGCAGACGTTTAGTGTATAGACCTACATAATGTTTCTTATTTGATAGCTTCTTTTCACGTTCGCCCTCAATTTCAGGAATGTGGTTGTACACCAAGATATAGGCCCTTGAGACTAGTTCTTTCTTAGATACGGAGACTTTATCTCTTCACCTCCGCAAACAAATGTTCTAAACTCTCCACACTCTACATTTCGATTTTAAGAATGTTTTGTCTTGTCTGCTGTACTGCCCATGGATGATTTTGCCATTTCTATTTAAAAGCTTGTATCAAATAATGATCTGTATTTGCTCAAAATCTAACTGTAAATAGATCGCTCTAGTCACAAAAGGAACATCATCTCATCAAGCTATTGACATAGATCAGAGTGTACAATACACTGGTGCACTCAATAAATTTATCAAGCATACCAAGTTTTTTTGTCCTGCAGATGTGTGAGTCCTAGTGATGAGATATAACATACTTGCAGGGCTGACCTCTTACCCACCCCAATCCATGTTATTTCTACAAATTTAGTTGAGGCTATGATCACATTGTGTTCTGAAGGAGGAGATAACTCCTAGTTCAAACAAGGTACAGAAAACTCCACTCACCCTAACTTTCTCGCTGACTCGCTGAATCACTTTTTTTTCACATTAGTTGTTTTTTTCTGAATCCACTGTCAATTGTGTCTGAGGCCAGCCGATTAAACCTTTATGTTTTTTTTGTTGCTCATATCAGTTGCCCTTGAATCAACTTGTATCGGCGGGTAGTATCCTCTCGGCTCTTGCACATGAAAAATAAGTTAAAAGATTCATCAACATTTCTTTACGGAAATTACACTTTGACTTGTCTCTCCTTGACTGCGAGTAGGTATCATCAATTATAATGTGGCGCCCTTTTTTTATATTTTCGGGCAAATAGCTAGTCTCTTGAACCAAAAATGGATGCACAACTTACACTATTAATTGAAAATGGTTCTCCTTTACAAAAAATGTTGTTGTAGTTTACAGTTCATTGGTGTCAATATTTGTTCGTGCCACATGGGTATGCAAAACCATTGTGCGGCAATTGAAATCTTGGGCGCTCACAGAATGAGTTGTTTGGCCTGTTGAATAAGCGTCTCGGATAGTGTGCTGATTTTGGCAGCTGCTAGTCGATCACCATAAATGATTCGGAGCGCGAGACGTTGTGTTTTCTCCAGCTCTTTCTTCCCCCCTTACCTTCTCTGTGCTGCCTACGATACATACAGAAGAAGGCAGAATGATTTCATGGGTTCTCTTGTGGAGTCTCAGATAAGAGCTGTTACGGACATTCTCTGTCCATTGACAATTGCGCAGTAATGTGTGCACTATTTTTGTTCACTACTACATAGATATCATTGTAAAGCATGTATCAGTTATGTGTAAAATCTGATCTCTTCTTAGTAAAACTTCATCATCAAAAGTAATACTAGAATGTGTAGCCTTACGCTGTATACGCCTTTACCTTAGCCTTCAGCTGTCTAACCTGAAAATATCATCTAACTGACTATCATCATTATACATGGATAATTTGGTTAGCAGCTTACGACCAAAAAATTATTCTGCTTGACTCTTACCAGGCGCAGGATGGGGTGTATTTCTTGTGATACTTTTGGGGTTCAGTGCCCCAATCTCAATCTTTGGTCAACGTTAATTGAAGCCTTTTCTTCATTGATGATTCAACAAGACCTTGAGGCAATTTAGGTGTACTTAGCTGTGTTTGATTGCCGAATTCTCACAGAATTTACTAAAATCCTCCGATATGAAAGCTGAATCACTTTTTTAAGTACTATTGGATTCCATAGGTTTGGAAAATTTCATCTAATATCTTTAGTGTGGTTGCAGCACTGGTCGATTTTACTGTAATGCATTCAAATATCTACTATAATAGTCAATAACAACAAGCAAGTACTGGCTAGAATGACAAAATGGACCAAAATGATCTACCCTCCATGACACTGTTGGGAGGTCAGAACTCAACATGGGTTTTCGGAGAACTTGGTTTACCTACTAATTGAGGTGCCTTGATCTGTTGGTGAACATTGTGATCAATGTTTGGTTCACCAAACCTTCTTCCTCAAATTCCCCTCCAACAATCCCTAGATGTCCTGTTAGTGTGAGAAACGGATTGGGCCGTGTACACGACAAGGTGTAGTCGGATTGCTCCGAGTCTACTCTTTGATGAGCGAGTGGGCTTTCATCTCGAGTTTAAGGTTCTATTTGGTTTTAGCACTGAAGGCCGTCGCTTGAAGCAAGGAGTGTACAATTATTATACAACCCACAAAAGGGTCTCAACACTCCGTGATATCGATGCACTGATCCATTCTGATGGGCTTTATGAGCGATATCAATTAATAGCCTGACAAAATGTAATACAGACACTGAGTTTGTCTACTCCACTGAATTAAATGCACTAGACACATGTCTAAATTTATTCTGATGGGCTTTATGAGCGATATCAATTAATCTCCTGACAAAATGTAATACATGCACAGAGTTATCTACTCCACTGAATTTAATATACTAGACACACGGCTCAATTTTGTACTTAGTTTGAATTCAAGGCTATTATAATACACAGTCTATTTAAATCATCACATGCCTCACTTTGTATGTATTGCAGCTTTTAATAGCTGCTGATGCAATTCCTGTTTTATCAGGACTGTCAAAGTGAAATATTATACATCTAACTGTGTCTTTGAATGACTGAGCTGTCGCTCTTCCGTGGTTTATGATACTTAATATGATTCAGCTCTGATACATGAAAGCGCCAACTAGGCCGTCAACAAGTGCTTGAAGTTCTAGACAGTCCTTGACTATACAATCGTGACTACTGAGTCAGGTGGATATGATTACCAACTTGCGTCAACCAGACAGGCATAACTGTAACAGCTCCCTAGTGTTTTTTGGCTAAGTTCACGGAGTAGCAAATACTGTACGGGTTGTGAGTTTGGGTTTGTGACCTCGACCTCGGTATTATTTACTCGTGACACTAAAATAATGTAAATATAATAAATGTGGTGCAATAAAAGTATGTTAAAATTGTAAAATATTGCTTAAACTCACAAAATACAATAAGGGTACAAACCATTATGTATGGTAAGATGGTAAAATGTGTTGATCAGATTTGTCACATTTAAAATCAAATGAAGTAGCTCAAAAAAAAATTAAAGCAAGGTTTCATTTACACACAGATAAATCTCCAGTATAGTAGTAAAAATGTGACATCGCAAAAGGATAAAATAAAGACATACCTTCTAGCGTTTTTACCAGAGAGTGTTAGGTTTCTGTTTAGTGTAGTAGTTTTAACTCCATAAAATGGTAAATTGTCAATATAGCAGTTGCGTTGATATGATATATATATATATAAACTTATGGAAATTGAAATGTGAAATTTGTTGACATGGCAATTCGGCTAGAGAAAGCTATTAATGGTGGCTGCCTGGAATGGCGTCTTCTCTAACACTGAACAACAAAATCTGGGTCGGCAGAGTTAGTATGAATCAGTCTGCGGTATAAAAACAGCAAAATATCTATTCTTGGTTACATCTGTTACCATTGAATGGCCAACAAAAACATTGATTCACCCCGTAATTGATCTAAACATCTTCATCCATTAACCGCTTTGAATACCGAAGAACCACTAGATTTCAACAAGTTGTTTATACTATAATTAACAAAGGTTTTCATAATTAGGATTTAGGAATGGGCCATCAATGTACACAGCAAAAATTCTCTACAATAACATTAATTAGTTTAGCATAAAATTATTTATTTAAATACCCACACTATTTAATTCAATTGAGACAAAATGCATATATAAACTATTTATATAAGATTAAAACATAAAAAGGTGTTCTAAATAATCTGACCTGAATGTCTCTGCATCCGTATCCTTATTTTTATCCTTGTTATATAAAATGTTCGATGAGTGCTGATATATATTGTACTGCACATCTGGAGATTTAGTTTAAAGTCCAACAGATAGGTTGATTGATGGTTATTTCATTGTACTATACCTTAGACACCATAGACACCGTCAAAACTGTAATGAATCAATAGTTATGCGATAAAATATGATAATCAAACATTAAGTGATTGTCAGCATTACAGTATAAATTGACAGGTTAAAATAGCAATGAAAATGTAACAATTTTGTTAAAAACAAATAATGATCAAATAAGCATGGATGCAAGCATGAGGAAAATTGTTCTTAAGTTGTCAAATTAGATAGAAGGAAAATAATACCTTGTTCGCCTTCTCCGATGATATGCAATAAAGGTTGAGTTTAATAACAGAAGTAGATTGGTTAGTATAAATTCTCAGTCGTCTGATTTAGTTGAGACTGGTAAGTGAGACTAAGTGTCTTCAGAGTAACAGATTAGGCAGCTTGATCGAGCGATGCCTTGACTTAGAATGACCAACATCAAAAATGCTGTAGAAATGAAGGATTCTAGCGGTAAATAACACTGAATCACAATTATTGCAAAATAAGTATTTTTAACAAAGAACGTAACACGTTGCTGTCAAAAACGGCAGCCATAAAACCAACGGAAGCTTGATTCACCTATACCAGGACATTGATGTGACAATTGATGCTGAAATCATCTTGTTTGTTTTGATAATAATTCACTATGCGCTAGAACTAAGGGATGATTATGGTTGTTTGTGTGGCTAAATAAGACATGACCTAGTGATGGGTAATAAAACAAGGACAATGATATTTTCAATCCTACATATATATTTAGCACCGATATAGCTGATGTTACACAGAATTACACAGCGATAAAATTATACTCAAGTATACAATCGATGAAGTCACACAATTTATCACTTGAAATCCAATTTCAATAGACACACGTCTGCACAGAATAACGATCTGAATAGTACGCTATCACCTAAATGCTACCGTATTGGACGACGGCCCTGATGCTACTGATTGAAGCTGTACCTGCTGCATATACTTACTGATGCGCTAATGGTGTAGAGATGATGCAGCTTTGGCAGGCAGTTTCACTTTGATGATATTAGTGCTGTATTATTGTCGTTGGCTGTTGCAGTAGGTGATTTTTTGTAGTTGCCTTCTCTTGTTTGTACTATTAGCTGTGATGATATTAGTTGCACGATATACAGGAACCAGTAGTGATCAGAGACGGTGTGCCGTATGTGATATGATACTACTTCAATTCTCTCATTATCATATTGTCAGCACTCTGGAGTTCAGGCCATTATATATTGAAGAAGGCGGTGATGCAATAATAAGCTGATGCTAAAAATAGAAAGCTCCACAAACCAGGGTTAATTAAACAATAAAATAAACCACTATTAAGTGTTGTTTTCATCTAAAAATACTATCTACTGATAGGCTGTTATTCAAGCAGTGTATATTAAACTCAACGTTAGTTTCATAATAAAATCCTAACACCGTAAAATTTAAACTATAATGTAAAATCACTATAATTTGAAGTGAAAGCCGATGACAGATAATTCTGAAATGGATGACAGTTAATTCTTCATGCCGACAGAAAGACATTTAGCAATGCATGCTTGGCCTCAATCATTAGCTTAAGTGTAATCATATGACATAAGACGTAACACCCAGCATACAATTCTAGACCATGGTTTTGAACACGGACCCTAAATAAATGATTGTATCTAGATTCAACATCACTAAAACTTATTGATGCATAGCTAATAGCCCGTGGTCCATCCTCCTGATCCTGAATAAGAATAGCACCTAAACCGAAAAGACTTGCATCAGCTACCACCTTATACAGGATATTTAAGATCAAAATGACCTAAAGTCTCCCTTCCGACTAGCCTCTACTTCACTTTCTCGAACGCTGCTTTCTGCTCGTGGTTGAGAACAAATTTATCTCTCAAAACCTTTTTGCTTGCCATCTCATCAATCTACACAGTGGTTCTGTCTTTGTCGATGAATCTGGTATAAACTTGCTACAATAATTAGCTAATCCTAATGAGAACGTAACCCCTCTACCCCTCTTAACATTGACTATAGCATCAAAGTTACCAGCCATCGGATAGATGCCCTTTGCTGATAGTTGATTATCTACAAATTCTAACTCATCAACACCAAATGTACATTTGCCTGTTTGAGTGTCAATTCTGCTGATTTGAGCCTGTCAAAAACCTGTATCAATCTAACATCATGCTCAGCTCTGTCTGTCCCATGTATAATAATATCATCTGCGAGGTTTGTTACACCTGAAATGCTCTATTCGATCTTTGAATCTCTGTATAAAATCTCTCTGGAGCCATAGAGTAACCATAAAACAACCTCTTATATCGATATAAACCGATATGAAAACTGAATGTTGTGTTATTCTTTTAACCCTCTGTAATGGCATTCTGAACACCTATGTACAACAAGAATATCTTCACTGGATAATACTGATACAAACGTAATGGTATTTGGCACTGCATTGATGATTTTCAATTCTTGCACCACAGATCCTCCTTTGGTTAGTTTGTCGCTTGGCTAAAGCCATGCTTTATGATGTTGTTTGTATCCTCAACACAGATAGCCTGCAGCGCCCTCTGCTTTGCCTCTCCCAATTACGGCGCTACTTTTATCCTCTGATCTTGAAATGCTGATTTGAGAGGCCTCAAGGTTGGAAAAACCTTCAACTGCTTCCTCAGTTGCAGAAACAAGAGAGCCTTCTTCTTGCCAACATATTTCCTCAGGGTTAGCTCTACAATGAAAGATTCAGAGATATTCAGCAAATGTAACTATCATTAGAGAATTAAGCCAAGTCCTCTATTCCAGGAATTAAATATCAACCCTTACTCAGTTCATTAAAGTCAATTTGGGCAAATCTTGGGCTAAGAAGTTGTCTTCTCTTATTGTTGAAATTTGGTGGCTCATTTGCAGTATAGAGTTATCACCCCATCTGTCTATCTGTGTAAAACATTTTAGTTTCAAGCGTGTGGATAGACTGCTTCACAGAGTAAAGGGATTAAGAGTAAATTTTTTAACAATAGTCAAGGAAAGAGTTTTTTACTCCTTGGTCAAGGTACCTGCGAGCTTTGCATCAAGGGGAAAGTTATGGGAAGCTTGATGCCAAAAACTCCTTTCATCTATTTGTCACAATTATAGGGTTCTGGAGAATGAACTGAATTCAAAGTTCTTGATTACAGTAAAAAATAGAATATGCAGGCTCTCCCGTAAAAATTTCTCTTTGTACAGCCTTACTCCACAATTAGACATGAAGTTTTATGCTTAAATTACACCTAACTATCTTAGCTAAATTGATACGGTGGGTATAGCTAGGAAGGCAGTATTGTGGCAGTTTTTACAATAGGATTAACTATTACAATCGTTGAATGATGCTGCCACAATGCACCATTGGTCTGTGCAATCATTGAACCTTAAATTTATTGAAAGGGCCTCATATCAAATGTGTCTGCGGTCCATCGTCGACTGGGCTTTGGTTGGCACCCAGGTGTGCGCCGACCTGCCTGCAAACAGAGAGCAACCTGGCGCAGATATTGTGGCCTGGCCACTAAAGCAACGAATTTCGCCGTCTATGCTCCGGGATGTGGCTTGTGACAAGACATCTGATTTAAATCAACCTTCAATTTTAATCAGTCTTGAGACACAAAGGTTATCCTCAGGTTTTGATATTCTAATATTACATTGCCTTTAATTTGGAAAAGATAAACAAGGCACAACAGTAACAAATTCTTTCCCTGTAATGAAACACAGAGACTGCAATACAACTGGTTGTTTACAAATAAGATTTTCTTGAGGGATTAGAAAATTTACTGTGAGAAAACAATGTCTGTAATTGCTCTAACTGATATCTTCATCCAGCTTAGGTCTCAATTGTACTTGGATCGTTTCAATGCACCGCATGGAGAATTGCTTCAGATTTTGTTTGGAGGCCATCTCAGATTTGTTGTTTATTGAGGCAGCCCACCTGTTTGGCTAGCCAAATCCTCAAAAGTAACGACATTATAACTTGTTGCAGTATAGATGCAGTCCCAGGGCACCCTCTACTTGATTGTGCAATAACTCCCGGAAGAAGGTTTACCCGGCTAACCAAGAGTGAAGTGATCGCAACATTGTATAACTTTTTAGAAGCATGGACCATGTTTTTGTTGAGTAAAGAAAGTGTGGATAATTGAATGTCGACAAGGTGTCATGGTCGATTGCAAAAATGTAAATATATGAGTAGCCAGCCACTAAAGCCTATTGATTCAACATAATATGATATGATATTTTAGATGCAATAAAATTGGTATAAAAAAACGGGGCACCCAATATGGGCTAAATTTTTTGTATCAGAACTGGGGTTTCGGGCTTGGAATGCTGGTTGGAAAATATAATTGGACTGAGCAGGATTACAAATTGTCTAGCACTGGGCTATGGTTGGAACCCAGGTGTGCTCCGACCTGCCTGCAAACAGAGAGCAACCTGGCGCAGATATTGCGGCCTGGCCACTAAGGCAACAAATTTTGCCGCCTATGCTCCAGGATGTTGCTTGCGACAAGACATCTGATTTAATTCAACCTTCAATTTTAATCTGATGTAATAATGCTATAATACATAAATATCATAAGAAGCAACAAGTCATGAGACACAAAGGTAATCCTCAGGTTTTGATATTCTAAAATTACATTGCCTTTAAATCCTTTGGAAAAGATAAACAAGGCACAACAGTAACAAATTCTTTCCCTGTAATGAAACACAGAGACTGCAATACACTGGTTGTTTACAAATAAGATTTTCTTGAGGGATTAGAAAATTTACTCTGAGAAAACAATGTCTGTAATTGCTCTAACTGATATCTTCATCCAGCAGAGGTCTCAATTGTACTTGGATCGTTTCAATGCACTGCGTGAAGAATTGCTTCCAATTTTGTTTGGAGGCCATCTCAGATTTGTTGTTTATTGAGGCAGCCCACCTGTTTGGCTAACCGAATCCTCAAAAGTAACAACACTATAACTTGTTGCAGTATAGATGCAGTCCCAGGGCATGATTTTTAAACAAATGTACAAATTCAACCGTAACATGAATGCTGTCAATGGTTATTTCAGAACTGCAATTCCTTAATGGTGATTGATACACCAAGGTCGAACATACAGAAACCAGCTCACTGAAAATGCAGCAGAATATTTCACATAGAATATCATGTGTGTTATTAAGGGTGAGCCCTCCAGACACACAGTTATCATAATCCTATACGCATCCAGCATAGTTACATTAGTGTTTTTCAATAATAAAAATATTGGGATGACATTCGAGTAAAATTTAAGCTCAAACATTTGGGTGTAGTTTGAAAATGCTATCATTGAACATTATCCACTGAAAAAGCCAAATCCAAACCATGTTTCGGAATATTAATAATATTAATTATTTTGAGGTCTATAGTCATTCTGATAGAATTTGATTGGTGACTGATGGGTCACCACGATCTATACTGAAAACTTATATCAACCAACAGAAATATTCTTTTGTTTAAGTTCAGTATAGCATCTCCATTGTCATTTGTAAATTGCTCCACTCCTTTGATAAAAGGCAATTAGAATTTGTTTGAAACTGTACACAATGGCATAGAAACTAAAAATATATAGGCTCTTTGCACTGCCTTACGCAACATTGCCACTGCACTGATGGATGAAATAAACACCGTAATGAAAAAGTAAATCGCAATTTTAAATATGTCAAAAAAATATTTCAAACATGCCCTCAAAAACTCATTTAGATAATGTGATGAACTGATGCTCCAAAAAAAACCAGATCTCTGTGAGTTACCATGTCGAAGTGTAGTTCTGCCCAAACAGAAAAACACGAACTTGGAGATTTTTTGTCAGATTTGGAGTTTTTTGCAGAAAGAGATAAATGAATAGTTAGCTGATTGACTAACGATCCAGGTGACCAAATGTGGTTATTCTGAATTAAAAACTGTAGGAAGGAGATAGCTTTTGGAAAAGTAAGGAGGAGATAACTACAACTGAGCATTTTTGACTTTAAATAACTGAGTAGTGTTTGAATTACCTTTTTGTCTACAACCGACACCATAAATCAGTGAATTGTTTACCGCAGATGTAAGTATTGAATATAAAAATGTGTGAAAGTGTTTGGTCTACAACCTATGATAAAATTATATACATAAATTTATTCTATCGGGGATGAGATGCATACAACACCATAACCACTTGCACATCGCATAACGAAAATAAACATGCCTGCAATGAATTGACCGCCAAAGTCTTGTTCCGTACTGCATCCTATTCATGAATGTAAAGCTGCAATCTTTCTCACTTAAATTAAAAAAGCAGTAAAACATCTTATAAAAATACATTTAATATATTTTCCTCTAATTATTTATGTCATCAGTATGATGCCACGCATTGTTGGGTTTATTCCGTTTGAGGTGAATTTATGACACAATTTAGCTGAATCCGTTTGCACATACCTTGCACCCATGCTTCCACATCATATCCGGCTTTTACAAGACATCCCACGATCAGCTTGCATAGAAGTCCAGTGTTCTTTCACAACTTTATTGAGGTAGTTTCTCTGGTATGAAGAAAATATGTGGCTATACTGGAGTGCGGATTCTTGAAAGTGGGAGGACCCCGGGAAATAGCATCGCCCTTGTGCGATTTAAATTGCCTTACATCAAATGATGAAGATAAACACTAAAGCCTAAAAGGTTGGAATATCCAACGTGATCAAGGATAAAATTAATATATGCCGTGGTGATTGCATGAATGAAGACCAACCCCTGTAGTCTCAGGTGTAGGTTGGCACTAGTAGATGTGTTTGGTTTGTTCGGTATGACATACGCTAGATAAAAGCGTAAAATGACAGCGATCTGTGTCAAGTGAACACTGTTCAGTTAATAACATCAGCTGATCCTTGCTTTGTCTCTTTATGATTTTTTGCAATGTTTGCAATGATGATCAACAAAGATTGGTCTCCAGTCTCAACCCACACCACTACTGGCGCAACCCTTTTTTTTTAAAACAGTGGGGGATGTATTTTGCATTTGCAGCTTTATTTTACTTTTCTTCTTTCTGAGCTGAACGTAGTGTTGTATTCAGGGTCGAGTCAACGGGTCAGAGGGTCAACGGGCCAGAGGTCTACATCCTTACGGGTCTCGACTACTAGAGTGATGGTCAAAATGCTGCATGCACCTGGACTGAACCTGAGACCTAGTGCACTACAGTCCACGATCTTAACCACTATGCTTTGGATTTAAGGTGATGATTTTGGAAATAGAGACTATACCATCATAAAACAATAGCTATTAGTCATGCTGTGATTATTATGAGGCTTACAACACTACAAAAAGCTTTCTTTAGACATCTATAAGTCGATAAATACTTGACAGAATTTGATGAAACATGGTCTAAACATAGTTCATTATGTCTAGATGATATATTACAAACTGAATCAAACTTAACATGTACTATTAGCTGATTGCACTAGTGATTAGTGGATGAATATCCATCATTCTTTTAAATTTTGATATCTGAAGACAGTGTAGGAGTAGGACATCGACTTATGAAGTCGTAATGTAGGCCTAAATCCATTTCACGCGCTCTTATCGACTCGCCCGTACCCGAATTTAGGGAAATTTCAGTGGCTCGGCTCATTTTCATTTTCATTTTTTCTGGCTCGATACAACACTACTCTCCGGTTAGCTGGCTGGTACATGTGTGTCACTTGTTTCTACCTTACAGAATGTTTTGGTAAAAACGCGGCTCCATGACAAGTGATGATAGAAGGCATCTATATGATTTATTAATCCCCTTACCTCTGTTTTACCTCAGGTGCAATTCCCTATGATGTTAAATAATAATAGGAAAATGAGGAAAAAATACGATAGTATAATTAGAAAAACATACCTAGACAGTCTCTTGACCAAGCTTTAATTTATCTTTACGTATTCGTTACTTGTTTCTAAGTACATCGCTGTATAACTTAGTCCTTGTGAGTGGTTTGCATTGAGAAATAAAGTTGAGCAACAACATTGCCCGCTGCCTCAACACAAACTGAAGCTGTCAATATCTGCCCAAGACAAAAGTCACCCCGATGAAATCACAACAAGACCCAAGCTGGCGCACCCATGTCTGATTCAGAATAAAAACATCCCTTTGTAACACAATATTGCCGCCAGGGCAGTGCAGAGGAAGACATCAAGAGGCTTTCGGTTAAGCTTTATAAACACTTGGTGTTGAAATTGATTGCACAATTGAATCATCTTCTCTAAAAAAAATCATATTGGATATAATGTTATCAACCTGCTGTTAACCAATTTTAATTTGTATATCTAAACTCATTTCGTTTGTTTTAAATAACAGCTGATTCATCTTACAAAATTTTCACATCGCTATAAATCTAGGACACTACTGCTAGATGATGCTTACCCAATTAAGATGTAGCTTTCAGAAATCAAATTATTACAGTAACTTCATATTTGCTACCCTCATTGCATCCCCCACTTGTTTGAAACTCATTTGTCATCTGGTGTGTGATTTCAATTGTCAATAATTCAATCAGATTTTTAACATTTTGATATCATTCTGTATCAAAAACAAGTTTTGTACATCATGAGATCTCAATGGAGGAATTGGAAGAGCAGTATGTCTGTATTGGTATAGTACCAACAGGCGGTAGGAATCAACGGACCAGTAGTAAACTCTTCGACATTTATTACTGCATCGTGCTAAAATTATGACAATGAAGACAAATAAAAGCAAGAAATTTAAATAGAAATCTATGACAATTTATAACCATGATCTGAAAATTTACAATTCAACATTTTTAAAAAGATTTTAATTACAGTTCTTAAAGCAATAAAATTATCTGAACTTACATTAAAGCTACTGCCGGATATGGCACCTAGCCAGATACTTCTACATATTATCTTGATACGTTGTATATATCTGCAAGGAATAAGGATAATTATAATAATGATACAACTAATTATTACTGCTAAGTCATATTTATGAGCCGATTTAACCAACCGAGAAAGAACCGGTACTAAAAACTGTAACCACGACATCCCAAGATTAAGTTCAAGTAAAACAATAATGACGCTATAATAAATTTTACTTCCATTATTTCTGTAGTAAGTTAAAGAAACTTGGCTCCAAGGCCGTGTAAAATGCCAGTAAAATATAGATAATATTATTCCGATTACATTGTCGTCTATTTGCGGCAGAAATATAAGATTCTATTCAGATCAGAGAGAATGCTGCTTGTCGGTCAGAACTCTCAGGCGAAACTGTTGATCAAAACAAGGGCATAGAAGATTAAAGATGATTCATGCCCAAAATGGGAATAAAAGACATAAAATGTGTACCGAAATTGGAACACGTAGGTGAGCCCTACCCGAATCTTGCAAAAATGTTTCCCTTGTTCCTCCTAAAGTCAATGGCATACGCAAGGTCTTGAATGTGGAGCAGATTAACTATCAGCATAGCGGTTTACGCTAGAAAATTACGATTGAATCTTTGGTTATGTTTCACTGATCTTTTGATTTATTCGAGACCGTAAAATCTAAAATGTATGACGACAATTTAGAAAAATTGCTCAAAAAATGTTATCATGATAAACTTGTACATCAAGTCGTGAAAATGATTATCAAAATTATCCAAGTATTGTGAAAACTATCAATTAAGCATTATTTAGTGGTTAACCCAAGGAGCTGATATCGCAAGAAAAAGTGTTATATATAAATGTTTAAAAACACACCTTTTCCCGTCTTCCTCCTCGTTGAGGTCTCACAAGTTGGTAAAATGAACTTGTCTTTTGGTAAAAGCACGTCTATTTAAGTCTGAATATTATTACGCACTGCCAGGTCAAACGGTGGATATGCATGACACAAACACAGGGCACAGCACAAGATTGGTCACTCAAGATGGTCCGACCCTCAAAACGCCAATCACAAACCAGGCGACATTGCAACCACAAGAGACACCGGTTCTTTGTCACAACCACCAAAGCAGCCCACAAACTGCAGACCCATCAAAACAAATCCAAATAACCACCAGTCCAAGCACAATAGGCCATTATTGCCACAAGAATACCACACTTTGGTCACAAATGTTACTGTATTCAAAACAAGATAAATTAGCTAAATAACATTCTGTTCAATTGAATTAACATTAATGTGAATCATTGATAACAATTTTTGAGCTCCCTTCATGGATTCCTACAATCAGCCTTAACTCTTCCATCGGGTTGTCCGTGTATCTCATCAGCATTGCACATGATAATATCCCCGATTCCGAAAATAGCTTTTCTGGCTTTACTTCCAAAACCATAATACATCAGTCTCATGTTTTGTGATTATTGCTGTTGTGACTAGTGGAATTAATTTAGTTTGGCCCTTTTTTACTCGTTGCCGATGCAATTAACTTGATAACTTTCTAGAGTAGAGTAGAGTAGTCATGCCATATTGCATACTTCCTGTTGGTTATCTTAGTATTCAGGCCTTCGATGTAAGCTGCCTTTACTGTTGTACCTGAAATGAGGAGGGTCAATGGCTGCAGTTTATTTGAATACAATTTTCCTCTCATCTATTCATTAACTTCTAAGTAAGGGAAGAAAGAAATTTTTTCGATTACATTATGGTCATCTACACCTTCAAGCTACTTTCTTCAGGCTTTTTTTACCGTTTTCTTCCAGACCTGACTTGGCCAGTGCAAACAATTAGTGTGTGGGATCGGGTTTTCTAAGCGCTCCCTCCTGTTCCTGCTCTCTCAATGACTTGTCCATAATGCTGTGATGGGAGTATGCTCTGCCTTCAACTCGTACCTCTATTCTGACCATATGTCAGATCTTCATTGTGTTCACAGACTCCAATTCAGGCTTGACCAGTGCAAATGAGTAGTGCACCCTCAATGACTTCAAGTTGTACCTCTGTTCGGACCATACACTCAGATCTTTAGTATATTTATGGACATGTTATAGGTACTATTGCAGTTCCAATGTCTATCTCCCCATATAGAACCATTTTATTTGTCAAACATTTACGCCATCCATATCTATCCGTCTGTTTATTATCCGGGCTCTGACAGTATCTGATATGGGTGCACACAGTCCCTTATCTATCCCAAATGCTTTTAGGACTTTGTCCTCCATTCATTGCAATTTTGCTATCCTCTTGGGGGACAATGCATCTTTCTGCGAGATGAGACCATACAGGATTTGATGTTACATCAAGTTTCACCTTGACAGCTCGATCAAACAGGAAGTTGTCATGTTTGATCTCATAATGAAACAAATTTTTTTTGCTAACATTTGCCATACTCTGGTAGCTGAGGATGTTGGACAGAATTGCCTTTTTTGTATCTGAGGCTATCCTCTCACCTTCAGTATCGACTGTGTCTTTTATTTGAGCAGATGTTACCCTCAATTGGACCATAAATTTCGTCTCAAAATCTGGGTCAATTTTTCTCTGTTTTTTTTTTAACACAGTGCAGCAGGACCTTCGATTTAACGATTATTCCTATAACTGAGTCCTGGTAACCTAATTGCTGCTTAACTGTTTACTCGGAGCACACAGTAGATTGCACTGTTCGGTTTCTTGATGCATGCCAGACAATATTATAGGAATGATCCAGCCTTTCCTCCAACTTCAGTTTGTTCCTGCTTGTAGTACTAAATTGTCGCAGGAAGTTTACCTTACCGTTGGAGCTGTCGACATATTTATGATTTTCTGTAGAAAAAAATGAGAATTATACATAGACCTACTAATAATAAACCTAGACAGGTGACAGATATAGAGCTTATACAGTGAGCAGTGAGGCCTATAATAACTGGAATTCCCCAATGACACAACGTTACTGTGTTGTGCACAGTGCATGCTGCAATGAATGGTTTTACTATATGAGCGTGACTGATTATTATCTATAATGGCATTTTTCCCATAGAGATATCGTAGACCGATGCCTACAAGTTAATTTTATCTGAATGGTGATGTACCAAGCAACGCCATAGTCTCTGAATATTTTCTCTAGCTTAAATATTGAAGGAGAAGCGACCATTAGAAGTCGGCAATATCTGTAAACGTATTGGTTGTAATAATAAATGAGAAGTATTATTCTTATTATGCAACTGAACATCCAGAAGTACCACTAGAAGTACGAGTTGCGTACTTTATATCATGATATGCATAGATAGACCAGTTACTGATGCTGAAATATTACCAATCTATTGAGTTTAGATCGGATATTTTCATTTTTCTCTGATTTTATCTTCTGGGTTTCGTAATGAACTCGTATCATTATGTATCGGTGGATAAGGGAACTGATTGTTGAAGTGGAATGCACAGCACATTTCATAAATCCATGCAAATTTCCTAAAAGAAAATGGTTGAGGACTCTGTTTCGGGTTTTGATAAGTATGTTTGTGTCAACACCATTGCATGTTATATAATTGCGGAGCAGTTGCTCGCTCACTACGAAGAGCTCCTTTGTGTTGGGAGAAAGTACAACAAGCCCGCCCCTATTCTTGACGGACACCAGTGTAGTATCATCATTCGGGTCGTTAGTGTCTGTATCTATAAGTGAATCTCTACAGTCTGAACAACTAACAGTTTTGTCGAGCGGATGACATACCCTCCTACAAAGTAATCGAATAAGCCCATTCAATCAATGTTGGTCCCTACAGAAGGTGAGGTTTATGCATGTGGTAATTTTCTAAATCTAGAAGGGTGGTTAGTACTAGTTGCAGATCTTTCATGAGTGAAAAAAAAGTAAACTAAACTTAGAATCATACCAGAACATTATGTTTGGGGTTTTTGTTACACCCCCGTCATAAGAAACGTCAAGTCCAAGCCTCTTAAAATTTTTAGCAACACTATCTTGCTTTTGTTAGTTTTTTCAATATTTAGCTTGTTGTGTGATTTGAAAATTTAAAAGGAGTATAAATTTCAAATGAAAGTTTGCTGTTATAAAACTAAGCAACTGAAATGTTATTTATGCTAATTGGGGCCATGACTTACCGATGTAGTCTGCTATGTCGATGATGGGTTTTGTTATGGTGAGATCCAACCGTCCTCCTTCATCCTCAAAGCCAAAAGCACAGCAGCAGTGTCGACTACTTTCACTGGACTGTCAAATTGAGAAACTCATAAACATCACATCAATCTTTCTCCTACTTTGCGAAAGTGAAAAAAGAGCATAATGTCGCGCCTGTCATTGCCACCTTTACCTGACAGTATTGAAAAGTAGAGCATACCATACCATGGAACTGAAACAAATTAAAACACAAGTATAGTTATGAATCTTATCTTACCGATTGCGATGTTGATGCCATGTCAGGTGTGCAAGAAATCCACTGAGCAACTTGACAGTTTAGTCTCAATAAGGCAAAGCCCACCAATGAAGAGTATGTAAAAATTAAGCTAACCCAAAATCCTACAGCGATAACTTTCAACATCATGCTACTTATGGGGACATGTCACAAACCCCTTGAGCTACAATACAGATGGACACAGCATGTGCAAAGTTGACCAAGGTTATAGCTATTTTTAGCTAGACATGCTTTGAGTCATCAACTGATTGCAGCACACCCACATGGTAAGGCCTGTGTCTTTCAGAACGCATAAACAAATATTTTCATGCAACAGTCAGCCATTGAGTCATGATATTTCCGACTTCCAATGGACGTAACTCTCTCAATATTTGAGTCAGATACAAAATTCAAAGACTTACAGCTGGCTTGGTCCATCACATTTCACATGAAATTAACTTGCTTGCATAATTTCTCGATGAATCTGTGAGAAAAATGCTATTTTCTTGCTGCAATGCTTAAATAATGTATCACCGTTTACAGATATTGCTTGGTTCTAATGGTCGTAACTCATTTAATATTTGAGCTAGAGAAAAAATTCAGAGACCATGACGTTGCTTGTTACATCACCCTCCAGATAAAATTAACTTGTAGGCATCAGTCTTCGATATCTCTATGAGAAAAATGACATTATAGCTAATAATCAGTCATGCTCATAATAGTAAAACCATTCATTGCAGCGCTTACTGTGCACAACACAGTAACGTTATGTCATTGGGGAATTCCGGTTATTATAGGCCTCACTTCAGCTGCGCAGGTCACCTGTCTAGGTTTATTATTAGTATGTCTATGGAATTATAATACCAGAACGCATGACGACTTTTTTCAAATTGCATGTTAATATATGCAAACTCAAACGCTAGCGGTGTGAAGTGAAATATGTCAGTTAATGTTTGAATTATTGTTACCAGTTTTTGTCCTGCGATCGTTAGTTTCGTGACTTACGTTTGCCTCAGCTGTTGTTTTTGTCCTTTTCTTAGTCTCTAATAAGAGCTCTCACAGATATCTTCTATCACTTCTGAATAGTTTAAATGCATCCTTGGTATATTGGTATCCTGCACTAGTGTTGTTTAAGCTATAGCCATAGTGCAAAATTTTAGTACTAAATAGTAGTTAGAATCAGCTGACTGGATGAATTATTATGTAATGCAGCACAGCTACATTTTTATGCTTCTGCAGTTGTTTTAGATATCAAGTGAAGGCAATGTTGGATCCTGCTAATAGTGTAACCAGTAACCTGACAAAGACTGAGCTCATATCATGATTTTACAATGCCAATTAATGTTATAATATTGAGCCAACCACATACATCATTGCGTAAACAAAAATGCTGCTGTGGCAGAAACTTCTATGCGGCTTATTTGTGGTATGCTTAATATACTATACAAAGTTTTAGAGCGGTAGCAAACTTCTTGAGTTATAAAACTCCTTTAATTTTTCAACGTTTGGTTTGAGGTTGCGTAACGATTTTTTCTCATCATCAATGAATGTGGATTGAGACTAAGTTTTAAACAAAAAAAAGGTTAAAAATCTTCTGTAAACAAAATGAATTAGGATCATTCAATATTTTTGGCAGGAGGAGATAAAGATTCCTATTTATGACACTGAGTATGAGTCGGGTTGGTTGTATCAGACTCAACTGGATCTTTAGGATCCTGTTGAGAGTTTGTCTGTAGCAGATTTATAGTAGGCCTATTTGGAAGATTAATTTGACCCAGTGTTATAACGGGCATATCAAATGAATAGGTTCGGTCTCCTAGAGGGTTTATCAAATTAGTCCCAAGCTCCAAAGTTGAGACTGTGCACATTTCAAAAAAATACAATCATCTAATTTTAGCAAGTGACTATATTTATATATTTGTATAACTGTATGATCATCATGAAAATTATCAATTAGGTTTCTTTCCCTTCAGGCCTGTTGCCAAACTGTCAATATGGCGGACATTCTGCAATTCACTTAATTTGCCTATATTTGCCAATTTTTTCTCCTGAATTCATATTGGAAGAAGGTTATGGGCTGCAGATATTGTTCTATCTTTGATCCTTCAACTCAAGAATCAAAAACCAATCCAACATTCTCACAATCCGAAATACATCATTTTGTTAATTATAATACTGAATAACAACTGATCTACTGACATACTGCTGATATTTTGTATCATCCTTTTTTAGTTGCTCGTCGTGCCTCATGAGCTCCTCTGGAGATTCCAGAGGGCTCTCAAACATGTCCAGTATGTTTCTGTCGACTGCAGAGCAAATGCTACTCTCTCCTCTCTCAAGGTGTCTGATTATGTTGTTAAACTTAATGACAGGGTTGATAAGCAACCCTAGAGACGAAGAATAATAATCCAACCTACCATTCATGAAGTTATTTACGCGCCGTGCATGTGATTTTTTTTCAAATTTATTTGAATGATTTTGCCATTATCCCTTGTCATGGCATTATCCAATTATAGCTAAATAGAGCAATGGTTCCTTTCTCTTCGACGATTCCGCTTCTAATAGGTGCAACATAGAATCCCGAATCCATGATATGGTAGGAGATTTATTATTTATTTATTTATTTATTACTGGTTAAAAATTGTAACAAAAAGTAGATGTTGATACAAATGAGGAAGACATACACATACATACCAATATTACATTCCACAAAGTTGTCACATCGATAAAAGTGGCAGGACTCAAAATTTAAGGAAGAGCTCCAAAACTACATGTAGTTCCTAAAGGTTGATCAGCAACCCTAGAGAGGAAGAATGAAAACAATGAAATCAATAACAACCATATGTTTTTTACCATGCTACAACCGAATACAAGGTTTCTTTTTTTCAGTAAGAATTCCGAAGCACACCTCTGTCCTGTATGTGAGGGAAGTCTTCGGTCTGCTCGATGAATTATTTTGCCTGAATGTTTTGGTGACAGCACAAAGAAGCAAGAAATTTGTGTCTAACCATACCAAAGTCTTGTTTCAAAATATATTATAAATTACAAAAAGTCAAGAAAGGTCATCTGTACTTCAGGTTGATTTATATAATAGTGGCTTAACTATTTATTAATATTTAAAGGACCAGAAAGCGACAAATTATCAATAAATGTTGTGACTTTGATGACCAATCAGACTCCAGAGTTTTCTGTTGTAGTTGATTTGGATGACAGGATGTATGTCATTGTAAAAGCAATCTGCGAAGGATTTTAGTTGGTACTTTCTTGCAACTGTGAGGGGGGATATTCATGAAGTTAAATGTGAGGCTACCTGTGATTTTAGCTATCTGGTGTTTTGATTCCGATCGAATGTCTGCAGAGTTTTTGGAGGCAGTCCTTTGCACGAATAGCTTCTCTGCAATGGCATAGTTTGTGTTGCTTGGGAGTGAGTGGGTTCTCAGGACACAGCTTCATAAATAGCAAGTGATGTTCCTTATCTCGATGATCTAAAAAGTGAGTTGATTCTGTGCTGTGAAAGAGCGGAACGCAAGAGAGCTGACAGCAGAAAGTAATCTGTTGTAAAATTCCAATTCCTCAAAGTCTTCGTTTATGTAGATCCAAGTCATAACTGGGAACATACACCACGTGGTGGATGCAGATTGCTTCATTATTGTTTTTCCTCGAATTTCGAAGGAAGGCGGGGCTGATTAGTCTGATTACGTCAGTATATCTATAGTTGAAGGAATTATTTTGCCTGCACTTTGGTGTTGGCAGTATGAGACTGCAAAAAGAGACAAACGTTTTTTTTTCAAAGAATAAGAGATTAAAAAATTACAAAAATTATAAAAAAAATTCATCTGTACTCCAGCTCAATCAATATAATAGACGCTTAGGTATTTATTTATTTATGCAGAAAACGACAACTTATCAGTAAATGCTGTGACTATGCTGTTTGATGTTTGATGTTTGATTTTAAGCCTGCATAGTACTGTACCAAGGTCATTGAGATTATTTAACTGGTAATGAGTTGCCAGAAAATGATTCAGGCTGAAAAATGCAGCAAAAGGTCCTGCAGTTGTGTGATCTGAAACTGTTTCTACTACTTGATTGTCAGCCATGTAATCAAGATATGGCATTAAAGCTGACTCATGTTTCCACTCATTGGAAATGCCCAGTTTATTTTTTGTCTATGAAATGAACAGCAGCTGTGGTCATGTTATGTATTGTTTGGCTCCCAATTTTCTATATCATAAGTGCACAAAGCAGGCGCCCACCTTTATTTGTTGGTTTCGGATTCACATTCTTGGTCTGAGAGAAATCCTCATTCACCAAAAATTGTGGTGAGCACAGGGAGATTGTCAACCAAGTCAAGTGCTGTTTGTGGTTAAATTTGATCTTGTAGTCTGTCTGCCATTTATATTACAAACTGCTCCCCATATGGTGGTCTTCGGTGTTGCTTCTGTATCTATGCTCCATCAGCAGATCGAAAATTCTGCGTACTTACCTCTGGCAAAGTTGAGTAATATGAAAAGGCACTGTTTGTTAACAGCAGTGGTACAGTTTTCGCCTTTTCAGCCTTTGACAGATGACAGAACGGTTTTTCATTGCTAAAATCTGCCCGCATTAACTTTGAGGCAGAAAGGGAGGTCTTCCATCCCTTAAAGAAAGGGATTTTTTTATATTTTTGGGCCACCACACATGGTTACTTGATCAGTGTCTCGTTGAGAAATTGCCAATGGCATGAATCTGCCGACAATGCACAACTAACAGGCTTTGGGGAATGGTTTCTAGCTATGCTGAGATGAAGTGGCTTTGATCGTCGAGCAGATAAAGAATATCAATTATCAATTATATTTATACATAATATTATAACTGCAAATGTATGTAAAAAACCTTAAAGAAAATCGTAATAATTATAATAATTCAAGCTGGCATATTTTTGTTATTTCACATTTCTGTGCTGACAGCACAGCCCCAAATTTTCAAAATCACCAGGATAACCCCATGAAAAGCTGTAAAATTGCAATGTCAAAGCCATAAACCATTTACAATACCAATAACACACATGTAGGGGGGGGGGGCAATAAACTGTATGGGACATAATAAGAAACAACAAAAGAAAATACATGTAACAGAAGACCAAAATCTTAATCAAAGACTAACCATTTCAATGAACAGCATTCACCATCACTTAAGAGCATTATAATGAGTCCGTTGAAGTGTCGGTGGCAGGAGAAAATCTTCACCAAACACGCTGACTGAAAAAAAAAGGAACCCACATAGGACAACGGTGACTGGGGTGGTGGTGGGGGTGGTGGATGAAACGGGAAACGACTTGGTTGGTATGTGAATGTATGATGATGTATGGGCAGAGCAGGCAAATCCTCCATCTGTGAGCCCGTGTCTGCCATGCTCCTAGGCTGCGTGTCAGTAACTGAGATGTAATTTTCAGCGCGGATGGCGACGAGACCCTGTCACGGCATAGTCATAAACATGACTGGTCTATCATCCACTCCATATTCGATGAGTATATACACTCTTTTTACAATTTCTAAAATAAAAATATGATTTCGTTCATTCCAGGCGTTGTCATGTCCCTCCCCATGTCATGTCATGGGGAAGAATTTCGTGTAACACAAAAACTTATCAAGTAAGGTTATCCCCCTGATTTAATAACACAAAAAGATACTAATTAAGGTTATCTGCCCCTGATTTGAATCATGAAACTTATTAAGCAACGTTATCTGCTCCTGATTATAATTATTAAACATACTAAGCAAGGATTAAACAGTTCAATTTTGCACCACAGTCTTCTCATCACGGTCTTCTGTACACATGTACACACATACACATGTACTCGCGTTTGTATCCAAGAGAGTGTAACTCCTGCATATTCAATTGAATTTATATTATATATTCAGTACTAGACACTCATCTGATTACGGTCCTCTGTACACATGTACACACTTACACAGGTACTCAGGTTTGAATCCAAGACAGCGTAGTAGTCAACGGACTATATATCAAATCGAAGCTAAGACTCTGGGGAATAAGAATATCTTGGTAGTAAAAAAATTAAGTTGGGGCGCACCCGGATCAGAGGGTTGAAGAGGGGATAACTACAAATTTGTCAAAAATACGCCTATTCACATTAAACATCACACAAAGTTTTCCTGTAACAATAAATGTAATCTAAACAATTAGTATAGGTCAAAACATAGTAGATGACATAAAAATAGTTGAAAAAACTTTCTCTGATTTTTATGCTGCCGGATATTCCAAGGGCACCAACAAATTAGTATGATTTGGTTTTGCTGTAGACCGCTACTTTTTTCTGTGTGTCAGATCCACTCAAAAATAACACAGAGCCTAGATAGACATGCCTGCATGGCTTCCTTAAATTTCTAAAACCGCAACTTAAATATTTTCAAAGCTATTGTCGTATTAAATCCGAAGTATTCACTCGAAGTTGTCCCGACAGCGAAATTCAAATGGTTTTCACCCGCCAATCTCTGAATATAAGTAATTTTCCATCAAATAAATAACTTACTGCTACCCTACTCAACATGATTGAGTACAATTTTTATCTGGTAAACTCTCAATAATGTATTATTATGATCCTTCACAAGTTTCTGAATAGTTTGATTGATTGATGAGTACTTTATTATCGATCAAAATACAATTGCAACGAATGGCAATGTATATAGTGGATCTGATTTGACATAAATTGATAAAAAGACTTCAGTACGTTGGTTAGAACAAAAAAAAATTGAAATAAAACAGGATTTGGTCACATCATCGGTTACAGAGTCTATATATAACTGCCATATTTAATGAAAAGGCATTTAGCTGCAGTGGCAGTAGTGTGCTTTATGATTTTTGATTTATTGCTCACTAGTCTCTTAGGTCTGCAGTTCTGGCTTTCTTCGCTGCGAGTGCTGTAGACATGCCAAACCCCAATGAGGTGAATCAAAAATTGTTCCAGGAAATAAACTCTCACTCACTTCAATCCTGTGGCGAAGGGCTTGATTTATCCTCGTACATCGTTTCAGTCCACAGGCACCTTTAGGAAGGGATTTGTCCTTTTCATTGGTACCTTAGTTGATGATTGGCAGGATTTTTTGCAGATGAATATTACTATCCCTCCTTCCGATTTAATAGTATCACGTAGGTCCTAAAAGTACTTGACATTATAAGGGCTCAAGATGGTGAAACAACATTGGAACATGGTTGACACATGTAAAAAAAAGAAGCAAACATTTGTATTTCATGTGTGGACGTACAAGGCAAACCTACACGATGAATAGGAGCAAATCGTGTTTGGAGCAGTACAGCTGCTGAGAGATGACCAGATTAGTTTTCGTCTGGTGATGAAGTTTATTGAATATTCTTGAAAGTCAAAATGCATGAGGATCCAACCGGCCGCCTTGCTACCATAAGAAATGCTACAAATCTTACACAAGCAAACAACCCATATCCAGGTTTACTCTCATAGAAATCTCCTACATAGAAAATGGTATGAATGACCCGCAAGAGATGTGCCTTCGGTTGTCAGCCTCAAATTGACGGGTTCTGAGAGCCTAAAGTGTATATTCTTCATAGGCAACAACATGAATGTGAGTTGATCAATTTTTCAAGCGCCTAAGGGTGTGACTGAGATTCAGCAGAGAAACCAGAAATATCGTTATTTACATGCACAGCCTGATCAGCTTCTTCTAGCTATTTAAGCACAATACAACACCAAAGATACACAATCAGTATGATATAATGAAAAGACTCGAGAAAGTAGACACAGATCAAGACAAGAAAGACCATGCAATTACCAAATTGATCCAAGTTCAAGCGACTGGTCACTGGGACTGATTCACTATTCTTTCAAAATCATCCATTTTCACTTCTACCAAAGTTGTCCTTGACCTTATCCTTTATACAACCTTGGGCATCTAGTGTAAATTCGCTTTTAAAGATAATTGTGAAGATTTTCGTGTAACACAAAAACTTATTAAGTAAGGTTATCTGCCCCTGATTTCAATCATGAAACTTACTAAGCAAGGTTATCTGCTCCTGATTATAATCATCAAACATACTAAGCAAGGATTGAACAGTTCAATTATGCTCCACAGTCTTCTCATCACACTCTTCTGTACACATGTACACACGTACACAGGTAATCGGGTTTGTATCCAAGAGAGGTAACTCCTGCATATTTAACTGCATTAATATTATATATTCAGCACTAGACACTCATCTCATTATGGTCCTCTGGACACATGTACACACGTACACGTGTGCTCAGGTTTTAATCCAAGAGAGTGTAACTCCTGCATATTTATTTGAATTAATATTATATATTCAGCACTAGACACTCATCTCGTTACGGTCCTCTGTACACATGTACACACGTACACAGGTACTCAGGTTTGAATCCAAGAGAGGTAACTCCCGCATATTTAACTGCATTAATATTATATATTCAGTACTAGACACTCATCTTATTATGGTCCTCTGTACACATGTACACACGTACACAGGTTTGAATTCAAGAGAGGTAACTCCTGCACATTTAACTGAATCAATATGATATATTCAGTACTAGACACTCATCTCATGACGGTCCTCTGTACACATGTGCACACGTACACAGGTTTGAATTCAAGAGAGGGTAACTCCTGCATATTGAAATGAATTAATATTATATATTCAGTACTAGACACTCATCTCATGACGGTCCTCTGTACACATGTACACACGTACACAGGTACTCAGGTTTGAATTCAAGAGAGGGTAACTCCTGCATATTGAATTGAATTAATATTATATATTCAACACTAGACACTCAACTTATTACGGTCCTCCGCACACATGTACACACGTACACAGGTACTAAGGTTTGAATTCAAGAGAGCATAACTCCTGCTTATTTACTTGAATTATTATTATATAGACCAATACTAGACAATCATCTTATAGTGGCCATCTGCATACAGGCACTAAGGCTTGAGAAAAATTATAGCTTAGAGAGCAAAGTGAGCAGCCTTTATGATATTATTTATTCATTTGAATATAAAACTATATGAACAATATTAGAGGTTGTTGAAGCATTAGATTTATTGCATGAGCCAACCATCAAGAATATGTGATAAATAACATAGGAAAGTTACGGTTAAGCAAGTAAAAACATTATATAAACAAAAGTTAATTCTAACCTTCTGACTTTTATGCAGGAATGATTCCTCTTATAGGGCAAAAGTTAAACAACATTAATCAACAAAAGGATTGCTCAACAACGTGTTTTGGCCTCAAGTCTTGCATGAGCTGTGCACCTCAGATGCATTTGGCGCATCCATTGGAAACGCAGCCAGATATGCTTCAGAAAATATTTTATTTGCTTTTTCTGACAGCTTATCACATGGCTTCTGTAGTTGGCTGAGGTATTCCTCAGCCGTCAGACCTGTTAACTCCAACATATAGTCACTCAGTTTTGGGGCTTTTAAAAACCCTTTAGAGAACATTTTGCCGTATCCGGCGTCAGCCAACTTGGTCATCTCCCCATCTACTATCGATGAGTCTGGCCTGTTGCATATATTGTAGGATAACCGAATAAGCCGTGTGATGGCAACCCTCCCATCACACATCATGATGTTCTTCACCAGCTTGTCCTTCGCCGAGGTTGCCGGCCGATGGTCCCTGACAGTCTTCAATAAAGAATATTGGGGTCACAAAATTTATTGCATGATCTATTTAAGAATGTAGATGCTGTGTAACTGCTTGTCTATTAGGAAGTTAATAATAATAGCTTGAATACTAGATCATGTTGTTAGCTATTGAGGCCTATGCTCTCAGATATTTTGTTTCACAAGAACGTTTCAATTTAAGGGGCGTGTAAACACCTGGAACAATTTTCCAAAATACTTATGATGTAGAAAGAAAATGCAATGTTCTAGGGGTAATCTGGGCTCAGGAATCCATTTCTGCAATCAGAATTAATCTAACTGTTATAGAAATTTTGTTTTTGGATGTTATGTGGTAGGTATAGGCCTCCCCTAGTGTGCATGCTGACAAAAATTATGATGTAGTGAACAACTGAAACATAGATTTTCTGAGCCTCCATGCATCATTCGGTGAAGTGTTGGAGGCATCTTTGTGATAAAAAGTTGTAGATGGAGTACCCCATTGTTCATAAATAGTAGTCCGATTTTGGAAATGGAGGTGTCATTGCATCAATATTGGTTTGGAAATGGGACCAGTTATTGGGAAACTAAAACCATCAAAATACTCGGTGTAGAGTGAATGCTGTGTATTCCAAATTTCAAGAAGATTCATCGTATAGTACTCTCGTTACAGAAAAACTAAGATGGTGAAAACGGTGAAAATTGCCATATTGAGATATCGCCAGTTGAAAATTGAAAACGTAATATCTGTACCGAAGCGATTAAAATAAGGCCCTTTTTACGACTTGAAGGGTTTATATAATATTCTGTATGTTTCTACACTATGTGAAAGTTATTTCTGAGTCTCTCTGTGACTTTAGCTTCACACTACTCTTCTAGCATCTTTCCTCGGTCTCTCGCATAATCTGAAACACATGAGGAAAATTTCGGTCACATTTCGCAAGTTCGAACACTTTGGGTTTTCAGAATTTCTCTCATTTCTGTTTCGATCTTGATGCCATTGCTATGGCACCTCCGAAGTACATGGTATTATTTCAATGTTAGTTAGGTACATACTGACATTTGGTTTCTGTTATTGATGAATGAAGAAACTTACCAGTGACCACCAGGATTGTAGTCTTTAGTAGCCTACTTCTTGCCCTTCTTCTCATATCTTTGCTGACGAAGGCAGAGACGATTGGGATGGTGTGGTACACTGATTTAGTGGGCTAGCAGCCGGTTGTTGGGACTGTGAGTGAGGAGGCTCAACAGATTGGGCATCATCTGATAACAACAATGACAATGAGTGTGGCTGCTCCATCAGAGCTGCAGTTGTTGAGCAGCTTGGTGAGCTCTCAGGCTGAGTTGCAAGTGGAGTGCAACTACTAGACTTGGTTTTTTTGAAGTTCTGTACTCTGTTCTTAACTCTCTTCTTGCTGCCATAAGCTTGCACAGTGTGCTGTTTTCTTTTGACCATCTTTCACTCCTTGCTTTTGCTACTACATGTACTACTATAATGTTCTCTCATCATGTGCATTGTTCTTTATTATAGTAGACCAATCAGCAATGATAGAAAAATTTGATTGGCTTACTGAAGGAAAACTTCTCAACAGATTGTTTACATAGCCTCTGATCTGAAGAGAGCACATGTGCAGTTTTCTTTTGATATGTGGAAAGTTTGTGTAGAGGCCATTAGAAAAGGTGTGTTGACCTGGGTGGATTATGGTCTGTTAGCACCATTTGCAGGAATATTTAGGGCACACCCTGGTGTGAGAGGGTTATGTAAACATGTTTTGTGGACAGAGCATTATATTTTACACCTTCACCCATGTCATTAATGAATTCTACACACTTCAAAGTATATAAAGCTGTAAAAACCTGGAAATCATTTAAATTCTCTAATTTTTCATAATTTTGGTGTTTACATGCCCCTTAAGAGGCAGCTTTGTTACAGTGTACATTGTGCCATGTCATTGAAAGTATGCTGTCAATGGTACAAGGGATATCATCGGATAAATCTTATGGCGACTCATCATACTTGATTTGAAGCAGGGTAACGACAATGAAATGTCTTATGGGTAGATAACTCCGAGAAACAACAACAACTCACCTGGAATAGTATGTGCCGCTGGCTTGCAAAGTATTAAGATAATTTAGCAGCCCTGTTGAAAGTTTCAGCTTGGATTTCTCTTCTGATTTGAGGCACTCCATCTATTTCTGGCACAGAAACTAACAGTCTATAACCTTCCTCCAAAAGATGTAATGCCGCGCTCAACCTATATAATTATAGGACAAAAATATCATTAAGAAGGAACAGGATGGTATTTATGTGTTTTTTTTACAGTGCTGTGAAAAAATCATCACTGCGATATTGTGCACTTTTCCAAAAATGGTCTTTACATGTGAATATCTCGGCAACCAGTTATTCAAATTTGATCCTGTTTTTTTCATTATATACACAAAAACATAAACTTTCCTAATATTGCTCGAAGCCCCGTAAATTAATTAAGATAAATTAAAAATAAACAGCGAAGATTGGAAATGGACACCATTTTTAAAACACCTAAACAGCTAGGTTAAAAATACCTTCAGAAGTTTGTTTGATATGATCTATCTCATAGTACAATCAAGGGGTCTTTTGATCGGATTATCCGAACCAGAGATAATCTACTGCCTGTACAGCTATGATGGGAACAATTGGTAAAGACAAATTAAATTTAGCTGTAGAAGACATAGCTGAGTTTTATGATGAAAAAAATATATAGCTGTATCTCTCTTAGAAAAAAAGCTAATCACATATTAATCATCATTAAAGAATCGGTGTGAATGAGGCCTCAGTTCAGTTTGTGTTAACTAAGGGATGGTTCGTTTACAATCTTCAATTTAATAAGATTTTGGCTATAGAATTCACTGCATTAGCTTCTTATACCAGCAACGGACATTGACACCGGATGAGTTGAATAGATTTGATGATTGACTTTCTATTCATGCATATGTAAAATTAGGGAATAATATACCTCACTGTCAATAAACACATCGGCTAACTTTTTTATTCGCACAAAATAATATTGAATGAAATTAGCTGGGTACAATGTAACTGTTGGGTCAGAGGGTGCTTCACTTGATAGTAAAGATTTTAAATTAATTTAACTGTTGCTTGGTAGATTTTGATGGATTGAAAAGTGTGCCAACATGCACAGGATCACTGTGATGCAACATGTCATCCCAGCTCTTCTACACCCCCCCCCCCCTCCCAGCGCAACACCAAAAAATCCAGCCTGACATAGCACTTTATACAAAGTATGCCAAGTCCTTATTACCTTAAAAATCTCAGCTTTGACCATCATTAATTGTCGCTAATTGTCAAATGGGTTTTGTTCCATTGTATCTTTATTCTGCATGGTTGTGTATATTCGTTGACAACTTAGCCCATATCAAGACTATCAACTGATATATAAATAGTTTTTGTCTGCATGATATCTGATGAAAATCCACTCACTTGAGAATGCTCCGTACATATTTAGTTTCTCGGACATCCTCATCGGTTCCTCCACTCCCCTCGCCCGCTCGTGCAGCATCCATCTTCAGCTGAATACTCGCGTTAAAGTCGGCAGTCCACTCCTCCGACAACCTCTGGTATTCCTCATTGCTCTCTCTGGACAGACTAGAAATGAAAATAATAAAATAATGTCAAAGAAATGCCATGGGTATCTAAACCTACTGTAATTTTTTTAGGGATTGATGAATTGCAGTGTTCAATATTGGATTGTATGTAAACAATTACCTTGTTTACTACCAGGTAAACACCTTTTTTCAAATGAAAAGTTTATTTTGATATGAAGGCTGAGTAGAGACAGGTGGTCTTTAACAGCTCAAATGGTCGAATATGTTTGAAGAAACACAATGCGCTCTACACATCAGACAGTATTAGTATGATAGCATTGCTGTTGAAAATGAAATACGGGAACATTTTTGACCTGGTTTAGTATTCAGTTAGAGGACCAAGTTCCAAAGAGCCACTCTTAACTGCAATATTCAAAATCCTAAGAACTTACCTCAACGTAATGCCAGTGCTGCATCTGTCGTGGATGATGGAGTAGATGGGGGAAATGTCTCTCATGTTTTCAGGAAAGTTCTCTTCAAGGTTTGTATGCGCCTTCTCCATGACATTGCTGGCAATTCTAGTGCTGTTTGGGCAGCAAATAAGAAACCTCTCCATAAAGCCATCATTTCGCTGCTTTATATCGTAGAAGTTGGTGAGAAAAGGTTCCGGCTGATGATACCCAATGATACAGGTTGAAGTGGCTGGTATCTCTGACTGTATCATTTTGCCATCTGAGGTTGACGTTAGCAGCGTTTGTTCCCTTCCATCGTATAACTCGCAGAAGAACGTCCTCTCGGATAAACCTTGCTTTTCCATTCTGAAAAGAATAAGAGGGGATGTGTGTGTGTAGGGTCGTTCTTAAGGTGGGGGGGGGGGATACACTCAAGAGGGCTTTTAAGTCTCATCAACTTAATTGATGCTTTTTGTAAACTGAACAATAGCATCTGATTCTTTGTGATAACAACCTCCTACTGTATTGCAAACAAGAATGAACCCTATCCTAAAACTTTCAAGTACATCGACAAGACAAGGGAGGCGATTACATATACAATGTGCATAAATCAATGGATGTGCCAACACATTCTCATGCTACATTCCCTTCAGCATTGGGATGAATTATTTTTACTGCTCCTTGCTGATATCTCAGACCTGCTAGATTCTGTTTGGCGATTTAAAATCTTACCTGACTACGTATGCGAAGAAGGTGTCCATCTCTTCATAGGCCATTAAACAGTGACCGTTGGACCGCTGTATATGAGACAATAATCCGTTCCTGCTCCAGTTAGAGTCCACCAATATCTCTTTCGTTCCGTCCACCTTCTTTATAACTTGTTGTGCCAGATCAAACGCACCAGATTTATCTGCAAAATTAAGTTGAACATAAATATGGAATAATGAATAAGGTTCTCGATATAGGTTGTACTCAAACCATATCTGTCCAATATTTTAAGTTATAAATCATACAGTCTGGGTTCCTGGCTTTCATTATTGATGAGTAGGCATATCCAGTGGTAGCAATTAATTTAGAATTTTATTTAATAACCCAACTTTCTATACTTGGTTTTATCAATAATAACAAGGTCCCCTCACTCCTATTCTACAGCTGATCAGACAGTCATGACAGTAAATATAAACCAAATCCTATGTACTTACTGGCACCACTTTCTCCAAGGATGCACATATAGAGGTTGAACCGTTCCTCATGGTAACCTTTGGCCAACTCAAGTTTCCCTTCAGATCCACATATTGCTGCCAATGTGGGGAGTACGGATAACAAAACAAATTCAGGTCTCACTCTTTTAGCATGGGATACAAGTTCTAGCCATTCCTATAAAATAAACAAGCCTCAGTTCAAATCAATATATTGTTCCTTCCCCATAATCATTTCTATTGTGATTTTAAGATAATAAATGTCAATTTTCATTCATAATGTTACTGCAATGGCATAAAAATGTGGTTGTATAAGGTGTATTGGGATGTTTTCTTGAGCTGCAAATTTAATTAGCTTATTCATGAATTATCGAATTATTATTATCTCCTGTGTTGTTATGCAGCAACCGCAGGTGTAAATTGTCAGGTGTCTTATCAGTATCAATTAAAACTTTGACAAATTGTTTAAATTTGTGGCATCAGGTTAGGTCAGGTCAGGTCGCCATCAAAACCATGAGGCCAAATTTGTGGCATCAGGTCAGACTGGACATCAGGTCAGACTGGACATCAGGTCAGACTGGGCATCAGGTCAGACTGGACATCAGGTCAGACTGGACATCAGGTCAGGTCAGGTGAGAATTGTCGCCAGCAAAACCATGAGGCCAAATTTGTTGTGACCTCACTCAGATTGCTGCAGAATTCATATTATCATTACTTTAGTCATATTGTCATTATCTAGAGAAGAAAGTCAAAGCAGGACGCATTTTCTCTCTCGTTATTTTACTCTCTGCACATTCAATCAGAAAAATGAAGCCAGAGTTTTATTAACAAAGTTTATCGGTTATCAATTCTTTGATTGCTGTATTTACCTATGTTTCAGGGTACAATAAATAAAATGATTCGTTGCCAAACTTCTAGATCCGATACAATACCTTAGTGGCTTACGTTATGTAACTTGCACCATATAATATTCTATTTTTGGTGGAGATGATTACACCAATGGTTGTCCATTATTTCCTGAGAAAAGGAAACCTATGAATTTGAATTTAGGGTAAATGTAAAATATAGGTAGGCAGTATAGTACTGCACCAAAATGTACTGCCTAGATATGTACTCTAATTTTCTTGTCCAAAATTTCCCATGGTAGGAAATGAATAATCTTGCAATGGTGGTAGCTGCTGTTTTTTTTGAAAAAATTTAACATCGAGTGTGTACGTTTTAAAGTAAAAAAATTGTTTCTATAGCAATGTTAATTCATATTTGATGGTTCATTTGCAGGTATATGATTTGCATAAGCGTTCGTATAGATGGGAATTGCAATTAAGACGGCAACTGGATATCATTTGTTGGAGACTATCAAATCTTAGTAAGTTGCTACACGCTATTGGGTTCACTCCTAACTAGAATAATATACTTACCTGCTGCTGACTTATCAATTAAGCTTTAAATATTTTTGGCATTGTTATGAAAATAACCAGGGAGGGGGGGATGGGTAAGACAATACTACTAAGAAATTTCCGGAAGTATATTTATGCAAGCATTTGATGTGGCTATATAGAGGTATTTAATTAAAAATTATCTGGGTTTATTGGATCATAAAAAAATGCATTGCAGTATTTTTGTATTTTACGCTGAACTCTGCTGGTTTTCATCTTCGATTAGAATCATGGTAGGTATATCAGTGCCAGTTATGAGCTATGGCAGATGACCAGCACATTACTCCTCCCCCTTGTCAATGGAAAATGGCAGCGGCTATACCGATCATTGAAGTGACTCACTAGTCAAGGCCATGATGTTTACACAGTGCATGAAAATCAAGTCAGGACTACTGTTGCTGTTGTTATGGCCTTCATGATATCGGTATAACAGTAGATTTGTATGATGCATTCCATCTCACTTTCCACAGGGAAAATAAAAGCTGTGTGCTGGACGACATAGTTGCAATGCTTGATGCCCGTAATGGTTTGCACTTCAAGAAAACCATAAAACATTGCAATTTCATACAAGTGAAAATTTGACAACAACTTTATGTACCTCAGGAAGGGTACTATGTACAATTAATTTAGTATACTGATCTAGGCTTCCAAATAAAATCAGCATCAATGTATAGTATGAATCATTTTTACAATTGTTAACCTCTGACCCCTCAATCATTTTAATCCTTTATATGCATGCTATGTAGTATTCAATAGAACATGAATCAGTTAGTGTTTACCCGGCAGCTCCACCATATATGATATTGTTGTTCATTATGAATGTTGAATGAGGGCTGATGCAGTACGTGTTTGATTGATATAGATAGAATTATCTTCACTTGGGGTTGTAGCTTATAGTGAGAGGTTTAAATAAACGTGCTGACTTGTATAGGATTTTTGTCAGGATCTTTGTGTTGACTTGTCAGGTCGTTCCCTTATACATCATCTCCAGAAATAAAACAAGAGATAACACGGCTGGTCAAAGAACTGCTAGACCTATGTATCATTTATGAAAATGATGACTGCCAATGGTGCAGCCCGATAGTGTCCGAAAGCGAATGGCAGTAGATTACCGCAAAATTAATGCAGTCACAAAAGCAATGATTTGACCATTACCAAACTTCACAGAGGTTGTTGAAACCTTAGGCCATGCTAAAGCGAAGGTATTTATTAGTGTGTTAGACCTCAAAGGTGCTTTCTATCAGGTCCCACTAGACCCTGAAACCAAAGAAATATCTAGTTTTATTACTCATGACTGAGTATACACCTTGATGACCAGCCATGTGATTACCGTGGTATGATTTCATTACTGTTGTTTTTAGATTTGATGGGATTACCAATTGTTTTATTATATCCATGTTCCTACCCCTTGGTTGATAAATGTTGTAAAGCACCCCATCAGAAATGACCATATCCTTTGATCTTGAAATAACAAGTCTTGCAGTCTTGTCATCATCTGGTACTTTACTAGGTATTCAAAGTATGGTATTAAAGCTGGATCATCACTTAGATCCTTTGAAATGTCTATGAAATCAACAGCAGCTGCTGTTATTGTATTAATGCTTTTGCACCCATACTCTATATGTGTGTGTTTAGCAGGCCCCCTACTTTGTTTGCTGGCTTGTGATTCACATTTAATGTCTGATTCACCCAAAATTGTGGGGAGCACAGGAAGGTTGTCAACAAGGTCAAGCGGTGTTTGTGGTTCTGTTTGCTTATAAGGCCTCCTGGAAAGGCAATCAGCTGCATTGGTATTAGTTTCTTTTGTGTGTTTGATGTCATAGTTGTAAGGCTGAAGCAATAGTGACCAGCGACCTAGTCTGCCCTTAGTGTCCTTTATGCTTTTCAACCATTTGAGGCTAATGTGGTCAGTGAGCACCAAAAAGTGTTTATCAGCAAGGTAATGTTTGTATTTCTCTACTGCTGTAACCAGGGCTAGTCCCTCCTTGTGTGTTATAGAATAATTTTGTTCAGCCCCTCTATATGATCGCCCACCATATTCGATAACAGTTTCTGCTCCATGTGAATCAACCTGGCCCAAAATGTAACCAATTGCAGTGTCAGAAGCATCAGTGTAAACCACAGGTTTATGGTCAGGATTTGGCAATGTCAATATTGGTGCTGATATCAGTGCTTCCCTTATACTTACAAATGATGCCTGATGTTTATCTTGCCACACAAAATCCTCATCCTTTTTCAGGGTTAGGAGTTCATGCAGTGGATTAGCTATAGTGCTGTACTTTTATATCAATCTCGAATAGTAGTTAGCCATGCCAAGGAAAGACCTTACATCACTCACACAAGTTGGAATTGGAAATTTAAGCACCGCTTTAACTTTATTCACAGATATTCACAGATAATCCCTTGTCACTTATTTTATAGCCAAGATATGGGACCTCGGAGCAAGCAAATTTACATTTGTCTGGATGCAGTTTCAGGTTAGCCTGCTCCAAGCGATCAAACACTTGTTTTAGGTGTGTTTTATGATCATCCCAGGTCTCAGAAAATACAATGATATCGTCGATAAATGCCAGACAATGGTTCCAGCTTATGCCTTTCAACGTCTTAGACATCACGGCTTGGAATGACATGGGCATATTCATTAGTCCAAAGCTACACCTATTAAAGATGTATACTCCGTCATGAGTAATAAAACTAGATTTTTATTTGGTTTCAGGGTCTAGTGGGACCTGATAGAAAGCACCTTTGTGGTCTAACACAGCGAAGGTATTTAAACAACCTCTGTGAAGTTTGGTAATGGTCAAATCATTGGTTTTGTGACTGCATTAATTTTGCGGTAATCTACTGCCATTCGCCATGATACACCGTCCGCTTTCGGACACTATCGGGCTGCACCATTGGCAGTCATCATTTTCATAAATGATACCTAGGTCTAGCAGTTCTTTGACCTGCCGTGTTATCTCTTGTTTTATTTCTGGAGATGATTTATAAGGGAACGACCTGACAATTCAACACAAAAATCCTGACAAAAATCCTATACAAGTCAACACGTTTATTTAAACCTCTCACTATAAGCTACAACCCCAAGTGAAGATAATTCCATCTATATCAATCAAACACGTACTGCATCAGCCCTCATTCAACATTCATAATGAACAACAATATCATAAATGTTTCCCCTGGCCACCTTTCACCTCTCTGTAATTAAACCATGTCACAACAGTGAAATGACTCATTAGAATTGCTCTTTGTCCTGGTGACTGGTATTAAAATGGTGATATCATTTAACGACATGAGATTTTTGATCAGGTGAAGTAATATGCATGTTATTTTAAATCTATCAAAACTCAAAATCATATTTTCTGTTTTTGTTAGAAGGAGATATCTATTATTGAAGACCAATATAGTGGTCCATTGATCAGGAAGACACATCTGCTACATTTGTTTTATTCCTTCACCTGGAGATATGATGGACAGCAGTACGTTATTGTTGAAAGGTAATACCGGCAGTATCCCCCTCAGAAGCGGGTTTATTTTCCTGTACCAATAAGTCCAATAATAATAGACTTGCTATTGCATAGCCAACTGTTTTTTGGAATTTATCTCTGCCAAATAAAGACAACTCGTGGTGTGTGTGTGTCATGCTTTAGAATGATAGCTAAGTTCCGGCAAATACTAGCACACTGCTGTTGCCAATCTTTGAACGATAGCCAGGAGTGTTGTTTTATTTAAATGTAGTGATAGGGTAATTAAGCTATTTCACATCCTCATTATTTATCTATGGCTCCAAGCTCCATCAACCATCCCCTGACAAATCAAAACTAATTTATATGGCTTCTCTGGAATCATTACTATAGAGAAGATATTTCTTTGTTGATATTAAAAAAATCCTGATTAGCAAGGAAGCAGTCTTGAGTTAACACATTTCTGCAAGCGGAAGAAATATGTTCCTATCAAACCTTTGGAGTACCAACTATGAATGTTTCTACAGTTGTTAAAGTGATGAATTGCTGTCTGAAGGCCTTTTTATGTTTTGAATGAGATGGATATCCTTAGTTTACTATTGACATAGCCTTATTATCAACTGTCTATTCAATTCAATTCCACAGAAAAATCATGAATTGAAAACTGTGGCCAAATTTTGTTATGGCTTATAACTATATGTCAACGTGTAAATTATCTATAATTTTAGCTCTAGTAATAGTGATAGCTCTCTTTCATCTGATGGTGCAATGTACGGACATTAGCAAGGAATTAGAGGGTGCAATTAAGAAGACTATCACTGATTTTGAGGACTGCTGCCAAGAAGAAAGAGGATCATTATTTGACCAAATATGTTATGTCAAAAATCAGAACACAACAACAGGTATAATTCTGCATAGCCCAATGTTGCGGTATAATGAAATCCTACTGTTTTGTTCCACTCATCGGGTTCTACTAAGACCTGCGCACTGAACAAGTAAGATAAGAGAAGGCTGTCAACCAAGAAGCATCCATCATACAACCTCCAATATTCTTTTGATTGCCCAATATTATTACTGCTCCGGAGAAAAATCTCAACTTGGCCAGAAAAGTCATAAAATAATATCCACTTCTCCTCAAATTACTATGCAATTGCCTGTAGCAATAAGATCTAAGATACTTTTCAGTTGAGCTCGCTTACTGGATAACTGTTCACATCAGTAATGGCTTCTCATTCTCTGCTCTACATGACCTTTTATCGCAAACATTTATGGAGTCAGTTAATGCAGGCAAAGTATGGGAAGGTGATATCCCCTCACAAGATGCAATCTTTGGCGTGGAAATTGATCTTGCCACTCCACCATTTAAGGGACCGCAGACTAGACACCGCTAGCCCAATAAATATAGTTCAAAATATTGACCTTTTCACTTTAAAATGGGAAAAATCGGGATTGTTTGATGTGACACCAAACACCAACTTGAGCTATTAAAAGGACATGCCAAAGAAAGTTGTTAAAGTTTTATCCCTCCGTCATGTGGAACTAACAAAAACGAAAACATTCACAAACAACTCAATAGAACTCTTCTGACCCATTCATGCACTATAGGGCCTGAGTTAGCAGAAGCACTTGTAACTCTATTATTCATTCACCTTGGAAGGAAGAAAAAAATATTTCCAATAAACATGAATTATGATCCAATGTGTCTTCTGAAAATTTCAGACGGGCAGACTAAATCGCCCGAAAAATCTGTAGTTGATACCCTAATCAGTATTCCTCAGTCTTCAATTGAGAAGTTACTGCAGCTCACCAATAAGCTTTTGACTATGCTTGCGTCCATACCTGGCAATAGAATGAATGATCCAACATAATGCTGCAATTAGACAAAAAATCATTCGACTCATCAAGATTATCTAACGAGCACGACCACAATTCAGTTTTAATCGATACCTTGAAAAAGTATAACAAGAAGCTAGTTCCCATTGCTGCTGACGGAGATTGCGCATTTGCGAGCATTGTAAGATACCTGATTGGTCACTGGGCGATTGTGAAGGAAAACATCACCTTGCTAAACCACCTAGAGTCTAACCTGTGTATAGATATCGATAATGAAAACCTATCTATTTTTAAACTTAGAAGTTCATACGTTGACTACCTTATTGAAAATGAGGAAAGCATTTTTCCTCATACAACACACACTACCAGCGAGAACTATTTAGTTGAGCTCAATAGCTACAGGAAGTCTGGGATATGGGCTACAGAATTGGGAGATATGGTTATGGAGTTGCTACCAAATATTTTGGGCTGTCCAGTTATAATATTTACCCCCATAGCAGGTTATGAAATAGCAAAATTTATTCCAAGCAAGCCATTGTTTGAGAATTTTCCGATTTTCCTTGCACACACTCCTGGACATTATGATAGCACTATGGATGACATCCCTCGATGCAAAACGGTAGATACTTGTAACAATTCATTGAGTATTACAATTAATCAAAAACTACAAATGCACTCCTCATGCCGTTGCGGAATAAATTAAAAAAATGCAAACAGTATAGCTTGTCGCTCAACAGCCAATCCAGGCTACAGATCACGATGCCCCTGCCTAAAAAACAGCAGTGCCTGCAAAATTACGTGTCAGTGCAAAAATTGTGGCAACCTGTATGGCTCTGACATTGTTCAAGTAAAGTCGAGTCACGGATCTTTTACACCTAGACAAAGAGAGTGCCATTCACAGTACCAGCATGCAAGTGGTAAAGACTTTGTTGCAGATGCAATCAACAAAGGGTGTGGGAAATGGTCAAATGCGGAGACAGCACTCCTGTACAATGTGTATGTACATTCTCGTGAGGGATTTTATCTCCGTGCACCTACTAAAGAGGCAATATTCAAAACTTTCAATGAAGCAGCCTCATCAGAGTTAAAAATGCAGTTCGGACTTGGTGCCATCAGAAACAAGACAAAATCACAAATTGTTCCAAAATTGTCCTCAATGCAGTGATAGTTTGACCAGAAAAATTCTTTAAGTTTTTATTCACAACTACTAAGAAAAAATAAATAAGAGCCCTTATTACGCTTCCAAAATTGAAGAATAAGTTTATCAAATTATTATTTACCATAATCAAGAAAATATCATTTACAACACAGATTTATTACTTAGCCAGGCTTGAATTGATGGCAAGAGGCAAACATCAATGATTGTGACCTACATTATCAGCTTATTTATGCTTGATAGTCATTATTTAGAGATACTGCTTTTTTCAAATATGTAACTAATTTCAATTCAGCTTTTTGTGTATTGTCTTTTTATTTTCCTAGCTTAAGTTTAGTATTTTTTTTGTGAATTTCATTATCATGCAACATTTGACATACTCCTGATGGTTAATTTGTGAAATAAGTAAGTCTGTAGATTTTTATCCACTGTTCAAATATAAATATAAATATTGAAACCTGTAAGTTTTTCCTGTGTAGTGCCTGTGTGTGTGCAGAGGGTAATAATGAGTTGAGTGTCTAGTATCGAACATATAATATTAATTCAATTCAATATGCAGGAGTTACCCTCTCCAACAAACCTGCAAACCTGAGTACCTGTGTACGTGTGTACATGAGTACAGAGGACCGTCATGAGATGAGCGTGTAGTATTGAATATATAATATTAATTCAATTCAATATGTAGGAGTTACCTCTCTTGAATTCAAACCTGAGTACCTGTGTACGTGTGTACATGAGTACAGAGGACCGTCATGAGATGAGTGTCTAGTATTGAATATATAATATCAATTCAATTCAATATGTAGGAGTTACCTCTCTTGAATTCAAACCTGAGTACCTGTGTACGTGTGTACATGAGTACAGAGGACCGTCATGAGATGAGTGTCTAGTATTGAGTATAATATTAATTCAATTCAATATGCAGCAGTTACCTCTCTTGAATTCAAACCTGTGTACGTGTCTACATGAGTACAGAGGACCGTCATGAGATGAGTGTCTAGTATTGAATATATAATATCAATTCAATTCAATATGTAGGAGTTACCTCTCTTGAATTCAAACCTGAGTACCTGTGTACGTGTGTACATGAGTACAGAGGACCGTCATGAGATGAGTGTCTAGTATTGAGTATATAATATTAATTCAATTCAATATGCAGCAGTTACCTCTCTTGAATTCAAACCTGAGTATGTGTGTACATGTGTACAGAGGACCGTAATGAGATGAGTGTCTAGTGTTGAACATATAATATTAATTCAATTCAATATCCAGGAGTTACCTCTCTTGAATTCAAACCTGAGTACCTGTGTACGTGTTCATGTGTACGTGTGTACATGTGTACAGAGGACCGTAATGAGATGAGTGTCCAGTGTTGAACATATAATATTAATTCAATTCAATATGCAGCAGTTACCTCTCTTGAATTCAAACCTGAGTACCTGTGTACGTGTGTACATGTGTACAGAGGACCGTAACGAGATGAGTGTCTAGTGTAGAACATATTATATTAATTCATTTCAATATGCAGGAGTTACCTCTCTTGAATTCAATGAAGTCTTGAAAATAAATGAAGTCAACATGACTCACTGTTACGCTTTCAGTGGCAAAGTCATCGCATAAACGGCAGCAATTCACACAGTGTTTATTCTTTATGTAGGTGCAACAACTTGGTTTAACTATATTTCGATTCATTCTTATCGCTATCCAGCCTGGACACATATATACATTTGTATCCTATACGAGTGAATGTTAGCTTTAGTTTATTTTGGCTAGCTGAATGTTAGCTATCACTAAACAATATCACGGTGAAGATGGAGACAATGAGGGAGTGGAAATTCATTGCCTTGTCAGACAGATAATAAATCAGCAGCTCAATGAAGTCACAAATAAGTAAAAATGCTCGAGTTCAGTCTACTAATCAAGGAGTCAGAAGGAGTCTAACTAATTCATGGATTGATTCAGCAGCATTAGCCTCTTCACTGTACAAGTATAACTATATTATGTTGTCAGGACATGCATTGGTTGGGAGTAACCCTTGGGTCACCACACAAACAAACAAATAAATTAAAAACAGCCGGAGAGAATCTCAACTTTAATATTTAGTATGTTCACTATTATTTATCATTATACATTCCAAATGTTTGATTTATTACACTTACTTACTCCCTGAGCTGGTAATACTTGTTTCTGTAGTAGGAAGTAGTTGCTGTTCTTCACCCACTGCAATCTGTCCATGGCAACTAGTGTGGTGTAGTGGTAGGTAGTAGATGCAAATATTATTTAGCTGCTCTATTGTAACTGAATCCGCTACAATTCGCCAATGCACATTTTGCCAATGCTATGTTTTGCCAATCACAAATCGCCAATCACATTTTGCCAAAGACATTTCGCCAATCTTATTTTGCCAATCACTTTTCGCCAAAGATGTTTTGCCAATCTTATTTTGCCAATCACATTTTGCCAAATACATTTTGCCAATCTCATTTTGTCAGTCACATTTTGCCAAAGACATTTTGCCAATTTCATTTTGCCAGTCACATTTTGCCAAAGACATTTTGCCAATCTCATTTTGTCAGTCACATTTTGCCAAAGACATTTTGCCAATCTCATTTTGTCAGTCACATTTTGCCAAAGAAATTTTGCCAAAGAAATTTTGCCAGTCACATTTTGCCAGAGACATTTTGTCAATCTCATTTTGCCAATCATATTTTGCCAAAGATATTTTGCCAATCATAAATTGCCAATAACATTTCGTCATCGCCGATTGCCAATTAAGGCGTACAAATATTCGTTCCAAAAAGGCTTCATGATGATGGTAAGGAATGCGTACTGGGTCAACTGTCGGGATGGGACGAATCCATTGGTTTTGAGCACGCGCAATCAGCACTTATTGATTGTTCCCTCCTCATGGTTCTGGTTTACTATCATCATCCCTTTTTGCTGTGACCATTACCATAACCGATATCAGCTCCTATATTTTATCCAAAAAATTCAAATTTCAGACTAGATCGTTGACCGCAAATCTGGTTTTGTATTTGCTATCATCAAATGTGTAATGTCAGATGGTAAGCCATATAGTTTAGTGATGGCATCATATCTATTCTGGAAATTACTCTTTATGTTTATTGTGCTGCTCGTTCATAAATCAATTAGGAACCTATTGAAATCATTTCAATAATATGTTGAATGCACACATTTTTGTTTTAATACTTTATTGGAAGAATTTTCATTCTCAAAGAATGTTTTACAATATAAGCCTTGAAAAGAAAAAAAAATTAAATAGTAGATTGACAGAAAAGATATTATCGTGTTACCTGTGAAAAATAATGTTGGGAAGAATGAATTTCAAATAAACTGACGGCCATGGTGGCAACCAAGGTTGAAGGTAAGCTGTTTTAACAGGACGCTATAATATTGTTTAAAAGATTATTTGTTGACATAACATTGACATAACGTGTGAAGTCAATGGTTGCAGGCCAGAGGCCTAGCCTACAGAGGAAAGGAAAATCTATCATTTTTTCTGCAACAAGTTATTGTATTTAAAATAAATGCACTAAAATAGTGAAATAAAATAAAGCAGCGGCATGGTAGGATAAGTCCAGGAATAGTGAGGCGACCCTGTCAGGACAATGAAGCTTACTTTCTACAAGGCTAGCCTACTTTGGATTCAAACCACACCCCGCAGCGAGGACGCCAAACTCTCACGCAAGGCAAAAGGAGCCGCCCCCTCCTCCCCCAGTTGGTAGGAATTCAACAAGTTTGCACCAAGTGGCTGTTACGGCTGGGGTTTTGATTTCTAACTCGCCATTATTATTAAAAAGTAACAATTTACGGTATTTAACAATCATTTCAATGGGCACAATTTGATTCACAGAAAAGAAATAGGTCACATAACTATGTGGGCGGATTTTTGAAGTGAATAGGTGTGATTTAGATGACAATATGCGACATGACCATAAAACTCAATACCATAAATTTAATGTGGATAAAACAATGTGTTATACAATTTGATCATCGTATGAATATTATGATATGGTTGTACACAACGCATTAAAAATAGGATGTACTTCAATTTCCGACAAACTTTTAAAATATTTGTTTTTAAAACTATGCTCTCATCAAGGTGAATGCCGAGAAATTTTATGACCTTTTTTTTTAATTTCGTGATCATTAGAAGATATATTTGTGTCGTCGGCAATTTGACTTCCACTGGGGGATGCTTTATAGATTGCCTGTTCAAACCACCATTTTGGTCGTTCTAGTCTCCAGCATCCTTTGAGATGTATGTTATTAGTATTAATATGACAATACAAATTTAACTTAATTTGATATTTTTCCATTTTAAGACAGTTATTAGTTATTTCACATGGGATAAAACTATTGTCCAATAAAAGTTACTCAGGCTTTGATAATGATAAAGCTTTCAGTTTTCCAAAATTTGCTTTTCAAGAAATTACATCGAGTGAGGTGTCTAAATATCTGCGCACATTGAAATCACGTAAAACTGGGGGAATAAAATCAGATCCCTGCCTTTATTTATAAAATCCTAGAGCCTTTGATTCTGAATCCATTGACACATATTGTTAATCTGAGCCTTAAATGTCAAGAGTTTCCAGATGTGTGGAAAAAAGCCTTAGTAATTCCAATTTTCAAAAGTGGCAAGAAAAGTTTGCCAAATAATTATAGACCAATTTCGCTATTGCCAATATTAAGTAAAGTCCTAGAAAAGATAATAAATTACCAAATTCGTGATTACCTGGAAATTAATGATCTAATAGCCTCTCGCCAATTTGGTTTCAGAAATGGAACATCCACTGATCAAATTTTAACTCAACTAGTCAACAAATTTCGTTCCCTGCTGTCAAAGCACGAGTCAAAATTTGTCACAGTTTCTGCACTTGATATCCGTAAAGCTTTTGATTGCGTAAACCATAAGATCCTTGCCAGTAAACTGTTAACGAAATTCAATTTCCACTCTAATGCATCAAATTTAATTAAAAATTATCTTTCAAGTCGAGAGCGGGCCATGAAAGTTAATGGTTGTGTATCTGAATGCAGTCGAGTTATAACTGGTGTGCCGCAGGGGTCTGTACTTGGACCACTCCTGTTTATCATGTTTATTAACGATCTGATGGAGCTCAAAAATTGTTATCTATATGCTGATGACTGCCTACTAGTCACCAGTGGGGAAAACCCAGACATTTCCACAAAACTTATGGAAAAAAGCATTCATCAAGCATCCAGTTGGTACAGTGAAAATTGCCTTGTTCTAAACAGCGGTAAAACGGATGTCATGACCATTTCTAATAAACGTAACATCAAACCTCCGGTACTTAAATTTAATAATCTCATTTTCAAACAATCTGACAAAATTAAGTACTTAGGTGTGATTCTTGATAACAAATTAAATTTTAAATCTCATACCAGTAAAATTAAACAAAAACTTTATCCAATAGTCACCAACTTTCAATGTAATAAAAAATTCCTGACACCTAAATTAGCTAAGCTTTGGTACATTGGACTTATACGTTCTAATCTGGAAGACAGCTCTCCTGTTTTATAAAAGAATTTTTAAAAATTGAGAATAGATGTTTGAAAATTATAGACTATAACAGTTCTAAAGATAATACTCGAAAGACCTACAACATCCCTGTTTTAACTTTGCGTTTCGAATATTTGTATCTGCTGACGTTTTATAAAATTGTTTATAGTTTAGTCCCAATAATTGATACAAATCTGCTCCCCGAGAAATTAACTAGTGAAACTCGGCTTGCTAAAAGTTCTGGGTTTAGACTATCCAAGGAAAATTTTAGATTTGCTTTAGCTAATTTTGGTGCTCAGAAGTTTAACGAATTACCCAATCATGTTAAGCTGAGTCAATCCCTTGCTACATTCAAAACTGCCACTCGGAGCCACGTCCTCAAACTTCTCAATTAATGAGTCAGTTCTTTTCATTTCATTTTAGCCTACTGCTACATTGTTCTAACTTTTCTTTTCCTAGCTATTGTGTATCAACTTGTGTAATGTTTTACTGCTAATTAATGCCTGCGTGTACGTTGTAATTTTACCTGTCATTGTTCTTGATTTTTAGTTACATGTCTTTTTAATTCTACACCATATTTTTATCAATTTTCTGTTTTCTGGGTACAAGTCCTAAGGACTTATTCTTCTCCAGAATAAACATGGAATATATATATATATATATATAAGTCCTGGTTGTCTTCTCTCTCGACAGGGGAAGCAACTCTCATTCCAACAAATGTGCATGCCAAAAATAGTGTTTTTATGTAAAGAATTTGTTGTGATCTTACTCCTCATCATAAACAGATGTGAGTGCCTTTGTGAATGATCATCATTAATTTACACAATTATTTTGGGGAGTTGCTCTTGCGTTGATTCTATATACTAATGTAGTCTACATTCAATCCAGCACTTTTTATGTTCATTCCAGGGTTTTCGACTTTCATACCAGTCTACTTTCATTCCAGCTAATTGCAATCGTGTGGCGTTCATCCCAGCCGACAGTAATTCCAATCCGCTGCGCACACCAGCATATGATATGATCAAATTCTAGGGTGCATGACCTGATATGCCGATTTGTATTTTTAACAGGAATTTGATCACAAATAAATGTATTTGTTTCGCCAATTCTTGTTTGAAATTGGATGAAAATTTTTAAATTAATGGTTTTCAATCGAATTGCTTTATTCTTCTGAAGAGAAGACTAAATACTTTTCTGCGTTTAATCGATATTAAGTCACTAACAAGGAGTGAGTACGAGCTGAGAGAAGGAAGATATATATACTTTTATTGTCATTCTACATCATCTTTAGGAATGTTTTTCATGCAGTGACAGAACAAAAAAGAAAAAACTTAAGCGGAGAGAAAAAGAAAAAATACTCAAGTAACAAGAATTAATAGGATATAAAGTGCTTTGATAGTTGTTGTTTAAAATGAGTAAGTTTGGTTGCTGAGCGTATCTGAATTGGAAAAGAGTTAAAAGTTGTAGTGATTTTTTGTCTTAATTGATCAGTGTGATAATGTAATAAGTATTTGTCTCTAAAAAAGGTTTTAGAGCTAGCTGGAATAAAGCCTTCCAAAAGAAAGTCAGGTTCAATCAAATGCAAAATCCTCCGATCCTCCGGTAAATGCCAGATCCTCCGGTAAATCTGGCGAAGTGCACAAGGGCGCCCGGAAAACAAGGAGCACTGTGCGTATTTGAAACAATTTTAATAGAAATAGATCACATCATTGTTTTTCCTCTAAAATGTTTCACCTTAGTATTGCAGGTAGTTGTCCCTTCTTTTTACAAGTGGAAACAACTCTAATGTTTCAAACTGTTGATATGGTAAAAGCAGGGAGGCAGGGATATACCTCTCCCACCCTCCCTGGTAAAAGCAGGAAGGGTCCCTGGTGAAAGCAAATAATTGTTGAAACTTTCTTATCCTTCATTGTCATCTCGGAAAGGATCTTGTGCGTAAATATACATAGAGTGGAAATTTCTTTACATTGTTTGGTGGTTGATTGATAAAAGCTTGTAAAATGGTATGTGGCGGATAACATATGATGCAAGCTTAATTTTGTAGAGTGATATGGCCAATAACCGTAATATGATAATCTCTTCAGCTCGGGCAATGATTAAATGGCTCAAAACTTTTGAGAATTGGCATGAGCACCATTAATTTGTTTTGTCGAAAAAGAAGTTTATAACAAGGAGGCAATTTTGATGAAATCAACCACTTGGACTAACTTGTGCAATAAAGAACTCAAATCAAAATCAACCCATTACTTATAAAATCAACTCACATCTCCATTTCCAAAGCTATAACTTTCTCCAGTGCTGGCTGGATGTGAACATTGTTAACGTATTTGTGGGTGGAGAAATGGATTGGTGGGAAAACGTGCAGGTGGGAAACTAGATTGGTTGGAAAACGTGCAGGTGGGAAAATGGCACAGTGGGAAATCAACCAGGTGGGATAATGGCTCGGTGGGAAAATGTCCAGGAGAGAAAATGGCACAGTGGGAAATCAACCAGGTGGGAAAATGGCTTGGTGGGAAAATGACATTGGGAAAATGGGGCAGATTCATTTTTGTACACATTGTCCACTCTAGAGTATATAATAACTTTATGTGTTCAAACATTGACATTATATTATATTATATCAGTGTGTGCTTATAACATATTATCATAATTATTCCTGTAGGTGCTTAATTAATGTATGACTGAACGGCAGAATAAACGTTCATAGTCCCCCCCCCCCCTGAATAGATATGGTGTCTAATACCAAACTATATTGCTTACTATCTGTCATTAAACTTTAGATCACAGCAAATACAAATCCAGATTTGCGGTCGACAATATAGTCTGAAATCTGAATTTTTTGGAAAAAATACAGGTGCTGATATCGGTAATTGTAACGGTCACAGCAAAAAGGGATGAGGATAGTAAAACCAGAACCATGAAGAGGGAACAATCAATAAGTGCTGATTGCGCGTGCTCATCAAAAACAATTGGAGTCGTCCCATTCCTTACCATCATCATGAAGCATTTATGGAATGAATATTTCTACGCCTTAAATGGCAGTTAAATTTAATTGGCAATTAAATAATTTGGCCTTAATTGGTTGACGAAATGTTATTGGCAATTTATGATCGGCAAAATGAGATTGGCAAAGTATCTTTGGCAAAATGAGATTGGCAAAATGAGATTGGCAAAACATCTTTGGTGTAATGTGATTGGCAAAATATGACTGGCGAAATGTCTTTGGCAAAATGTGATTGGCAAAATAAAATTGGCAAAATGTCTTTGGCAAAATGTGACTGGCAAAATGAGATTGGCAAAATGTATTTGGCAAAATGTGATTGGCAAAATAAGATTGGCAAAACATCTTTGGCGAAATGTGATTGGCAAAATAAGATTGGCGAAATGTCTTTGGCGAAATATGATTGGCGAAATGTGATTGGCAAAACATAGCATTGGCAAAATGTACATTGGCGAAATGTCTGCCACCCATTGTAACTTGTTGCAGAAAGCAAGTTTCATTGTCTGTCTAGTGAGCAGAAGCTAGAGCTTTGGGAAGCCTAAAGAAACTCCCAGAGAAATTCCCTGTCCTGTTGTTGAAACTAGCAAAAATGCACTGAACCATTCTGTCTCTGAGTTCGTCTGAATTTGTAATAGTGAAGAAGTTCTCTGACTACTAACATTACTGAATGAATCAGAACTGAAAAATGTGCTCTAGCCTAGAATGTCTGTCATGTGTGGATGGGGGATACACCCATCCACCCACCCACACAACACAGCCTGCCTAAGATAAATGTGTTTATGGTAAATCCACATAGACATAATTATGTCTATGGAAATCCAAATTACTAGTCCACTCCATTCATTGGCTGAGCCGCCTTCTTCTTCTTCTTCTGCTTTCTGGCCAGAATCAAGAAGGGGCGCCTTAATATTTATGCAATTAATACACCAAATATTTTTTTCCAAAAAGACTTCATTTTTATTTTTCTTTATTTTCACATTATTTCACATTTCAGCTGAGATTTAGACCAGTGAGCTTTAATACAATCAAGTTGTTTTTCTCTGTGTAGTTGCACTTTAACTGTATGCTGATCTGCTTGATAGTTCGAGGTTGCTATGATCGGTGGAATTCTAGCTGTTATGGGGTCCCTATTTTTAGCCTCAACACTACAAATCCCTCCATCTAGTTCAGACCTATATCTTGTATCCAGTAGCTTCCATTTGTCAATGGTTACCTAATCTAATGTATAAACCCTTGGTTGGTCAGTCAGCTCTTTAGCCAATGATGTTAAGGTAAATCTGGCATCCTGTGTTAAAGATAAAGCCTCATGTTCGCCCATGGCCTATGCCATGAGATGTGCCAGGGTGGTCTTCATGCACCTTGGCTCTCAATAAAGGCATAACGTACTGACTCTAAACTTAGTGTCCACCACTATGAGCTTAAAAATCCTATAGAGCTCCATGAACCTATTGATACACCCTAACAATGATGCCTGTTCTTTTGGCATCAGGCCCATAATCAAAATAAATATGGCAACAGAATCAGCCATCTCCCCAAACAACAGATTAAACATGTAATAATGTGGTCTATTTTTCAGGCCTTCATCATCCATGTGTTCCTCGAAAATTGTTTGAGAGGCTGCCTGATTCATGTTTGAGCAGACACTTGCTCTAGCATGGATTGTACCTTGCCATAACATGTCACAAGATTATCTGGTACCCTTGTGATTGCCTTGCTGCTTTGGACTCATGAACTCAAAAACAGCTGTCTCAATAAGGCCCTGGTCTCTAGTTGTATGTGGCAATGCTTGATACACCCCATGCCTTGACAAAACCGAGGTAGAACACTTGGACAGATAGTTTCCTACATAATATGGCACTGAGTCAAGGAGAGTATTGTCGAACCACTTTTTGAGTTCTATTTGGGACCATTCATTGATGTCTACAGTGGACCATAAGTTCTGGTAAGTGAAGGCTCCAATAAAAAAACCCACATCCTGATAGAGCTTACAGCAGGGGCGGATTTTCAGAAAATTCAATAGGGGTCTTGGCCAGGAATTTTAGTGTTTCTCTGAGGTGCGAAGCGCCTCAGCCGTGGGCACGTAGCGCCCGAGCCAACCCAGCTGGGGGTTTGGGGGGCGCTGTAAGCCCCCCGACAGGGTCCGGGGCGGAGCCCCGCCCGCCAAGGCTTTTTAGGGTGTATTTTGGGCTCAGGAGGGGTATTTCGGACATTATCAGCTAAGCTATGCCACACTGGCAAATGGTCAACAAAACACAGACATACCTAAATCGTCAATAAGTGTTGTGTAGTCAAATCAGCTGGGGGGTTTGGCCGCTGAAGAATTCAACAAGTTTCAGAGCTCTAGATTTTAATGTAAGCGTGGTAAAGCTACATACCTGATGATTGATATACATGAGACATATGATGAGATTGTGATACATTTAATATAGGATAATACTTTCCATCGATCTCCAAAACAAAAGAAAACATGAATTAATATTAATGCCAGAAATGTTGGTATGATTAGCATGACAGGTGTCACTACTCCGCTAGTGGATTAAGCAGGAGTAACCTCCTTCTCTTCATTGCTATAAATGAATTTACGAGAGTTTTGCCATCGAGGCTCTGAAGAATGTCCCTGTGTTTATAACCTAGCACAAAAGCATTTAAAGAAGCCTGGCTCAATGAAGACCGGAGTCGTGTCTTGACAAATTTTAAAGTCGAGTTGGCTCTTTCAGTAGAAGCACTGGTAGCAGCAATTTGAGGAGATATGTGACATTAGGGTAATTCACACTAGCCTCTGCCGCCTTGTATGCTTTCAATAAATCATCTGGTAGGGCTGTTCCTGCCTGTTTGTACTTAACATACCATGATGCTAGCTCCTGCTCTGTCTCCAGAGAGGGTAAATCGTCTCTATGAAGAGCACATATCTCCATAACCTTCTCCAGAAAATGTCTCAGGTCAGTAGCTGACATTATGCTGGGTACCAGGTAGAAGCCTAAATAAGCAATCTAGCTTGTTTTCTGTAACAAACGAAAAGACGAATACAAAGCAAGTTCATTAAATATTTTCTATGGCGGCTATTAATCACTAGACGTATTGAAGTCAGTGACATGAAAAATAATGTTTAATAAATGGTGTCAACTAAAGAGTCGCGGATTGAAATTATATTCTGATTGGATAGAATCATGAACATGTGAAGTTGTCTCACCTTTGACAAGCTCTGGAGACTGTACGAATCTCCTTTTCAGGTCAGTCAGGAGATGGTCTATGTAGGGCAGAAAATAGGCAAGCTTGTAATACTCCTCTGCAGTGTCACTTGAGTGGTTGGCCCTTAGAGTCTGCCGACTTGCTATTCTAGGTATTGGCACATGGTCGCCATATAAGGTCTCAACCTTATGGAACAGCCTTGTGTATTCATCACTCTCTCTAGCTGCAGCCACAGCATCTATTACCTCCCCTACATCTCCATATGCACTATGGATATCTTTGGTAGATCCTAGATGCGATTAGAAAGCAACACTTCTTAACAACAATAGAAAATCGTAGTCAGAGTTAATCATTGTATTTGCATTCAAACCTATCTGACAGACTTCACTCCTACATATACAATGTTTTCTTGATCGTAGCATAACTAATTTCCCTAATATTTCAGATTGCCAATCAGGAGAAGGTGAACTGCACGCATCAATTTGCAGGATCTTCTACTCTCGACTGGATAATGAAATCACAGTTTATGATAGTCAACAGAATGAACTGCCAACTCACCTTGCAATTTAAGGCTTAGCTGCTTAGTATAACCTAACATGTGTTCTGAGATCACAAATGCCACAAGAAACTCTGGCCGCTTTAGATAGCTGAGAAGTCCACTGGCTTCAGAGACAGTCTTTGTATCATGACATTGACCTGATAACTCCTCTAAAGCTGTTAGTACATATTTGTACATTGTCATCAGTTCTGTCAGTTTTGTATGTCTTTCTACCCAGCGTGTTGTAGATAGCAGCTTCAGCTGTGGTGAGAAAGAAGATTTCAAGCTACAAAATTAGAAACCTGTGAATGTTGTGGAAAAATCAAAAACTGGTTTAGATTTGCAACACACTATTGGATTGGATAAAATTATGACACACATGTCAATTTTAAAATAATGACAAGAGAAGGACTTGATCGGGATTTCAAAGCTCTGATTTGGCTTGTATTATTGCTTCATTGTTATTATGGCTGATTTTGGAGTTGCGAAAGAGTAATATTTTAATGAAAGGTACATCCCTTCGATTCAAAATTTGCAAAATTTCCTTTGTTACAGATATAGGTGGGTCAGCTTTTTCTAATATTCCTTGCAAGATGTTGGACTGTTTTGGAGAGTACTTGAAGAATATCCCCAGTTTCTTGATATTCTCCATCATCACACGGAATTCCTGCACGGTGGAGGTGGCATTGAGTGATAGATTGAGGCGATGGCTACAGCAATGAGTGAATACTGCCTTGGGTTGAATATGTTTGATATGTGCTTGAGCACCATTGAGATGCCCGCTCATGTTAGAGGCACCATCATATGTCTGACCACGACAGTCCTCTATGTCATACCCCAAGCGTTCCAGGCACGAGATGATCGCTGTTGCTACGGTCTGCCCTCTGATGTTCTCCAGATCAATGTATTCAATTAGGCGCTCACGGATTATCCCACCCTGTTGTACAGTACGAATTACAATCGCCAGCTGCTCTGTGTTTGAGCAATCAGTTACTTCATCCGCTGAGACGGCGAAGATGAACTTCCCTTGTTGATTTCGTGACTCAGTCACTATGCTTCTTTGTAGCTCCTTCAAAAATACACTTACGAAGTCAGCTTGTGCACATTTGCTAAGGTAGCCTGCATATGTGCTTGTCTGGCACTTCTTCAGATGTTTTGTAACACCAGATCAAACTTGGCCCTGCTCCGTATATCTTCTTTGAAGTTGCCCAAGTTGATATAATCGTCTTCATCTATCGAAGGAATGCTATCATCTCGATGACCACGCAGAGCACTTCCCTTCGATACACAAGATCGCATGACCTCAATTAGCCGTTCTAACACCTGCTGGTTGTGTTCAGCTGTCTCCTGTTGACCATTCAACAGCTTTTCCTGAATTGAATTCTTTTGACCGCTAAATACACCCTCGAACGACTCCATGCGAGTCGGAAAATATATCAGCATTGTAAGTTCCAGCAACTTACATTAGTACTGTAAACACTATGTTACTTCCTGCTATGGGTACCAGTGCGAAATATGGTCATTGGGGCAAAATACTTGCGGTTTTGTAACTATGTCTACTCATAGAAATTGTTTTAGTAAAATTTGTAATGTGAGGACTCACCACACAATGGAAATGACTTCTGTTACTGTCCGAGGTGTGCAGCTTTATTCTATCATAGAATTTCTTCCAGTTATTAAAGGGCTTGTTTACTAACTGTTCAGGTTTACGTCCTCTGTCATCTCCTTGTGTTGGAAATAGGCGACAAGGGACACAGTATACCCAATCATCCTTCTTACTGTAGGCTAGAAACGGATAGGTTTTAAGTTTATCCACAGAACACCTTCTCTTCGTAACCCCACGGCTGTTTCTACTCTCCGTGAATTCCCGATCTGGGAACTGATAACTGTAAAATATTAGAATAAGATATAATATATGATGGTCACTATATGTGGTGTGTTACAATTTTCATGCTAAAGACTGACTTTCACAAGTATGCTTACTCTTCCATGATCTGGGCGGTTATCAAAGTTTGGTCATAAAGGTTTGTCACTGGCCAAAAACAAAACTATGTCTGCAATCATATCACGTTGACCATACCTGGCATCATAATACGGCTTGTTCTTTATGAAGCTATACTTTAGGGCAGGTTCAGATTTGGATGTGATGGATGTTATATCATTGGTGTCAGATTCAGCGGTGTCTGCTGATGTACCCTCCAGTGGTTCCTCTACTATTTCCTCAATCTGCGGGACAGCCACATGGACACTGCCACCTTTATCTGTTTCATCTATCATACAAAGAAAGATTAGACAGAAAGCTATAATATATTGTGAATGGTGATCGCCTCTGACTGAGAATGTCGGCCCATGTAAAGCAAACTATTCTTTGCTTGAGCATTTCAGCTGAGCTGGCTTGGTATGATCTGTAAAAGGACTCCATCAGGCCATTTACAATCAAAGTATGTAGTGAAGTATATAGAACATGCAGGAACATGCAATCAAGAAGCAGCATGAGATACTTTTACACACAACCTGTAGTAATTAAAATATTATCACACTCAACTAAGGCTTTCTGCATTGATAGCTACTGAGTCATCATCATAATTACTGTATGCTATTCTCAACTGTATTTATTCCAGTCATTATCTCCTCCAGCAAGCACAATAGCACACTATTTAAGTTGTAACTTGGAAAAGGTGGGGTCAAAACATTGGCATAGCTCTGGGAACTGGCGCGTTCTGGGCTGTCGCTGACACATAGTCGGAAAACCCTGACTGGCATTCTGGGATGCCATCGGCTTAGCCGGGAAAACCCATGGCTGGTGGTATTCCACTACATATATCGAGCATACATACAGATGGTCAACTGGCCATTACAACTAACTAGCTCACTTATATGACCTAACAAGGTTACACACTTAACACACACCATTGGTATCCAATCCATTCCATTCATACTCTCACCTGGACATACTGACAGACACACTCGATATCTATCTCTCTGGTAATTATTATTTACATCTAAACCTTCTGGCATACTGATATAAATCTTAGCTGGGCTAAGTTGAACCACCTTGCGATTGCTTCCAACCACGTATCACACAGCAAACTTTGTAACTACTTTTACCTGATCTTTCTGCTATGGTAGCTGAGCTATATAATGGATATGATGTTATGATCCATGTTATGAGGCATGAGACAGGTGTAAAGCAAGGATAACCAAGAATCATAGTAGAGCTCTTTCAATTATGCATTAAATCAGAGGATTGAATAGAACAGTTTACAATCTCTCTTTAGTTTTTTTAGGAAGAGGATGATAGTAGTCTTAGTAACTGTAGTTTAGTAGCTTGATGATGTAGCAAATGATCTATTGCTGTGATGATGCTTTGATCAGGCTTTTGGATCTATCTTATGCTAACTTTCTGTCAACCAACAATACAGATGACCTTAAACACATATTTGGTATCAGAAGATCCCAGTAACATACCTTGTGAAGAAGTTTAATAAAGTCTTTTGCTTCTTTCTCTGTGGTTCAGACATGGCTCCCAAGTCTGGATGGCTCTAGAAGAAGTTAACCTTGACCTGGGCTTGACCTAATAAATCTAGACAAGAGGAGCTTCAAATCTTTCAGTTTTGGTAGAGCAGTTCAAATAGAACCCTGGATTCTTTGAGGATTACTGGCTATACAATTGCTTCCTGTTAGTTGCTAGGAAACATTAGAAAAACCCACACTTAATTATAAACAAATCACTCGAGCAGTTGCAAGCAATGTGAAAACATGGAAACAATTTTTTTTTTTTTCAAATGACGCCATGCGACCATAGCAAAATCCGCCCCTGTTACAGTTGTGCATAAACCTGCTCTTATTCCATGCATAGAACCCCTGGTTAGTGGCCGCTTTCTTTGTTTCAGTATATGCAAGATTAACATATTGCTTGGCCTGCTTTAATAGTGTTAGCTTTGTTGACATCTGGTCTAGCTGTGACATCTGTTCCTGATACTTGTTATGAAACTCATTTATCTCAGGGGCATTCATATCAGTAAAGGATAATCCATCTTTAACAAGCCTATATTCTCCCCAGTTTTTAGGTATGGTGTCAAGGCATGTTTCACAGGATTCAGCTTTACAGGGGAGCCTTAGACTTTTGATCATTGCAGCTAAGAGACTATCAGACACTGGGAGAAAGAGGTTAGCATTTAGGAGTGTGTCTATAAGCTCCTGTAGTGTGGTAAATGGCAGTATATTAGAGATAAGGTCAGGGCCTCCATAATATTTGGTCATAGAAAGAACATTGACAGCTGTTGTGGTGGTAAGTGTTGCTAACCCAGTAAATTCTACCCCTGTTTCCTTAGTGAGCTTTTCACATGCCAACTGAACCTTCTTTGTAGCCTCAACCACCCTGACTGATTTGTTAAAATACAGGAAGACCGAAATACCTCTATATCTAGGATTGGCTATAAGAGGCTGAACTGAGCTGGGAGCCCCACCTGAAGCACTGATAAAAGATATATTCCCTACTTCTAGATGGTGAGAATTAGGAGCGCCTATGATCTTAACTGGGGGCTTAATGGATTTCCCTTTTGACACATGCACAGGATTATGCAATGACGACAAAAAGGGTTTCCCAGTTTCATCTTTCCTAATTGAACATGAAAGGACCTTGGACGTTGTAAATTTGGCCAATGGCCTGGACATGTTGTGGGTCACCTTGACAACCCTTTTAACCATAGCAGTTGTCGAATGAGCAAGCACATCAGCAGTCCTATATAATACAGCACATGCATTAGTAATAGCTAAATGTGACATAGAAAGATCATCCTCAAAAAACATATTAACCATGATACATTTACCCTGCTCCCTCCTAATACATTGATCATAAATATCTCTGTGATATTTTTTGTTTACAGAGCCTATAAAACACTCAAACTCACCGGCTGTGTCATTGGCAGAAGATATGTAGATGATATCCTGAGGAATCTCAGCAGCAGGTATGTATGGGCCAGTATATGGCTGTATATTAATGTCATACATATCCTGTGATAGGATTTCGGTCTCAATGTCTGTTTTGCTGGTCACATCTATCGAACTCTGAGACTCGAACACCTTTTGATCTGTTTCTGATGTCTGTGTCAGTGTAATATCTATATCAGATCCAATCTGGCTGGCACAAGGCTAAAATAAAATAATATAACATTAGATCACTGTGTTAACTTGTATATAGATATTAGGTAATAGTAGCCCTGTTCACACGGCCACGGGTTTTGGTATCGTTCGCTATAGTATAAGTAGTTGTCTTCTGCTGTTTTAGCTCTAATCTTCGCCACTTTGAGCTTTGACTTTTTCCCTGTTCCATAGGCAAATAAATTAAATTTGTCATTTATCATATTCAAAATAAATATAAATAAGTTGATTGCACTCAATTTTGCAGCAATAATGTGAAAACATGGCTGAGCTAAAGGTTTTTAAATAACCATGCATGCTCAAGGCGCATGCACATGTTAATTTTAAATCACCATGCATCACATGTGTAGGCTGAGTACACTAACAAAGCACACAAACTTATGTCAATACACTGCCCCATTGTTCTATCATACTAACTCTCGTGATCTGACTGGGCATGTAGATCACTGATAAACTAGGCTATCATTACCACAAAGCAGGTGTCGTAAGGCTAAGTATGCATCATGCGTGACTTGAATTTGCGCATGTGCAAGAACAATGAGTTTAGTTTGGGTTCTGATTGCAACTTTGGAAAGGGAAAATGGGATATCCCCTGCATAAACTGTCAATCAAAATCAGCTAATAATGACAAGAGAGGATAACTATTAATAACAAATCCGCACGCTTTGGGGAGTATGACACCAGAGCAGGTAGCCAATCAGATGGCTTCGGAATTCCGAGACTCAATTTTGCAGAGATCAGCTCATGCCCAGAGCTGAGCATGCGCAGAATGTTGTTATATTGTGATATAGCCTAAGCATCCTAGCCACTACACAACTCACGCTCATGCAAACAAATACTTTGATATAAAAGCTATCCAGTAGGCCTTATATTTGTGAAAGTTGACATTATGACCACAGCAATTATAGCTTCTTGATCTCAGTCACTTGGTTAGGCAAACAGATATAAACATGCTTTGATAGGGTGAGTAGGAACAGGGCAAATTATAACTGTTTTTTTATTTGGATTCATATTTTCAGCTTGCAATCAACAGTCTATCTATGTATTTTGTTTATATTCTATCTAACTAAGGAAGGTATTTGCTAGCAAACGTGTTGGCTCTGATCAAAGAGTACTCCTTGCTGTCATCCCATCAATCAGAGCCAACCCATTTGCTGGTAGGCTACTTGCCTCTCACATTGTTGTGTAGGAAAACACAGGTTTGTTGCTTTCAAGAATAAATGATACACAATGATTTTTGGAGAGAGAGGGCAGCTGTGATTTCTAATATTGTTAACTTTCCCTCTACCATACTGAATCAATAACAGTGAGCAAGGCTATTCCATTCATATAGAAGTAAACTGCCACACATCAGATCAGAACAAGGATTTACTCTGTTTTACTGCATGGAACATTATGACAGCTTTATTATTGTTCCAGGCAGCTGCTAAGAGACATTTATTCACAAGCTCAGAGGACGGATCACCAAGTAATACCCCAGCTGCCAAGAAGACTAAAAATGACCTTGAGGTTAGTTGTGACCATGATATAGCTTTGGGCTATTATTTGATATTGTCAAAAGAACAATGAAATTGCCGAACAGTCTAGTTTGCCTGATTATTTTGAAGTTATTAGTTGTAAAAGATGAGTTTGACACTGATCTAACAAGAAAAAGTATATGTATGTGCTCCGTTGGAGTAGATTGGTCAGAGGTGAGTGCGTTTCCACAACTTATGTCCATACATTTTGTTATAGCTATTCCTGCTCGATAATTTCGAATATGGTCATATGGCCACATTTGGAAAACAGGAACTGCTTGATACATGCAAGCTGGCTGGGTTTCCAGAGCAAATGTTATCTTACGGAAACTTCCTCTCTCGTTCCATAAAACGATTGTTTTCAGACGTGAAGAGTTAGTTGAGCTACACCGTCGCCAGTAAGTTGTATTGTTATTGAGTAGAAAAAATATTGCACAGAAATTAATATGTACAGATGTTATTTAAGAAGCTTTAGACCTCCACATTCTGTTTCTCTAATGTAATCTTGCTTCTGAGCGTAGCGGATGGGTGAGAGCTCTTAGCAGACTACTTCACAATATTATAGATTTGATTCACAAACTAAATAATATCACATGTATGTACATTATGCTACGTCTGAATTTCATTACCTTCACGAGGTGTTTTAAAGTTGCTAAAATTGTATTGTCTATTTTCAGTCCAAATATGCTATGGATGCATCTCCGGCAGCAACACAAAACCAGAAACATCGTATTCCTCTCCGCTGAAGTTGACTCCACAAAAAGTTTCACCTGCTGCTGATCATGCAGATTTCATGGAGTACCCGCCCCAATCACAGAGTGAGAAAACTTCTCCAACTAAACCGTATGTGGCTACTCCAAGAACACCTCAGAAGCAGGAGTACAAAATTGAGATGGTAGGTTAGATCATGTTATTGTGTGACCAACCAAACTTAATCTCCCTTAGATCCCAGAAGAATATTGCATTGTGGATAATTATTTTGTTGTTAATATTTTTAACAGTTCATCATGTTGTAGTTAGTGAGCTCTGTTGAAGCGATAGTCCTGTAACTGATATGCAATAGCAATTATTCGCCAAAAGAGATATATATCATTGTTGGTCGTATAATTATTCTAAGCAGCATAAAGAACACAGGCTAAATACCTCATTGTAGTTTGTGAGCTCTGTTGGAGCAATTATTTTGATTAAAAACAGTGGCTATTATTGTCAGTCAATTTATTACTACATCGTGGGCCATTTTCATCAGTATAATGAACACAGGCTAACTATCTCGTTGCAGTTTGTGAGCTCTGCTGAAGCAATAGCCCTGAAGCAGTTACGTACGGGACGTCTATCGGCTGGTTTCGTCACGCTGATCGGGTTGCAGCAGTATAATGACCTCTGCTTCACCACGTGCAGCCGTATCCTCAGTCAAGAAGTAAAGGCATATTCTCACGGTCAGTCATTGCTGAGCGCCACCTCAGCGGATGACCTCAAGAACTTCAATATGACTGTAATGTCCAATGCTCAAAGGGATAGAAAACTCGTGGACTTTGTTGGAATCTTCGACACTATCAAAGACGAGTGGAAGGGCCGCGTCCCATTTCAGGTTGTATTTGACAATGTGGATAAGCACATCACCCGCAGACACCAGAGCAAGGACAAGAAAAGTCAACTCTGCCATATGGTGCAAGCTCTATGTGTCAGTGATCGAGTCACCAAACTGCCAGGCCCTCCTGCATCTGATATCGACAAAGTCACACCTGAGGTACTGCTCATATCTCCAGCTGACACATCCTGTGTCATGAAGCGTATGGTTTTCAATGTTAGGGAAACATGGTCTAAACTGGTACCAGCGCTGCAGTGGATGTCCCCAAAACCATACAGTCATGAATTCACCAGGGACATGAAGAAGAAATCTGAGAAGGTTAGTTATATTTCTGACATCAGTAACATAAGAGTAATAATGAGACTGATATCTAATTTTGCATACTTGCTAGCTTCGTCACATGGCATAAGTGATTGTGGCTGGCTGAGCATTCAAGCCAAGAAAACCTTGAGCAAACTGTGAACTAAGATTAGGGTTGGTGCTTTGCCACCGCATATTTATGCAAATCTTAATATTTATTAATTAACAGCATGAAATGCTTGTATTATCATCTGCACACTTCCACTTTAGATCAACATTGGTGTTTTCATGAAAAGTGAGACAAAGCACAGTGATATGGTGGACCTGATGGAGGAGTTTCACAGTTACGTGAAGACTGATGATGATGGAAATCTTCAACCCGTTTTACTGACTGGTGTAGTTTTGTAAACTGTCCCCCGCGCGAAAACAACCCCGGGACACTTTACAATATTGTAAACTGTCCCGGGAAACTTTACAATAAAAACAGGCCTATTGTAAACTGTCCCCCCTATTGTAAACTGTCCCCCCCTATTGTAAACTGTCCCGCCTATTTGTGACTGTCCATATCACGGGCCCAGCTGTTTATCACCATTCTAAATGGGTCAGATTATCTAACTGGCTGCCACTATGATGGCCTAAGTTGTACCATGGGATGGTGGTGGTATCTCATTGACATTATGAATGAGTGTTTAAAGCCTCTTTTTCATATGTACTTTGTAGATCTATTTTTCGCAAACACTAGTTGTTATTTGAAGCTCCTATGATTTAGAGATGTCTGGTTTGCGAAGAAAGGTGCATTAAGCCAACAGTGAATTGATGTGTAGTTGCCACATCACATAACTGTGAGGAAGGGAATTCTAACTAACTCACTGTGCGCATATACTCACTGTGCATATACTTTAAGAGAGTATATGCTGTGAGGGACGGAAATTGTCGTCCTGCTTTTAAATTTGGTTCTAATTATGTTTGTAGTTATGGTTTTAAATCTTGCACTCCGGACACTTCAAAATGTCACTTTATTGTTGTGTAATTTATTTGTTGTTCTAATTGTGAGTTACCTCCTCTTTCATGGACTGAAGAAAGACAAGATCGCTCAAATCTATTAAAACGTGGTTCCAATTGGTAATGCTAGCACTCTGGTGAGTACGAGGTATTTAACTTATTTATTTCTAGTGACGAACAGCTGGTTCCCACTACTCCACAAAGCAATTTACTAAGGGGTTGTTATTGAGCCTGACCTCTTCTTAGCTTCACTAGAAGTTGCCTTCAAGTTGTTTAAGAAAGGCTAAGACCCCTGTCTTGTTCTAACAGTAAAACTCTTGATGAGTTTCGAGACAATGCTCTTACACCACAAAGTCAATATTGTCCTTAGATGTTAGTACGACACAATCACTATTTATGAATGTGTTCAGGTACGTTTGATATTTTTGTTATTCAACTTAGGTGACTGATTTTAATTATGAGCACCTACTTGATCTCTGTATAGTGCCTGGAAGCCCAATCAGGTAATCAAGGCGGTGTATCAGTATCACAGGCCTCTTAGCCAAGTTAAATTAGCTAAAGACTCCAACCCAATTTCTAGTGAAGGAAAGAGGTATCAGTCTGTGGTCACTCTAAAATTGATGTTCAATTTCTATATTCGATGTTGAATTAATGTTTCACAGATTAGAGGTATCTTATCTTAAACCGGTAGCGTCCTACTTCTTTAAAACACAAGAATCTAATCCTAAACTATTATTCCGAAACTTAATCTATTTAACCCCCAAGCAAATATGAATACTAATGAATTCTTGTTATAGTAACAATTAACAACGACTTACTTTAGTTGATTGCAAAATTGCCTTATAAACTCTTAGTGAATATGACCTAACGTCTGAGTACCTGACGAACTGTCCCTAATTACTTTGCCAATTACTATATGCATAGAAATCAATTACAACAGTATATTCACTAAAGTTATTGTTTATTGTCTTGATACTTATAAAAAAAATGATAAAGTAATTCAAATGATACTCACAGTATATATTGGTCCTTAGACTCCACTTTAGTTTTAGCGTTCCAACAAAGATCTTTGATTTAAAACTAGTATTTATTAAATCAAAATATAATGTCTTTTACTAGCTATGTAAAAAGTTGACTGTGCTGCTCAAAGAATTAAACTGTACTGATTTACTGATCAAAATTTCGGCCTTTATATAGGTGCCGATTTTTGTGCTGACTCTGCTTGTTGTCGTTTGATTAGCTGTCAGCGGATTAGTGTATCTTGTGGCTTTGTTATATGAAACCGTTCTGTGGTCACAGCACGTGGTATATTGCTGCTGTCCCTCAGTCTACCTTCTGGAATTTGTTGTTCTATTTTTGGGCTGACTTTGTTGTTTTTACTTCCTGGTTAATTACTTCTGTGTCACCCTGAAGATTACTTGGTACTTGGTACTATGACGTGTCGGAAAACCAAATTACTGCGTCACTGGAATTCCTATTTTCTGACCGGAACAGCATGCTCCGGTTGTCTTCGTTACATCTTTGATGGATTACTTCTGCGTCTCTCTGCTCGTTGTGTATGCTTGTGACTACTAAATACCATGGAGGTTACTGGGTGCATTTGTTTTCATATCTATCTGTACCCTCTGACTTCTGCGGCTGGCTGAATATAACTACATATCTCAAGTGCTTGTTTTTGGTACTGACAGAACACACATACTTTCATTGCAAGTTCATGAGCCACGCGAAAACAACCACCACAGTCATTCATCTTGAGATCTACTTCGATCAAGGATTTGCCTGTGATTGGTAAAAGTCAGTCACAAGTGTGACTCGGAGAAATAACCACTTTTGAGCTTTTCATATTGTGCGGCCTGGTATTGCACTGTAAAATATTGCTTGAGCCGCGGGAAAACAACCACCCCCCCAAACTGTCTTATAAAGATATCTGTTAAAAAGTCTTGAACATAATGAACCATGATTTGGCAGCCACAATGTGATTGTCATAAGGTGACTGTCTACCAAATTTCAGATTAGTAGGTCAGAACTTAATGACACAACGGATGATATGTCATTCTTTGCAAGTTCATTTGCCACGCGAAAACAACCCCCCCCCCCCCATTCGTTCATCTTGAAATCTACCTCGACCAAGCATTTGGCTGTGAGTGATGACAGTCAGTCACAAGTGTGACTGGGAGAAATAACCGCTTTTACATCCAGTATCCCTAGTTTTAGTTTCTAGTCATGGTCATTGTATTATTGATGTTATCCATGTTCAACATACAAATACAATACACACACTATAACTCAATCAACCAAACAAAAGGTTTTATCACAAACTGCTCACAGAGCAACGGCAAGGCACTGTCAAACAAAGTTATGTGTGTCAGATTTTTGTGCATAGTGCTAGAATCTAACTGCTTGTGTTGGGGGGAGGGGGAAGGGTTGCTTTTGTACAGCTTAAGCAAGCTTAAGCATGGCGAGCTAGCTGACAAGATAACTAAAGCATACATTGTCATGGGTGAGTCATTTATAGAACATGGTCAATGTCGTCCTTTACTTGACATTATGATCAGTAGTTTTTTACCCTGCTATTGACTGTAAGATGTATTTATTTAATTGAGTACAAACCGGCTGTTCTTGCTTTGCGGTGACTTGACAATGACGTCCCTAAATATTAGCAATGTAAGTCGAAAGCAACAAATTTTACCATCACAATCAAACCAACTCTTTGTCTCAGACTTTTAAAACAATATTAATTGTGTAATAATGCCAATACCAATCTTACGCAGGTGCCCTTCGTCGATTCAACTTAAGTGATGTGTCCTCAACCTCTGAGTCTGCAGCTTAACCAGGTAAGCCGGATGCTGTGGAGAGACAAACCAATGAGCATGCTGAGGCTTTTGTTACAGAGTTCTGTATGTTGGATGCTCTCACTGATGATCAAATAGAATACAGGTACAAAATATGATATGCTGCAATGATTTTCTTTCCAGGATAGATAAATTGGGATTTACACAACTTAAAATCTCGGCAAAGCTAGACTATAAAAACGCTCACAAATGGGACCTGGTTTTAAGCAATCTTGGATTTGATGATTTCTGGGTAATACGCAATTTCATCATTGCTACATAACTTAAGCAGCAACATAGTTGGATGTTGATCAAAAAACAGTTTTTCAATTTCTATATCTTGTTTAAAACAGGTGTGAAAATTGTGGAAAGAGATATAAGAAGATGACCGGAAAGAAAGGTTGGAGTGCACACATGCAGACCTGCAGTAAGGAAGGGTCCAGCAGTGAAGAGGACCATATTCTGATACACTCAAAAGCTCTGATTACAATAGGCTTGATGCGTATTTTGCATAACACAGTGTTTTCTTTTGGGGATGGGCAGACCCTAATGTGCATATATAAATATATGTATCTGTGGTGTAGGAACTTGGGCTTTGAAAACTATGCCAAAGGACTGCTTGAGCTTCAGTTCCAACTCACTGTCCTCCCCTCTCATCTCAGATTATCTCTCATGCAAAATCGAACAGTGAATTCAAGGGGCAAATCAGACACCAACATTCCAGTTGACCTCTGCCTAGAGCATGAAAACAAATATTTCAAGGAACAGGCAAAAACATTTCGAGGAGAGTTCACACAAAAAGCAGTGGATAAGATTTCCAAAGGATCTAATGTCACCCGCAAATTGGTATCCAATTTGAAACATGCAACATGTTTACATCAGAGAGATGTAGGAGTGCACACAAAGAAAGATCCTAGGGAAGATATAGGGCATCTGGTACAGAAGTTGAAAACTAGACAACCAGGGGTCCCGGTCATTCTCCAAAGTGTTTGTGCATCCCTCAATATTTAGAGCTAATATTGGAAATACGAGCCAGTGGATTTCCATTCATATTAAAGTTTTCAGAACCAAGCACTTTTACAGGTATGTGAATGCGCTCTTCCAAAAAACATAGGCTTCCTGTGATATCGATGCATAGAGATGCAATAGTGTGTTTGAGTTCGCCAACCATTTTTAGGTATCACAAGTTACAAAACTTAAAGCTGTCATGTAATTAATTGCATTACATTATATGCAGTATCTTCGTCAGGATTTTGATCATTTTAGACCAATTACAATATCGGTATATTATTTTATTTCATTATAAAAACCTTCCAGTTACCTGTTGCCTCAACATTTTATCATTCTGTATTCACCGTCTCAATCAAACACTCTTATGGTGTTTATCATGCTGTTTTTTATACAAAATATAACTTTCTTACGCAAAATATCACAAATTACGTTGCTTTCTTCATGAAGATTGATATGAAAGTAATCTGTAAAAAGAAACCATGTCACAGGACTCGGATAGGCTAAAAATAACTAAAATATTGAAATGAAACAAAATTGCAAGTGATCTAAAAGAGGGGAAAAGTTGATACCCAATGTGACTGATCTCTGAGTAAATTCATATGGCAGAGTCTGATAAAAAGTATCGGTTCAGCTTAAACTTAAGAAATAAGTGTAAATGGTACTGACAATATTGTCACAACTGGCAGAAATCACTGGACTAACCTTGGGTTAAAAAAAGTAAGAGATATTGATTGCAATGAAAATTAGGACTTAATCAGACAAATGAGATAAAGTGGTCGGGGTAGCAGTTGACACTGTTGTAGTGACAGATGGAGAGCTTTGTGAAGTAGTTTCAGTTTTATCAACCTGCAAGGACACTACTTCACTTGAGGTTATATACGGAATGATAGCACATGATGATGAAATGTGCCATGCATACGCATCACAACACATGTCGCTGGCCGCTGGTTGTATTCCAAACTCAGCCATCAGGATTTTACGACGGCAGTTGCTTGTTTTGTAAAACTCTCTCATAGCCCGCTCTATTGGCCTCCCAGCACCCATGTTTTCATGGGTAAGCAACACTGCATGACCATGGGTTGTCTTCTCTCTCGAGGCCTTTCCTGTCTCCTGGATGAAGTCAGTCACAGTGTTAGGTACCCCATAATGTACCACATACTCTATATCAGCCAAATCTAGGCCAAACTAGAATGAACTTGTGCAAAGCACGACAGAAAACTCATGAGTCTGCAATGGTTGAGAAAACTGTTCTACTGCTTGTTTCTTCTTCTCAGTTTTGGTGCCACTATGGTACATATATGCTGATGGTTTAGGGAAGCAGGTATCATCAAAATTGACAGTCAAGAAATCATACACAATCCCAGTTAGCTCAACATTTTGAAAGAAAATAAGGATTCTTCCAGAAAACCCATCCTGCTGTAGTTTCACAAGCCACGAAAAGTTAAGAGGCACATTCTTAGAGACTCTCTCCACATAGTACCTGAAACATAAAAATGAGGTGTTGACTTCCAATGGATTATAATGTTTAATGGTACAATGGCAGACGTTCTCATATATCGGAACCTCAACCAATATAGGATTTAATTAACCGATCATAAATATACATTTTATATTCGTGATCAGTTTTATTTTTCATAATGAGTCCAGCATATGACGCTACTTCCTCAATTGTGTTTTGAAGCGATAAGTAAGCTTGAGTCTGCTGTCCATGATTGCAGATTGAAGCGAAAGGGGTGTAGTTAATATTTAGACGATGCTAAGATAAACCAGATATAATTAAATCAGGCTTAGTCAATATCCGTACATTCAAAGACCTAAATTTTTGATGGTTATCAATTTTTATCTGATCGTCATGTGGTGAACTATATTTTACTATTGCAACCAACATAAACACAATGCCAAAATTCGGGCCCGCCATTGAAATTTGAATTGGCAAAACTTGACTGCAAAACTTTTCAAACAACATTGTGTTGAAATAATAATGTACTCACGATATATTAGTTTTGTCTTAACGTATATTGATGAGGCTTGGAGAGACCATCTCCATGGATGCAGATATCGTCTTTATAACTTCCCCTGTTGCTGTGGCTGTAAGGACTATGCAGGGACGATCTCAATTCACCTAACCTGGAGTATGCACCGCGGAATGGATCTTTCTTCCCATCTGTAGTTGTGCTTATAAAAAATACAAAAAATAATTGAATGACAAAGTACAGAATGTGATCGCAGACACCTATAAATAGATATGCAGGTTTTGTAGTAGTGTAAGACCGCATTCATATAGTTTGTGAAAGTTCCTCTCACAAAATACAAGTCTATATGCTAAAACTTGTCTTAAAATGTCCCCAGTAACATGAGGTGAGGCCAAAATTGATAAGCTGGGTATTGTCTACAGGGACCAGAGGAATACACAATATAACTATGCTACCTAGAGCTGAATGCAACCGGCAGATTCAAGCAGATACTATGCATTGAATTACAGAGGGGGCCGTTTGAAAGTGAGTGTGTGAGTGTGCCTCTACTTACCACGAGGGAATGACATGAGCTTCGTCTATGAACACAGCTTTCACAGATTTAACAAAGGTCTTATCGTTCAGCAGCTTTCTCCCATCACCTGAAACATAAATAATCATAGGCATGTCTATATGTATACTTTTATTGGCAACCAAAGTCATCTCATTCGAAATGTTTTGCACTCAGTGCCAGAAAATTTTTTTTTTTTAAAACAAAAAAAGAGAAACAGAAAGGAAATAATTTCATCAATAATGTTGGTCAAGTCGATAACATATGGTTGAAAAGTAAAGTTTTGAATGAACTGAACTTCTCTTTAGATCTTAAATGTAACGGTAAAGAATTGCATGTAGCAGAAACTTTATATCTTAGATTGTCTGTATGATATAAAAGTAAATGTTTATCACGAAAATTGAACTTGGTAGTGTTTTTAAATCCTTTATATATAAATGGAGGTGTTAAAAAATTGTTTATCTTATGCGCAAAAAGTGTAGTGAAATAACAAACAAGCTTAGGAAGAGGTAGGAGTTGTAATGATTGTGTAATGGATTTGGTTGGAATGAGATAATATGGGATGTAATGCACATTTGCGATAATGCGTAAAGCCCGATTTTGCAACAAAAATAATCTATTGAGGGCATTATTGCAGACAGAGGGAAAAGGATACAATCATCACACATCATTATTCTAAAAGGCCGGCAAGTCACATCGAAGATAAAACAAAGCTTATAGGATTACATGTTCCTCATTGGTAGATAAGTAAAACTTCTAAGCAGTGCAAGTGATTTGTATCTACTAAGACACAAGAAATAATGTCTTCAACTCGGCTTGTAAAACCTGACACCCCAGCTCTGTTTTTGAATGGCACCGATATAACTGTGTGTGATAAAGTGAGATATCTTGGCATCACAGCCTCGCAAAGGATGTGTATTGTTAACAGTTTCAAACCTCTTTGTAATATGTTATTTAAAAATTCCATTGCATCTTAATTACCTGATATCTACCCATACTATTTACATCAATCTATGCAGTGATAAGAAGCAATACGTTATTGTTTTAAAGAGGCTATCAAGCTAGGCATTGAGCACCCTGATTTTGATGCTTTGATGACTACCTAAGCTAAGACACTCACTCTCAGATACACACGATGGGGACAAATCTTTAATAAATTCCCCTTACGACGTTACCGCACCATGAAGTACAGAGGTGCTTTGGGGCGAGACTGCTTTTTATGAATCTAATTCTCACACTAAACGATATTCTTTTCCAACTTGAACCACAGAGACCTGACTTTTCTACGTTATGTCTTTTGCCAGTGTCAACACCAGATTTCACAGCTTTTTTGTCAGTGATAACAGAAATCAAAGACGTAACACAGACAGGCACATATTGACAATGTAGGTCACCTCATCATCCCTGTAATATTATCCTTATAAAAAGCATGTCTTGACCATCAATATATCATATTGTTGACTGACTTACCATCCAATAGTGATTCTGCTGTGGTGAACAGAAACTTTGAGTTGTTGTGGTTCTGCTGACTTGTTTGCGATGACAGTGATGAGCAAAGACCAAACCTTGCTGCTTTGTCTAGGCTGTTCTGCAGGAGGGAAAGCAGTGGGGTCACAACTATAACCTTGCCCTCAAGAATATCAAGTGCACATTGATATGTTAATCTCTTCCCATAGCCAGTCGGTGCACAGAAGATAACATCAGTTCCTCTCTGAAAAGTTTTTATAACTTCCAACTGTTCATGTTTAGGTTTGTAACCAGCAGGATGAGTAATTCTGTCTGAGAGACCCATTAAGGAAGGGTAGTCTGTTAAGAAAGGATAGTCTGTCGTTGTAGTTGTAGTTTGTAGCAAGGAGTGACTGTGAGTGTGTATCTGGATAGCTTTTAAAACAAAGTATTTGTTTGCATGAGTTGTGTAGTGGCTAGGATGGTTAGGCTATATCACAATAGAATAATGTATTGACATAAGTTTGTGTGCTTTGTTAGTGTACTCAGCCTACACATGTGATGCACGGTGATTTAAAAATAACATGTGCATGCACGTTGAGCATGCATGGTTATTTAAAAAACTTTAGCTCAGCCATGTTTTCACATTATTGCTGCAAAATTGAGTGCAATCAAATTATTTATATTTATTTTGAATATGATAAATGACAAATTTAATTTATTTGCCTATGGAACAGGGAAAAAGTCAAAGCTCAAAGTGGTGAAGATTAGAGCTAAAACAGCAGAAGACAACTACTGATACTATAGCGAACGATACATGGCCACCAACAAAACCAACCAAAACCCGTGGACGTGTGAACAGGGCTTGCGGTAAATGACATTGAAGCAACCATCAATATTGAGAGAAGATCGGTTTTCCAGTGCGACCACCAACTTTAGTCTGTATGATTGGGGCTTGAGTATTTGAGCAATGATTTGAAGCCCTTTACACATATGTACATAAGCTGAATTGTAACAATGCCTGAAGTTATGTGATAGTTGATGAGAATAATCAGGGTTATCACAAAGAAATGTTATACTTAGTTTTCACGTCAATTTATTGTTAGTTTCCTTTTAACTGAATAAATTTGTCGATTGTAATTGCAGGTGTACTCTGACACGAGTACAGCAGGCGGCTAAGATGTCAGCATACATTTAGTGATCAATAACAAGGAGTCAATTTTTTGCGGAATGCCTTTTTTAATTTATTTCATTTCAAGAGGAGAGTATCAAAGAAATAATACATCACTATTTTGTTGCAATATTATTAGTTGGAACTGTTTCCTCATAATATGGATGGTCCGTTCGGATTATTATCCGCCGAAAATGACAGTACATGTTCCCCATACACAATTCTCATAGCTTTTACAGTTGCTGCATGCATAGCTTGATCCTGTTAGTACTAGAAGGGCAGTGAGGCAGTAAAGAATATTCATCTTCTGCAAGAGAAAGTTGCGTCAAGTTGATGGGTTGATATAGAAGCAAGCATGGATTCTTTTAATAATGATGTTGACATAAATGTTTACAAACACCTGAACATGAGCCATATTAAATAGGGGTAAAACATTCGGTACTATATATCAATCCAAATATTATATTATGTGATCACACAATGACCTGATTGGAATTAAGGCGTCGCTTTCTCCTGGTTACATTGAGAATCGCCTTGAATTTACTGCCCAAGATTAATCTTTTTCAAAATTAAGGGGTCAAATTAAAACATACCAAGTAAGGATTGGGTAGGAATCAGAATGTTTTCTCAATAATTTAAGTGTTGACTTCAAACCATACCTATGAATGTACGAATGCACTAGGAAAATGTACTATAAATTAGTTTCCAAAAACAACTCAGCACAGATAGAGAATGCACACTTACAAGGTCCTGTAGTGTTTGTAATAAGCAGAAGTGAACAGTCAGAGATGTGGTGAGGTAATGATCTAGCAATCAAGAGACACTGAATTTATATGAAATGTATCTGGATTAGATGAACAGAAGTTAATTCTGTTTTTGAACAAGCGAAATAAACTAATGTTGTGTGGTTAAAAGAATTGGACGGAATCAGATCAAATTTTGGCCTAGGCTTTTGAATAGCCATAAGTGAAGCATTTCTCAAAGTCATAATAATATATGACACTTTTACACTTTGACACTTTACATAAACAACATTGGTGTCACCACCAACCAATCAATGGAACCTGCAATCTAACTAAAATGGAATGTCCATTATCATTGTAACCACATCCAATTGATTGTCAACCAGCAGAAAAATGATCCATAGTTGTATTTAAATATTCAAATGACAGTGACTGGTGTCACTAACAGGTGCCAAGAGGAGCCCTTTTTGTCATCAGTGATTTGTCATGTGAGGCATATATTTATCTCAACACGTGTCACATGGCACTTTATTATGCCGCATTTAATGGTGCACAATTTTGATATATCTGGTTTTATTTTTCATTGTACGACACTGCCAGTTGAAGGGCTACGTATCTATCTAATGACTCTCCGGCTTATGTTATTAACTCTGCGTGATGTATTCAATGAAATTCAGCCCGTACAAATTTAGTTGTGTAGACTTGGGATACAGAAAGCGGTGTGAAGACCACATGAACAACATCGTATTTCACAAGTATATATTATTTCTTTGATTCTTCATGTTAAAAATAAATGGTGCTTCATAATATTTCTGTCATCACTTTTATCTTTTATCTAAATATGCAAGTGTCATTTAGGCAGTGAGACAATGCTTTTGTGCAACAGTTGTTTTCAGTTATGAAGAAAATAACAACTTGTCCTTTAACTTAAACTTTGCAAATGAAATGATCTGCAAAATTAGGTAACATGAAGAATGGCGGGTTCCATTGTCAACATAAACATCACTAAAATCTTACAGAATTGGGAATAAAAGAAAAGCTTTTCATGATGAGAAGCGCTACACCGGTACCCGAGGCCAAGCATCAAATTAATGTTATTGAAAAGAGTACAACAACTACATGCTTGACACCAGCAGTTTATTAGCATCAAGTAAACAATTTATTGTATCTAAGACAGAATAGAATTGAACTGCAATTGAAAGTGTCAGTTATGAAATTTTTCATTAACTGGCCTTCTAAATGATGAGCATTAAATTACTGACATGTGGTGGTTAAAACACAAGTTAGTATCAACTGAAATCTGAAAGTGTCACCAATAAAAAACAGAAAACATATCCTGAAGCCCCGCATTTTTATTCATCTCCTATTAGCTGGAAAGTTATTTTTGACCAGGGGTGTTCACGGATAGGATTTTCTTAACAGATGTCAGATATGATGCATCAAAATTGTAAATTTGATCTTAGCAGTTTTATCCAGTCATGAAGAACAGAATCAGATGAATGAGCCTATATCAATCAATTACAGATCGGTCTTGTTTCTTTGAAGTTTATTGGCGTCAAACAACATAATTATTGTATTTGAGACAAAATAAGAATTGAACCGCAATTGAAAGTGCCAGTCATGAGACTGAAATTATGATGAGCATTTAATGACTGTCATATTGTGGTTGAGACAGTTGAAAGTATCAATTGAAAGCAGATTTTGTCATTTATGAATTGTCTGAAAGTACATTCTGATCGTACCATTTCCATTTATCTGCTATTAACTATTCTAAACTAAAAGTGGAAAATGTCATTTATGAAAAGGCAGAAAGAAATATTCTGACGTTCAGCGATTTAATTTAGCTGCTATTGCGGGTGAAAATCGCGAAATATTGTCTCTGTCCAAAGACTGAGAAATGTGTTAAGGGCACGGCCGCCATATATGGTGACAAGTTGTTCTCAGTTTGCAGGCAGGTCGGAGCACATCTGCGGCATCAATTGAGCCCAGTAGACTGCAGCGGGATTCAAACCCGAACCCTCCAACGCTTGCGCGTTAGAGTGCAGGCGCTCTAACCAACTGAGCTACCTTCTACTCCTATCAGCTAGAAAGTTATTTCAGACCAGAGGTGAGTACAAGTATGATTTCCCACTTACACTAACGGCTATGTCTGAGCCACTCTACTCATATATGAATGAGAGTCTGCCAACTGGACCACATATAGAGAGGAGTGAAGTGAAAGTTATTTACAGAGCTCCACATCGGGTTGGTCTTTGCTAGATCTTGAACAGACTAAACAAGCAGCAAAGCAGACCTAGTTAACAATATCTCATTTTATGTTTTCATAGCAGCAACAAATTTTTGTTAATTGAATGGCAAGCCATAATCATTAATCACTGCAGCACCATAGCAAACCCTGTTGAAAACCTTACAAAGAGATTCATTTGATAACATAGCAACATTTTTCGCTGATATAGCTGACCACAATATTATGTGGTGTTTATAAAATCACCACTCTAGACATTCTGGCTGACATATGCTTCTTATCCTATTAAATCAAAATTATTTTTGATTCACATCTTTAGTAAATGGAATATTAATCTGATAAATATCCTTTAATCTTCAGCCAGTTTCATATTTGCTGTCCACATTTGTAACTATTATTTGGAATTTATAATACCCTGTAACAAGAAAATTATAGTACAAATTAAGAGGCATCGGGGAAAAATTTAAGCTTGGTATTTTGTGTGGTTAATAACTGAAAACCTCATTGAAAAGTTTATCAATAATTGCAGGTTATATAATACACTCTAGTAGTGATGGGTCGAATCAGCTTTTAGCAAGTTCGAATTGTATTGAATCATTCATTGAAATTTCGAAGCGAATCAGATCACACGCGTAAATTTTCAAAACAAGATCTTGTGCTGAAAAAGAAAAGGCATCTCCAAATAATTATTTGGAACTGCTTTGAACTCAGCGAGGCTAGGCTGATAACGTAACTCACCAGCTTGAAATTCTCAATGATATGGAGGGTGTATGCTATATAGCTTGTAGTATTGTTACTCGTCCAACCATCTGTTGTGATGCTATACAAGGCATTTGTACCATATTTCTGATTGTACGGCTGCGATATTGTACTCCACCTTGGCTGTAGCAGATGCAGACAATGTAGAGATCATGTTGTTCGGCAAACTTTTTCGACTGGGTATGACAAATCGGCGTTCAGCCTCGCTCATCAGGGATCTGAATCCGCTGTCCTCAACCATAGAGAGGGGCTGCAGGTCAAGGCATATCGTCTTTACAATGCTGTTTGTTAGGCGTTTGGCTTTGGGAGATTCACTACTCATCATGGCTTTAGTTGCCATAAATTCACTGAGCTTAGGCTGCTTGCTTGCACCATAAGACGAGCTGGAACTGGCTTTATGAGTTGTTGATATAATTGTAATGTCATGAATCCTTTTCAGGTGGAGCTTCATTGATGTAGTTGATCCCTGTAAGTATCTCAATTCAGAGTGGCAAGTGCTTTGCCTACATTCTGTTTCTTTGAAGCATCTTCAGTTACATTTACCACAGAGAAATAATCCCACACTCCAATTTTTTTCCTCTTTTGAGGTTGAGGCTGACTCATCTTGACTTGTATGGTAGTGAGAAATAGATTAGTTTTTGTGGTGATGACTGAAATCTACTTTTTGTCTCTCAACAATGTGTTTAGGAAAAGTTGTAGCTTGAACCGGATATTAGCCTGAAAACCACAGCTGTTTGTGGCTGTATACTTGAAAACCCATCGTGATCAATAGACATGTATTAGTAGCCCAAAAAATAAATTTATTGTCAAGAGCACATAACTCCCAATTACAATGCGATAAGATTCGAAATGTAAGTAGATGCTATTCGATTCGCGATTTTGAAGATTCGAGGGTGTCTGATTCGAAAATTCGAATATCTCTGGGAACCAATGCATTTATTTATTGTAGGAAAGTTTCGTATTGTATGACCAACAGTCGATGACCTCTAAAATTGCACATTTCAATTACAAGATTTATCTCAATACCGAACTTAAAAATGGGACCTATATGCGCTGTGTGAATAAACTTTGGCTTTTTTATTTGTGGACAAATCTTGAGAAAATACTATGTTTACCTCAATTGTAATGATGTTAGGGCTGGCTGTGAGAGAGGTGAAGCATTTGCCTTGCAATCATGGAATGTGTCTCTTGCTAATATACACACATTTCATAGAATAAAATTTTTCCATTATTCGAAGGCATGAAAACAGCACTGTTATGCAAAGGGGAACAACTGCTAACATCTCAATTTAGTTGTGTAGACTTGCGATACAGAAAGCGGTGTGAAGACCACATGAACAACATTATAATTCACAAGTATACGTTATTTCTTTGATTCTCCAGGTTAAAAATGCATGGTGCTTCATAACATTTTTGCCATCACTTTTATCTTTTATCTAAATATGCAAGTGTCATTTAGGCAGTGAGACAATGCTTTTGTGAACAATTGTTTTCAATTATGAAGAAAATAACAACTTGTCCTTCAACTTAAACTTTGCAATTGAAATGATCTGCAAAATTAGGTTACATGAAGAATGGAGAATGAAGAATGAAGCTTTCCTTTTTTTCTCTTTTCCTTTTCCTTTTCCTTTTTTTTCGGCACTATTCGGAAAACATTCAGCTACTGGAATGAAATAGACTGCCAGTAAAAGTGTAAAAAAAAAAATGGCCGGTACCATTGTCAACATAAACATCACTAAAATCTTACAGAGTTGGTGACTGGCTTTCTAAATGATGAGCATTAAATAACTGACATATTGTGATGAACCGCAAGCTAGTATCAACTGAAAGCAAAAAGTGTCATTAATAAAAAACAGAAAACATATCCTGAAGCGCCGCATTATTATTCATCTCCTATTAGCTGGAAAGTTATTTTTGACCAGGTGTGTTCACGGATAGGATTTTCATAACAGACGTCAGAGGAGATACAATCGATGATCTTTATGATGCATCAAAATTGTAAATTTGATCTTAGCAGTTTCATCCAGTCATGAAGAACAGAATCAGATGAATGAGCCTATATCAATCAATTACAGATCGGTCTTGTTTCTTTGAAGTTTATTGGCGTCAAACAACATAATAATTGTATTTGAGACAAAATAAGAATTGAACCGCAATTGAAAGTGCCAATCATGAGACTGAAATTATGATGAGCATTTAATGACTGTCATATTGTGGTTGAGACAGGCGAAAGTATCAATTGAAAGCGGATTTTGTCATTCATAAAATGGCTGAAAATACATTCTGATTCTGACACAATAGCCTCATTTTTACCAGCTGTACTGTTCACTTGACATTAATATAGGGGGCGTCTTTTTGTAACGCATCGTGATATTGCCAGCTATAACTGTATTCGGTAACTGCTTTTATTCTTCAGCAATCAGACGTCACAGTTGCAGGTTTCCGACTCAACCCACAATTTGCTACACTCAGACACGCTCCCAATCCCAATTAAAGCGTACAACCCCTCACCTACCAAGAGTAAGGTGCTATTCATACATCCTATTATTCATATATATATATATACGTTATGTGCATACATATACATGATAAGTGGGATTGGTGTTACTGTTTCCACACAAATAACTTGCACATGGATACTGAACATAAATATATGAACGCCTTCAAAGGTGAAATCTGGTGATCACTCATTGTGTCAATGACTTCATTTACTAATAGCTGACTGTGCATCGATTCACATTACAAATATTGCTTCTTCAGGTTTGGCATAATTTGTTTGTAACTTGATTCTAATTATTTCCTTTACAATAGAACGGAAATTAGGAAGACCACCGGGAAGCAAAAACAAGAATAAGATACAGGCCACTGTGAAAGCTGCTACGACATCACTGTCCACTGAGAAAGTGAAGAAACCACCGGTCACTAAGACAATCAAGAAACCACCGGCCACTGAAGAGGAGGACCATGATGTTACCATAATGGCCGACTCAGCTGTGAGTTCCCTGTGAAAGTATTATTTGTTCCATTGTATTTCATCAGATTTAGATACTGGCAGGACAGCATGCTGAGCATCAGATGCTCAGCATGCCGTCTTGTCTGGGTCACCAGCCTTATTTTCTGTGCATCATATCTTTGATAAACAAACCATATCAATTGTCATAGGTGCCATGTTGAACAGGAAAAGGAATATGACATATATGATGAACCGGCTCTTGAGATTTATTAATAGTATGCATTCGCTCATCTAGATTGCATATTATAGGTGATTTTAACATTGACTGGTCCGGTAATTCACAAGCGAAAGAAAATCTTGAAACCCTTATGAGACTTCATCAATATGAACAGCTCGTTAGAGAGTATACTAGATGTTTTAAAGATTCCAATACTACGATCGACTTACTTTTCTCAAATGTTCAAAATTTAGTACCTGAACACAAGGTTATAAAAAGTGATATTAGTGATCATTTTGCAATTCAAATGAAAGTTAATCTAAAAAGGCCTAAGGCCGGCTTTTCTTATGTCACTAAGCGAGATTTCAGAAATTTTGATGATCTTGAGTTTTTTAATAGTGCGAAATCTCTCGATTTTAATATTGTAGAGAATGTTCACTGTGTTCACGAAGCAGCAGATATTTTAGAATCAAAAATAGAATTATTGGTGGAGCAGTTTGCACCATTTAAAACACAACGCTTAAAGCAAAAAAACAATCTTTGTTGGAAGTGTCCAGTGGCATCTAAACTAACAAGCCTTAAAAAAGATGCATTTCAAAAGTTTGTTGAGACGGGATTTGATAAAAATTCTACTGCCTGGGAGCATTATCGTTTAATCCGTAACAAGGCAACAAATGCAGTAAGAGATGCCAAAAAGCGAGCAATGAGAGCAGTTCTTAATGATAAAACATTAGACCAATGGCAAAAAATCAAAATTTTCCAAGGTAAAAATTATCAAGGCAATAATGTCATTCAAGAAATTGAATCTGAAAATTGCAACACTTCTGAAAGCCCAGTGATCGCTGAATGTCTAAATAGGTATTTTTCTAGCATTGGTGCCAATCTCAATGAAGAGGCTAAACTATTGTCCAATAAAAGTTACTCAGGCTTTGATAATGATAAAGCTTTCAGTTTTCCAAAATTTGCTTTTCAAGAAATTACATCGAGTGAGGTGTCTAAATATCTGCACACATTGAAATCACGTAAAACTGGGGGATTAAATCAGATCCCTGCCTTTATTTATAAAATCCTAGAGCCTTTGATTCTGAATCCATTGACACATATTGTTAATCTGAGCCTTAAATGTCAAGAGTTTCCAGATGTGTGGAAAACAGCCTTAGTAATTCCAATTTTCAAAAGTGGCAAGAAAAGTTTGCCAAATAATTATAGACCAATTTCGCTATTGCCAATATTAAGTAAAGTCCTAGAAAAGATAATAAATTACCAAATTCGTGATTACCTGGAAATTAATGATCTAATAGCCTCTCGCCAATTTGGTTTCAGAAATGGAACATCCACTGATCAAATTTTAACTCAACTAGTCAACAAATTTCGTTCCCTGCTGTCAAAGCACGAGTCAAAATTTGTCACAGTTTCTGCACTTGATATCCGTAAAGCTTTTGATTGCGTAAACCATAAGATCCTTGCCAGTAAACTGTTAACGAAATTCAATTTCCACTCTAATGCATCAAATTTAATTAAAAATTATCTTTCAAGTCGAGAGCAGGCCATGAAAGTTAATGGTTGTGTATCTGAATGCAGTCGAGTTATAACTGGTGTGCCGCAGGGGTCTGTACTTGGACCACTCCTGTTTATCATGTTTATTAACGATCTGATGGAGCTCAAAAATTGTTATCTATATGCTGATGACTGCCTACTAGTCACCAGTGGGGAAAACCCAGACATTTCCACAAAACTTATGGAAAAAAGCATTCATCAAGCATCCAGTTGGTACAGTGAAAATTGCCTTGTTCTAAACAGCGGTAAAACGGATGTCATGACCATTTCTAATAAACGTAACATCAAACCTCCGGAACTTAAATTTAATAATCTCATTTTCAAACAATCTGACAAAATTAAGTACTTAGGTGTGATTCTTGATAACAAATTAAAGTTTAAATCTCATACCAGTAAAATTAAACAAAAACTTTATCCAATAGTCACCAACTTTCAACGTAATAGAAAATTCCTGACACCTAAATTAGCTAAGCTTTGGTACATTGGACTTATACGTTCTAATCTGGAATACAGCTCTCCTGTTTTATTTACCACAAACGACTATGTCAAAAAAGAATTTTTAAAAATTGAGAATAGATGTTTGAAAATTATAGACTATAATAGTTCTAAAGATAATACTCGAAAGACCTACAACATCCCTGTTTTAACTTTGCGTTTCGAATATTTGTATCTGCTGACGTTTTATAAAGTTGTTAATAGTTTAGTCCCAATAATTGATACCAATCTGCTCCCTGAGAAATTAACTAGTGAAACTCGGCTTGCTAAAAGTTCTGGGTTTAGACTATCCAAGGAAAACTTTAGATTTGCTTTAGCTAATTTCGGTGCTCAGAAGTTTAACGAATTACCCAATCATGTTAAGCTGAGTCAATCCCTTGCTACATTCAAAAATGCCACTCGGAGCCACGTCCTCAAACTTCTCAATTAATGAGTCAGTTCTTATCATTTCATTTTAGCCTACTGCTACATTGTTCTAACTTTTCTATTGCTATTGTGTATCAACTTGTGTAATGTTTTACTGCTAATTAATGCCTGCGTGTACGTTGTAATTTTACCTGTCATTGTTCTTGATTTTTAGTTACATGTCTTTTTAATTCTACACCATATTTTTATCAATTTTTCTGTTTTCTGGGTACAAGTCCTAAGGACTTATTCTTCTCCAGAATAAACATGGAATATATATATATTTAATTCTCAGGGAGAGCAGTTCACTGATGAGGAAATCCGATACTTACTGCGGTGGTACCAAGATGGGAAGAAAGTAATCGCTGATAAACGGTCACATATGGAAGTCAGTAAAGTGTATGGCGAGCTGGCCCAGGATATCAATATGCGTTTCAATTTGAAGTAAGTAGGGAAATCAATGACAGGCTGACGCTACTAACTTTGTACTGCCGACGTAATTTCTGATGTATTTGTATGAATAGATATCATAGGTATTGTATAGCATTAACCCTCATGACCTACCCTTGACGTTGTAGGGAGTATTCCGTTTTGGCAAGTAGTAGAACAAATGAAGTTCGGTATTATGTCGAATTGGTTGCTTCGTAAAAGCACTGGTTGTGTTGCATTTTAATAACCGGGTGTGTTATACTAATTTCCAAAATGTTCCTCATTAATGACCTAGTTCAGGAGCCGTTCTTTGGTCATTTATTGTCCACATCCAATGGCAGATCATGATGTTAATGTTAACTGAATTTTGCAACTTTCTGTCCTCGGCTTTATAGAATTGTTTTGCACTATCTATGAACAATGTCAGTGCCACTTTAAGCTATACGTTTGTTATCTGTTTTGAACATTTTCTAGACTCCACAAATGGCATGTCAAAAAGAAATTACACAATCTGAAATCAGCTATAGGACGGCTTTGAGGAAAGAGAATGTCTCTGGAAACCCTCCGGTTAGTTAAACTCATGATTCACCCTACTCAAAGACACCGAGATCTAATCGTCAATAAGACATTCCGCCGCTTGTGTTGCAAGAATAGCGCCTTCTTTGATTGAGTATAAATCCCATAAAGCTATTGACCTACTTACCCCAAACATCTTCAAGAAACTTGTCATATGGAGACGACAAGAGGGTACAATTCCAAATCCATCTGGCATCGGTAGACAGTGATGATAACAAGATTGGTTTTATTTAGATTTATATTCTGTCCCACCGACTGATGAAGAGTTGTGTGCACCTAAAATATGGATGGGTTTATTTGCTTGATTGAAAACATTGTGTTGATCAAAATGTTAAAGCAATGCCATAAAATATTTAACGTTGTATTTTAGTCCAACTATGAATGGCTCAACGAAAGCCAGACAGCCTTCCAAGGAGATGCCGACGTTAAACCCGAGCTGTTGATACAGAGTGGATGTGACACGATAGTGACCTCCACTCCAAGGACAAGGCAGGGGAGGGCAGCCAGTACCCTTAGCCTTCAGCAAACACAGCTGCAGGCTCTCGACAAGAAGAACGAGCATCGATTAGAGAGCAATGAAGAACGCAAGACAGATCGAAAAGAAACCCGGGAGTTCCGGTCACAATTTCTGGCAATAATGGGCGAGATGGCCGAAAAGCTGTAAGTTGTAAACTGTAGATTGTTGTAGGCCTAATGCCTTTTCATTATTTCATACTTTTGTGTCCATTTGATCGTTTTTAAAACTTTGTAAACTTTTGTGCCGATCATTTCAAATGTGAACGTTTTATTTGAAAGTAGATAAAATAGGTGTTTCCTATTATTCACTGTCTCTTCCCATTTTTATGTCAGTGTCCTTTGATCGTTTTAACCTTTGTAATTTTTGTATCCGATCACTTCACATATCAAAGTTTTATTTGCACTCCTGATAGCAAAAGGAAGTCATCTTCCCTGTCCAATTTATCGTTTTTAAACTTTGTAAACTTTTGTGCCGATCATTTCAAATGTGAACGTTTTATTTGTAAGTTAGATCAAATAGAAGTTTCCTATTATTCATGGTCTCTTCCCATTTCTATGGCAGTGTCAGTTTTGTTTGCTTTATGAGAACCTAAGGTTCGTGCTTTATCTTAGTTGCGGACTTCCAATACTATGATTATGATGTTTTATAATACACATATATATGCCATCGTTAGATGCTATGTGCAGTTACCCACTGCAATAACCGCAGTAGTAATCTACTAGTAGTCGTGCATGAAATACATCATTATTAAGTGAAATTTTATTCTGCACTCACAGCAAGTGCCGTCACAAATCAGTTAGGACAGATGCTCAATTCCTTTAACAATTACAATGTGGTGAACTATGACCACAAGAATGATAGAAAATCCATAAACATGCAGACTATAAATTCTGAACATAGCGTGTTCATGGAAAGATCACGGAAAGTAGGTTGTTGTGCCTGAGTGGTTAGTATTGTAACTTTAATATCCAGCCCATCCTGCAGGTTACACAACCCGTATGGTGGTTGTGCTTTACACCCTATATGGTTGTGAAAATTTTGTGTCTTTTTTACTCCTGAATTGGTTGTATAAATCCCTTGGACTTGATTGGCTTAGCTTCATACAACCACATTGGGAATATAATCCTGCACTGCAGTATGGAACTCTTATTGGCTCTTCTTATTAGCTGTTGGTTCTTACAAATGGATTGGAGGTGATGAGATCTACCTATGAGAGATCCTTTATTAATCTTACGATCTATGGTTGTGATTAAGAACCACCCACCCCTATTTATTTGTCACCCACAGTAATATGTGACCTGCCTAGAGAGTTGTGCACCCAGTATAGTTTAAAATAAGGAAGATTAAATGATAGGAACAATACTTTGGATGCACGGCGCCATATTAGAAATTTTCAAATTTGACAGCAAATTATTTTCAGCAGAGAAAGTTCAAAATCAGAGTTCATTTACAGGTTCCAATTTAGATATCCTTCCAATAGTATATTACATTATATTATAATAATTGCCATGGATACAACTCAACTCAACTCAAAGGCAGCCAGAAGAAAAGGTGAGGGCAATGAGTATCCCTTTTTTTGCTCCTAGCTAGTCATGGGCCCCTGGGACTTATATGTCTTTACTTTGCCAATGTCCACTATCAACCACCCAAAAAACACCATTTTTTTCTCTGGTCCATAAAGTCAGCTCTGTTTGTGCTAGAAACTTCAAACCTGAAGCAAATGAAATAGGAAGGAGGAGTGAGTAGTGTGAGAGATTTCAAGGTAGGTTGTAACAAATATTTTTCTGTGTCTTACCCTGTTTGGTGTTTTTTGGGTGGTTGATAGTGGACATTGGCAAAGTAAAGACATGTAAGTCCCAGGGGCCCATGAAGCAACAGTACATAGATAGATGATATGGATAGGCTCATAGGCATAAGTAAATAAGGCTTATAAGGAGGCCTGTGAACTGCCCTCTTTGAACTGCCCAGAGATGTGGGCAGTTCATAGGGGGGCAGTTCACAGACTGGCAGACTCCTTGTGACTATGGTAAAGCTTAATAAATGACTCGCACTCCTTGCCCACACTGTTTAAGGACGGGATACTCCTTGCTCACACACTCACTCACTCTTCAAGAGAGAGAGAGAAATAGATTGAAGATGTGGACCCCCTTTCTGTTTTCTCCCTCCCTCTACCGCTCACAATAGCTAGTATCTATCTTTATCCAGTCTATAAGTAATTGGAATTCATCATAGGCCTAGGCATTTCAGGTTTAAATTGTGCAATCCATCAGGTTAAATGTGCCCGCCACACTTCCAGCCCATCCAGTTCTTAGGGGTATGGGGGCCTCCCCGAGGAAATTTTCAGCCCAATAAAATACGAAACACTAACTCTCCCTCTGCAACCAATTTAGAACATGCAATGTTCAGAGGCTGTTTGTTCAAGTTTCCCCCCAAGGCATGTTTTAGGTCGGGCTCTGGTGCTGAAGGATACCTCACATCTTTCAGTTTTAAATGTATTGATGTACTCTAAACCTTATAGAAACAGAAAGTTTCCATAATTAAATAACTTCATCAGTGGTATGGATGCATAATCCCTACATATAGCATGAGGGGCCCCCGAGCACTGTTTTTGATGATCATTAATCAGTCAATGCGTATTCATAACACTTATGACAACTTAAAAGTTATTTCAAAATTTACCTCCTGAAAAAGTGGTTGGACCATGGCCCTACCTTTGAATACACCGCAGGTAGCCTACATTCTACTATAAAACAGTACCTGTATCATCAATTATTTATTTTCAGAGAAACAAAAACATTTGTTGGAAAAGAAAGAAGCGGATTTGGTGAAGAGAGTGAAACAATGCATGGAGAATGGACATGCTGAAGGTACGCAAATCAACTGTTCTTTTGGCTGCCAAATGTCTGTGTCAGTTTGTGACAAGGTTTACTTCCTAAGAACAGTGGAAATGTTTGACATATATCATACTTCTGATGCTGAGAGTCAGCAATCAAAAAGGTTATAAAAATCCCCATAAATGCTGTGCTGCTGTACTTGAACATTACACAAATGTGGAGCTAAATTGTTCCAGCTTCGCTACAAGGGAACAGTTGCACCATATGTCAAGTCGTTAATATGCAAGCATGACTGACAGTGTTGTTGGTAGATTGTTTTTAAGGTCCAGGCCTATGTGGCAACAACTTCGATGAAGAGTGCATGTAAATTGCTGGTATAAAATTTACATTTATTTTATATTAATTATGTTATGGTTTTGAGGCAGCAGGATGTGTTGAATCAGTGGAGCGACATCATGATGTGGAGATCTCTTCAAGCAACAATGACTACCAAGGCTCACTCCCATATGTAGAGAATGATGGTAAGTTTTGGAGTTTACGTAATGTTAAGACACCTTTTATAGCATTAAATCGAAGATAAATTTGATTTGTGTGCCTCATTTGTCAACACACCAACAATGGTCATCTTGGCAACTCCTGAGGTTGACATGCTGCCCGTCTGCATGATGTAGGCATGTTGTTTACATTTATGTGAATTGAAGCTTGGTGTTTTTAACCTAGAGACTCCGAAGGTTCAATGATATATTGTGAGTCTTCTTTACATTTTAATGAAGCAGTATGGTTGTATAGACTATAGACGATTTAAATGTTGAATTTCATTCCACACATGATACTGATTTGGGAATACGTGTTAAAGAGTCGATCAAAAGAGACAAGCAACCCACCTATATTGAGTCATCAAAAAACAGCTGGGATGAGATAAGACATAATATTGAGGCTCGGTTTAAGGAAGGCATGTCTTGTCGAACAGCTAATATAGGTATGTGGATGCTCCTGCTTCATTTAGTAGAGGATGGTATAACAGGAGAGATATGCTTATCTTCTCTTGAAAATTAATCACACAACTCCTTGTTTGCAAATTGCACATAAGAGCAACCTAACTGATGCTTCATTCCATTTCACACCGCAATCATCTGATCACCAGTTAAGAGTTTGAACTAATTTGATAAGCAACATCCCCACAACAGGCATTACCCTGGCACTTAGCAATAGAAGACATCCAATTCAATTCCTGATCCATACTTCACCCTCAGTTGACATTATAAGGAAATCATATTTATCTGCAGCTGATCGCCCAAAGATTCTTTATGATGAGTGTCCAAACTGAGCTGGAAGAGTGCCCTGGTCAACTGGACGTGAGCGTCCTTACTTTAACTGGTTAGTATCGGCAATTTAAGTCTGTTCTCTCTGATTTAACAAACAGAAAAAAACTAAGCTGAGTTGGAACCTTGAGCTACCGATAATTAGTTTATTTGATTAGTAAGCCTCAATATCATAGATCAAGTTTGTATCAGTTAACATTGACACCTATGCAACCTCCTTTACACACTAGGCTTGATGTTTATTTGGTTATGTTATTGTCAGCCTGGCATTTGAGGAGCGCTTTATATGTTGGTTAAATTTAGAGGAAGTGTAAAGGAAAAGCTGAGTAAGGTTTTATCATCTGTATAATTTAGTTTATTCAAAAGCATACCATTGATAGAATGAATTTTTATTATAGGACTGATAAGTGTGGCCATTCCAAAGTGTATTTGTACAAAGTGTGAGTGGAGATGGTACGTTGAGGCAGTAGATTGCGTGAAGGTTGCTCTGTGGCCTGTTGATGCTCGCTGTGAGACCTGGATCGACTTCAGTCTGATGTTCCATTCCAGCGTCTTAACGCACATGTCGCCTGTACTAAGTCTAGGCAGTCTGCTTGAGACACTGAAATTTACCACTTCACTCACCGGAGTGGTATGTAATTTTGCTTTGGCTTTTTCTTTAAATCATTTTGATATCCATATCTGGCATTAGGCATTAATTGCTGCATCCAAGAGCAAACAGACGGGTATATATTTTTCTTGAAAGGTATTGACAGTGTTGAAAATATGTCAGAAAAAGTATAAAATTGTTTAGGAAAGCAAAAATCAATCACTGTTCATGTCAAAGCAATTTCGTAGCAATAAAAAAAAAACATTTTTACTAGCACAAGTACATTATTGAACGATTTCAAAGTGCGAAAACCGTGGATCTAAAAGGGTCAAGATTATGTCCCCCCCCTCTCCCCCTGTGACAGGTAAAACAAAAATAAATTTACTGACTATACTACCTATGACCAATACTATTTTGTAATAATTTCTGGTGTAAGTATAGAAGCCTGGAACTGTCCTAGGCAAACCAGGGCTAGGACTACTGTTACACTGCAAGATTCTTAGTGTGTATCTGTCACAGGGGAGATAACATACTTTAGAAATTCCTACACCCTGGCTTTGCACACTTAAAAATTTGTTATATATTTCAATGATGACCTTAGATGCAGTTATATATTTTGGTTCATTGCTTTGAGTTTGCTTTGAAATAAACGATGGTTGTTTTTTGTTTTCCTTACAATCGCCAATATTTACATTAAATTGTTGATATTTTAGAATACATTTTACATGAAGCAGGATGTCTTCAACTACACATTCTCTGAATGACGCCGGCAGGAGATGCGGTTTTTTGAAATGCTGACGGGAGGAGCCATTTATAGCTGCCCAGCCTGTGAAGAGGAGCCCCATGCTGTGCACATCGATTGGAACATGAAGTTGTACCGATATAAGAGAATGTCCAAAATTGATAAGTATGTTAGTTATATTTGTGGTTCCATTACCAATCATGCCTATGATGACTTTCAAGGCTGTGTAAAATTGGTCATCACATTGGTTTCCTATTTCAATCTGAGTATTGTCATCATAAGATAACATGCACGCTGCATCAGCCTAAACGGAGACATGTAGAGCACTACACTCTCAATATGCTACTTGAAACTGTAGCCATCAGTTCAAAGGTGACATGAGGCATGAGCTTGCCTGTCTGCAGGGGAAAATCCAAGAATGACGTCTAAAAACTGTCTTTCTAATTTAATTTTCTATAAAGAAGCGTGCCAATTTATTTGCTTGCCGTCGGAATATCTTTATTCTTCTATGTGGTTTGTTGTATATTTTAAATATTTGTTATGTCACAGCTGTTCTCTGAGGACGACATCATTGGAAGAAGAGAGGAGTGATTTCTTCCCAGCTCTGAAGTGGCCAACACAGTGGCTCAAGTTACTGGCCATAAAGAGAACACTGTAAGTACATGTTAGTAATTGCATAGCCATAATTATGAAACTGGCCTGATTGGAGCTGTGTGTATATTGGGGATTGAATTCTGTTGGTGTAAAAATAGGTAGTGATCGGTAATTTTTGACTAACTTTTGAAATTTAAAATTTAGTTGGCAGTATGGTTAGGGACGCATGCCCACATCTTCATTTCCTACTAAAGTTATGTCATCAATTTAGGTTGACAACACATGTGGTAACACGGTATGGAAAGCTGCTGCGACCAAATCTAGAGCCGACAGCAATAAAGAAGAGACTGGTTGTGTGCTTGCTACCTGCCGCCACTGCTTCCTTCTCAAAGGGCTGGATATGACACAGGGGGAAATATATGCCTATCCATACACACTGCAGGTAAATACTTATTTAATCCCAATAGTTGTGCAAAATTAAGTTTGAAATTGTAGATCGGCAACTTTATGCAGAATAATTCACTTATACCAGAGAATGAGTGCCCAACCTACAACTGTATGGCTAGTTCCACTTTAACAAGAATGCTAATCTTCAATTTCTATTATTTTACAAATTCTACTTTTTGATATTGTTCCTATTGTCAGTATGCAGAACTAAAATTAAAATGTCCGCTATATTTAATATAGAACTGAACTGTTACATAGTCCTTAGTTTTAATCAACCATCAACCTTCTTTGATTCAAGAAGCGTTTTCCACGAGCCCACTATATCGCGCTGGATACGATGTGCAAGTACTGGGGTTGGCTGAAAAGAACCAATCAACCAAGATCAGAATCACAGAAGCCCTTCCTCAGCATACTTCACGCCAAATCACACCAATGGAAATGCCAGGTAAGCAGCATATTTAGGACATATGTATCAAAACAAACTTTGGAATATTTAATGCTTATGTGGACTATATTGCCGTCTTAACAGACACCATTTAAAAACCTTTGATTTTTACCGGGGTTTGACCATATATTATCATTAATAATATACTTTTGTCTTTCAAATGCTTAGCAAACCCACCACTACTCTTGGAATAAATAGTAAGCTGGAATAAAATTATTGTGTAGCTGGGGCCCCTCTCTCAGCACTAAGCGCTCAATGGGATGACAACTCCGGCACTGCTCAAACCAACCCTGAAATAATGAGGTAGAGCTTGACTGTAATATACAATTGTGTTTCGGCGTATAGGTATCTTGGAGTGGTCGGTGTATAGAAGGTGTAGGGTTTAGTACGGGTGAGATGACAGAACAGGCCAACAGCTACATGTCGAGACTTGGTGCAATCACTAGAACTATGGAAGCCACCGGTCAGCAAATGAATGTTAACACTATATACTGTCAGTGCTCTCTGTAGTGGTAATACGTATTCAAGGCAAGTGACATGATAGTCAAAGCCAAAGACAAAACATGCAATATTGTCTATGGACACTTTGGGATCTTTTACAGACTTAGGCTATATCTTTCTAATTTTAGGAAGGCGTCGAAGACTGCAAGATGGTGCAGGGTTTTGGAATCTCCGTAAACTTCTGGACCTGCCTGCACAGATCAAAAAGAACTTAACCAAGGTAATACAATGATAATGTACAATTGTCTAGAACATTAATTGGAAGCTGTTGTTTCAAACGAGAATGTATATGCTTTTTTCTGTAATAACATCATGTATCACCTAACTACACATGTTGCTATCCTGAATTAGGTCCTTCCCATACTTGCCAACCTGTACGCATAAAGCGTTTGTAAACGCTTATTTGACAATAATTGAGTTTTAAACGCAAAACGCTAGTTGTACTCATTTATGGTTTTCCAAACGCCTGTTCATCTAATTAGGCAATCAAAAACGCATCTTTTATCTTTAGTGTTTACTTGGTTGTCATGGTTAAATAATAGTCTAAAAATCTGGTATTGGCTGCAGAAAACCATGATGTTGATTTACAGTTGACTTTTTACCTGTCCAAGTTTTGCATGAGCCAAATTGCAACTTTTCTTCAATGAGACACAACATAACTAGTAATCCATTGTAGAATATGGTGGTTCTGCCAACTTCAACTTTTCTTTAATCAGAGTAACAAAGTTGTCTACCTCCTTGTTGGGGTGAGATAACTCAGATCTCCTGCCCCAGTGTTTCAAGGGCAAACCAGGGAGGATGGGCAAACAGGGTTTCAAATAGCCTGTCTTGTCCAGACAGGCTAGGTTACAAACAACTTCTCATTCATTATTAGCAGATTGCACCTTACAACGCAAAGGGAAAAAGACTAATGTTGAGTGAAAGAGAAAGAGATAACATGATAAGAGTTCTCAGTGAGTTTACCAAGCCTCAGTTATGATTTTTGGCTTGCATGTGGTGATAAAACTTTTGATACGCGCTTTCAGTATGCTGTAAATGCAGGATCTTACGAAGGGTTCAAGTATCTCAGTTGGTTTATTAAACCTTAGAGTAAATTTGTATGACCAACAGTTTACAGGAAATAAGTTGGTTTTGTGTTCCTTGGTTGAAGGATGGGTAACACTAGTAAAATTTGTTTTTCAGGTATGAGATGCAGATCCTCGAAAAATGTTTTTCTACAAAGTATAGTAGATAGAGCAAGAGACCTCCTCACTGATCACTTTGAGGTAGGCCATAAGTTTCTAGTCAAATTTCAAGTCCGTTGCATATAAGAATGCTGTGGCTTGGGAGAGGTGGATATAAAAATTACCTGTTGATCGATTTATGTCTCAGTGATTTCTCGAAAAGAAATGAGATGAGGACTGTCCTATCTGTTTATTTGCCTAAAACATCAGATGAATCAGCTAGGATGGATCTAATTGTTCTCACCTCTCTGTGATTTTGTCTGGAATGCATTGCAGTCTATGCCCAAGCCTCTTTTGAAAAGCATATATTGACAGAACTCCAACCCCTAAGGTTTTATTATCTCATGTTTCAGACATCGCCTTTGAAAACATGTCATGCACACATATTGTGTATCTGCTCAAAATCTATCATGGTTTTTCTTTTAGCCCGTGGACTTCATGATGATGTTTCAAGATGACCAGATGGAAGAATATGGAGACATCAGTGAGGTGGATTAATGGCATGGACGTCGCTGGTGTATATCTTCAATCTTGTTCAGTGTTATTGTAAAGTTCAGGCTTGCTCGTACTAACTTTTAGCTGCATGCTATACTGAGATATTTTCAGATTGCTTTATATTTCACCTTATTCACCTTTTTTACACATGCATATATAATGATAAATACTTAGCTGTTGTATAGTCTATTGTCAGATAGCTGAAAAGTGTTCAAAATTTTCCTCTTGCAGAAAAAAGTGAGTATATACTTTGTCTTAGTCTTTTCTGGGGTAATTTTATATGCTAATTACAGCCAACATCATGTACCGTAATAAAAGTGTCACCGAGAGAGGCAGCGTCAGCGTTTGTCCCCCTTATATTATATATAAATATCTAAAGTGTTGGAATTTGCATTTGACTACTTTGGCCTTCATATTTTTTGATTTATCATGGTTAGGCTTATTATTGAGGATGTTTGGCACAATATATTTCTTAATTTCTACTTATATTTACAACAAATGGCATGTATTATTGTTTTTTTGCATAGTCGGAGGAGAAAACTCCTAGTTTAATCAATTTAACCATTTTCGGAATACACTGGTGTATTCCTGACAAATTGAAAAACCCCATGCGATTAGTAAATGACCCAGAGTATATGTGCTGTACATGAAAAGTGGCCACATACTATTATAAATATAAAAACTATAGGCTACAAATATATACTTGAGAGTACCTGTACTGATATTATTAGCAAATGCAGCTGTCCATACTGTAACTTATTAGAATATGTACTGACGATCTACGCAAAAGAATATTATACTACTAACTGCCTCAAAAACAAAGGTTCGAACACATAACATGCATAAACTGCTACCAATGCATAGTTATAATTCATCATCGTCATCACTTTCCTCCGCACTGTCCATAGCGACACTGCGGTTGTTACAGTCACGGCAACCACAGAGGGCTGTGCACTTCATTCCTCCTTTCAAATATGAGCATCGGTTGCCAGTGCATGGGTTTGCCTTGCATTGACATTTCGTGGTTTTCATTATTGATTTGGGCGGGTCATCCATCCATTTAATCTTTAGATCTCCTCCTTCCTCTTCCCATCCATTGCCATCAGGATTTTCAGCTGTGATCATCGGTTGAAGAGCCGATAGCCAGATTTTGGACTGACAGCTTGCTCGTTTGGTGTGCAGTAGTAAGGAATCAGCGTTCGGTGGTAGAGCTTTCTCAGTTGTGCCATTCTTGAATGCATCAAATCGAGCATCATTGATGTTTGAAGCGCTGCTACCATACAATGCACAGGTCGGTTTCTCTATCCCTGGGGGAAGTGAGGAGAGCGCAAACTTCTTTCCTAGCAGCTGCAGAGCAGTGATGTGGTCATCATTGGCTTTAGACCTTTCTTCTACTTCAGACCTGGATTGAGAAAAGCAAACAATACATGCATGTACCACTAGATTAAGGTATGCCAAAAATGGAGCTAGTGGCGTTTTTGCTATCGACCTCCAATAAGAGAAAAGAGTAAATTGATACTAAAATGCCACTAGCTGCACTTCTGGCAAAATTTATTAGGGTACTTAAACTAATGGAGACTGCCGGTATCCTACATACCACCCGACATATAATGTTGATAACACCCAGGTTTTAAAGCAGAAGTAGGTCTTATGGACAGGTTCTTTAATCTTATCAATTTAATAATATCTGCTTGCTTTATCGATACTTACAGTGAAGCAGGTTGAAGTTGCTCAAGCCTCCGCTTGTATGCCATAACATATTTGCTCCTACATGAGAGATGATATTGAGCATCTGCGGCAGCTATGTCTTGTGATTGTGAGCTGACAAAAGAGAGTAGCTGCTGATCTTCCATGAATCGTGCGGCTTCTATCAATTCACCTGAAGACATAACCGTTTTACTCGTGACAAGGCAAAAAGTATTGAAAGTTTGCGCAATTAGGCTACAGTATGTTTACCGTATGTGTCCGTCATCAGGACATCATTTTGTAGTACGGTGCACATCAATGCAAACCTTACCTCCTTCTAGTGTCTGAATCTGATGGAGTTGCTCTCGCCTTTTGTTTACATATTTTGTCTCCTTCCGACAGGCCACGCATACTTTGGGTAGCGTGGGACCAGGGTTAATATGGGTCTTTGCCTGAGACCTATTGTTTTTTGCTGACACCGGTGTGCTGACATTACAAATATCTTCCTCAGGCTCATCATATTCCTATAGAGCAAGAAACACCAATTAGGTATACTTCTTTGTAGCAGGACCACAAATAAAAATGGAATATTGTTTCTGGTAAAATACATATGGGTACAAATTTGCAATAGATATATTATAATTATTATGATGTGAAACTGAAGAAAAGTAAACTCACAAGCAGCCTAAGGGCACAACTTCTTACACTGGCTCATTGTGTGAGTTTGGTTGGTGATCCAGAGGTCACTCGCATTTTAATTAATGGTAAAATTGAGTCAAAAACTTATTTCAGAAAGAAATTCAATTCAGTGCTGACCACTAGACCTTTCTATAGTGTAACTTAAAAGTACAAATCATCCAGCCTCATTCTGAAAAAAGTAGGCTAAGATCTTACATCCAAAACGATTGTCCAATCCAGTCACTCATACTGACTTTAGAAAAATGGTTATTTTAGCAACTCAATTTGAAAATGAATTAAAAAGGGGATAACTCCTTAAATTTGAGAGTAATTTGGAATTTATAGTTTTAGTGACAGAGCATTTGTGGTACACCTATGCCATTAAAATCTCCATAATTTTTTACATAGGAATCAATCAAAACAAGGTATATACTCATTTATTTCTGCAGACCTGAAAGATAATTGGCTTCTGACAATAGACTAGTAGTAGTTTTAGTGATTTTCAGATTGTTGATCGGCCAAAATAACAACTATTGAAAACCTTGTACACTTTGGCCATCATCTATTGTATATTAACTAAGTCAAAATTAATATTTATGGAAAAAATTGCAAGCTTGTCATTCTAGTCAATTTGTCTATTCTTTCATATCGCGTCATGTAATAAAAACTTCATGTTTGTGCTATGATTATACTCCCGAGTAATAGGTGCGCATTCTTACGGCCGGGACAACTCCTGATAAGCATTATAAGCACAGGCATTGCCCTTGTTCTCACCGCCGTCACCAAACTACCACCAAAATAGAGGTTCTTGGCATAATATTAGCATCATTAAGTGAATGCGAAACTTTCCAAAATTTAAATTCAACGTCATAGTTGGTCAGCTTAGTCATATCATGGATCGGTTGTGCAAGGTGGCTTCATCGTAAGAGTTTCAAATGCCAATTTTCAATTCTGTAGGCCGTTTTATTGAGAAAATAGGCGACTTACCAGACATGTACTGCCCAGTGGTTTTTTCAGGTAACTACAGTAAAGGTATGTTGCTCATCACAGCAATAAATTGACCTAAGGTACACCAGTACATATTTTTGCGTAGATGTGTTATGCTATGTTTATTGTCTGCTGTGCTAAGGTAAAATAGAGGTATCATGCTGGTGACAAGTGAGGGCGCTGTGCCTGTACCGGATTAAGTGAATGTTAGATGAGACCATTACAATGAAAATATTCATATAGCGAAGTAAATTATGAGCTATGCAAGTAACAAAAATATACCGATAAGTCCTCTGAAGTCTTTTTGTCAGCTCTTATACAAGTTTCAACGATATAAATGTGACAGATTTTTAAACACTCTGTCATACCTATGCCATACTGGTTGACTCATGAGCAGGACAGGCAAAATTATATTTTGAGCATTCTGCAAACTTAACTTAACTTACTCAAATGAGAGATCATTTCTGGTGCCATTTCCAAGAACAAGCAGAGATTAGTTTTCATTCCGGAGCTGAAAAGCTCATCATAATCTAAAACTTCCATCTTGGATTGTGATAAATTATTGTAAAATAAAGAAAAAAACATACTTTGTTATACCAGTGATCATCATCTGACATGAGATTTGGCCATAATAAACAGGCTTTGTTTTTAGTTTCCTAATTTTATCGATGCACAAGGGATTATCAGATGAGGGTGACATAATTTCCAGTAGCCGACCCTCGCAGCAATCCCAAGAAATGAAACTACCAAGCCCTTTTACTCTGGTCCATGGTGATACACTGAACATCATTTATTTCTCGAGCTGGGCTGTTCATAATCAGCACTCATTAATTTTAATATCAGGTTTTTGTGGAGTTTGGTTGCAGTCCTGAAGTTGACCCGTAACTGTACTAGTATAGAGACGCTAGGCTAGATAGCATACACATCGAGGGAGTCGGCAACGAACATTTTATTGGTTGTTGTACCAAAATTATCGCCCTCTTACATTTGTTGCATAACTCTTCCTAGTTAGGATAATTGGTATGGAAGTAATAATAATCTCTACTACTTGTGCGGTGACACTGTGTTTGTAATAATGCTGCAGGCTACATCGTAAGGATAAATTGGAGCGCAGCGTAAAACAGAAATATAAGTTGAAATATAAGTCTCTACTACTTGTGCGGTGACACTGTGTTTGTAATAATGCTGCAGGCTACATCGTAAGGATAAATTGGAGCGCAGCGTAAAACAGAAATATAAGTTGATACAAAATGGAGGCTCGTCGATTAGCTGGTTGGCTGTATGAGTCTTGACAAGAAAGTGGTGCATAAAATGATGACAAACAAGTCTATACTTAGAATGAGTGCGGTTAATAGTAATCAAGATTTCCATGTAGTGAAATGTAGGGCTGTGGTTTACAAAAAATGTCAGCATCAACATTTCTAATGGGTAAAAAACTGATAATAGGTAATTGCGACAGCATTGCTCAATCTGAAAATTTAGCTGCATGAACCAGATCTATGATACTGATACAGTAGCCACATTGTAAATTGTCTTTCAGGGCAAAGATTACAAATAATTATTAGGATTTTTATGGTACTGTTCTTCAATTTACTGTTGTCCCTTATGACTGTTACAGCATGTTACAGCTCTGTTATGTAATAAACCATTAATCAATGTAACTGAAAAATTTGAGAATCTGTCTGGTCATTCATGAGATTAATTGCTCACCGCTTCAGACAAAGAAAATCCTTGTTACATCATGACCGGAAAATGTAAATTTGTCACAACTTGACATCAACAACCTGGTAGTAAAATCAGTCGTTTTGCAACTCCGCTCTCAGCTGTCCCAGAAACAGTGTTACCGCTGCACCCACAGCTGGGGAATCAGGGGTAGCATTGTCATTATAGGATTGTTCTTTTGTTAAGACACTGTCAGAATGAGAATGTCCCGGTTTGGAGATAAATTCATGTATCTCAAAGTATGAGATGGGTGGCCTTTTTGTCATGCAATATCATACATTTCACTCGATTACTGTCTGGAGCTGACCCTTCAATCTTGAATAATGTTATATTTTTTTTTTTATAAATTTCCTGGTCGTTTAGGCCAGGAACTCCTGGGGTTTCAGCATTGTATACATGTATGTAGAACAAAAACACTTGCCCTCAGATATATCCATGACGATGACCACTTTATGAACAACTTTCTTGCTAAATGCCCCTCAGGCAGGTATCGAACAATTAAACACAGAAGTGCCCTTGGTAAGGACTGTTTTTTGAGGCATGCTATCCATATTTTAAATGATATTCTCTTTTAATCATCCATCAGTGTTTAATCTTATTTTTCCTTTTCAGTATGAACACCCTTATCTCGCAACATATTATTTTATGTTAGTGATAGAATACAATCAATCAATTGTATAATGTATACGCTCTTGAACAGAGTTCCTTTCTTGTTCCAGAGCACTTAAAACCACTACGCCTACAGTAATCTTTCAGTGCTTCTGTGTCCCACGTTTCGACTTCTTTCAATGATATCAAATCGCTGCTTACAAGATCTTCCATATTGTGATGTTACTTGGAGTCTGATGACCAAATAAATGGACACTCATATGGGCGCCCGGTTTTAATCTTTCACACTTCAGTATTTATAATGCTTCAGTGTTTTGTGGTACACATACCAGGTTAGATATGCCAGACCAATAGTTTGCAGTATATTTCTTGCGGTGCATCATGCAGACCACTGTTATAACATGTCATGGTCTAATTTTTCATTGTATCAATAATTTCTATATTATTACTAAGGTGTTACCACATATCCCAGAATAATAACCTTGTTTGTTATGACACTGCAAGAATTACATCGCTGGTTTGAAGGTTTGAGGAACTAGAAATTTTTTTTCCATCCCAATATGTTTGTTGGTAGATTATACACCTGAAAATACATCTCTCGACTCAACCGACTGGCAGCATTAACATTTTCAAACTCTTTTAAGACAACTCCTACTGCAGCCCTTGAATATTTGCTAGATCTCACCCCACTCCATATTATAATTCAATCACATGCTATGAGAACCTGTTACAGGCTTATGGCAAGCAATCAGTGGGACTCAAATCATAAACATGGTCACAACACAATTTTTAACATACTAACTACCATTTGCTCACCAGCCTTGATGCCTTCCGACTCTATCCCCCGCACACTGGTGTTTGGTATGACTCATGTGAAATTTGAGGTACCAGACCGTGAGCGGTGGATAGAACGGGATGTTAAAACTGATTATGACATCAATGTGTATACAGATGGTTCACGAAATGATCACGGCGATCAGGTGTATACATTACTAGTGTAGTAATAATAATCCAGTTAGGTGCAGTAATGCCTCTTTTCAGGATAAAAGCCAAATCCACACACATCCTTTTTCTTTAGTGGAATTGTGGTTTGCTGATTCCGCTTCAAGTCTCAAAACCACACTCTAAATTTTCATTTAGTAGTTTTGCGGTGTCCTAGTTCAAATTCAAGATCAAAACCCACACTGTTTTTATTTGAAATGTGGATTTGTAGAAAAGTCTAGAACGGTAGATCAGTTTCAAGATGAAATTCCACATGGATTTGCCCTCACTTGATCAGAACAAATGAAAGAGAACACAACTTTATTATGTCACAGATATCGATGTTGTTTGAGGTTAAACCAACATCAGTGAACATGTGTGAGGTCTGTGTACATAAAATTGCGGGAATTCTATAGCCTAAGATAATTCACTGCATTTTTTATATGGGAATCTAATGCTACCCCAACAATGAATACTTCAGAAAGGTAGAGTTTTATTCTCAGTCTGTATTTCAATTTGGATTGTGGATTTTGTGGTTTTGTGGAATTTACTTTATGTTATCATCTGCAGTTACATCCACATATCCACAAACGATAGAGTTGATTCAACATAATCGTATTGAACTTAGTGTGAGTGAGTATAAAAGCATTGTGTACTGTTCAGCTGTAACATTGACTTGTTTTGGTGAGTGATCCATAGATAGATCAAGGAGTACTCCTTGGATAGATAGTAGCTGTCTATATTTATATAATGTTGTTAGTTATGTATATAATTGATTAAGTTAAAGGGATAATACACTTCTGATCTCTGTTTGGCAGCCAAAGGAGCACAGAAAAATGTATGTACATACAAAAACTCCTTATTTGTAATTCAAAACCCCTTGTTCTGCTCAAATGTGCATTCTAAATTGTAGTTGTGCATCTCCAACAAGAAATAAGACAACTAACAGAATTGCTTGTGATCTGAAAAAAGCTGATGTTGTGAGCAGTTGTGTGCTCCTACCTCTTGGTTAGTGTTTCAATTGTCCAGATACTCAAAGTGCGCATGTGCAATAAGGATGACCTTTTGACTTTAGCTTGTTATTTTCTAACAGCCCAGCTTAACACTTTTATTACCATAACCGAATGCACATTTGAGCAGAACAAGGGGTTTTGAATTACAAATAAGGAGTTTATGTATGTACATACATTTTTCTGTGCTCCATTGGCTGCCAAACAGAGATCAGAATTGTATTATCCATTTAATGATGATGACGATGAGTCAGTGGGCATGTTTGAGAATCATCTCATCTCATCATCATTATCTTAGTCAGTAGGCCTAGTGCATGAGATAAGGTTACACACAATTGCTATTAATTAAATACACAAACCAGGGCTTTCAACTTTGACAATGACTGAGTCACTCCTCATAATTGGTATTACCGAAAACTATTCTTAGCTTTCGAGTAATTATCTACACAAGCCTTGGACATTGAGACAGGACATACTTGGATGGATATATAAGACGGGGTTGAGAAAAGAGACCTCCCTTACCCTGACTGACTGCTGGACCTACTGTGCATAGCTTCTACATACATGACATCTGGTAATTATTTATGAACACTGACACTCATCCCTATAGCCGACAGATATAAACCTTAGCTGTTCTAAGTTGAACCACCTTGTATTAGTATCCAACCACGTATCACAGTGCACTATATCTCCTCAAGCTATTATTATATTAATTTTAGCAAGAAGAACCCAATGATGAATGAACTCCCTCCTTCATTGGAGAACCACTACTCTTTGTTTTTATTACTTGAATTTTATTCATCATTTATCTACTATCTATCAATCGACATCGTCGTGGTTTTGTTGATTCATGATGATTGATGTCATAATTTAGTTGTCATTTGTATGTGTGTGTTATACCATTCTCCCTGGCGATACTAACCATATGTTGGCGCTGATTCATTGGTGGATGGGGAGAAGAAAAGCTAATGTCAGGTCAATGATACTTTCAGGAATGTACTTTTGACCTTGGAAGTACTTTTTGGTCTGTCTCTCATATAATATATATTATGATAAACGATAAGGTCCCCCACAAATGATCAATAGCGCAATTGATAGAGTGCCTGTCTAGTAATCTGAGAATTGTGGGTACTATACCACATCTGGTCATTGACTTTTTATCTTATGCAATATTCCACATTAATATGTTTGCAGAGGTCAAACCGTTTAAGGTACTTTCCTGAAAGTCCAATGACCTGGCATTATCTCTTCTTCTCCCACTCATTTTGATTATAATCAGTTCCTAGTACCAGTAGATATAGACATGAAGTGACAAGTAGTACTTCTACTCAAAGTGAACCATCATTATTAGGTCCAATTTAAAAACACCTTGAATTGAGTTAACCAAAGTCAAAGTCTTCCAACTGACATGACTGATAACGAGGCAACAATCATATCAAACAATTATTATCAGGTCCTGAAGCCTGGGTGTATAATTTTATGTGAGTATTCTATTCTAAACAATACAAATCCTACTCTCCACTAAGCTTGGGCTTACAACATATATCACCCTGTTTGGTGGCTTCTGGTGGGCGGTTCCTGAACATGGACAAATTATAGGCTTTCAATTTCCTAATTTTCATATGATATGAAAAATTGATAGGCCTGTACATTTGTTTAAAAAAAATCACAATAACTCATTGTTGTTGTTTTCTAGCAATTTTGGATATGTGCGATTGTATAGACATTGTGAACCAAACTCTATAGGTAAGTGTTATTAGGATGTTAGCGGAGGAATTTGTATTAACTCTGCCGCTGACTTCTTGTGTACAATGGAAGACAACTACAATGTTATGTTATGAGAGCCCCTAGTTTGTGCTCAAATAGACAGTTTTCTGAGCTCTTATTTATGCCTCAATTCGGAGTTGTCCTCTCTCTCTCTCCAGCCGAATAGGTAAAACCTGCTGAAAGAGGGTTATATTGAAAACCGCTAATGTAAGGATAAAAATTATTTTTGATTCAGAGTCTGCACCATTGAAAACCCTGTGAGACATGGACAAATTATAGGCTTTCAAGCCTTGGGAGCCCATGATTTGACTCACCAGATTGTAGACAGACAGGTTTTCCAAATCATTGGAGGCTTGAATGTTGATAAATCTTAATTTTAGTGACGAAGCTCATGAAAGATTGTCCCAAATTGCCTGTAAATCAGGCGGAAAACCCAGCAAACGGCAAACATTTCTATACCAGTATGATAACGTTGCTATAACATTCAAGATTCCTCGTCAGAGCGTTTTTTTGTGATGATATAGTTGCGAAAACTGTGGACACGTATTAACGTTATGGTCATGTTATTTAAAATATAACTGATTAATAGCTTTCAAATGTTGTTACCCGATATCGTGAGAGCATTATTTTATAACGTTACAATAACGCCAGGTGACAGCAGATTTCCATGTTATAAAAATGTTATGAAATAACATTAAATAATGATGGTGCAGTATCGTCTTCATGAGGAAGCCTATTTATATGGCATGGTAACATTTTGGCAACATTGCCATAAATTATTACATGCATATTTTTTAATTGTCAAGAATTTAATCAAAATTATAACTTATCAAACTCTGCATCAAAGACAAGAAATGTGCAACCATAGACTTAATATAGTACCTAGACAGGACAATGCTTCCGCTTCACTGATCATAATGTGTCCCACTTAAATAGCACGACATGACGTAATTAGTTTGTGCTGTGAGCCATGGTTTACTATATACCACTCAATGAAATAATGTGAAAAATCAAGGGACGCCGGGCATGATGTCAGCCCTTGTCCGGCCCCTAATTATTCAAACACAGAGAAAATTTGTGAGTTTATGTAAAAGACCTTTCCGCACGAGATGGTATAAAAATTGACTCCTTAGGCGAATCCAAAGCGAGAACAGACCTGATAAGTTACAATCATTAGCCAATAAATATTGAAACAAATACAGCCATCTACCCTTAACACTTCTGCCACTACTATTCAAATGCACAGAATACCCACAACACAGTATCACAAATATTTTGTTGGATGAGCCAGATCAAAGCACCACCACCATCATCATAGATTTTTGCATAAATATTCCTAGTCCTGACTGAGCACAACCTGCTCAGCTTGGATTCCTTGTTACAAGTTTTTACTGCAATTTTTTTTGTCGCTTCATGAGGATGAATAGATCTGTGCTGTAAATTGAGTATGCCAACTCCAGGTATGTATGTATGTATGTATGTACGTGACACATATATGTATATATACATATTAAGTCTATGGTCATCTCTCATCAATGAAATAATATAGTAAATCAAGGCACGCAGGGTATAATACCATCCAAATTATATTAGATCTGTTTTAATTTATGAGATACAAATTATCAAAACAAATACAGCCCTGTACTGAAACAGAAGATGAAAGATACTATGTAAACAAAGTGGTTACTGGTTTTAATATTCATACTTTGAATTTTCAAAGTATGAATATTCATACTTGAGATTATTTATTTATATAAAGTGAACCTGCGGCCTGCTGTCTCATCTTCACGAGTAAGCCCAGCTGCAATTTTACTATCATCAGTTGCGAGATACAAGGCAAACATAGAAGTTCTGGATATAATACCCACGCCGCTAAGTTTATAGCAAAACTATTTTTAAATGAGCCTGCAGCCTGCTACCTCGTCTTCACAAGATGATAATCTGGCTGCCTCATCTTCACAAGATGATAATCTTGCTGCCTCATCTTCACAAGATGAAAATCCTGCTGCTACCACTTCACAAGATGATAAGGTAAGAAACAGCCCAGTGGTGGCTCTCATGTATGCATTGTCATATTTCGGTCTTTATTGGATTGAATTTTTTGACATAATTTCTGCTTGTCCCATCCATCTAAGAGGACAGGCTTCCTTATTTTTTTTAGATAGAAATCAATTAAATATTGTCACATAATAATACCCACATCCTTCTATACATGCACATAAATCTAAGGCTATAGACATAGTAAATAATAATCGATGGGTGTGATAAAATTTGAACGTTAGAAAAAAAAGGTGGAACGATAGTGATTGGGCGGGGGGGGGGGGGGGGGGAGTGGGGGGCTGGAGGGACACTATTTGAGATGACAATTCTGATTTACTCCCGAAATATCCAACTCAGAACTGGCACAGCAGTCAAAAAGTGTGAGTAGACTGAATCGGTGATCTCGCAAATCTTTCTTGGCCATGCTGACGCTGCTATGAAATTGATTTTACAATTTCTGTTTATTATATCAAAAGCTGTAGTTTAATGATAATTATTTGTATAGGTTATCATTTGTGATGCTTTTAGAAACAGTCATCTAGAAACTGGTGTGCTGCCTACGGCTGTGGAAATAACCCGGCAGGAAATCCTAAATTAAGCTCCCACGCCTTCCCCAGAAATAACGAGGAGAGACTAAAGGTATGGGTTTCAGCCGTTAAACGCAAGAACTGGACTCCATCCAAATATGCTGTTCTATGTAGCGAACATTTGAAACGAGATACATTTAGAAGGCCTCCTGGTGTGGGTGGGAGAGCTTTGCTAAAAAAAGATGCTATCCCAACAATCCTTCCCACACTATCCACAGTGTCTAATAGTGAAGAGATATACGCTGGTCAGAATACACCATGAAACAACCAAACTCGCAGCAAACACTGACAATAAGCGCTCCAAACTGAGCAGGCTTATTGTGTTCAGTCATATCTAATTTTCAGCGATCACTGATAGTGATAGTGTCTCATTTGGAAATTTTGCAGCAATCACCGATAGTGGTAGTTTTCTAGTCTTTGACCCATCCGCAAAATTCAGTATAATCCCACAGTATATATATTTTTTTGCTAAGTAGTGTAAGAAGTGGTTAGCTTACATTGCTCTACTAATTTGATTAATTTTAACGTATACTGCAACCAGTCATATCCAACTTTGCAATGCTCGCTGATAGTGGTAGTGTTTTTAATTTTTGTCGTGCCCACAACAATTAGTATAACTCAACAGTATATATTCATATTTTTTACAAAGTAGTGATAAGAAGTGGCTAGCTTCATGGCTGTATTTGTGTCGATAAGCTTTAGCTTATGCTGTAATCAGTCACATCGAATATGGCAGCAATCGCTGATAGTGGTAGCCGTTAGCCTTGGTCGTGCCCTCAGAAATTAGTATAATCCCGCAGTAACAGCCCTCTTTTTTGTCATGTAGTGATAGAAGTGGTTAAGTACAGGGCTGTATTTGTTTTGATAATTTTTATCTCATAAACTAAAACAGATCTAATATAATTTGGCTGGTATTATACCCTGCATGTCTTGATTTACTATATTATTTCATTGATGAGAGATTACCAAAGACTTTATATATATATATATATATATATGTCACGTACCCTAGCTTCATCATACATACATATCTGGAGTTGGCGTACTCAATTTACATTACAGATCTATTCTTCCTCATGAAGCGACAATAAAATTTGCAGTAAAATCTTTTAACAAGGAATCCAAGCTGAGCAGGTTGTGCTCAGTCATGACTAGGAATATCTATGCAAAAATCCATGATGATGGTGGTGGTGCTTTGATCTGGCTCATCCAACAAAGTATTTGTGATACTGTGTTGTGGGTATTCTGTGCATTTGAATAGTAGTGGTGGAAGTGTTCAGGGTAGACCGCTGTATTTGTTTCAATATTTATTGGCTAATGATTGTAACTTATCAGGTCTGTTCTCGCTTTGGATTCGCCTAAAGAGTCAATTTTTTATACCATCTCGTGCGGAAAGGTCTTTTACATAAACTCACAAATTTTCTCTGTGTTTAAATAATTAGGGGCCGGACAAGGGCCGATATCATGCCGGCGTCCCTCGATTTTTCACATTATTTCATTGAATGGTATATAGTAAACTACGGCTCACAGCACAAACTAATTACGTCATGTCGTGGGACAGTATTGAATGCTATTGGCCTGTCTAGGTAGTATATTAAGTCTATGTGTGCTACTTTCAAGATCATGAAATCTTGAAAGATAAATTACGAATCATGTAATCATGTAATAATTCTGCATTTTATTAATATCCACAAAATATAAGAATATAAGAAATCCACAAAAATAAGAACAAAATATGCTGTAATAATTGATGATGCATGGGGCATTCAATTGAAATGATGCAAAACTTATGAAAATAAGGTCAAAAGATAAGACAGTTTAGTATTGGAAAACGAGAGGAATCGGGCATCTATCCATCAGAGTCATCCAATCATCTCGGAATTCCTTTGTGCCCTGTTAGACAGAAGCTGTAACAGAAAATAGAAAAAAGGATATGTTAGATACATATTCACAATAAATTATACTTCAAATACGTAGCTATATCATATTTGATGGATTATAGCGATGGTTTTTATGAATACCTCAAATAATTACAAAACAATTTCAGCAACTATTTCTAAGTGGTTAGGGACAATGTGAGAAAAGGTTTATTATGTGAATACTGAGCTGTCTGCCCTTTGTCAGTGTCACTTCAACTCCAAGTTGAATTTAAATCTCATATGCAAAATATCAAAAAACAATTTGTAATTCAGAAGTCAATCCTTTGAAATTAATTGTGCTTGCAAGAATATTTCCATGCAAAACATGAATAGGGTAATAAAAATTCAATTGAGGGAACTCTTATCATATATCAAGTCCTTCAAAAAAGTTACCTTTTATTTTTTGCCACCCTTTTAGTGAGGGGCAGCTCTCAGTGCGTCGGCTATTTTCATATCTAATTCCTTCTGGGTATAACACTGCTGTATCAGTGCCCCTACAATACAATAGGATATCAATTTGACAATGAATTTTTGCATCTCCTACACACACATACAGTCTTACTTCCTTCAACTTCCTACAGCCGACCCTTGTAAAGCTGAAGTCAAGTAGCTTGCTTGAGTTTATAAAGGGTATTACTAGCATGTCAATCAAGGCTCAAAGTAGAAGCTACCAGATTTTTAGCTATATCCAGTTACTGACACAGAGGTGCCAATACAATGAAAGTATGCTTAATACGATCATGCACTTTACAATCAAGCAAATTCAAAACAACAGGAACATAAAAAAAAATACGCATAAAAAATGGCAAGCGTATCACATTAATGATTAATGACATGATAGGAGGCAACTTACCATCTTCTTGGGAGTACTGACTGCTTCAACCCTTTACCGCGGTGAAATTAATCCGTTGAGAGTTAATAGTGTACTAGTATAGAGACGCTAGGATAGATAGCATACACATCGAGGGGGTCGGCAACGAACATTTTATTGGTTGTTGTACCCTGTGAATTAAAAGCAATTCATTTATGCATTGGAAAGAACATTCCTTGGAAAATTGTTTAAAATACAAGCAGGATATTTTTAGTAATTATCAAAGTCGTTAGTCGATAAAATTCAGTAGCCAATAAATTCCGGCCATTACATATTTAAACACTGTGACATGACCATAAAATAACAATGCGATGGGACAATGAACAGATGAACATAATGTGGTTATGCTACATGTAAATACACAATAAACTTACAAAATCATCCCCTCTTACATATGTTGCGTAACTCTTCCTAGTTAGGAACTTGGTATGGAAGTAATAATAATCTCTACCTAAGGAAGTGAAATAAGTCTATAAGAAGCAGGAAGCACAGGTACTCAGTCCGTAATTGACATCAAATTTGACAACTTGAGATACTGGTAGCATATTACAATATGACATACGAATTATTGCATAAAAATCAAACATCAAAGCAAGTGTATGGTGTAAAATGATGCAAAACTTACAACTTGTGCGGTGACACTGTGCTTGTAATAATGCTGCAGGCTACACCGTAAGAATAAATTGGAGCGCAGCGTAAAACAGAAATATAAGTTGATACAAAATGGAGGCTCGTCGATTAGCTGGTTGGCTGTAGGAGTCATGACAAGAAAGTGGTGCATAAAATGATGACAATGAAGTCTATACTTAGAATGAGTGTGGTTAATAGTAATCAAGATTTCCATGTAGTGAAATGCAGGGCTGTGGTTTACAAAAAATGTCAGCATCAACATTTCTAATGGGTAAAACACTGCTAATAGGTAATTGCGACAGCATTGCTCGATCTGAAAATTTATCTGCATGAATCAGATCTATGATACTGATACAAATAGAGATTCGCCTAAGCTGAGATTGATCATTTTTGTTTACTTATTCTTTGGCTGGCAAACAAGCTTCTGACCCAGTTTATCTTGAGATGTGTGTAGTAATGTTCATTCAAACCCTGCTTCTCAAGAAAAAATTATGTAACATTTTCAGTAATTAACAATGAACTGAGCGCTGTTCCTGTTAGTGAATAATTGTTATTGTAAGGGATTATGTGTTAGGCATCGGCATCAGTTAGGCATCGGTTGTCATCTATGGGGCATTGGGAACTGGCTCTTTTCAAACCTTTTGTGTCATCTCAAACCTTAGAATAAATGATTTTCAGACCTTTTGGATAACAAAATCATTACAGTCACGCTTTTAATTGAGAGGACAATACAACAGTCTCGTATCATTATGGTAATGAAGATGTGTAACCATTATGATAAGAGAATACACTGAATGTTGTGACAGTGTTATGAAAAAACATTACTATGATACCTTTTGATTTTAGAAAGATCACTGGTTATAATGTGGTTGTCACAGCGTTATAAAATAATCCTCATGACATGATCATAAAATAATGTTGTCATGATGGAAGAACTGTGATGCTATAACATTGTTATAATCAGATGCTATTTTATAGCATTGTCATAACAACATTTAAGTGTTAATTATGAGCTGTTTTCTTGTCATTACATAATGAAGTTGTCATCACATTAAAAATAACATTTGACAAATACTCAGATCTGAAGATTCTGCTATAACAGAATCTGAACATTGTGATTACCATTCCGTAGCCTATTAGACAATAACCAAAGCCTATCATTTTTACACAATGTTAGCCGAACGTTAGCAGAATGTAATATTAAATATATTTGTATGCAAAACGTTGTCACAATGTTCACCGTTTGCTGGGAATGCTATAGTTGACTATCCAAATACTAAAATTATTTCCCAAACTATGTCCATATGAGTTTTCAATGGTGCAGACTCTGAATCAGAAATCATTTTTATCCTAACATTAGCGGTTTTCAAGATAACCCTCTTTTCAGCACGTTTCACCTATGCGGCGTTGGTTAAAAGTACCAAACTTGAGAGAGGACCACTCCAAATTGAGGCCTAAATCAGAGCTCAGAAAACTGTCTATTAACCATGATGAAAAGAGTGTGGAGTGATGTATTTAAAGCTAATGGACAAAGAATGGGTTGGGAGACTAATTGATGCAAGATTTGGAATCTCCATGCTCCATCACATCTGTCCACCATTTTCCAGGGCTATAGGTATCACAATCTGTGCTCAGCTGCAGAATCAAAGTAGAGAAAACATCTCAAGAAAAAATCAACCTCTTTAAACTATAAGCTCATTGTCTGTGTGACGCTAGAATGACAAACAGGAGGTGAATAAATACTGTCATGAATGGATGTGTTTTTTTGTGCACCAGCCGTGCTCTTATTTCAGTGTGTTATTTGTTTGTAGCACGTTTGGAGCTCCACATTGACGACCACCTACCTTTTAGGAGGAGGGCCTTTGTACACTACCAAATTTTCTACTCTGCAGTCTTTTCTCAGCTCAGCTGTGTAAGTAAAGAAAAACAAAGCTAGAAAAACCAACTAGTTTAAACTATAATCTCATTGTCAATGTGACGCTACAATGACAAACGGGAGGTGAATAAATACTGACATGAATGGATGTGTTTTTTTGTGCACCAGCCGAGCTCTTATTTCAGTGTGTTATTTGTTTGTAGCATGTATGGAGTTCCACATTGACGACCACCTACCTTTTAGGAGCAGGGCCTTTGTACACTACCAAACTATCTTCTCTGCAGTCTTTTCTCAGCTCCGCTGTGTAAGTTATCGCTCCTCCTATTTTATTACACCACCGCAAATATGTAATGAAGCATGGAAATTCCAAATCTGGCGTCCATGATTCTCTCAACCTATTCCTTGTCCAAAAGCCTTTGATGGATGGCATAAATCATAGCTCGAGAACTGTACACATGAATTATTAACATGAGCTAAACTATCGTTGAAATGTCCCCTCTGTTTATCCTTACTCTGTGGTATTATCTATTATTTATAGAAAAAAAATATAGATGGAACATCAAAAACAAAACATGAAGTCACTTAACAAACTGACCAAAATGCTTGCTTGAATGGAATTGTATGCTTGTGTATTGCTTTTCATCATTGTGTTTTATCTCCAACCTGTTTATTGTCATTTTAGGTTTGGTAACTGCGTACCAGGAGAAGATTGCTCCGGATTAAGTTACTTTGATAGTTGTTGACTCAGAGGTAGAATTGTGTGGTCGGTGAGTTGTACATTATTATCAATTTAGCTTTTAGAGTCGAAATCAAGCTTTTCACCTACCCATTGATGCCTCTGCTTTAGTTGATTGTGGCACCAGCGACACAATTCCAAATTTCAACTACGTGTTTGGTGTTTTTCATAGATACTAGTAACTCAGATTTCAGACGTTCAATCAGTCAACTCCATCAAAGAGTCATTGACATGGCCACAGACTATTATAATATTGTTCATAGATTGATATGAAACAGATGAGAGGGAAAATGATTACTTGATTTGATCTACTCCAGTGCTGCCGACCCATAGTAGTCTTTGGGATTTGGTTTATTAGATTAGAACTAAAATAAATATTGTCAAAATTAACATAACTTATATATATATTATATATGGTACCTATAAGTGATGTTTAAAAACGTAATATATAAGACAACTTGTATGCACAGGGCTTCTGAGGAGTAGACTCACTAGACCTAGGCCTAGCTGTAAATTTACTTGTTTTGGATAAGTAATTCCATTTTTTGTTATAGTTGCCTTGACCAATGTGACAGTTTTAAAAACCTTTGGAGTTCATAATTTTTTTGACAGGCTCATAGTGTCCGAAAACTGGTGCCTGAGATCCATATATGGGCAAAGACAACTACAAATAACTGTTGACAAGAATATATTATTTTATTCTTGTGCCATCACAAAGATATATTACAGCTTGCGGGGAATCTGAAACCTAAAATAAATTGATTCAAGTGCAGTCTACAGGACTGGTGTCTAGGTTAAAAAACAAGTTTTCTAGCTTCCTTTTCACTTATATTCATGAAACTGTAAACTGAATTGACTTATCAGTGAGCCTGCAGATTATTGGATAGAGTCTTAAAATATTGCAATATCTTCAATGGGGTTGTGTTGGGAGTTGTCCCTCATAATAGGGAGCACCGGACAGATGAGAGAGTCAGAGAAATCATGGTAGAAACAAATTGCTAAGATATTCATAGGCGTCTTATGTTATTATATATCATTAAATGTCATATTTATTATAATATAAAAGTAAAAAGGTCGTCCAGTTTTGAATTTTAAACTATTAACTGAAAAAGTGGGTTCCGGATGACATAGGGAGAGGTAACAGCATTTCTCCAAAAACTGGAAGTTGAGTATTTATTAAATCATTGCAGTCCCTGAACTATCTCGTTTAATGTGTTTAACGTCTCTACCAAGCCAATATTTTAATTCTGAATATTTGACATGTTCGAAGATAGTCTGAGCCCCTCCCCCCCCCCAGACCTTTGCCCCTTGTCCGACGGCCCCGGCGGGAGAGTTCTAAGATGAATAGGTGTACTCATCATAGCTGATGGCTAAGTAGCGGTGCCGGTTAAAAAAGTTGTGCCAGTCATCAATTATTTAAAACGTGCATCATATTGGAATTATGTTCACACCCGTAGACGACCTTTACTCTAATATACTGAAAGTAAAGAGCCTCCGTATGATTGCCACCGAAGATGAACCACTACTCCGTCTTAACCAGCTGCCGTCAGGCAGATATCAATCAGTCAAGTTCCGCGTGCAGATCCGTGCCAAATGTTTTAGAGCAGAATGTATCAAATACCTAAATAGTGTCTTCAAAAAGTAATAGTATTTTTTTATGGTCTTATCATTTTAGTTATTTTTACAGAATCAACAGTTTTAATAATTTTTACAGAGCACCCTACAGAGACAGTTTTGTTTCTAAGAGATTGAGACAAAATATAAACATACATACATACATTGGTTTCGTTTTGTTTTCCACTTTCACTTTGTTGTTAATCTATGTTACCCAGTCCAAATAACAACAACCAACACAATCAGAGTAGATAACTCCAAGTGTCGCAGTGATACCATCAACAAAAGCTGAGTCTATGTTATATGCAATTGAAATCTTTATCGTTACAGGGTCAGGTTCTTCGACTAGCCATGGTACGCCAGGCAGCCAAGAACGCTGTCGACAAGCCTGTAGAGCCAGCACCCGAGTACAATGTTGATCAGTGTCAGATTGAGGAGGCAATAGCCATTATGGACTACATTAACAGAGAGAAAAGGCAGTTGATGGGAATCACTGGTGTGGAGGAAATCCCAACATAATCAACACCAAATATCAATCAATATAGCTAGAGAGCACATAACAAGTTAGCCTGTCTTGACTTTGTTGTCAAGACAAGGTTATAACAAGTCAACTTAAAGGGCAACCAAGGTTTCGCAGCAACGCATTAATGGGTAGCAAATAATGTTCTGGGCAGCATCAGCTTTGTGCATTACGCGATGCAAAACTCAATGTAGTTGCTGACTCTAAGCTGGGTAACACTTCAGTTTAGGGGAGGTTCCAAGACTTTGCTGTAATAATTATAGAGCACAGGCACTTTGCGCATGTGCACCAATCGATTCAGGTTGGTTATCTTTGCACCGTAGCGACTGAACTAATTCAAATGTGCTTGAGTTCCTAAATTATAGTTCTGAACCGGCCCAAACTGGGTAAAAGTGAGCTTCTATAAGCAAAGTGTAATTAGGTCAATTGGGCCAGTTTGTGGCATTGTCGCTACAGTGCAGAGAGACTCGTATCACAGAGTCGATCTGCAAGCAGTATGGAGCACAGGCCTAATAATAACAGGAACAGGAAACTGCTATGTGGTATTCTCTTTTAGCTGAGTTTGAGTACCTGATGGAAGAAATGTTTCACAAGAATTCTGGCTGAATAATCATCCGAATTATATTTTGTCTTTTTCCCCATGCAGAAGGTGCAATCTGCTATTAATCAATGGCCATCAATGAGAAGTTGTTTGAAACCTTGGTTGCTTTCCAAGCAAGCAGTACTAATATGTAATCAATACTTCTGATAATAATACAATATTACAAAATAGTGGTGTTGCCTTGCGCATAAATACAAGCATTTGAAAGCAGACCAATCTAACGTGCCGGAGTGTATATTATGATAATTGTAATTTCAGACACAGAAAATGAGTCAAACAAAGTGATTAATAAATCATGTTACTGTCTAGGGTACACATCATAACAGCCTTCATGCTCGTCATGAGTATTTAACAACACATTTATGAAAATTCCTCACCTATTGTAATTGTATCTAGACTTCCATCAGTTAGTAGTATTTAGCCCCTTGTCAACACCTCTTGTAGCAACTCATACTCATGAGGGGAGAATATAACACTCATCAGATCCGAACGATCTAGGTGTGGACCCGATACGTCACCCACATAGGTCGGCGGTGACTTGGGTGGGGGTGGCGGTGGTTGTTGAAACGGGAAACGAATTGGTTGGTATGTATTGTATGATGATGTATGGGCAGAGCAGGCAAATTCTTCATTTGTGAGCCCGTGTCTGTCGTGCTCCTAGGCTGCGTGTCAGTAACTGAGATGTAATTTTCAACGCGGATGGCGACGAGACCCTGTCAAGGCATAGTCATAAAACATGACTGGTCTATCATCCACTCCATATTCGATGAGTATATACACTCTTTTTACAATTTCTAAAATAAAAATATGATTTCGTTCATTCCAGGTGTCGGCATGTCCCTCCCCATGTCATTGCCATGGGGAAGAATTTCGTGTAACACAAAAACTTATCAAGTAAGGTTATCTGCCCCTGATTTAATAACACAAAAAGTTACTAATTAAGATTATCTGCCCCTGATTTTAATCATGAAACTTACTAAGCAAGGTTATCTGCTCCTGATTATAATTATTAAACATACTAAGCAAGGATTAAACAGTTCAATTTTGCTCCAGTCTTCTCATCACGGTCTTCTGTACACATGTACACACATACACAGGTACTCAGGTTTGTATCCAAGAGAGTGTAACTCCTGCATATTCAATTGAATTTATATTATATATTCAGTACTAGACACTCATCTGATTACGGTCCTCTGTACATATGTACACACTTACAGAGGTACTCAGGTTTGAATCCAAGAGAGCGTAGTAGTCAACTGACAGATCCCAAAAAAGTGGCTCCGTTGAGGCGTTTCGTGATATCGGAAGGAACGAAGCACCACTATATATCAAATCGAAGCTAAGGCTCTGGGAAATAAGAATATCTTGGTAGTAAAAAACTTTAGTTGGGTGCGCACACGAATCGGAGGGTTGATGAGGGGAAAACTACAAATTTGTCAAAAATACGCCTATTCACATTAAATGTCACACAAAGTTTTCTCGTAACAATAAATGTAATCTAAACAATTAGTATAGATCAAAACATGATGACATAAAATTGGTTGAAAAAACTTTTTCTGATTTTTATGCTGCCGGATATTTCAAGGGCACCAACAAATTAGTATGATTTGGTTTTGATGTAGACCGCTACTTTTTTCTGTATCAGATCCACTCAAAAATAACACAGAGCCTAGATACACATGCCTGCATGGCCTCCATAAAGTTATAAAACCGAAACTTAAATATTTTCCAAGCTATTGTCATATTAAACCCGAAGTATTCACTAGGAGTTGTCCCGACAGCGAAATTCAAATGGTTTTCACCTGCCAATCTCTGAATATCAGTAATTTTCCATCGAATAAATAACTTTCTGCTACCCTACTTAACATGATTAAGTACAACTTTTATCTGGTAAACTCTCAATATGTATTATTATGTTCCTTCACAAGTTACTGAATAGTTTGATTGATTGATGAGTACTTTATTATCGATCAAAATACATTTGCAACGAATGAAAATGTATATAGTGTATCTGATTTGACATAAATTGATAAAAAGACTTCAGTACGTTGGTTAGAAAAAAAAATTGAGATAAAACAGGATTTGGTCATATCATCGGTTACAGAGTTTATATATAACTGCCATATTTAATGAAAAGGCATTTAGCTGCAGTGGCAGTAGTGTGCTTTATGATTTTGGATTTATTGCTCACTAGTCTTTTAGGTCTGCAGTTCTGGCTTTCTTCGCTGCGAGTGCTGTAGACATGCCAAACCCCAATGAGGTGAATCAAAAATGGCTCCAGGAAATAAACTCTCACTCGCTTCAATCCTGTGGCGAAGGGCTTGATTTATCCTCGTACATCGTTTCCGTCCACAGACACCTTTAGGAAGGGATTTGTCCTTTTCATTGGTACCATAGTTGATGATTGGCAGGATTTTCTGCAGATAAATATTACTATCCCTCCTTCCAATTTAATAGTATCACGTAGGTCCTAAAAGTACTTGCCATTATAAGGGCTTCAAAATGGTGAAATAACATTGGAACATGGTTGACACATGTAAAAAAAGGATGCAAACATTTGTATTTCATGTGTGGACGTACAAGGCAGGCCTACACAATGAATAGGAGCAAATCGTATTTGGAGCAGCACAGCTGTTGAGAGATGACCAGATTAGTTTTCGTCCGGTGATGAAGTTTATTGAATATTCTTGAAAGTCAAAATGCATGAGGATCCATCCGGCTAGCAGCTTAGTAATAACTTTACAGAGCACTGTCCCAAAAGGCCGCCTTGCTATCATAAGAAAGGCTACAAATCTTACACAAGCAAACAACCCATATCCAGGTTTACTCTCATAGGAATCTCCTACATAGAAAATGATATGAATTACCCGCAAGATACGTGCCTCCGGTTGTCAGCCTCAGTTTGACGGGTTCTGAGTGCCTAAAGTGTATATTCTTCATAGGCAACAACATGAAAGTGAGTTGACCAATCTTTCAAGCGCCTAAGAGTGTGACTGAGATTCAGCAGAGAAACCAGAAATATCGTTATTTACATGCACAGCCTGATCAGCTCCTCCTAGCTATTGAAGCGCAATACAACACCAAAGATACACAATCAGTATGATATAATGAAAAGACTCGAGAAAGTAGTGACAGATCAAGACAAGAAAGACCATGCAATTACCAAATTGATTCAAGTTTAAGCGACTGGTCACTGGGACTGATTCACTATTCTTTCAAAATCATCCATTTTCACTTCTACCAAAGTTGTCCTTGACCTTATCCTTTATACAACCTTGGGCATCTAGTGTAAAGTCGCTTTTAAAGATAATTCGACCCAAAGCAATTTCGCACTCATGGAAACCCGGACAAGATTTTGTATTGGAAAAGTCGTCCATTTACTGTCGCCACGCTATCGCACCATGGAACCTAACTAATTGAGATTTACATGCAAGGTACCAAACTTTAACACTCAAATGCCAGTTTGCCTTTCACAATGATGTGTTTATATGACAGTAAGACCTCACGAGAGTCGGCATTCAAAAAGTAAACCGACAAAACCTGCATCCTGAAGATGAATCTATGCTAAGACGAGATGTGGTCTGTTTTTTTATTGAATTATATCAAAGAGTTTAAAGTTTTGAGATTGAAAAATTTTTTGGGTGATAGTAAAGATGAGGCCTACAGCATATTTTTCCTGCCAAAAATAATTTCCCCTAAGGTGAAAAACAGATTTCGAATCTGCTTTGTTGCGGTTGCAGCTTGTCGAGGTACCAGTCCAGATGTTTTACGAGATGTGGCAAAATTGTGATGAACAAAGTCAACACCTCAAGACAAAGCTTGGCACCTGAGAGCCACAGGCGGCCTGACTCTTTTTGTATCCCAGGTTGTCTGACAGTTCGTTCCACAGGGCTGCTATTTGATACGAGGCTCATAGTTGTAAGGTTAAGTTTATGAAGTTATATTAGATGAGTAAAATATGCTCCGTGAACAGACTAAAGTTTGAATTATATTAAGTTTGATGTATTAAAAAGGGGAACAGATGGAGCTTATATTTCTGAGTTTCAAATAGTTGTGACAAAATTTTAAATACAGTATATCACTAAACATCTTCTGATACAAATGTTTTTTCAAACAAACATTTTTGTACAGTTTAATAAAGTTTATATCAATCAATCAATAAAACAAGGGTGTGAGCTACTCGAACTCTGCTGTAGTGGCAGTTTAAAATATTCAACTTTTTTGTCGACCTATGTAGAGAATTAACATCAGGTAATTGAATTGATCAACATGCAAGCCACATAAAAGTTGGTGCAAAATCTAGTGTTTGACATTTGAGGATTAAAACAATTACCGATAGGCAGATGATGCACCTTCAAGTGCTATCATTGCAAGTTGGGTAGGAACTACATGACCAAATTAAATAATATGATTGTCTTCTCTTTGGATCAGGGAAGACAACTAACAGCAAATCTGAGCTAGGGTATTATGTGTAAGAGGGAATGCGCCCTGCTTATAATATGACCATAATAAGCTAATTCGTGTGCTGAAAATCTGCCTAGATTGCTGGTAGCCTTCCATTATTTTTGACCACATCCGGTTATAAGGTCGTTGATAATAAGGAAATCTGCATTTCAGGGCTAGTCTTGGGTAATGTTATGACCAAAGAGAGATTCAAACCAATTGCAGATTTCTCTTATTTTATCATTGATGTTAAACCTTGAACTATATATGTAGCTGTTCATTCATTTTGTTGTATCAGCAGATAAATGCTTACAAAAATCGAAATTAAAAAAACAAGAAGTTTCCAATCAAAACTTCCCAGGTAAAAGAATCTCCTGGTAGAACCAAAGAATTCAATAAGGTCGTATAAAAGCATAGGAAAGAAAATAAATGAGATCAAAACGAGACAGATAAGCATCTGGGATGAGCTGCATGTAAGAAAACAGCTGATGTTCAGTTGTTTTGTTTGTTCATGGCGTTGTGAAACAGTCAATGAAAGTGTGCACCCATACCATATGACTGACATTACATTGTAGCGCACTCTGAAAAAAATTGTTTCATGATAGATATCTGCTTCAGAATATTGACAGCCTATCCGACTTCATAATATCAACCGCATCGACCGGTCACGTTTGATGACTGGTCACATGATGTGCAGTCATATTTCTGAAAGCCAAGTGGCTGATTCAGAGTTTGTCAACTAAGGTAAAATATATATTACATACTCTGGTAGTAAATTATTCCAGAAAACAGAGATAAAAAGGATTACTTTCAAAAGAAAATGCTAATTGAGTTAATTAGAAAAGTGAGTTTGAACTACAAGGATACACAAAAGCTGGTTTAAAAATACAGAGAGTACAGGTAAATGAGATTGTTGCAATTAAAAATTTACTATGTTATGAAGAAAAATAAAGAATAAAAAATACATACCTATGTGTGATTGTCTGATCTAATATTTTATTTGGTCAACAAACGCTATGCCATTAGATACAACAAAAGTACATCATTCAAACGATGCATACAAATGGTGACATTGCATCCTCCAAAACTATAAGGTATAAAATGCTATTGTTAAGTCTACAGTTGTTACCTGTTTCCTCCTCACTACAAACCGGCTTAATTAGGGTATAATATTTCATATGTTATATAGTTTAGAGTTATTTATTTATCTCATATATTATATATATATATTGTGATTAAGTTTGGTAAATAAAATCCTGTGATGATCACTCCTATTCCTCCACTGTGATTATGATAGGATCGCATCTCAATACCACAAGGTTACAGTGTGCAATGCTTCCTTGATTGTTGAATTTCTATTGAAAGTTCTTTATCTGCAGAATAAATGTGCAATATAAATAAATAAATAATATAAAATCCCCGTAAATTCAACACAAGGCATGACTTGATCAGACGCCACTAGGTGACTTAAGTTGTCAGCTATTTATGAGTTTGTATGGGAGAAAAAGTTAAAACTGTGGTTGAGGCTGCGTTTGTGGCACTCTGAGGGGCATGTAGTTGATGATGAAGCTTGAACTCAACTAGCCACCCTAATTCCAAAAATCTCAAGTAACTAGACATAATGTACTGTTTGCTCAGATGGATGCAACTCCAATATTTTGTTTTGAATTCTCTGTGTTTACTTGCTATACTGAATGAGATGAGTATGTCACTTTATCAGTCAGTTTATTTCAATATGCCTGGAGTAGGTGATAGCCGATTGATTTAAGCACCTGATCTCAAACACGCATGTAATGAGAGGTTCTGGGTTCCAGTCCCACTGCAGTCCATTTACTACTGGGCACTGTGACCCAGGTGTGCTCCTACCTGCCTAAAAACTGAGAACATTGTGCCTGAGATAGTGGCCTCGCCCTTAAGATGCCTCTTTTTCTCAGCCTTCTGATTGTTTACCATTTTTATCCCTTACTTTTAAATGAATGTATTAAAATAACTGATAGATACAATCAGTCTTTGAAATAGGCGGATATTCTTTCCTGCTACGCTAACAAATACTGATCGTGAATGCCAGCACTCCATTGTTATTATCTGCACACTGCCATGTTCCATGATACCAAATATTGGGAGGCGTTACCATAGCTTGAAAGTAAATAATATTTACAGGCTTCTTTAAAACAGGAGCTATGTGTGCATATTGAATAAAATTGTTTCCGTTTTCAGGCTGGCATAACAAGTTTAATCGCCAGGTGAGAGTTTGTTAAGCCCCCAACATTTATGTTGATTGAAGAGTTACGGAAGGAGTCATCTTCTGTAGAACTGGAGCTGAAAGAGATTTCAGCAGGCTTTAGCAGTCTAACTAAAAAATTAAAATGTGAAAGACTCAACAGGTTTTGGGTAAAAGCCTGGGATCGACTCGATGAAGACAATATTTATTACAGGCAAATAATAAATATGGCATACCATATGCTGCCTGCCGTTGAGGACGACTCTCGCTCCGAAGATGTGAATGAACAATTCACAGCTTCTGAGCAGGAGCTGTAGATCAACCTATAATTATATCATACACACGCATTGTAAATAGTTCATGGCATTGATAGACTTAGAATCTTACTGCCAATTATGTTTCATTTAGTTTGCTGCATCATCATTATAAATTCTCTGATTTTCATCTCATTTCTTATCACAGAAATTTGTATTTTATCTCATATTTTTTTTCATCACTTTAGATGGTGGTGATGTATTAATTATCTCTTAGGAGACTGTGAAACTAAGTTTTGTAAATAGCTAACAATCTAACTGCCCATACTGTTTCATTTATATTTTTGCAACGACCATTGTAAATTGGCTTATTGTTACCTCATTTCTAATCTCAGAAGAAATTCTATTTTGTCTCTCAATAGTTTTCATCTTAGTACATGGTAGTACTGAAGTATTATCACTTGAAAACCAAATTTTCGGTTGCATAAAACTCAAAGAACTATTGGTTTTAGCGCAGGTTTAGATATTACATAAATACTCTAGCTGCTTACTCTATTTAATATTTTCCATCAAACTTTATAAACATCTCATTTTTAATCACACATTCAATCTAAAAAAATTCATTATGTCTCTATAATGGAAACAATTTTTAATTTTGCAAGAACGGATTATCATTTTTGCCTGCATACAGTGGCTTTTGTGTTCTTCTGTAGTTTTATATTCAATAATAAGGTAACTATTACTACACACGCATAATTCTCTTTCATTTTTTTAAATCGATGCTTCTGATGATTAATTATATTAAATAAAAGTTTATTGCAGCTACACACACGTTTATTTCATAATCTAAACGCATGACCAAAAAAAATAGCATATGTCGTAACGACCAGATAAGGTAATTGACTTTGGTATTTTACTAATTTTACTATGTGGGGCCAAGTTTCAGTACTTGGGGCCAAGTTTTACTAATTGGGGCCAAGCTTTACTAATTTGGGCCAAGTTTCAGTACTTGGGGCCAAGTTTTACTAATTGGGGCCAAGTTCCATTGCATCGGGCCAAGTTTTATATTTGGGGCCAATATTCACTAATACTAATTGGGGCCAAGTTTCAGTACATGGGGCCAAGTTTTACTAATTGGGGCCAAGCATTACTAATTGGGGCCAAGTTCCATTGCATCGGGCCAAGTTTTATATTTGGGGCCAAGATTTACTGAATCCGCGACAACTTGGCCTGAGCCAAACTTGGCCCGAGCCAAACTTGGCCCGAGCCAAACTTGGCCCGAGCCAAACTTGGCCCGAGCCAACAGAATTTTTCATTGCATCTTCAGTTTTCATGAATTTAACGCAAAAGAATGCCAAAAAGCACCTCAAAAGTCCCTAAAAAGACCTCAAAAGTCCCATTCTTTTTGGTAAAATTCAATAAAAATGGAAGATGCAATGAAAAATTATTTTGGAATTTCCTGTGTGCACCATGGTTAATGAAAGCGGCTTCGTATGTGAGAACTTTCAAAAAAATTTCTTTGGCCACAATAATGGTTATTTGGACAGCATGTTTGGCGTTATGCAAAGGTGGCGAAAATATTAGCTGTATTCGAGAGTCTACTGTCATTGCAATATGCAAGCTAATTTTTTGAAAGTCTATGTGTATGACATTTGAAGAGTACTCTAAGAGAAAATCATAATTAATTTTGATTCGAGCCTCAGATCTGTTGTGAATTATTGATTGAAATTTCACATATTTTCACGGCTTCACCCAAAAAAATGCGTTGTATGGCGTGACGTAAAAAGTCATTTATACTTGTCATATATCAAAGAAAATTAAATTTTACGATAAACACAAACTCTAAGTATACCTTCAACCTGATTTGAAATTTCTTGCAATTAATTTGACTGCTCAATCTGCATTGACAAAAATAGTGTTTTCTGCCTCATTTCCTCCCTAAAATGACACAACGTCATGGAATCAAGTTTTTGTTCAGCTATTCATTTTCAGAAGCCCGGCAGCTTTCCAACGGTATATGATATGTTGATATTCGGATCGTTCTTTGACATTACCTTAATAGGCATAGTTTTGTCATATATGAGGCTTTGACGCTAGCTGACATAATGGCCCAGTAACACAAAAAAACATGGTTAATCAGATATGTGACTCCATGACAGCTACAACAACCACTATCATAACCAAAATGATGATGCAGTAAATATGTCATTAGATATGTTTTAAATTCAGCGGAGTCTACATTGTGTTGGTGGTTGAAGAGTGTGTTATTGAATCATTATTCAAACTTTTGATTCCCATTGGTTTGAGCAATAAAACTAGTAGATGTGAAACAAAAAGTTTGTGATCAGTATTCCTATTCAGGGGTGCTAATAATTGGTCATCTTCATTGGTACAAGATGCATTGATCATTTAATCGACTTAGTACAATTGTGGAGTTGCATTTAACTACCGTCAAAAGACAAATTAAGATGTTCTTCCTGACACCACTGCACCAGAGAGAAATCAACATGGTACCTCTCAAATAAATCATGTTTTCAAAGAAAAGTCTTCCAAAACTTGTTTTATTAATGTTAAATTACACAGATGGAATACTACAGTTATTGATGTCCACTACAGCAGTTTTTGCAAATACTCGCCCACAAGGTTGGGATTCTAGGCTTGAGCAAGAAAATCAATCCAATTGCTCATCACAATTCAGGCTCAATGTACTGCATTGTATTGTTTTGCTGCATGTTTGGTGTGCCAGCACGCAGCGGACCTCTCCTATTTTCTGTCTTGTTCGACAGTGATGATTGGCTAACATTTTGATGAACTCTTAGTAGTACCCAGGAAATAAGTTCAGCACTCAATATACTCCGATAGCCTGAGAAGCATCTGGAAGCCGGTATACACTAGGTTGTACTCAGTAGTGCTCAAGATGTAATGTGTAATTAGCTAGTCAGACTACTCCACAGCTCAATGTGAATAGCAGAAAAGAAGCAAATGGGATCATTTATTGATATTTCTTTTATTTTAGAGTCGCCTTTGACCCTGCTGGTAGCATTACCAAAATATGTTAAATGATGTCCTTCCTGATAAAACTGCACCAGTCAGGAATCAATCTTCTACTTGCTCAAATGGAAGACATGCGTCTACAAGCTATCGTAGCCAAAATTTTCATACAGCCAAACTATTCAATGGCTGAACCTTTAATCACAGGGGCTCCTGAGAAAGCTCCAGTTTCAATCAAAACCGCAAGTGGATTTACTAGCCATAGGAAGAAAGCAAAATTAGAGTTTCACGGAAAACCGCGGTATAGTGGCACACGTCACGTATATGGTTTAGAAAAATCAAGCAGTTATGATTCCATGAAAACGGTGCAGAAAAATCGGAAGAGCCAGCCTAATTAACTCGTTTGAAAATTTAATAACCTGATTTATTAACAATCATTAAATCCCAGATTAACTTCAACCCTTACAGCAGCATCCATGATAACTGACTAGCACTTGTGTGTGAAAACCTGTCAGTTATTAATTTATATATTATGAATTAGATTCTTGTTATAGATGAAAGTCACTGCTTAGGCTTTGTTCTAGCACAGACTGACGCTTGTTTGTATCACCAAAGAGTTAGTGATAATCAAACAGTGAAAACGACAATCACAGCGTAGTATCCAAATTATTTTATGAATCATTTTATTAAGTTAGATACCAATTTTAGTTGATCTTAATCATCAGAGAGAATTATATGCAATGACTGATTTCAGATCAACTCAGTATTTAGAGGATCATATTGCAGGCAAGGCCACTGTATCTCCAGAACAATGCAATTCCAACTACTCAAAATATCGAGTTCCAATTGTTGGTGGTAGATTCTCTTTTGGCAGTAAGGTAGTGACTGACAGCTTGACATAGCCATGTTTAATATAAAGGAGTAGGGATCTCGTCTGAATAAACATGAAATGAAAAATGGTTTTTAGCTGCCTTTGATAGTCCATGATACATAGATAGATCCCTTTCCTGATATGAAAATCATTTAACTGGAAATAGATTGTATGTGAAAATTCTCTTAAAGGCCTGCTCAGTAAAACGTTCGGCAGAATTCGTTTTTGTGACTAGCCTATCATGATCACCCAATGTTAAGCAAACAGAAGTTCTGTGGTTACTTTGAGAGTTGTGTTTGTGGTCTTCAGAGGAAAGCTTGTATTGCAATATTCATGGCTACGTGGTTTGTTTACACCAAGAAAAGATGAATTTTAGATCTGAATTACCTGCAATTTCCAAAACAAATTGTTATCTCATTAACAGATAGATCAAACACCCATAACCCCCTCCCCCAATTGTATATTTAGAAATTTACTCATTAATTATTTATTTTTAGATACTTGCAATTCCCACAACAGAATGATCTCTTCTAAACAGATTGATCATACAATCAGATTTTTTACTTACATTAAACCTTAAAAAGGAGTAGTCATATTTTCGGAGATGAGGAGAAAACTCCAAATAACACAATCAAAGCATATAATCCTGTAAGAATAATTATAGTTTGTTTACTGAAATTGATGTTTCCCAAGTAATGAATAGAATCACAAGAAAAATGAAATCATCCTACTGGCTACATCAAGTAGTTGGGTGTTAACATTTGGTATCAGATGATCCTAGCAACACTTTGCGCGTATTAACTGTTTGATATTTTCCATTAATTTTCTGTACCAGATCGAAAGTGAGAACAAGATGGAGTGTGTTTTAACTTTATATAACTTTTTGACATAATAATACTCAACAAAATTCTCAAAGGGCTTGAAATGCTGCTGTGGCTAGGTTGCAGAGTTAGGCCTCTACGCACTATAATAAATATGGAGTCCAGCCAACTTTCCATTTATAATGTAAGGTGGAATGAAACATGCCATTACAATCAGAATGTGCAGATCTATGAATAACCAAACTTTAAGCTGCAAATCACTTTCATCATTCCTTGTGTTGTTTACAAATCACCATCATGATCATTTATTTTAAAAATTTACATTTCACCATCGACCATATAATTCTTAGTTAGAACACATTTAGCTTTCATTCCTGAGTAAGCATGCAAACATGAGCAATATGGAACCCTTGTTGGCATGGCAAGTTCACAGGTTTGCAAAAATTGTATGATGCAATTATCACAAACCAAAATACTGTGGCTGATGTTTGAATTCAGAATTGCCTTCTTATAAGCATGACACAGATAACTCCAGAAATATACATACAGTAAGCAGACCAGAAATGCGTAAACAATTAGCATGTTCATTTTTATTGCAGCTCATTATATGGACTGTTTATTTAGGTTGATTTTGTCTGTAATACTTAATATATGCCACATTGAAGCTCATTTGATCAAGATGAAAATATAGAAATAGAAATATAAAATATAGTGTCAATGACGTGACCAACTAGCTGCATCGCCAGGTCATATTGTAGAACAGTCTTTCATAATAGGAACTGGGCAGGTGAACATTTGTACAAGAAACTCCTACACTATAGTCCACTTGCGGCAAGAAAATCTTCAACAGATTGGCACCCACCAATCGCTATACAACCCTATGAGAGTAGAAGATACTGCGGTATCACATATTGCAGATTGGCTTACCGAGGATCTACATCCATCAATCTGGATATCACCCTATGTGATCGGAATATACTAAGATATGACATATAGCTGATAACTGATGCAATGTGTCATTCATAGCAATTTGGCTCATAGTCTGTCAGCACTGAGTATTCTCTATCCAACCTCAGGAGTGGAAAATATTAAGTATCCAGTAGATTTGGATGACCAATCACTAATTTAATACCGCCTAAATAGTGGATGATAATGCACTGTCATATTATTATTATATTTCCCCAGTCTTCGTACAACATGAGAGGTAACAAATATTTTTATATCGGATATATAAAAGATCAGCCCATTCTTCATTACCCAGAGTTATCACTCACAAACAGGTGGAGTTACCATCACGTCTCCTTGATCTCATGCAAGATATGAAATGGAATTGCTGCGCACATATGATGTCAACGTAATTTACTTTGGTTGAATCCTGGTTTTATAAAGTGTTTCCATCTCTTCTAACTGTGAAAGAGGAACAAAGAAGTCCCGGGTCTGTACACAGAGTTTGATAATACAGATTAAAGTGGTGCTTATTATATTCATTTATTTTATTATAACATTTTGTTGTCTCGATGTGAAGTTGTAATGAAACATTGTTATGTTTGTTGTTCTTTAATTGAAAGCTAGGGCTAGGTTTTACTAATTGGGGCCAAGTTTCATTCCATGGGGCCATGTTTAATATTTGGGGCCAAGATTTCATAATTGAGACCAAGTTTCATTCCATGGGGCCAAGTTTTATATGAGGGGCCAAGTTTTACTAATTGGGGCTAAGTTTCAGTACATGGGGCCAAGTTTCATATTTGGGGCCTAGTTTTACTAATTGGGGCCAGGTTTCAGTACTTGGGGCCAAGTTTTACTACTTGGGGCCAAGTTTCCTTGCATGGGGCTAAGTTTTACTAATTGGGGCCAAGTACTGAGGGCCAAGTTTTACTACTTGGGGCCAAGTTTCAGTATATGGGGCCAAGTTTCATATTTGGGGCCAAGGTTTACTAATTGGGGCCAAGTTTCAGTATATGGGGCCAATTTTGTAATTGAGGCGAATTTTCAGTACATGAGGCCAAGTTTTATATTTCGGACCAAGTTTCATTGCATTGGGCCAAGTTTCATATTTGGGGTCAAGTTTTGCTAACCGGGGCTAAGCTTTACTAAATGGGGCCAAGTTTCATTGCATGGGGCCAAGTTTTACTAATTGGGGCCAAGTTTTACTAATTGGGGCCAAGTTTCAATACATCGGGCTGAGTTATATATTTGGGACCAAGTTTGGCTCGGGCCAAGTTTGGCTCGGGCCAAGTTTGGCTCGGGCAAGTTTGGCTCGGGCCAAGTTGTCGCGGATTCAAGTTGTCACACATGGTGTGGTACATCTCAGCTGTTCAGATTGTTTTTTAAAAGATTCCTACTGTTGAAAAGGGATTAATTGGGACTGATAATAATACAAAGTCAGTAGGGTAAGGTCAATAGGTCAGTAAGGTAGGGTCGGTAATAGGGATATTTGTTTATGCTTTAAGATCCAAATTTTTACTTACAATAAACTATGCTGCATATATTACATGATTTTCTATCACTACACAAGGACAGCGACTATTTCTTTTTGTTGTTTCTGAACCTTCTAAGCCACTACAATCCCTTCCCTTTAGGTAGGGCTGACAATGACTAGTACAGATTCTTCAAAAGACATTTTGATGCAGGTAGGCACAACTACAAACAGGTACATGTACTTGTCATGGGGTTTCGATGCAGGTGGTTTTCCTAACAGCCGAAAACGTTGGAGGCCGCCAACCCACACAAAAATGTCACTTTCAATGAGTTTGTAATGGGAGAGTTATCAGTGCTATTCATTTTTTGGAATTACTGCAATACGTTTCCAGTCTTCTATCATATCGTTTATTTATTTACATATATATTGTCATATTATGTATTTATTATATTATATATATTTGTGAATAGGATTTTGATGTATTTGCACATTATTATTATATCATATATTTATCATAATATTATAATAAATTTGTGAAAAGCATCTTGATGGAGTAGGAGGTAGCTCAGTTGGTTAGAGCGCCTGCCCTCTAACGCGCAGGCGTCGGAGGTCCTGGGTTGGAATCCCGCTGCGGTCTACTGACTACTGGGCTCATATGACGCCCCAGGTGTGCTCCGATATGCCTGGAAATTAAGAGCAACTTGGCGCCGAATACGGCGGCCGCGCCCTTAAGGCACTGATATCTCTCAGTCCTCTGATGGAGACAACACTTGCGATTTTAACCCATTTTTCTTAACTCAATTAATACAAATCAGCACCTCGAATAATGATAGCTTGCTTACTTGTAGGCACCTTTAAGAACACACTGCTGATATTCGGTAGCGACCACGGAGCTCGATTCGGCGCATTTAGGGGAACTTCGCTCGGCAGGATGGAGGAAAGGCTTCCACTACAGCTGCTGGTTTTTCCCGAGTGGTTCAAAAATGAATATAAGGAGATCTATGAAATGTTACAGGTGATTTTTCTTGCTAACCTATTATATCAGTGTAAGACCTCGGCGGGAAACCGTTAGGGTTTCTCTATCATGCTCTTACTCTAGTAAAGTATTTCTCTGTCATTACCTGGTGAGTGTGGGTAATAAGTGGGATGGATCTGTAAGTAGTACAACCATGGAAATGGACAGGTTTGAGAATGGATTTTCCTCTGAATTCTGTTTAGAAAATATACATTCTACAGCCTACAGCTCTCAGTGAGAAATCATAAGTATAAGTGTAGCACATGAGCAATATCTTATGAGCAGCTTTTTTTGGATTTGAGCCCATCACATCTCTTTGTAAGAGTCCACTTCGCTTATTGATTTGTTATTGGTTTGTAGTACAATGCTGAGAATGCGTCAATAACTCCATTCGATATGTACAGAACTTTAAGGTACGTACTTGATCAGAAGAAAGTTCCAATGATCCACAAACGCTCCGTCAATGAAACTTTATTGCGAAGTAAGTACGGAGTGAAACTCAATAGAGTGTACCATAATGCATTTTTCTGGGATTGCCGGAGACGTAAGGTGATTGCCAGCTTTCAAAAGATATTTGTAAATATGCCTCATAACAACATTAGACTTACGTAGCCAATGTGTTGGCTCTGATCTGAAACCCGACCCCGACCCAACCAATCAGAACAAACACACATTGGCTAGCTTGACAGCCTGTCATATATTTCTTTGGTTGGTAGATATTGGTTTCACTTGAAAGTGACAGGCTGTTGGTGTTATTTGATTCCTTTAAATATTTCAGAAATATAATACATTACAAGATAATCCTTTGGCACACCTCCTGCTCCTATCCCTGCTACAAACTTCTTATTCACTTACGGGGTTGAGCTTGTTCGAAGAGATTCCAATGTCACGGACATGCTAGGACACTGGATTCCACCAAACTTTTGTATATGTGATGTTCTGAAAAAGATTATCTGTCTCCATCCCCTGGCGCTTTGTTGCTACAATTTCTGTTGGGTGGTTATTGCTGAGATTCTGGAACTACGGTAGACCTATCGAGACATTATGATTCCAGCCTAATTGTAGATAATAGCGGTTGCAGTGGGAGGATGTGTGTAAAAGTATATTTTTTCATAGGAAGGGAGTCCCAGCAGGGACCCTGACCCAATAGGCTTGTAATAAATTGTCTTCCCTCTTTGAGGGAATGGGCAACTCCAAAGAACAATAGATTATGGCCAATAGAATTTCCACTTGTATAGTCATCATTTGTTGCAATGATGTCTAATCAAAGACTCACAGAGTTCATTGCGGATGTTGTGTCAGTGATGGGAACATACTGGAAATTGTTCTGTAACAAGTTCTACTAATTTCACCAAAGAAATGATTACTGTCCTATTCTTAGTTTGAGATAAGCAGCTTGTTTGTGCCACTGAACTACCAGCCCAATGACTACTTGACTAGTAAGTAAACTAATTGTGACCAGATTTGTATTGAAAGGCTCTTCTTGCCTTCATCTTCTCAATCTCATATTCCCATTCATTGTTGCTATATATTATATATTTATATATATATTCAAATACTGGGGGTTATGAATACACTTGTAGATACTTATCTACTATTAGTAACGACCCGGTTTTTTTTTAGAAGCTTCTGATTCTGACATCTGTATGTAGCTATAGCTATAGCTCTCCTCAAGGATCCGTGTAGTACGGTGTCATCAGCAGAAAAGAGGAAGATTACTGCACCAGGAAGAGTAAGTCACATGCCTAGCAGTGTATAGCCTTTGGTATCTGCTAGACTTCTAATTATGTTAACATTTAATGGATCTGAGTTAGATACAAGGTTGTGCTATGCTAGGGGTGTCCTATACAAAAGGGTGTGCTGCTAACACATTTGACGGAAGGCTATATTGTAACCAACCAATAGCGGGCACGTATACTCGAAACACTGAACGCGATGATTGATCATGCTAGTTGGTGTTTATAGTAAAAGCATACTTATTTGACAATTAGGCTGTATGCTTTCGATATTAAGAGTCGGTTGTCTAGATCAGGGGTGCCCAACCTCTTCATTGAGGGGGCCGCATCCACATATTGTAATGTCCTTGGGGGCCCGAAACCTCGCCATAAATCAAACATTCATAATGGGTGTGCAGTAATTTCATCTCTGCAGTGGGGGATTTATTTATCGGAGCTCACTCAAATGCAATGGTTGGGGAATTCCAAAATACTGTGCCTAGAAGTAGAGCGTTCTTTATTATTGGACAAATGAAGAATGTAATAAATATAGGGGTGAAAATTGTTTTCATGACTAAGCGATTTTCTCAGACGGTTAGGGGGCCGCATAAAATTGGGTCAGCGGCCTAGGGCCACTCGATGGGCAGCCCTGGTCTAGATAGTTGTTGGGATGCTAGCTCATCCTGCATACTTTGGCAATGTTTGACTGCCCCCCTTTGGCAATGTTTGACTAGGGGGGGGGGCAGTCAAACATTTCCAAAGTCCCAGGTTTTGGAGTAGACCTGTGACCCATACAGAACTGAACTTATTCTGTAATGAACCTTTTTTGCTCCAGAACTTAGTTTGAATCTAAAGCGACATCTCCCCACTGAAGGTAAGAGTCCTCCAATGATATATCGGCTGAAACTGACGTTGATCTGTGGTTTGTGTTCTTCCTTAGCTCACCTGATTATACGTGTTTACCAAACTTCCATATATGAAGATTCATCCAAGCAAAGAGATCAACCAGCTTAACCATGTATAAATTGTTTGAAATTGTAAGCTTTCACTTTTCACAGCTTGTAATCAAACCATGTCAATTTCCATATAAGGCATTTAGGGAAAGGGGTTGAAAATTTCGATCTCTGACGAAAAACTGAGACTAGCTAGCTATAAGTGAATATCCAATATCTTACTACATACCACTACGCTTTGACTGCCACAGCGGTTGTTTCACATATTTCTACGCCGGAGCCTTATTATGACGGGACACGGGTAAACCAAGTCGTTGGTTTTTAGCGAAAAACTAGGATGTGATAGGACCAAAAAGTATAACTCCCACCTAAATCTTTGTGTAAAGAACAGAAAATAGTTTAAGTTTCCTTCCATATGCAACCTACGGCACTAATTTATTTACGGGCAATTTCTCAAGGCAAAACGTTTCTCACAAAAAAATTGCAACCAAAGTATGTGGCAGGTAGGTGGTTGCAGGTAGGAAACCTTCGTCTTAGTTTCCCCCCTAAAGCTGCTAATGTGAAATTATGTTTATAGGTCCTTATCACAGCTGAGGATTGAATTCTCATGCATAGTTTCAATCTATATTGATTGTTAGACAATTGCGGCCGAGCAGAAGTATTTACACCAGGTAAACAAGAGGTTAGTGTGATGTGACAGTTGACTGGATCAGAAGCTATCATGATTCAAGTCGAAGAGTTGGTCTGTACTGGTGGCACATCAGAACCCTTCAGAGGAACCAGCTGCTTATTAGTTTATTTTGGTCCTCATTTAACACCGCAGTATTTGAGGTCCTTTAAAACATACCTCACACCTTGTACATGAACCTGACAACAGATTTCTGAATGGAAATTCCGTTTTTAGACAACATTAGTGTGTAAAATTTACTCCATATTGGTTAAAATTACGGCTGTGAGGGCACATGGATTTCACAAGAGTGGTATTGAACTTAGCTCATTATAGCCAAGTCATTCACTAAGAAAACAAAGATTGCCCAAATAGTAGCTCCGCGTGCCAGCCTAACAGCTATCAACCGGATATTGTCGATAAGGGGTACACCATTAAATTAGGTTGATGTTAACTGTTCAACTTTGCTTTACTTTTATTTTAGTACTTGCTGCTTCAACATTATACATACTTGCAAATACCCCGGTACCTAAGTAAAAAATGGTATTATTTCAACCCCATAACATGCCAATGCAAAACTGGATGTTGTATAATAAGCTATAATTGCAACAACCAAATCATATCATCAACCAATTAGTTGTTTTGTACATCATAGGGAAGTTCTCAACACCACAATCACAGAAAACTTACTTTCATTTGCGTCCCATCATATGATGCAATGTAACCGCTATCATGGATCCTGGAGATTCAATCTTGTTTTCATAATAACCTCAGAACTGTTGGTGATAAAATCATGGTTTTTTCCAGCATTCACATCCACTCTAGAATTTTTTAAAAACAGGACATCATAACTTTATTTTAGTGATGGTGGGAAGAGCTGTAACTGCAACTGACCTTTTAAAGTATTGAAACCTGGTCTTACCAATATGGCACGGCGTAACCGGCTATGTTTATGCATCTGATAAAGCACCCTGGTGTTAAGAGGAAGTTATCCCAATGCCTAAACATGATCGAGCACATCTTGTTGGTTAAAAAAAATTATTATTATTTACTTTTTACGCCAAAAATGATGAAAATCAAGTTAATTATCTTCCCTTAGTAGTTACCTTTCTTTTCGTCCGCTCAAAAAGGGTGCATATGGTCACATGAACTCTGATGGAGGGGAAAACGTAGGGTGGCTCAACGTACCCCATGGCTCAACAAACCCCGCCTTCCCCTAACCAAATATTTATTTTACTCGATATATAAATCATATAATGCCAATCATTCATTATTGCAGACTATGTGAACTCTGAAATCAGGATGCTACAAGAGGTTTACCAATGGGTTTGTGTGAGCTGATTATCTTCCTCCATTCTCCACACAATTTGATGGTAGGTGAAACTTTCGACAAAGTTATTATACATTATTTAGACTTGACTTGTATTAAAGCAACAGGTACTGTGGTAACTATGTATATAACTTATACGAGTCATTAAATTTGATAGGCTTGTAGGATATAAGAAAATCTAGCAAGTATATGGAATTGTCCCGCTAATGTCTGAGGGGAGATAAAAGTCACTCAGGATCACCCCTGGGATTCCTACCTATATTCTCATTGGATGATCAATAGGCTTTCAATGACCAGTAATACATCTATGGAGGTGGTTATGAGTTCTAGGATGATGATGTTTACCACTTTAAAATCACATGAATAGGATGGATACCCTTTGAGATATTATGTGGAAAAACGCTCGGTAAACTATAGAATTGCAGAACTTTGACTGGCAATAATAAGTGAGAGAATATGTATAAATTACACTGATATGATGTTTCACAATCTGGAAGAGGAGAGTGCCACACTTGTGCTGGAAGTGTGCGAAAGACACCAGGCTACTTTTTTTTACAAAAATTAGCAAAAATAAACTTTCCGGGTGACCATGGTCATTATTTACATATAAATATAAATATAATTTTTATTTCAATGTGCATATTTCAGTGGTCCTACATCTGATGATCACCATTTTTAGAACTGGAAGTCCTGTATTCTTGGTTGCATCCACAGACGAATCAAGCACAGATGATGATTGATATGTTGAACCTGCCTCCAGCTTCCATTTGGAGCATATTTATGGAATCTAACGGCCATCCTTGGATCTTTGTCATATCCCCTATGAGATTCCTGAAGAAGTTGAAGAAAGGTATGGATGAACCACATCTGACATGTAGGAAATTGTTATCGAATTTGTAAGTTCATGACTGCATGAGATTATCTTATACTACCCGGGCTGTTTGCGAAACATTAGGTAGAAAGACATAGCATTGTTCTTGTATTCCTTGCAGGGAGCTGCCAAGGCCAATTATTGCAGACATACCTGTGTCATTTGATAACAAAGTGTTTGAAGTCGTCATTGGAGGCTCCAGGAAAGGGGGGAACCTTCTAGTTCGCTCAACATGATTCGCCTACTCAGTAAAAAGGTGAACATCTCGTTCTGGTAGACACTGCCTTGTTTCTTTACAGGCAAAGATCCAGGGGGTCATGCAACCTCTTGTTGGAGCGGGAGATATTGCTGACCAGCTGTCCTAGTCGAGGTTTAGCTAGATTCTCATAACGTCAAACTGGAGAACATGGCGATATCTATTAATAGATATGAGCAGAAATGAAACCAATCCCATCCTAATAGCCTCAACTTTCAGGTAGGCAACAATTTCAAAATAATGTTAGTATAAATCTAATAGTTGATCTCTGAAACATGTTTTAAACAATCCTACAGAGCTTTTTTCCATTTTTGTTCATGTCTTCTTTTAAGGCCAATATTTACACTGAATTTCGCCACATGTCATATTGTCTGTGATATGTAATAAATCAATCAATCAATACAATTGAAGAAAAGATTAGGATTTCGCATCTATCATGATCACATACCTGAACACTTCCTGAAATATGACAGTGGTTTGCAGTCGGCATCTTTAAATTGGCCAACAGCTTTTGATGAATTTTGGAAGAAACCTACCCTAATTTTACATTATTAATTCTTTATGTACAGTGTAATATGGAACTTGGCCCGACCATCTTGGCTACTCTAGCAACCATTCCAGACCTAAGTTAGACTTTGAGAACAGTGTATGGTAGCCAGCAGCTGATTTAAGACCGTTTCAATACCAATACCGGCATTTATATAAACTATATAGTACTAAGGTTAGTATATGTATCTGATAACGTCTACATCAAATGTCGCTTTAGTGAAAATGAGGACGATATTTGATTGGGATTCTCCTTCTTTATACTACTCAAGTTACACTGCATTGTTCACCATATTGGCATTTGTAATATTGGATTTTTTGTCTGATATCTTGGTTGTAAGTAACTTCTCTATGCTGTACCAATTCATGAACCTAAAACCCCAATTTCGATCACAAACCCCAATTGTTGAACTACAAATCCCGATTTTGTGACAAACCCAAATTTTCTCTATTTAGATGGAGTCAATCAATCATTCACCTGTTCTCTGTTACTACAACGTCTCCGTGCAGTGTAGGTTAGTACGAGGGCAGATCGATCGATGGACTGATTGAAGGATATACCTGAATCTCAATATCAGTGAGAAGTACATGGGCATACAAAATCCATAGGAATAGAATAGGTTTCATGTAGTGATGTAAATGAGCTGCATGGTCATGTATAGTGATGTAAAATAATATTAAAAACTAGTTGCTTAATTCATTTTGTAGTGTCTCAACTGTATGTTAATAATCTCATAAATGTCTGAAATACCCACTTTGCATCTGTGGTCACAGCTACCAAAAAACTTTGGGTGCCAATTGAATCATTTTAATTCATTGTGAGATCATCACTGAGGTTGAAATAAATTATTGTGATGTTCATGTCTTCTTTGTTTGACTTCTTCTCCGATGCAATGTGAGTCATTCCTTAGTCCATTATATGCTTTTTTTGGATTGTATAATCAAATATTCATTTTATTCAATATATGAGTCATAACCTGCTGATATTCATTATTGCAGGCCATTTGAGCTGTGAAATAAAGAGATACAGAGATACAACCACCAAGAGAATTTCCCAAGATGGTATGTAAAATTTTTACCCAGGCTATTGAAAGTTCAAGTAAAAGCTCTAAAATTGAAAGCGGTAAATCACCAAGAAAAGCCTTCCAAAAAGATGGATGACACCTGAGCTGTTTCATTTGACTAAAAAGTGCACTGAACTGCATGACAAAGCAAAACATCTGCAATTTTGTAACAACACATATCAAAGAAGACAAGCGCAGTTATTTTAAATTTCAGTTTTCACGATGCAAGAACAACCAAAATGAATAATGGCGTTTTCTCAAAAGTCTACATAATAAAAACTAAAAAGCAGAGACTAGTTGTACCGCTCTTAAAGATGACCACCGAAAAGTAATTGATGATCCAAAAGCATTATTCAGAAATATTTAATAACTTTTTCACAAATATTTGTACGAACTTGTCAATGGCACTACCTGCTTCGAAAACAGATTTTAAGGTAATGTCAAAGACCGATCCGAATATCAACATATCATATACCGTTGGAAAGCTGCCGAGCTACTGAAAATGAATACCTGAACAAAAACTTGATTCGATGACGTTGTGTCACTAAAGGGAGGAAATGAGGCAGATTTTTTCACTGCATCTTCGTTTTTCTTGAATTTAGCGCAAAAGAATGGCCAAAAACACCTCAAAAGTCCCCAAAAATAGCTGTTTTTTGGCATTCTTTTGTGTTAAATTCAAGAAAAACGAAGATGCAGGGAAAAAATCTTTTGGCATTTCCTGTGTGCACCATGGCTAATGAAAGCGGCTTCGTATGTGAGAAGTTTCAAAAAAACTTCGTTTGGCCACAATAATGGTCATTTGGACAGCACATTTGATGTTATGCAAAAGTTGCAAAAAATATTAGCTGCATTCGAGAGTCTACTTTTTTCGCAATATGCAAGCTAATTTGTTGAAAGTTAATAGGTATGACATTTTCAGTGTACTCTTAGGGAAAATCATAATTAATTTTGTTTCGAGCCTATGATCTGTTCTGAATTAATGATTGAAATTTCACATCTTTTCACGGCTTCACAAAATAAAATGCATTGTATGGCGTGACGCAAAAAGTCAGTTTAGACTAGTCATATATCAAAGAAAATCAAATTTTACGATGAACGCAATCTCTAAGTATGCATTCCACCTGGTTTGAAATTTCTTGCATTTAATTTGACTCCTCCATCTGCTTTGACAAAAACAGCGTTATCTGCCTCATTTCCTCCCTAAAATGACACAACGTCATTGAATCAAGTTTTTGTTCAAGTAGCTTTCCAACGGTATATGATTTGTTGATATTCGGATCGGTCTTTGACATTACCTTAAACCTCCTCGTTTGTTCGGTTTTAGTGATTTGATTAGTAGTGTTACAGTTTTACTGGTTATGGGAGTGAATGAGAAGGTTGGTTGACTACTGCTTGGCTGATGTGTATTATTGGATCAAATTCTGATTGCCCACCGACCTTGACAAAGTATTCATTAAGGGCGCTAGCTATGTCTATTCCATCATTGTATGTAGTGTTTTTATAAACTATTTGCTCAATGGTTGTCTCAGATTTTCCTTTCTTAGTCTTGATTTTAAACATGAATGGAAACTTTTATCGCTTTCTGAGAGGGACTTACTTACATAGTTTTTCTTTGCTTCTCTTATTTGATAAGTTACATATTTCCTGAATTTTTTCTATTGATCTATTTGGGCATCAGGTGGAGAGTGAAGAGATTTGATAAAAACCTGTTTATAGTATTTGTTTCTGAGGGTGATGAGACGTAGTATTTCTGGTGTTAGCCATTTGTTTTTCTTGCAACGCACTCGATTTTTTTTCAGGTGCATGCTTGTCAACTATACTGATGATTAATTGATCTAATTTCTCTGTCCGTTCATGAATGGATAGGTTGGGATCTGAAGCAATTTGCCGGAGTGGAAGATGAGAGCAGTCATTGCAAAAGTCCATAAGGTTTAGTTTTTTAAAGTTCCGAATTTCAATCAGCAATCGTTTTGCCTTTGCAGGTTTGATTCTACCACTTTAAAGGAATGTGGCGTAGTGATCAGAAATAGATCTGTCACATGTCAATATCTTACAGGCGTTCACTAATAAATCACAATCAACATAATTATGGTCTTACAACCTTCCATTGCCATGGTTAATGATGAAAGATGTACCTACAACTACTTGCTGAAGGCCAGCAGAAGTAAGGCACAAGGTTTTTCCCTGGAGTTTGAATTCCAGTTGATGTTGAAGTCACCCAGTAAAATTACCTTTGTTCCAATGAATTGTTTTTGATGTAAAATATCGCTCTGCAGTGTAATAAAATTTTGCTTATCAGAGTCTGGCGGAAGGTAGAATGAGGCTACTATAGGAGGATCACTGTTTTGATGCATTTTTATATTGACCCAGAATGAGTCACACAATTGCCTGAGTTTTTTTTGTGGTTGAGAAAGTTCTGTGAAGTTATAATTGGAATATACATAAATTGCTGCCCCACCACCTCTGGTTTTTGTGGCTGATTTTCTGTCACATCTGATGAGATTAAATTCTAATAAGCTGATCATTTGGTATGGTAATTCTGGTTTGAGCCAGGTTTCTGAAACAGAGAAGAAATCAGTGCAATTTGCTAAATTTAGACTTTCATAATAGTGAATTTTTTTGTAAAGGGATGGAGACGGTGTAGAGATGTGTCCTTAGATCTCCTCTTTGTTGCTAGAGATGATATATTTCCCATAATCTGTTATGAAGTCTGAGGTTGAAGTCATATAGGGTTTGATGTTGAGGTCTGTCAGGTAGCTGATTAGGTATATTTTTTATTAGCCGTTCCACTGGCAGCAATGAACTTCATTGCTGGCAGTATAAGGTTGATTGAATCTAGAGGAATGCTATTTTTAATTGCATGCTCTAATTGTTCGTTTGTTTTGAATGTTATTTTCACTGTATGTAATGGCTTGCCTTCTTTGGATTTAAGTCGATAAATTGACACTGTTGTTCCACATGATTTTTCAATTTCCTTTTTTAGTTGATCACCGGGGATGTAATTTGGGACATCTTTCAAAACGGCGGTGTTGTTGTTCAGTTTTATTGATTTCCTAGCGGTGCTGCCTCCTAGGTGAGTAGGTTTCCAATTTTTTATGATAGTATCGACCAGTTTCTCATCTGCGAGCTGTACGATGTATTTTTGGTGGAGGGAAGTCGGCTTATCACGGTTAATGATCTCGATTAGTATTGGTTTGTTGGAGGTTGATGCGACGGCTTCTCTGACATTATCATGGTTGACTTGGGAACAGTATTTGGTTGTGCTGTGGATAATTATGCATTTTTGGGGATTGAATACTGGGTCGGTTGGTCTGGGAGTACGTCTGGTGGGTTGTGGTTGCTGGTGGTTGGTTGTTTCTGGTTTGTTTTGTTCGACTTGTGTTGGTTGTTGGCGTTGTGTAGATTGGTTTCCAGATTGTTGTTGTTGGTGTTGTGGTATTTGACGGTGTCGAGGGGGTGGAGTAGGTGGCGTTGCAGATACTACATCTCGCCAGCTTTGGTCTGGAACTTGTTTCTGTGATAGCTGCTCTACTATCAAGTTCAGCCTTGATACTTCTGATGAAAGGGAGGCCAATTGACCTGACATCAAGCGCATTAAGTCTAGCACTTGGGTGCAAGAACCACAAAGCCGAGTATTGAGCTCATTAACTGGCGGAGATGTCCAATCTGCATCACCAGTGATACTAGTTTTGGTATCAATGCCTGTGGCCATGGAGGTTTTAGCCACAGGCATGTATTGTCAGATCCGGTACTGGCATTTTGTTTTTGGTGGGCTAATAGACAGTTTTCTGAGCCCTTATTTATGCCTCAATTCGTAGTTGTCCTCTCTCCAGTTTAGTACTTCTAACCCATACCGCATAGGAAAAACCTGCTGAAAGAGGGTTATATTGAAGACCGCTAATGTTAGGATAAAAATTATTTTTGATTCAGAGTCTGCACCATCGAAAACCCTGTGAGACAGGGTTTCCAAATCATTGAAGGCTTTAATGTTGATAAATCTTAATTTCAGTGACGCAACTCAAGAAAATGCTATAATTGACTATCCAAATACTGAAATTATTACCCAAACTATGTCCATATGAGTTTTCAATGTTACAGATTCTGAATCAAAAATAATCTTTATCCTATTAAAAGCGGTCTTCAAGATAACCCTCTTTTCAGCACGTTTTTCCTATGCGGCGTGTGTTTAAAGTACCAAACTGGAGAGAGGACAACTCCAAATTGAGGCCTAAATCAGAGCTCAGAAAACTGTCTATATAAGAGATGTCTCTGGCCCAGTGCTAACCTCTGCGGTAGCCATCTACCTACCTTCATGGTTTGTGGTTGTGGTGGCGATGAGGTGTTAATCCCTGCAGATGAGAATGTTGTTGTTTTCTTCTCTGGGAATAATTGTGGTGAGTAATGTCCTAGTTTTTATCATAAAAGCTATTGCACCTTTTTCAGTCTGATATCCTTTATGGCTGTTGCCATGCCAGTGTACCCAGTAACCTGATGTTCTGCGGTTGCCCAGATTTCAAATATTCCACATTTACGACCTGTGCTTACTGCATAGTAGTTAAAGTTGTAATTAGAGATCTAAGGCATGAGTTATGTTAATCACTGAAAATCTGGAAGATAAGAAGCAAGAAATTAAATGCGTGGCCATTACGCTAAGCGACCTTGACAACTATTTATTAATTGATGGGAAATGGTGAAATATGAGCTATAATACCTGTTATAACTGGAGTGAATTTATTTTCTTTATATCTTATACTGACGACTGTGAACTAGAATTGCTCATAAGATCAGTAGTTGTAATCACTGTCTCATTTCCTATCACTAGTACTGACAGGAAATTAAAGTTCATACAACGACATACTCTCCTAGGAGTAGGGTGTGTGTATGACTAAGCATGAAACATTATGTATTATAATTATTCCTTCCAGAGTAATTCATGGGCACAAATAGCTGGTGAAGAACTATTTACACCAGGAGTGAACTTCTCAGTTGAACAATCCGAGTATGACGTCGAACTCCATCCAACCATCCAGGCTTCTCTGAGCATCTTCTCCAGGTCTAGGTAAGAGTTGAGTGTTTGGTAATCAGCAGCTGTCTATGGGCAGTCTATAAACAAGTTTCAGTGCAACTACCCAGAGAAAAACAACTTTTGCTCATAAAATTGATTGTATTAAAGCTCACTGGTCTAAATCTCAGCTGAAATGTGAAATAATGTGAAAATAAAGAAAAACATAAAAATGAAGTTTTTTTGGAAAAAAATATTTGGTGTATTAATTGTATAAAGATTGTGGCGTCCCTTCTTGATTCTGGCCAGAAGCAGAAGAAGAAGAAGGCTCAGCCAATGAATGGAGTGGACTAGTATTCTGGATTTCCATAGACATATGTCATAGACATATGTCTATGTGGATTTCCGGTGAACACATTTATCTTAGGCAGGCTGTGTTGTGTGGGTGGGTGGGCGGAGGGTGTACCCCCCATCCACACATGACAGACTTTCCAGGCTAGAGCACATTTTTCAGATTTGATTCATTCAGTAAAGTTAGTAGTCAGAGAACTTCTTCACTATTACAAATTCAGACATTACAAAATAAAGTACAGTTGTGAAATACCCTTTACCAGTGGTTCCTACATATCGTAGCAGCGGGTGGATTGTGTATACCCACAAATGAGTGTAGCAAAAGTAGAGAGCTGAGCCTAGCATACACGCGCCCCAGCATGCAATCACATGAATCCAACATGCATTCAGACAAGCACACTTTGCCTGCCATTGTACTCCTTTGTTCACCAAACAAAAGGCCTTTTGTTACACAACTCTCATAGGTGCATTGGGGCATGTCTCCCTGACATCGGCCCCCAGGGCCTATCCAACATACTACAGCATAGGTGTACTTTATTTTGTAATGGACAAACTCAGAGACAGAATGGTTCAGTGCATTTTTGCTAGTTTCAACAACAGGACAGGGAATTTCTCTGGGAGTTTCTTTAGGCTTCCCAAAGCTCTAGCTTCTGCTCACTAGACAGACAATGAAACAGCAAATGAATAGCAACTACTTCCTACTACAGAAACAAGTATTACCAGCTCAGCTCAGGGAGTAAGTAAGTGTAATAAATCAAACATTCGGAATGTATAATGATTAGGGGTGGAACGACCTCTTGAGGTTGGAGTTGAATTTCGGATATTTGACCTCGGATTCAACCACAAACCGGATCGGATATGTGCTATGTCTGATCCGATATGATACGTTTTTAATCAACACTTAGGCCTACTTAGCATCATTTATCTCACTAAAAATGACAAGGAAAGAAGTATGATAGTCATTAATTTGTGGTTCAGATTAGATAAAGGAGTTTGGCTGAAAGCAATCAGTGGTGATCAGTAGGCAATCAATACATATCTTATTTTCATAGCTAATCATATTGTTGCTGATTAAATTTGATGGATGTGTTTTTCTGCTGAAGTTATGAGAAGCATCTTTACTCAGATTGTTGTGAATAAGGACATAATTTTTGTCCAATGATGTTCCCTGTAACAAACTATCTAGTTTAATGTACAAGGTTATCTTCTTCTTCAAAGTAGGAGGACAATTCCTATCCTAATCACAGCAGAGAGTTTGGGACATATGAGCAGGGAGTTTCAAATAAACTGTTTGTGTGATCCCTGTACCATGGCTGTTTGAGTGATAAGTTGGTCCTTGTAAAGTATTATATCCAAGCAGATACATGCGCATTTAAATTAGGGTAATGGTTCAGGGAAAATATTGTTGACGCTGTTTATCCATGTGTTTAATGACCTTAACTGTATATTATGGTGCAAAAGTACAGCTGCTTGGACTTAGCATTTGTACGCGTTATCCGGATCCGATCCGAGGTTGAATTTATCGACCGATCCGATATCCGATCCGAGGTTGCCTAACCCTGATCCGTTCCACCCCTAATAATGATAAATAATAGTGAACATACTAAATATGTAAGTTGAGCTTCTCTCTGTCCTGACAACATAATATAGTTATATTTGTACAGTGAAAAGGCTAATGCTGCTGAATCAATCCATGAATTAGTTAGACTCCTTCTGACTCCTTGATTAGTAGACTGAGCTTTTTTACTTATTTGTGACTTCATTGAGCTGCTGATTTATTATCTGTCTGACAAGGCAATGAACTCCCTCTCCCTGGGGATTAGGTGCAGGGTCTGTTGAGACTTAATAACTACTAGGTTCGTGTTTCAATTTCTCAAGATTTTCTTCTTGTGTCTTTTACAAATTGCATTGTCAGCCTATTCCCTTTTTTGTGTTCCCGAGAGGGATTTATTTGAACCTCGAACACCGTTGATAAATTTGCTCTAAAAGCATACTATTCTTGGTCCAATATACATACAATAATAATTTGTTTTGGTTTGATAAGCCCGGTCCTGTTACTCTGCTTGTCTGTTGCTCCACACCGCACCCCTGGTGAGATAAAAATTGGTATATCTATCGATCATGTATGGTTTTTTTTTGTAGATGATGATACAACTGGATCTCGCCAACATATTAACAACCTGTCAACACTAAGTTCAGACGCAATTCTAGCAAATAATGGATTAAATTTACTAAAAGTATGACAACACGCTCTGCGACAGCGTTCCATCTGACGTGAAGTCGCAATAACCGCCCCCTGACCTGCATGATCTGTGGACATATTACAAACTTTAGAATGAGACACTCGATGCTGATAATAGATATCGTCGCTTGCCGAGAATGGATATCTACACCTTCACTAAATATAGGAAGATTATTTAAACCAACTGCATTTCTCATATTATCCCGGAGTAACGCCTATACTGCTCCCTGAAACGTCACTATACATCAAGTATTTATCAGACATATATAGGCCTATGCTACAAAAAATAAAGTTATCATTGTAAATCATCAGAACTGTGTACTGGTCCGCCAGCATAACCTGAGGTTATAGTGTGTGCATACAATTTCACAGTGCCGCAGATATCACATTTTTAGCTTGAACTCGACTCTTTGTAAGCAGCAAGGCCGAAATTCGGCTTATCCTCAAACCCATTACTTTGATCTCTTTTGAGTGGATACCACACTGCAACATTATGAACTTCTGAAAAACATTAGGTTGTTACCTCATTGTCTCCATCTTCACCGTGATATTGTTTAGTGATGGCTAACATTCAGCTAACCAAAATAAACTAAAGCTAACATTCACTCGTATAGGATACAAATGTATATATTATGTATTCAGGCTGGATAGCGACAAGAATGAATCGAAATATAGTTTAACCAAGTCGTTGCACCTACATATAAAATAAACACTGTGTGAATTGCTGCCGTTTATGCGATGACTTTGCTTGCCATAACATTGATCATGGATGTTTCCCAAAGCTACAATCATGTCACCACTAACTGGTCTGTTGACAAGGCATGTTGCACCAGGCATCTGTTGGTACAAAGGCCAGTGACAACACTTAGAGCAGCACAGATATGATCATAATACTGACTACTTTACTATTGCATTCCTAAAGAAAATTCTATTCAGATAGAACCACTGAAGCGTAACAGTGAGTCGTGTTGACTTCATTTATTTCCCCCATTATGTTATACATGGAGGAACATTGGACTTGTGCTAGAAACATCCTTTTTGTTTCAACCTGATCGGGCACTAATAATCAATGGATTTTGTTGATATTTTCAGATCAGCTTGAGGAAGGATTGTTGTTGTAGGCCAGCAGCAGCAGCACCTCACTATTGTTTCATTGTGTGTAAGGATGATGAACAGAGAAAATTAATAGCAAATAATCAAATGATATTTATTATTGTTTGGATTTTTGAAGTGGTACTATTCCATAAGTGGGGCAAAAAAAATGTTTTGCTAAAATTATTTTCTGATGCAGATTCTACAATATTTCTGCAGAACTAACTTGCAAAAGCTACTTGGCAACATTTAGCCAATCAAAATGGATAATTTTGATGATTAGCCAATGACAGTGCAGAGCGTTTTTGTTTATAAAAGATGGCCGCCAAACATGAGGCTTGCTGCATCAATTCCCACAACACAGAGTATATGATAAAATCCACTGATTAAATTGTCACAACAGCAACTGGACAATGCTCTGAGCAAAGCTGAGGATTGGGTTTTGCTAGACAAACAGCCTGAGCAGCAGGAAGCTACTGAATTACTCTGGATCAGAGAGGTAACCTACCATCATAATGCATATGATCAATAAACTAAACCTTAGTTCATTGATATGATCATGGGATATATATTGTGATAGAATGGAGAATGATGACAATAGAAATGAACATTCTTTCTATGCTCACAAAATCTGCTATCTGAGATTTGCATAACAAAACTAGTAGCTGCACAGAAAGCCCACACCAGGAAAAATTTGAGTGTTAAGATGAATGATTGTGATAGTTTACTTCACTTTCAAGTTTCAATGTTTTTGTTTACTACAAGTACATTTATTTGTTTATTTCATATACATACTAGTGTCTCTTCTAGTACTAGTAGCCTATCCTCATCCCAGGTGTTTCAATGTGATGGTAGGTTATCAATATTATTAGAAAATCAATAATTTAAAAGGATTGGGTTTACGTAAAATAAATAGGGTCTATGTAATTGTTGACCTTACTTTCAGCAAGGAGTAACTTTGCTATTACAGCTTACTCCAGTCCAAATCACAGGCCTTCTGTAGTTGTTGCAAGTCCAGTGGTCGAGTGCCCCAGTGGTCAATGCCTAAGAGAGAAAAGGCCTCGACCACTGGGGCACTCGACCACTGGACTTGCACCAACTACAGAAGGACTGTGGTCCAAATCACTACATTTAAAGCATGCCAGTTACTCATCAGCCTTTTAATGCTAGTGGGACTGGATTGCTGTTACTACTAGCAAGGCGTAACACTGCTGTTAGCATTATTAGTAGTGTTAATGTGATGTGATAGCAGTGTTATCAAACTATCATTTATGTATTTAGAATGAAGATACATCTAGTAGTGATGATGACAACGGAAACAAGGCGACAGCTTGGTTACTCTTTAATGTTCAGTGTTTATGAATTACAGATGCTCGATTCGTTTTTTTTTCAGCTGGCTTGTACCAAGTGGCTCAAGCTAATGAAATAGAGAGCTTTCTATTATATATTTGAAAACTCTGATGATGTGGCAGGAGAAGCACACAACTATCAAATACTATTCCAGGAAGGATAGTTCAAAACCTTGAAAACTCTAGAGGAGTAAATAGTTTGCTGGAGGAGATGTTCACAATTTCACACACTCCTAAGACAGGTGACATCCAAGCCTTACTTCATTTAGACTCTCACCTCAGCCTGCCAAAAGTTAGTGATAGCTAACATTAAGTCACCCATAAACTAGCTAAACTAAGCCAAATATTACTCCTCTAGGGTAACTATAGGTTATTTCTGTAGTGTTATATCTATTTCAGCATCTATGTTTTATTTAAAGAAGAGTCTGCTTGTAAAATATGTGAAGGGTGATGTTATAGGTCTAAGCAGTTGACATCCATTACAAGAAAGCCATAACCCCCCTTCCTCCCCCGTGTTTATATATCTACTTGCTTGTAATACGAATAACATATTCCTCCAACAGATTTGTTCTGCAAGCTCTTTAACTTAGCTGCTAGATGTGACGTGAGATAGAATCATTTTTTGTTCAAAGGTTGTTCTACCTCCTGCTGTTAACTTGAGTTGAGATCCAGTTATGCGATTATATTTCCGCTCCTTAATCTTGAGTTTCATCATTCTTTCAGTGATACAGCGAAGGAGGAAGAACCATGCAAAAAGGCTTAAAATAACTATTCCGATCATAGATCATTGCCAAAGTCCAAGACTAAGAAGCACCAAATTTAACAAGATGACCAAGTACAAAAATACTCTGCATGCATTTGTGTCAAAGCATGTTTTCACATGAATTTTATATTCTTGATGTCCTTTGTTGCATGCCCACACGTTGACATAGGTAACATTGCAGGCATGTATTTTACTGCTGTATATATTCATTTGATACAGGCTTGTACCAATATCTACTTTCAAATTAGTCAATGAAGAGGATTTGTACCTTGAATGTATTTTTCAATACTGGTTTTCACAGCAGGAAATACTCCTTTTTTTTTTGCTTTCCTTCTTGTTTACACAGGTCATATTATTGTTGGTATTCACTTATTGTATTTTTATGTAACAATTTTATATATGTTTGTACATATATCTCACCTTCCAATAAGTCATTGACTGGATTTTTACCTTGATAAAGAATGTATTATATCAATACAGGTTTTCGATGCATTTGATAAGCACATTAGTTCGTCTTTCTTTGCTTTCCTTCACGTTGACACTGGTCACATTGTGGATATATCTTTGTTTATACTGGTGTGTACTTATATTGCACCTCTCAATAAGTCAATAAAGAGGATCTGTTTGTGCCTTGGTAGATAATACACATGCAGAATGCTCATTAAAAAACGAAATTTTGCAACTTTTTTGTCTTTTCTTAGCCTCTGTAGAAAGAATATGCACTCTGAGAGTTATGAACTTTACATAATTGGATTCGCAGCGAAATTCGGGTCTAGTTTCACTCAATTCTAGGTAACCCCAGAGAGATAACTATTATTAAATGCAATTTTTTGATCACTCATTGGCAAGAAGTTTCTGTACTCTACCTGTTTTTCGCATCTTAACAGTTTTTCACATCTTAACTGGATCCACCCTGTCCCCATATATTCCCAATTCATAATTAGACTGCTACCAGTTATTTTATAATAGGGTCTTCTTATAAAAAGATAATGAAAATCAAATATGAAGTTTATTTATCGCTGTTATTCTGGAAAGGTTGCGCAAAACCTATTTTTATGCCACAACTGTGTTTGAGGGGTGTCTACAATCTGTCTGTAAAACGTCAATAGATGGATTTAACAGTATGATATTTTCTCAAAAACCACTCAAGATCTGCATGATATTGATAAAAAAAATTTCAATGACGCCAATTCATTCTAAATGATCTTTGCCGAAAGAAGTTAAATGGTAAAAAACGCTCTATATACCCCCTTTTCCACGTTTCTTACTTGGATCCGCCCCCTTTTGCCCCATTTTTAAAGTAGTACATATGCGCCATCAGAACGGCCATAAAAAACTACCCCAGACCATACTTGCCAAGTAATCTAAATACAAAATAGGGAGATTCCATTTTACGGCGATACTACACCACAACATGGTGCTTCGAGGGTGCGAAGCACCCGAGTCACCCACCTGGGGGTTTGGGGACGGTGTGAGCCCCCCAACGGGGTACGGGCGGAGCCCCGTCTGCAGAAGCTCTGCGAGTGTTTCCAGGCACTAGGAAGGGCTAAAAAGGAATATTTGACCCCAAATAATTTCATGTTTGTACTAGTACTTAAATATCAAACTGAGGTGAAATACACTTTAAACAATTACAATCAATCCATGGGCCCCTGGGACTCTTACATACATGCCTTTACATTGTCAATGTCCAGTATCAAACACCCCATTGACACAGTAGAGGCATGTAAGTCCCAGGGGCCCATGGCTACAAGTGCCCATGCATCATCAAGATCTGAAAATGTGCTCAGTCACAGACAGTGAGAATCCGGATAAGGTACTATATTCCTGTACTTACTTGGTACTTGAAGGTTGATCGCCAACTTCTGTGAGAAGGTTGTGGCAATATGTCATCTCGTCTGTCCGTCTCCGTTCCGGGTCTGCAACGTAGGGTCTGTAGATCGATCGCCATCAACCTTAGCCTGCCACTGGGGGTCCTTCGAGGAGGGTGCTGCCGATCGGTAGGGCGTTCCACAGTTTAGCAGTGCTCACAAAGAAGCTGTTCTGGTGCAGTCTGGTATTGCAGTGAGGGATAAAATACTGCGATTGGTGTTTCTGTCCAGCATGTGTAGGATGTGGAGTGAGGTAGTCAGTGATGTTAACAGCAACCTTGTTGTAGTGCATAGCGCGGAAGATGCCGAGCCTTCTTCTCTCCCTCCGGTCTTTGAGTGTGTCCCACTCCAGGTCCTCCCGAAGTTTTGTAGTGCTGGTGGTGTGATCAGTTCTTCTGACATTGGACACCATCTGGACTGCTTAAATGGAGTTTATCTGAGTATTGGTCAGAGCTTCATCCCACACCGTGCTCGAGTACTCAATGACGGGTCGAACCAGATATTTGTAGGCCCGACTTCTCAAGTCCAGGAGCGACGGGGGGATAGTTCTGCTGACATAGCCAAGTCTACCCGATGCTTTACTGGTGATAAACGTACTGTTTTCATTCCATCTCAGTGTGTTTTCCATCTTGATTCCTTGGTATTTCACTCCGGTAGCTTTTGGCATGTCAATGTTGTGCAGGGTGAAGGTATTGTTCACACCTCGCTCTCGTTTTCGGCTGAACTTGATATGCTCGCATTTGAGAGCATTGAATTTCATTTTCCATTCTTTCTCCCAAGTCTCTAGTGTGTGGAGGTCTTCTTGGAGTTTATCTCGAGTGTCAGCAGTATTATAGATGACAGCGTCATCCGCAAATAGTCTGACATTGGACCTGACAGAGTCAGGGAGGTCATTGATGAAGATGGTGAAGAGTAGGGGCCCAATGACTGAGCCTTGGGGAACTCCTGATGTTACTTTACAGGGAGTGGAAGGAAAGCCATCCACAACCACGACTTGGGTTCTCTTTGAAAGGAAGTCCTCAATCAATCTGGTGGCTTGAATATTGACTCCGATGTTTTTTAGCTTGTGGACAAGTTTGACATGGTCAACCTTGTCGAAAGCTTTCGCAAAGTCCAAGAAGCAAGCATCAACTTCTTTCCCTTGGTCCATGAGTGCCGAGATATCTGCTAAAAGCTCTACGAGCTGCGACTCACAACATCGTTTTGGTCGAAATCAATGTTGTTTTGGTGTCAGTTTCTCTGTAGTCTCCAGGTGATGTGCTACTTGGCTAGTGATGAAATGCTCAAGTAGTTTGCTCGCGACACAGGTGAGGCTAATGGGTCGGTAGTTAGAAGGCTGGTATTTATCTCCTTTTTTGAAGACTGGACAGACTCGTGCTTTCCTCAAGTCGGATGGTATCGTTGAGGTGTCCAGGGATCTCTGAAAGAGATGGGTTAAAGGTCCTGCTAATACTGGTGCCAACTGCTTTAATAGTCTAGGGCTGAGGTCATCAGGTCCTGTGGCCTTGTAGGGATTGAGTTTTTTCAGTAAAGCTAGGACTCCATTTTCAGAGATTTTTATCTTTGACATGTCATTGGAGCCAGCGGTGTTTACATGCTCTGATGGGGAGACAGGGTTGAAGACAGAGTAAAACTGTTTAATTAGTGCCTCTGCCTTTTCTGTAGGGTCTATAATTAGTTTCAAGTTGACTCGCAATGTGCCAACTCCAGAGTTGTCTGATCTTTTCTGTTTGACGTAAGCCCAGAATTTCTTGTTTGTCTTGCTGCTATCATTTTCTTCTTCTGTCAAGATGTTTTCCACGAACTTGTTGTGTTCCTTGCGAAACTCTCTCTGAACTTCTTTTCTGACATCATTGTATCTCTCCTCCAGTTGTTGTCCTCCACTTATCCTCGTTCTTCTATGCAGTCGTTTTTTGAGTTTGATCTTCTGCTCCAGGATAGGGCTGACCCCCGGTTTTCGATTGTGTTTCTTTGTTGTCTTGGTAGGGATAAATTTCTTAGCTCCCTCATGGATAGTGTTCTTGAGGTGCTTCCACATCTTTTCAACTGGTTGTCGGCTAGTTGTGAGCTTTTGTAGTGTTGGTGTAACATGTTTCATTAGTCCATCCCAATCAGCGCGCTTGTACAGCCAGATGGTCCTTGGGGCCTGTTTTCTCCTGTTGGCCCGGAGTGACAGTTCTGTGTAGCAGATGTGGTGATCGCTGATGCCTGGTAAGATTTTGGTTCTGTTGACTCGTTCTGGTATATTCGTCATCATTAGATCCAGTGTGTTGTTGATCCTTGTGGGTTCTTTAACAAGCTGTGTCAGACCTGCAGTGTCTAGTAATTCTTTGAATTCCTGATGGTTTGATTGTTGAGGGCAATTTGGTTTGAGTTGCATGGCAGTCCAGTCCCAGCCTGGTAGGTTGAAGTCACCTGCGATGATGATGTTTTTATGGTTGTCTGCTAAAATATTATCAACACAGTTTCATAACTGAGGGATGGTTGTTTTGTCTGCTACATTGGGTCTATAGCAAGCTCCTATGTAGAGATGTTGTTGTCCAGTCAGAATAGCCTTGACCCAGATGAATTCTGCGCCTTGGCTTTTCTCGTCAACCTCTGTAGAGCTGATGGTGTTGTGGACAGCAATGAGAACTCCACCACCACCTCCAGCTGGGCGGTCTCTTCTAAACACGCTCTAGTCATCGAGTTCAAGCTCAGCTGTGTAGATCTCTGGTTTCAGCCATGTCTCTGTCGCTATCATGATGTCTGGTTCTGAGCACTCTATCATGTTTTTCCAGGCTCCGAGTTTGGAAAGTAGCGACTGGCAATTTACATTGATGAGTCTCAGTGGTTTGTCTTTTTGTCTGGTATTTTGCTCCAATTTGGGAGATGACTCATGTTTAGGCATAGCATTATCATCTACAGAATCTATACTGGTCTGAGAGTCACTCGACAAATCTTCATTAGTGGTACTGTATTTGTTTATGTTTGTCACTGAGCAGTTGAGGGCAATATGGCTGTAGTTGATGGAATTACAGTTCAGACATGCCCAGGCAACGCTACTGTTGTCAAGTCTTGAGTATTCATTTGAGTTGATGTTTTGGCATGAAATGTGGAACCATGTTAAGCAGTCTTCGCATAGTATACCTTTATCTTCCCATGTGACAGGATGGTGACAAGCTCCACAGAGATAGAGGCTGCTGATTTCAATGGGCTCCTCCTGGTTCACGGTGTCATCATGCTGCTTTCCAGTTGTCAGGTTAGATGAGCCTCTTCCGGTGTAATCCATGATCCAGTCCAGTGTTGATTCCAATCCAGTTTGTTTCCAGTCCAGTTTATTTCCAGTCCAGTTTGTTTCCACTCCAGTTTGTATCCAATCCAGTCCAGGCTCCAAGCTATTTCCAGTCCAGTTTGTTTCCACTCCAGTTTGTATCCAATCCAGTCCAGGCTCCAAGCTAACTCCAAGCAAGGAGTTGCTCCAGTCAAGAGTGAACAATATCTCTTTGTTATGAACAAGTACTCTTTGTACTGAACAATAATACTCTTTGGTACTGAACAAATACTCTTTGACACTGAACAAACACTCTTTGTAAAATTTGCAATGTTAAAATTTGTTTGTGTAAAGGTTAAAAGCATAAATTTGGATAAAAAAGCTTCATTGCTAACATTAAATGTGTTTCAAAGTCTTTGGTCCGAGCTTTGCTAAATTGTAGTGGACCTACCTTTGGAATTGTTAGGTTTCTATTTCCCTTCACTTAAATTTAACTAGAGTAGACAGTACAAAATTAATACTAAAAAATGTGTGATCTGAAAGGAAATGAAAACTAAATATATGCACTTGACTAGCTACTTTATATTGTGACCAATGACAGTCAATGTTGTGAGTTATGAGAGGATGCTATTGGCCATTTACAATAATAGGCTGAATCTTAACAAAACAGGTAAAATTGTTAGGATTATTTAATTTGATAATTATTTCAATTTTGTGTGCAAAGACCTTAACAGTAACTAGTCAACAACAACATGTGCTTGGATAACTATCAAAAAATTGCGATTGGACTGTTTTCTCTAAAATCTGGAGGAAATAGTGAGATTTACAAAAAGTGGGAGGATGGTGTAAAAATCTGGAGGGTCACGCCTACATAGGGAGACTTGGCAAGTATGCCCCAGACAAAAGCGGTGGATGCTCATGTTTGAATGCCGGTTTGCATGGTACGCAATTGTGTGGATGCCTTCAATGCGACAATGGCAGGGACGACACTCAGCAAGATGAGTATGACCAAATTACCCATGATGAAGACCTTGACCTTTAAACTAGTATGAATTTGCATCCTTTCTTTGTTTTGTTTTAGCAGTGATACTTATGTGCTATTTAAAATAGCTATTAAGTTCAAAATACATAATCAGATTACACGCTTTACCAGAATAAAACTTCATAAACGTTCACCTGTGTTTCACATCCCAACTGGATCCACCCCTTTCTCATATATTCTCAATTTATTATTACACTGCTACCAGATACTTTATGATGGGGTCTTTTTAAAAACTAATCATGAAAAATGACATGAGAAGTACATTTATCACTGTTATTCTTGCACGCTTGCACAAAACCTATTATTATGCCGCAACTGTGTTCGAGGGGTCACTACAATTTGTCTGTAAAACGTCAACCATTGGGTTTAGCTGTATGATATTTTCCCAAAAACTACTCAAGATACGCATGATATTGATAAAAAAAATTCAATGACACTGCTTCATTCTATGAACTTTGCCAAAAGAAGTTAAATTGCAAAAAACGCCCTTTTAACCCCCTTTTCCGTGTTTCTTACTTGGATTCGCCCCTTTTTGCCCCATTTGTGAAATGGAACAGATGCGTCATCAGAACGACCATGAAAAACTACACCAGATACAGTCTTCAATTTTCTCTGTTCAAGACACTTACGTAATTTAATTTGATGTAATTTTCAGAGCCCTTATGTATGCCGCTGCTGGCCTATTATACAATATGTTTCTATATAATTACTGAGGGCATTTGGAATAGGTATTTCACCAGTTGCAAAAACCATAAAAATCTACTCTGAGTGTGTAGTAGCACTTTAACTGGTATTTATCTATACCACAGACTCATTAATAACCTAGACATGACACTATATGAAGCATTAGCATTGACCACCGAGGCATTTTATTGTGGCCGATGTAATGACATTGGATGGGGCTGTAGCATGGTGACATCCTTGACTTGTAGCTCATATACCAGTTTTTTTGTTGATAACTCGATCAATATTGGAGCGGCAGAGGCTGTGAGATAACTTCACAGCTTCCTTTGGAGGACCCAGGAGGGTCAGGAGAAGGAGCGGCAGAGGCTGTGAGATAACTTCACAGCTTCCTTTGGAGGACCCAGGAGGGTCAGGAGAAGGAGCGGCAGAAGCTGTGAGATAACTTCACAGCTTCCTTTGGAGGACCCAGGAGGGTCAGGAGAAGGAGCGGCAGAAGCTGTGAGATAACCTCACAGCTTTCTCGGATGACTCAGGAGAGTCAATAAAAAGGGAGGGCAGAAGCTGTGAGATCTCAAGTTCTCACAGCTCAGGAGATTTCAGATAAAGAGAATGGAGCCAGGTGATACCAGACGACGTCAACCACTTCAAAATAATGTATATAATTAAAGTCCAACCTCCGTCTTTTTGGAGGGTTCAAACGCTGACATTTGAATAATATATACAATTAAAACCTTTTTATTAGACATAAATTAAAGTCCAACCTCCGTCTTTTTGGAGGGTTCAAACGCAGACATTTGAATAATATATATAATTAAAACCTTTTTATTAGAAATAAATTAAAGTCCAACCTCCGTCTTTTTGGAGGGTTCAAACGCAGACATTGGAATAATATATATAATTAAAACCTTTTTATCAGACACAAAATCTAAATCAAATCTCCGCTTTTGTCAAGAGGATGGGCAAATGCAATCTCCGGTTTTTTGGCCATGCTCACCCGCCGTGATGAACCCCTGTGCATATAAAAACCGGGGGAACATCAAGGCAGGTCAGTTCTTTTTGGAGAGCCCTTGGAGCATGTTTTTCTGGTAAAGTATAGATTGCTTTTCTGGTATCTAACTTAGTTTATTATTCAAGAATAAAAATTAATTTTAATGTCGAAAAGGTATCTCAACTATGAGTCATTAGTAAATTGAATTAATACCTACTTGTAACAAAATGCTAAAGAACAATGTTGTGTATAAATTTGATTAGGTAAACAAAACACTTTTTGTATGGAGTTGCCTTCTTTCTCAACAGGAAGAAGTTAACTCCATACAAAATAAACATGAGCAAAATGAATGAAATAGTGGTGTCTGTTATGCTCGGGTATTCGGCCCCAAGTGGGTCGAATATGCGACAATATGACTAGTCTAAACTGACTTTTTTACGTCACGCCATACAATGCATTTTTTTGTGAAGCCGTGAAAATATGTGAAATTTCAATCATGAATTCAGAACAGGTCATAGACTCGAAACAAAATTAATTATGATTTTCCTTTATAGTACACTTCAAATGCCATACCTATTAACTTTCAACAAATTAGCTTGCATATTGCGAAAGCAGTAGACTCTCAAATACAGCCAATATTTTTTGCAACTTTTGCATAACATCAAATGTGCTGTCCAAATGACCATTATTGTGGCCAAACAAAGTTTTTTTGAAAGTTCTCACATACGAAGCCGCTTTCATTAGCCATGGTGCACACAGGAAATGCGAAAAGATTTCTTCCCTGCATATTCGCTTTTAAAGAATGCCAAAAAACAGCTATTTTTTGGGACTTTTGAGGTGTTTTTGGCCATTCTTTTGCGTTCAATGCAGTGAAAAAATCTGTTGGCATTTCCTGCGTGCACCATGGGTAATAAAAGCGGCTTCGTATGTGAGTTTAAGGGAAAATCATAATTAATTCTGTTTCGAGCCTATGATCTGTTCTGAATTAATGATTGAAATTTCACATATTTTCACGGCTTAACAAAAAAAAATGCGTTGTATGGCGTGACATATAAAAGTCAGTTTAGACTAGTCATATATCAAAGAAAATCAGATTTTACCATGAACTCAATCTCTAAGTATACATTCCACCTGTTTTGAAATTTCTTGCAATTAATTTGACTCTTTCATCTGCTTTGACAAAAACAGCGTTTTCTGCCTCATTTCCTCCCTTTAATGACACAACGTCATCGAATCAAGTTTTTGTTCAGGTATTCATTTTCAGTAGCTCGGCAGCTTTCCAACGGTATAATATATGTTGATATTCGGATCGGTCTTTGACATTACCTTAAGTCGAGTACTTCAATGTTCAACCTTCAACTACATACATTGCCCACATAGTTGAAATAGTAAATGTTAAGTCACCAACAGACTGGCTTAGCTTAACTCAAGCCTATTATATACATCGAGGTTGGATTACCACTATGATATGTTATGATTATGTTTTTTTTCTATTTGTGTAGTCTATTCAAAGAGGCTGCAGAAGTTGCGACCCATTTTCATCAGGTTTCCCGGAGCTGTGCGTAAAGAAACTTAAGTTACTGCATAATTACTAAAATGGGCAGGTGGTCAAATATCGATGCATGCCAGCATCCAATTTCAACCAGATGTGTTTGAAATTGGATGCTGCCAGCAGGGAGTTTGGGACATTAGACAATTGTGATAAAGTTGGTTATGTTATGATCATGGTTTGGTCACCATTGTCATGATGTAGTGGTGACCTTAAATCACATATACGAGAGTAGCTCACGTTGTTCCTATCTCTCTTTCAGTAAGATGCAATTTAGAGTCGCTGAATCCTACATGATGAAGAGACCGTACCGTGTGATGTCAGTGAGATGAGACTCTTTATAGATGGTATTCAAAAAATTCATCGATCTTCCGTTTATATGGAAATATTTCAAGTTGATTTTGCTCTTTTTTCTTGAAATCCCGATTTCGAATTATGATACTATTTATGTTCATTTTCATGTTGACTCTTCTCACGATAGAGTATAACATGTTTTCTATTGTATCTGCAGTATTCCTTCAGTTTTTCTGTGAGTCTGTAACTAGTGTATCAAGTTTTTTTTTACTCTGGCTGGAATTGGTAGAGTAATTGAAGCTCAAAATACTTTCGTTTTGGCGCGCACCTAATTTTATATTTGTCGTAAACCATTCAATTTATCGTGTTCTGTTTTATGAAATTTGATTTGTATGCTATTCTAAAACTGATCGAGACAACCCAATACATGTATCCAACCCAATTAGATATTCTATAGTATTTCTAACTTATTCAATTAATTATATAACTGGCCGTCACCGTCACCCTGTGGACAGGGTCATCAAATAACAAGAAAATCAGTGAATGTTGCTTGACATTTGATTAGGTGTTATATTTCACATAACTGTTTATGATTTGAAGATTGGGTTGTATATCTCAATTTATTTTCAGTTAAGGTTAAGTATTATGTTTAGGTAAGGTTGCTAGTAACCCTAATTGTTTCTCATACCCGTGAGAGGTATCAGACCAAGTTTTGACCTGCTGGAAACACAGCAACTACGGTAGTGTAGTGGTTAGGGTGTCCGACCCGTGATCATGGGCTTACTGGTCATAGGTTCAATCCCGAGCCAGAACATTACCACTCTACTTCATTTCAGGTGTTGTGTTTGTGAGGCAGGCTGATGGTGAGGTGGTGGCATGGTGAGGTTCTTTACCATATTTTAGGGTGTCAGAGAGTCAGCAGGTGCAGATGATATATTTACAGGAGCAGCAGGTGTCAGCGAGTAGGCAGCAGATGTTGGTGAGGCGTGGATGAGAATACTGTGTGGTTATGGAACACTGCCGAACATGAGTGGGGATTTTTTGGTTATACTTGTTGAAAAAATTCAAAAGTCTGGTTTTGTAGCGGAGTTCTACTGCCGCTGACGCCTACTGCCTTTGCTTCCTTTGCTGCCTGCTCCTTGCCCTCTGCCCACCTGCTCCACCTTACACACTCCTGCTCCTGCTGGGCCTCGATCCACTACTCTCCTGCTTGCTGTCTGTCCACGAGTACCACCCCTCCACCTTGCCGGCGTTAACACCTTAACAGTAAAGGTTTGGTTTATACCTGAAATATATGCCTGAAGACGCCTAAAATGTGTCACCCTGTTGGTTGCTGGAATCGAACCTGCACCCAACGAGGTTACAATCCGCAACTCTTACCACTAGGCCAGTCGGCTACTGCTGCATATAAGTCTCAGGTTAAACAATCTGTTCTCTGTGTCTCACGAAGTCTAAATAATAAGATTTAAAACCGATAACAGCTGATATTAACTCCAGAATTCTTGAACTGGGAATTGAATTCAAGCCCACAAGAGCTGGAATTGAACCCTCACCATCCAAGTTAACAGTCCGCCACACTAGCCAGTAGAAAAATTTGTCTAGAAAAATATTGTCAAATACAGCCAAGTAACAAAACATTGATAAATAGAAAAATTTAAGAATATACAAATTGCTTTTATTCTGTTTTAACTGTGGCTATGAAGAAATGGGTTCTACACTGCCTTTTGTTTCACCATTACTCAGGTTATGAGTGTTACCCCTCATACCTTTATAGAAGACAACTCCTGACATTTAATGGCTGGTAAATAATTTTATTGTCTTGTCATGCTTTAGTTTGTTTGCTGCGCTCCTACAATAAAATTAATTTAATTAAAATACAATTAATTAAATAAAATCGAAAGAAAATGAAATCATATAAAATAGATTCTTGCATATTCCTCTTAGTAAGGCCATATCCATATCCAAATGTGTGAGAATTTTTAACAGTATCCTGGATTTTGCAGTAGAACACTTGACACAAATATGGACATGGAAAGTATCATGATTATCTCTCTCCACATTGTTCCATACCAATTACAATGCAGTGCAGCTGTACAATAATACACACCGCAGACACTATAGAGCAGGCTGTGAACACTACTCTACCGCTCTTTTCATAACCCATTGAAATTGGTCATGTCAGTTGTTGCTCCACAACCATAGATATGTATGTTTATAAATTATATCACTTTATTGACTTCCGTAATCATTAGGAGAATGTGTTCCATTTGGAGTAAAAAAACACAGAAATATTTTTTTGTAGACATGATTGATCTAAAGAAAAACAAAAGAAATTAATAGTGTATGCCATTGATATGTTGATACAGTTAATGTTTGAAAGAAAAATAAGATTGATGTTCTCTTATGGAAGTTTGTTGTAGCTTGAAGTTATCGAACTTTCTAGGAGCAATGGAAAATTATTTCTAAATGAAAATCTGTGGTCAGGTGACCTGTATTTGCTATGAATAAAATTGCTTGTTTTTCTGTGGAATATTTTGAAACCCAGTAAGTTGATGAAGTACAAACACAGTATAGTCCATTTATGAATAACTGTATAAATGCTTGAAATAGGATGCTGACAGTCTTGAGAACGCTGATTCATGCAAAACGCAAGCGTCAAATTAAGGCTGTTTGTTTTTCACTGGCTTCATGATGAGTCTCCAAACACAGCTGCTGATCTTCATAATTTGAATCAGTATCTTGCACACCTTACTTACATTATGATGTCAACTTGTTTGAAATAGCTGTACCTATTTTATTGAAACCCTTCCTGGCACAATCTGTACTGGGGATACACCTGTTAAGCTGAGTTTACACAGAGGAGGTTTCCTGATGACACTCATCGTAGCGTCAGTTGAAAGACTGCAGCCCTGTTGCGTTTAAGCAACCATTGCTAGCACATGGGTGTGCCTCCTTTGTGATTAGCTTGGTTTTGGTAACCCCAAAGCCGGTAAGCAGCAAGCGCCTTGTCTAAACTGGAAAGCAACTCACAAGAGTTTCTCCATAGTTTCCCAAATATGAAGTTGCTGGTCTCTAGATGCAGGTTTCCTCTGTGCAAACTCACAAATATTTACTGATGACAAGTCAGGCTGTAGATGACTTAAAAATACTGCTGTCAGTGATATTGAACCCTGTATGGTGTTTTTGGAAATTTTGTTGATTCAAGATTTGAAGAATTTCTAGCAAAATCATTTTGGGATATTCAGTGAAAATAAATCTGGAAATGTGTGAAAAATGCCATGATCTTATTTATGGAATCACTGAAAAATGCGACAAGATTCTCTTTTCCATAGTCACAAATATCACAATCATTCCTACACTGAGAGACTGATATATCACGTCTAGTGGATACAATCTCTCAATCAAAGACGTTCCTATATTCCTTAGGTATACATTGTAATAATGATTAATCTGTGCTTGAGCAGCTTACGTCAATTGGACATACAAGGCCACCTGAATCCTGGGAAGCCCCTAAATTTACTTTAGCTGCACCAGGCTTTGACAACGATGAATGAATCATTGTTTATCATTGAAAAAATTCATTCTGGCATCTCAGCTGCTCAGCTTTGCATCCATCTGACTAAGATAGATAAATAGATGGCTACCTGGTTTTTGTGGTTCTCGTTATTACTAGTTAGCTAAGATAGATTATTAATTAAGATTTGTACACTTTTTAAATTTAAATTAAAATTAAATTAAATTTTTTAATTTAAATTTTTAAATTTAAATTAAAATTAAATTAAATTGAATTTAAATTTAAATTAAATTAAATTGAATTTAAATTTAAATTATCTAATGCTAAAATATGTAAATATGATGAGGAATAAGTTAAGTTCTATTTAGTTTACGTGGCATAGCCATAAAAAAAAACCATTTACAGACTGGGTTTTTTTAAAAAAAATGTTCTTATCTGCTAATTTACTTATTTTGTGCTGCAAGTGCCAATAATCAACCTCAATTATGATGTGGCATTGTCTATGTAAGATGTGTAGTTTTACATAGGTCTTTTGCGGCAAAGACCAGTATACATGTCTTTTATGCGATTTAGTTCGTTAAGGGTCAGGACAGCAAGCACAAACTGGATTGATTGAGAACAACCAGATTATTGCTGCTGCCCAGGGCCTTAAGACTCTCTGGAATCGGAGCTCAAAACTCCAGAGCAAGAACCCCCGGCCCCCACCAGGTATTATTAGGGTTTGTTATTCTAACTGTTAAATACAGAAGTACAAGTTACAATGCAAGGACGGCGGAAGCCAGGACAGGTTCCACTACCGCAGGGCGCAGGCCGTGGAACCAACCCCTTTGGAATCTCCGGAAATTCCTCAGGGGCACAAACCCCTCAAGTACCAGTGTTAGTGTGAGAGCAGTAAGTTAGTAAGTTAAATCAGTTAGTGTTAAGTGTTAAGTGTTAAATCAGTTAGTGTTAAGTGTTAAATCAGTTAGTATTAAGTATTAGTATTAAGTATTAGTATTAGTATTAAGTATTAGTATTAGTATTAAGTATTAGTATTAGTATTAAGTATTAGTATTAGTATTAAGTATTAGTATTAGTATTAAGTATTAGTATTAGTATTAAGTATTAGTATTAGTATTAGTATTAAGTATTAGTATTAAGTATTAGTATTAGTATTAAGTATTAGTATTAAGTATAAGTATTAATTATTAGTATTAAGTATTAGTATTAAGTATTAGTATTAATTATTAGTATTAAGTATTAGTATTAAGTATTAGTATTAAGTATAAGTATTAATTATTAGTATTAATTATTAGTATTAAGTATTAGTATTAAGTATTAGTATTAAGTATTAGTATTAATTATTAGTATTAAGTATTAGTATTAAGTATTAGTATTAAGTATTAGTATTAAGTATTAAGTATTAGTATTAAGTATTAAGTATTAAGTATTAGTATTAAGTATTAGTATTAAGTATTAGTATTAATTATTAGTATTAAGTTTTAGTATTAATTATTAGTATTAAGTATTAGTATTAATTATTAGTATTAATTATTAGTATTAATTATTAGTATTAATTATTAGTATTAATTATTAGTATTAATTATTAGTATTAATTATTAGTATTAATTATTAGTATTAATTATTAGTATTAATTATTAGTATTAATTATTAGTATTAATTATTAGTATTAAGTATTAGTATTAAGTATTAGTATTAAGTATTAGTATTAAGTATTAGTAATTAGTATTAGTAATTAGTATTAGTAATTAGTATTAGTAATTAGTATTAGTAATTAGTATTAGTAATTAGTATTAGTAATTAGTATTAGTCATTAGTATTAGTCATTAGTATTAGTCATTAGTATTAGTCATTAGTATTAGTCATTAGTATTAGTCATTAGTATTAGTCATTAGTATTAGTCATTAGTATTAGTCATTAGTATTAGTCATTAGTATTAGTCATTAGTATTAGTCATTAGTATTAGTCATTAGTATTAGTCATTAGTATTACTCATTAGTATTAGTCATTAGTATTAGTCATTAGTATTAGTCATTAGTATTAGTCATTAGTATAAGTCATTAGTATTAGTCATTAGTATTAGTTATTAGTATTAGTATTAGTTATTAGTATTAGTTATTAGTATTAGTTATTAGTATTAGTTATTAGTATTAGTATAAGTTATTAGTATTAGTTATTAGTATTAGTTATTAGTATTAGTTATTAGTATTAGTTATTAGTATTAGTTATTAGTATTAGTTATTAGTATTAGTTATTAGTATTAGTTATTAGTATTAGTTATTAGTATTAGTTATTAGGTATTAGGTATTAGGTATTAGGTATTAGGTATTAGGTATTAGGTATTAGGTATTAGTTTTAATTATTAGTATTAATTATTAGTATTAATTATTAGTATTAATTATTAGTATTGAGTATTAGCATTAAGTATTAGCATTAAGTATTAGTATTAGTATTAATTATTAGTATTAATTATTAGTATTAAGTATTAGTATTAGCATTAAGTATTAGTATTAGTATTAATTATTAGTATTAATTATTAGTATTAAGTATTAGTATTAAGTATTAGTATTAAGTATTAGTATTAGTATTAGTATTAATTATTAGTATTAAGTATTAGTATTAAGTATTAGTATTAAGTATTAGTATTAAGTATTAGTATTAAGTATTAGTATTAAGTATTAGTATTAGTATTAGTATTAGTTATTAGTATTAGTTATTAGTATTAGTTATTAGTATTAGTTATTAGTATTAGTTATTAGTATTAGTTATTAGTATTAGTTATTAGTATTAGTTATTAGTATAAGTTATTAGTATTAGTTATTAGTATCAGTTATTAGTATCAGTTATTAGTATTAGTTATTAGTATTAGTTATTAGTATTAGTTATTAGTATTAGTATTAGTTATTAGTATTAGTTATTAGTATTAGTTATTAGTATTAGTTATTAGTATAAGTTATTAGTATAAGTTATTAGTATTAGTTATTAGTATTAGTTATTAGTATTAGTTATTAGTATTAGTTATTAGTATTAGTTATTAGTATTAGTTATTAGTATTAGTTATTAGTATTAGTTATTAGTATTAGTATTAGTTATTAGTATTAGTTATTAGTATTAGTTATTAGTATTAGTATTAGTTATTAGTATTAGTTATTAGTATTAGTTATTAGTATTAGTTATTAGTTATTAGTTATTAGTATTAGGTATTAGGTATTAGGTATTAGGTATTAGGTATTAGTTATTAGTATTAGGTATTAGGTATTAGGTATTAGGTATTAGGTATTAGGTATTAGTATTAAGTATTAGTTTTAATTATTAGTATTAATTATTAGTATTAATTATTAGTATTAATTATTAGTATTGAGTATTAGTATTAAGTATTAGCATTAAGTATTAGTATTAGTATTAATTATTAGTATTAGTTATTAGTATTAATTATTAGTATTAGTTATTAGTATTAGTATTAATTATTAGTATTAAGTATTAGTATTAATTATTAGTATTAAGTATTAGTATTAAGTATTAGTATTAAGTATAAGTATTAAGTATTAGTATTAAGTATTAGTATTAAGTATGAGTATTAAGTTTTAGTATTAGTATTAAGTATTAGTATTAGTATTAAGAAAATATTAATTATTAGTATTAGTATTAGTATTAAGTATTAGTATTAGTATTAGTATTAGTATTAAGTATTAGTATTAGTATTAAGTATTAGTATCTAGTATTAGTATTAAGTATTAGTATTAAGTATTAGTGTGAGAGCACTAAGTGTTAGTGTGTAAGTGTTAAGTGTAAGTGTATTAGTGTGTAAGTGATCAGTAAGAGTTATTGTTAGAGCAGTAAAAGTTAGTAATAAGTGATACTGGAGGGGAACCACAAAGACCGACAGCAGGAAACCGCAGTAAACTGCAGCAACCTACTGACGAACCTAAAGAAACTCTGGAACTCCAGTGTTCCAGACAAGAACTCACGGCTTTTTGAGTTTGTTATTCACAGTGTATCTGCTAAATGAAGATATAAATTATATGCAGTTTGGTTCTATTTTGGATACCTTTGAACTAACGCAGTCTTTCAATGGCGCAAGAAAAATTTGAACAACAGTATGCATCAATATCAAAAATAACAACTTAGTATATATAGATGCAAAAACTTACCAGCAACAATTCTACACAAATAAAAGATCCAACAATGATGATGAAAATTGGCATCAGAAGAGATACAATTATGTGACAGATAAAGAGAAAAACAAAGTAGTGGGAAACAGCACAAATGGATGCTTACCCCTCCTTACCAAAAAGACCATATACGGACAAAGCCATTCGGGACACCTTTGAAGAGCAAGTCCATTGATCTACTTTTTTTAAAACCTGAATGCAGAAAGTAACAACAACAACAACAACAACAAGTGACTACTATAGACAAAGCATAGGTGAAAACACAGTATGAGTAGATTCTGCTTACCTCTCCTACCATACATACAAACATACCATACCATACACCATCTTATACCACACATTATCACACCATACCAATAAAATTCTCCACTCTACTAAATATACATATACTAAATGCAACTAATTTTGACTTCTTAGAAATTACGAATGACATTACAGAGAGTGTCATAAAAGTTCCATGAAAATCATTAAAGAAAATAAAAATGGTATCAGCCGAATCTTGACCCACATGATCAATCTTATCGTTCGAACATCAAAATTTCCAGATAGCCAGAAAATTGCTAGAGTACAACCACTGCATAAAAATGGTGATAAATTTGACTGTAACAACTATCGGCCGATATCAATACTAACTGCAATATCCAAAATTGCGGAAAAAGTGTCAGCTATCCAATTACGGTTTTATTTGGAAAATTCTAATATTTTAATTGAAAAGCGGAACACAACCTCTGCTATATCTAGACTAATGGAACACCTGTACGACAGTTTTAATAGCAGTAAAATGACAGTAAAATTACACAAGGAATATTTGTAGACTTCAGCAAGGCTTTTGATACCATCAATCATGATATTTTAATAAAAAATTGCCTTTTTATAATTTTACAAATGATGCATCCTCCCATGTGGTCATGTGACCTCTTTCTTCTCTGAGTATCAAATTATGCCCATTGAAATGCTTTTTAAATACCGCTATTTGTTACATGTTAACAATACTCACCTTAATGGGGAGTTAGAAATTCAAACCCCTGCTATTACAGCCACTAGGTCTAAGGAAAAATTTGCCCCAAAGAGAGCCAACAACTGTAGAGGGGAGAGGTCCCTGTTAACCACAGGTGTTAACCTGTGGAATTCATACCTACTGGAAGAGGAGGGGCGGCTCCTTCTGTTTTGCGGGGGGTTGGCGTCCTCGCTGTGGGGGTGTGGTTCGCTTCTTGTCGAGTAGGCTGCGTCTCTGGGCTTGCCCTGGGGACGGTAGCCTTCGTTTTCCCGATAATCGGATGGTCGCCGTACTGAACCTGAACTAATCTGACCATGCCGCAGCCTTATTTAATTTCACTATTTTAGTACTTTGATTTTAAATATAATAAATTGTTGCGGAAACCAAAAAAAACAAAACAAACAAAATAATTATTATATAGCTTATGATAATGAAGGACAATAAACCAAACCAAACGCTGCGTGAATTTGAGACTGGGAGACTTGAGACTGGGAGACTTTGGTGTGGGGGGGGACTTGAGATTGGCAGCGTTGAGTTGATTGTCATAGAAGGATGGGTGGTGCATCGATATTTCTCCTACTGATTTGAAAAGAATTTGTGTAGGATATGCATGTATTTGTTATTTTTATTTATTCGCTCTTTTTGAAATCTTGTGCAAAATCTGCCCTAAACTTGATGGTGTTTGTTTATTTTACAGTTTCAAATGTAGTTTAAATTTCATTAAAAGAAAAAAATCGTTTGCGCGCTTGAATAAAGGAGATTTATGGTTTGACTTTCCTGTTTATCCATTTGTTCTTCAGCTGGGCAACAGTGTTAGTGCAAGGAGTTAACAAGTTAGCTCACTAACTAATGGGCTAACTAGAAAACGCCGTATAAAACAGAGAGAGAGAGAGAAGTAGTGTGTCCTGTTCAGTCAAGTCAAAGTTAAGTATAGAAAGTTCCTTGCACCAGCTGAGGAACATACACAAAATCGAATTGAAATCTTATTTTTCTAATATAAACCAAATTCCTGAAATCTTTTATTTGCGCTAAAATTGAATTATTACATTGCCATTGATATTGTGAGATATTACAATGTATGTATTACATGTATATTTATGTATTATGATATGTGTGTTTCGTCACATGAGTATTTCTATGCTGCCGAAGCGGAGTGAGCAGATTGGTGATGTCCCTAAGTTGACATGGATGTGTTATGGGGTTATGCTGTGGTAATTGGATGAGTGAGTGAAAGATTGAATGATTGTGTGAGTACCACATGCCCTACCTCTTTTTAGTGCCCTTGCATATTACTATGATACCATTAATACTATTAATATAAAATGGGCAAACATTTCTCTCCCACGGCGGAAATCAGTTGCTCGCAGTAAATGAAAGTGGCTTCCTATTCTCAGTAGAAGAATCAGCTCTCTGATCAGGCATGATTTCCGCACAACCTAAAATAGAACCATGGAATTGTGATCTTGTTAATTCTAGTTAGGTGATATCACCTGGCTATTGTTGGTACAGGAGGATAAAGTGTTATTAGCAACTCTTGACACAAATCGAGCAGAACCTGAAGCACATTCGAATATCCATGACTCGATAAAGGCGATCTCATTAAAGAATTACCTCTCTGAACTTCACTGCCACGTCAATGTAAATCCTGATCAGCTGAGCAGTGTACCATCTTCTTGCTGTCTGCCAGTATCACGTCTCCAACTTGCAGCATCAATCCCTTCAACCAGAAGAAAAGTTTGGTTCAGCCCTGGATTTTTATTCCATCATGCAACGGTATTCGCGATACAGACACAGAAAAACATGAAACATTAAAATATGTCTCATCAAGTTTTGTTATCAAGCAAGTTTTGTAATGCGCTAACCTTGTTATTGATAGATGCTCATTTCTTCGGCATACCCTGGACAAGCAGAGCAGCGTTGTAGTGTCAATATTGGATTATTGGTTACCTCCGCTTTGTATGTGTGGTTTGGATAAGAATCAAGATAATATCACAGCTCCTAATCCTATCAGGGATGGGGCTGTTCAGACCTTTAACAAGGGAAAGAGGATGATAGTTACATTTGCTTTCAGTTTGATTCAATATGCCTGCATTCCAGGTAGCTCCCCTTCTACTGGTGAGTGGCCAGTAGCTCAAGAGGGTTTTAAATTTGGTCAGCAAAACATGTGAAAATTAATGTAAAAATAAGTCAATAAGTCAATGTAAAAGAAAAGTTCACATTTAGAACGGCTTGTTATGTGAGGGTGTGAGTATACAATTTCATTAAGTGTGCTAATCTGTTGCAATTACCACATCTACTATCTTAAAGCATCAAACCAACTTAAAGACAACAACCAAAGCATCAAAGTTTGATTTGCAACACAAAATAGATTTCAACTTATGAAAAAGCAACACCAAAGTAGCACAACCAAAATATACCAACTAGGTCAGCTCTCCCAAAGTGTTTGACAAAACCACAGCGCTATAACTCACCACATTCATCAGTGGATTGATTCTTTACTCAGCAGATACCCTGTCCGGCAGTGCCTTGGAGGAGATATATGTGCAGTTCTGTGCGGTTATTATGATGATATTGTATCGCATGAGCCTTGTTTAGGACATTGTGCACCTGTGACAAAAAAGGGCAAACTAGTAGTTTCAAAGTTCCTGTACAGTACAGACGTAGCGTATGCTAACATTATTCTAGCTTTACAATGATCTGAAAATCTATGATATTTATATGAAAACTACAGATATGAAAAATTATATCGATGTGAAATTCAGGAAAACTCCGGACTCAGGTCATGAGTGGGGCCTCGTCTGTATTATTGGTTGTGTTGGATATTGCTTCTGTGATGTTATCAACTCATGTATCTATATTATGCATTTCTGAATAGAAATGTGCTTGTGTTGGTTGTTTGGTTTTGTGTCGATTGGCTGATGGGTTTTGGTTTGTTGTTGTGTGGAGTTGTCGGGTCAACAAACCAACACACTCAACCTGAGTAGATAACTCCAAATTGTTTGAATGAGTACAAGTCTAGACCAAGAAGACCTTGAATGGTTGAGCACGACACCCAAAAACCAGCATGAATTTTATATAAATAGCAGCAGGGGGTTTTTCCAAAACTTACTGCTCGCAGTTAGGACCGGGCCAACAGCAGAATTATTTCATTTCTAACTACCAGCCAATTTGCGCCACTGAGATGAAGCATCGGGCATGCTGTGAGACCTAGCCATGGGCTATGCAGCAGCAACTAACGCATTAGTGTTATCAAAGCATGATTTGTTATGCATTATGAAACTTGAAAAATGAAAAGCAAAACCACAGCAAAACATCCGGAGAATTTCAATGCAGTTGTCTTTCCTGTAGAAACCACATAATGTTTCTGACATAAGGATGGTACTATAACCCACCACATTTATCAGTGGATTGCAGATGCTAAGAGATGTGTGTGTAGGGTTATTTACAGGGACCATGATGGTGTAGTACCACTATCTGCATGACTGTTGTTTAGGTAATAACAACCATTGTGTACCTGAAACGAAAATGGATAAACTAAATAATTATGGCAACATATTTAATAAAACATTAGGTCTAGGACAAACTTCTCATTTATTTTGGCTTTACTATTTTCTATAAATCATAGAATGCAAGTCCCAAAACGACATACGTATTATGAATCAGCGAAGTGTAATATTCCATACCACTGGGCCTAATCATTTTATTTCATGAACTCTCCTTTTGACTGTAATTGAAACCAGACTGAAGATTGGAATCAAAAGTGCAGCGGAATTGGAAATACATAATTTTTAGATTTCTCTCTTTTTTTCTCAAAATTATGTTACTTGGATAAAGAACTGTGACTCACAATAGTGTCTAAAACCCAAGCCTAAATATTAAAAAAAAACAGTCAAAATCTGAATACTGCATAGAAAGCAGTGACTGTGATAAAACTCACCTCCTTTATCGTGATTAGCTTCATTAGGTTCCTTGTATAAGCAGCAGGGTGTAAGTTGGAGACTGGTTGGCATAAGCTCATCCTGAAATGTATATGCCCATCTTGACATGCATAGGCGCATCTTTGAGAGGTGTAGGCCGCTCTTAAGATATGCAGGCCGTTCTTGGGACTTGTAGGCCGTTCTTGAGACTTGTAGGCTGTTCTCGAGACTTGTTGGACATTCTTGACACGTGTTGGCCATTCTTGACAGGTGTAGGCCGATCTTGTGACGTGCAGGCTGCTCTTCAAACGTGTAGGCCGCATTTGAGGCATTTAGGCCGCTCTTGAGACGTGTTGGCCATTCTTGAGACGTGTAGGCCGCTCTTGGGATGTGAAGGTGTGTCTCAAGACACACAGGCTTTTCTTCGAGACTCATCAGCCAATCTCATCATACTAATTGGAGTATATTCTCATTCTATCTTGGGGAGTGGAGGAATTTCTACTGTAGCGATTATTTGTCGGATCAGTGACATCACACACCAGATTACGGTTGATTTTCTCCCAATGATTGATTAACTCATGCAACTTCGACAACAGCAGTGCTGATGATCCAAATCTGAAAAACAAATAAATAGAGCAAACCATCAACTGCACTACCGATAAAGTTGTATTCCATTAAATTTGCATGCATAGAATCATATTTATAATTTTTTTTGCAACCTGACATGGAGGCTGCATAAAATAAAAAAGAGACAAATTGTAAATGAGCGGAGCAATATAATCAATGACATTAAAAAGGTTTGCAAAAGCCAAATCACATTGAAATATGCAAGCCAATAAAATGTGGCCAGATTGACATGAACAGTGCAAAGCAGTAATCGCATCAATAGTGTCCAAATACTCCATTTTCAGTAAGTAGCATGTGTCCTTCCAAAACAGTAAATCTATTCAGTAGATACTCACCTTGTCAATCAATGGATGTCTCTCTCCAGCCCGTCCTGTCCAAGTCCAAGCTCCCTCCTTCGGCAGTTCCTTCCTAATCGAAGCTGAAAAATCAGCTCTCCGAGTAGGTCTGATTTCCGTTAAACCTAAAACAGATCGGTAGAATGTTAATAAGTGTATATGTGGTTGTGAAATCGGCTACAAACAATTTTTACCATCTGGGTATTGTTGGTAGCAAAATATACCTTGAGCAGAGGGACAATTTCAAATACACTACATATAATTTTTACTCAAAGGTGCTCATGAACTTTTTCAGTGCGAAAATATTGCATTACTACTTCAGGACAAGCTGCCAAACTTTGAATTGCATGGTTCTTTCAGTAGTCTTTAAGTCTATTAGCCATTTCAATTAAACTTTTTTATCATATCCAATCATGCTACAGTATCCTTATAACAGAGGCAGAACAACATGAAACATAAAATGTCAATACATGTTTGTTGGGCTTACCTTTGTATGCGCATTACTCAGGCCTTTTTGTGGATGAGGAGAGCAATGTCCGAGTATCGATACTGGCTTGTATCCTGCATTGTGCTGAGTGACTTTATTTATATATGAATATCCGGCTATCAATCACAACAGTTGTACAGTTATTCAGACCTGCAAAAAAAGTACAAAGATCCTCATGACACACTCCTGAATAGGTTATACCTACCAGCATAAATGTATATGGGTGTAAAAAAAACTGTTGTGAATATGGAGTTAATCTCATCACCAGTGTTAAGCACTCAAAAAAACCTAATGAATTTAGCAACTATAGGGTTTAATAGAGATTGCGGCAGGGTTTTATCCAAAACATAGCAGGGAGAGCCCGATTACACCCCTATAATGAAGCATCAAAACATCTGAAAGCCACAGGCTATCGAGCATCCACAAAAGCAATGAAATTCAAGACTTAATTTGTAATGCATTATGAAGGTCAAAATAGGAAAGCAGCACCAAAGTAATAGAACCTAAATGTATCAGCACAGTCAGTTTTCATGTAGAAATCTCACCATAGTATGTGAGGAAACCGCTGTATTGTAACTCACCACATTTATCGGTGGATTGCTTCTTTGCTCAACTGGTATCCTGTTCTTGTCTTGTCTTCAATGGGGATAATACGATGATTGTATTATCCGAGTACAGGTACCCATAGTACCCATAGAGGCCCTGGAAAGCAAGTTTGCTCTTGCATCTAATGGTTATCAAACTTGTATGACTGACGAATGAAGTATCCTGTCCATGCAGAGCTTGATAAGGAGACATATATGCACCTCTATGCAGTGATTATGATGATGATCAGCTGCATGGGCATGTCTTGAGAGACGTGTATCTAGATGCTTAGGCGTGTATTAAGACGCATAGGCCCATCTGCAAAAGTCTACAAAGGTGTTCTTAGACCATACTTTGGTTCTAACCATTATATGCCGGAAGACTCTGTAGAGCTTGATGCCTCATTGCTCTCAATGAAGATCTGAAAAATAAACATAGAACAATTCTCAAAAGGCTGCAACTGCTGAACAAGCTCATAGATTCCATGAAAAGTTAGCATATATTAATATTTATGATAAATAATGTTCTCATGTTGCAACAAACAAAATAAACGGAAACTTTTAAGGCCAGAAGTAAAGCTAGTCATATCCATACTTTGATTGATGGCTGTATATAGCTCTCTAAGTTCCAGATCTATGCGGCATATGTGTATTAGAGCTGTGACACCAATCAGACCTGAAAAAAAATGAGTCTGAAAGTCCTCAAAAAGGTGCAACTGCTGATCAAAAGTTATTAGGCCCCTACATGTTTATATAATAATTTTATTGACATCAACAATGGACCATTTCTAATGTTCTTTTTTATGTGAACAAAAATAATGTTAGCATAAATATATGTTTAGAAAGAAAGCAGCGATAATCCTCTGTGATGTAGTAGTCAGATCATTGCATGTGGTTGCAATTTCATGAATAAGATCATGATGGTAATATGAACACATGTGTCGAATTGACTCCTATTCAGGAAAAAAAAGGATGGAAGATAATGATGGGAGACTATGTAACTTGTAAAGCAATTTATGTCAAACTCACCAAAATAATTCGAAGACATTCACATTGTATCTTGAAGAGTGGAGGCATCTTCACCATCACGATCATCGGCTGAACATATGACATTGTACATGAGATTATAGCTGATTTTCTCCCAATGAATGTTTAAGCCAAGCAACCTTAACGACAGCAGTGCTTATGATCCAAATCTGAATAATAAATAATCAGAACAATTATCAACAGCTGCACTGCCGGTACAACTGTAATTATATCACCATCCAAGGAGTTGTAGACCACTATGGAGCAAAATTCATAATTTCTAATTTTTCAACTTGGTATGCAAAAATCCGATCGGAAAAGCAAAAAATGAAAGTGAAACAAATCTTGGAAAGAGCCTTGATATAGCAGACAAAATAATCAGTAACAATGTAGGAGTTGTGTACCAGTTGTGTAAGAAATTACATTGAAGCAGATGTCTCTTCATCAAATATGGGAATATGATGTGAAACTGATGCCTAATGCTGATTGAGATGGTCACCCTCTTTTTGAATTTTATTAAATAATTTTTATGCTGTACCATTATATTTATTGTAAATCAGATCAGTAATATACATTTTTCAATCAATCAATCAAAATCATCAATCAATCAATCAAATGAGCAAGCCACTTAATGTGGTGACATACAATGCAATGCAGTGATCAACACCGGTGTCCAAATAGAATGTGTCCTATCAGAACAGGAAAATCGTTCAGAAGATTCTCACCAGGTCAATCAATGCACGTCTCTCTTAGGCTCGTCCTGTCCAAGCAGCATCTGGATCAGTTCATGTCTTTTCTTATAAATTGAAAACCATCAGTCCTCTCCTTCTCCTTTCTATTCTCAGCAGAAAGATCAGCTCTTAAAGCAGGTCTGTTTGCCGCTCAACCTTAATCAGTGTGGTAGAATTAACATGTGTAGTTGTGGTTGTGAAATTTGCTACAACCAATTTATACCATCTGGGTATTGCTGGCATGGAAGAATGGAGGATTGTCAGAAACTCCACTCAAGCTTTCAAATGAAGCCTATCAGATCAGAACTTCCTATTTACTCCCTAGGGGAAGTAAAAGATGTCCATGAATAAGTTTAACTACCAGCATTAAAGTATTCGATTGCAAAACAAATGTGTTGTCTGTGGGAAAAAATTTGGAATGAAACTCATAACCTGTGTTATTCTGTTGGAATTGCATAATATGTTGTGAGCACTAAGCACTCGAAAAACTTCTAAAAAACATAGCCTCACAACAATTTAAATATGAATAGGCAGCAGGTAGTTTGTCCAAAACTACCTGATAGCAGAGGTGACATGAAAATTATGTCACTCTTAATAACCAGCCAACTTGTGCCAACCATCATGAAACATCAAAACAGCTGAAAGACCTAGCCATGGGCCATCAAGCATCCAAAAAAGCAATGAAATTCAAGGCTTGATTTGCAGTGCTTTACAAAGTCAACCAAGCAAATATCAGCGCAGTCTGCTTTCCTGTAGAAAGTCTCCAGAAATAACCACTGTAATGTAACTCACCATTATTTCTCAGTGAATCACTTCTTCACTCAACTGGTATCCTGTCCATGCGGTGCTTAGTTAGATGAGGAGACGTATGTGCAGTTCTGCGCAGTGATCAATTCTGCCCAAGTTGCAGTGTGTCTGAAACAAAAAAAACAACAAACTAGATGTTTTGACTTTCTTGTACAGTACAAACACACTTAACCTCAGCATTTTTTTCTGGCTTTAGCACCAATGTTCCAAAAATTGAAGCTAACATTTTCTGCACAATTTTAAAGAAATCGAATCCGAAGAAAACATACATATATTATAAAAACAAACACAGTCATATTGCAGGTCATACAGCAAGAAGGATGATGGTGACTATGTATACGTATATAAATACATAAATATATTCAATACAAAGACTGAATAATACACCTAGACAGGACACCATATGGAACATAAGCATTGAGGCACTGAGGCATAACGAGGTTACGACGTTGGAAGATGTTGTGGATTTTGAATTTGAATATTACAATATATTAACCAGCTTGTTGTAAACAGTTTGATACACAATTTAGGCAAAACGATTTCTTGAAGAAGAAATAACATCAAGTTTATAACAAGATGCTGCTAAGACTTTCAAATTAAAAATCCGAAGTTATGAATCATCGATAGCACCATTGTTTTTACACCTTGCAATATATATAGTATATAGTGTTCTGTCCAGATCTATCATTAAAGGGCAACCAAGGTTTCGCAACAATGCATTAATGGGTAGCAAACAATGTGCTGGGCAGCATCAGCTTTGTGCATTACGCGATGCAAAACTCAAAGTAGTTGCTGACTCTAAGCTGGGTAACACTTCAGTTTAGGGGAGGTTCCAAGACTTTGCTGTAATAATTATAGAGCACAGGCTAAATAATAACAGGAACAGGAAACTGCTATGTGGTATTCTCTTTTAGCTGAGTTTGAGTGCCTGATGGAAGAAATGTTTCACAAGAATTCTGGCTGAATAATCATCCGAATTATATTTTGTCTTTTTCCCCATGCAGAAGGTGCAATCTGCTATTAATCAATGGCCATCAATGAGAAGTTGTTTGAAACCTTGGTTGCACTTTAAGTCTACGAATTGATATCAACAAATTCATAGGCCCGATTTATATGTATTTTTAAGCCGAACTGAACACCAGTGTCTTTTTTCCAAGCCAAAACCAAGCTTTAACATTCAACTAAATCAGCCAAACTCATTAAGACTGCAGTGCAAACAGTCACTTTAACAATACTCACCTCATGTACTGTGATAATCTTCTTTATTCAACAGGAACCTTGTCTGAGCAGGGTCTACATAGGGACAGTAGTTGGCTCATTGGTTACACTCTGCATAAGATTCCAAGCAATCTCAGCTCTATATCATATAGGAGAAGGGCTGTTCAGACCTGCAAAGGTAATAATAAGATGTCCATGACATACTCCTAAATAGGTTACAGGCATACCTACCAGCATTAAAAGTTTTTGGACTAAAGTGAACTACCAACTTGTTATCTGAGGCTGTGAGTATCGAGTAATTCTCACCTGCTGCAGTTACCGCAAAATTTTTAGTCCTATCTTATAATGTGAGTAATGGCACCTTGAACCATGTGTCATCGATTTTATTGAAAACGCAGGGAGGGGGGTCATATTTACTAACCAGCCAACTTGTCCCACTTTCATGAAGCATCTAAACGGCTGGAATACCAAGCCATGAGCTATAAATATCAAGCATCCACAAAAGCAGTAGAATTCAAGGCTTGATTTGTAATAGATAGTGAAGCGTAAAGCATGAAAAGCAACAGAAAGTTAACAAAGTTAAAGGGCAACCAAGGTTTCAAACAACTTCTCATTGATCAATAGCAGATTGCACCTTCTGCATAGGGAAAAAGACAAATCTAATTAGGATGATTATTCAGCCAGAATTCTTGTGAAACGTTCCATCCGTCAGGTACTCAAACTCAGCTAAAATAGAATACCAAGAGCAGTTTCCTGTTCCTGTTTTTATTTAGACTGCGCTCTATCATCATTACAACAATGTCTTGTAACCTCCCCTAAACTGAAGTGTTACCCAGCTTAGAGTCACTACTTTGAGTTTAGCATCGCGTAATGCACAAAGCTGATGCTGCCTGGCACATTATTTACTTCCCATTAATGCATTGCTGCGAAACCTTGGTTGCCCTTTACGCAACCAAAATGTATCACCACTGTCAGCTTTCCTTTAGAAAGCATACAATATAACTCACCACATTCACCAGGCATCCTATCCACAAAGATCAGGAGACGTATGCACGGGTCTCTTCGGTCATAATGATGATGTGGTACTAGCTGAGTGTTGCTTCGGAATTGCAAGCATTGTGTACCTGAAATGAAAATGTACAAACTAAATATTGTATAAATACATGTGGGCAAACTCCCTGTTGATTCTAGCTTTGCCGTTCCAAAAGCCAGAATTGTCAACACCTAGTCTTAAAGAATGCAAATCCCAAGGAAACATCCACATAATAGAAATTCACACGGCCAGATAACAGTGTGAAACAGAAGCGCTGCAATTTTATCGTACCAGTATAGTTAACAACGAATTCACAGGGTCCGTTTGTACGCATTTGAAGCTCGACACCAGGCGTATGAGATACAACAAAATTGGAATTAAGGAAATTCAAGATTTGCCTCTTTTTTGGACAAGTATGATACTTTAGAAAGAACTAAGTAACTAAAACCTAATCCTGAAAATTCAACAAAAAATGCCGAATGTGATAACAGCAATAACAGTAAGTGTATTAATAATCACCAAACAGGGTCGGGACGTGGAGCCTCATTTGCAAAGGCTCGAACGAGATGCGTAGGCGTGTCTGGAGCTGCAGAGGAACATCCTTGAGATTCATAGGCCCGTCTTCAGATGAACAGGGTCCTCTCCAGATGTATAAGCCTGTCTTCAGGTGCAAAGGGTTATCTTGAGTTGTATAGGCTTGTTTTTAGATACATAGAACTGTCTTTTAAATGCCCATCTTGAAATGTGTATGCCAGCCTTGAGATGCGTAGGCCAGTCCTGAGATGCATAGTCCAGTTCTGAGATGCGTATAGGTCATTCTTGAGACTCTTAGGCCCATCTTGAGATGCAAAGGTGTATCCTAAGATGTGTGGGCTCTGTGCCAATCTTGAGATGTACATGCTGTTCTTGAGATGCTTGAGCCAGGCTTGAGATGTGGTGTCCTAAGGACTGTAGGCCAATCTGGAGATGCAAAGGCGTATCTTGAAATGCGTAGGCTAATCTTCTTATGTCAGAAGCTTTTTAAAATGTATTAGCTGTTCTTTTTTTAGGTTAGAACTGTCTTAGATGTCGAGGCATGCTTTGATATGTGCAGGCTGCTGTTGAGACGAATAGGCCCATCTTCAAATGTCTACAGAGGTGTTCGTTGACCATACTTTGGTTCTGATTGTATTAGGCCAGAAAACTCTACAGAGCCAGACGTCTCACAGCTCTCACTGTTGGTTGTATTTGGCTTTCACATTAAAGCTGTGACACCAATCAGACCTGAAAAATAAATATGGAAAAGTTCACAAAAGGCTGTAACACAACATTTTTCTACACAATCAAACACCACCTAAACAAGCTCACAGATTCCATGAAAAGTTCATATTATCCATAATACTTGTCGTCAACAATTCATCACTTTTTAATGTTTTCATGTGACAAAAAAAGGAATAATATCCAAGGAACTAAACAAAACAATTTAAAAAAGTAAAGTTGAGCAGAGATGGTGCTTTGCAGTTAGCAGGTGTATCATAGCATGCGGTTGCAGTTTCATGGATTAGATCAAAGTGGTATTTTGCGCAAATATGTCTTATTGACTTTTACGACCTACACAGCATAAAATGGATGGAATATAATGATGGCATGTTCAATATTCCTCTGAGGTAGATGTCAAACCCACCAGGTCAATCTAAGGATATTCTTATTTTCTCACTGTATTGAGCAGTGGAGAAATCTCCATATTCATCATACATGATGAGAATATTAAACAACCAAACATACCAAACAACCCAAAAGACAACAGTGTTTATGAGCCATATCTTAATAACAAATACGTAACGTAGGCCAGAACAGTGTTACCGCAAAGCAATTGTATTTATATCAGCATGCTTTCGAATTTCTCATGGACACAGAGGCTGCAGTTGGTGAATGGCTTATAGCAGAGCAAAAAACAACAATTTCGGCTCTGCTGCGATGTGATTGTGTTTGTATGGGACGTGGTGTTACTTTGCAGGCTGCGGAAATTATATGTTGCTAGTTAGGTATGAGCAAAATAAAAGTAAGGCAAATCATGGAAGAGCAAGCACCTGCTGAATTACTATTAGCAGAACAAAATACTGACCAATTGTGCTCATCACCTTTTTTTTACAACATCACAAGGAAACAAGCAAGCAGACAGAGGTACATGAACAACGCAATGATGTGATTGACACCCAGCCCAAATACTTTATGTCAGTGAATAACACTTCAGTAGATGCTTACAATGTCACTGGATGACTCTCTCCGGCCCATCCTGTCCATGCAGCATCTGGATCAGAAGAGCGGCACTCTCAGCTCATGCCTTCGCTTATGTACTACTGAGTTAACCAGTTGTGAAAGCTCACTGTATTTAATTTTGGGCAGTCTTTATTTAGATGATTAAAATAAATATCTCTTTGCTTTCACTTTTCAATACCATCGCTAAAGCATGAAAGCCTGAAGATTTCAAAAGATTATTACGCTTCTCTTTGTTATGTAGCGACCCAAGCCGACGAGTTACTACCCTGTGTGACAGAGGAATTACAAGCTACAAGTACAGATTAGGATAGAGAAAAGCCTTTGGCATTTTTTATCATCATCATCATTCTTTTTATAGCATTGAGATTCCATTTCTTGCCGAATCACAAATTGGAACCAAATGTAACACCTCGTTGGTACATTGTCCAATCCTGCTACAACAAAGCATGAGCGTTGAATTTTAAAATACATTTTCCAGAAAAATTTTTTACGAAATATACATAAAAGATGCATTTACACCAATTAAGAATATTATCATTTATTAACATCATATTTTACAATCCAAAATTGGACTGATGAAAAGCTAGCAGCTATTACACATCAATTTTTTTTAAATTTTGACAGTATATTATTTACACTGCTAACTAATTAGGCTCAATACTCTACCATGACTGGCTAGATAGCGTTTGATCCAATTAGCCAGCAAGCTTAGAGGGAAGATTTTTTTTATGTTGGAGCCAGGCAGCCATGCTTGGAGTTCCCGGTCTGGGCATTCCCTCCACTCACGAATAACATTGAATCATGGCACAAATGGCATCCTGTAAATTAAGACAGGGCTGCTTGCAAAGAGAATGGGTGAGATAAAGGGAGAAAAGATGGAGAAAAAGGGAAGTGAGAGGGGGGGGAAGGAAAAGAAGGGAAAGAAAAAACAATGATGGGCAGACTTGAGCCATCTTATATACATTTTGTGTATTTACCAAAGACTAGTACCTGTTGCACCATTTGGGCAGGTATTATTGTTGTTATCAAAACAGGAATTATGTCGAACGCAAAAGTAAACTTTATTCTATAGATTTATCTGGTAAATAATTGTTGCGAAATGATGTGAAAACACCGAATTAAAGTGAGTTAAAATTAGGCACCTACAAGGTTTTTATAATATTAGAATCATGAAAATAAAATAATGTACATGCTTCCGCACTATGTAAAGTGTCTGGGAATACCAATTTAAAATAAGATAAAGTTATCATCATAGAATTCCTAAAGTGTATAGTTGAAGTGTATGAAATAGAATAATTGTGATAAGTGATAGTGGAAACGGAGAAAAAAATTCCTGAGATAGAAACCTACAAGTTGTCTGTGAGATTAATGAGTTAAATAGTATCCTTAGTTCCAAAAAAGTTGAAATACAAATAAGAATATTGAATATTGGCAACTTACAACACCTCCTTGGCTTACAACAATGTTTAAAACCACAAGGAGTCTTTCTTGTCACTGTGTTTTTTACACCCGGGATTCTCACCATCTAGTTCTTTTGTCCAGTAGATTCTGAAGTTCTACACGTTTTGCCCCAGCGTCTGGTGAATTGTGGCTGACCTGGCTGTTGTATCAGTAGCAGTAGAGTCCAGATGAAGCTGAGACAAGGGAAAATGAATATATGTAATGTACTGCGTGAATGGTATGAAAGTCCAGTTTAATATCTACTCCATGTATGTTCAAAGTCATGAAATGTGACAGCTGAATGCATCAATACCGGCAATGCTGATATCAGCTTCATAATAAACATAATAATACCACCTACAGCAGTAAGTCAAATGTCCTATTAAGTTGTACCAGCTTTACCAATGGGAGACCCAGTGATCCGCTTCAGTTCATACAACCAGCAGCATGTTTTAATTAGAGGTGTAAAATTTAGCTAGAGTGTAGTTTAACTAGTCTGAGGGTCAATTAATGTCAGCTAGTGCTTAGACCAAGTTTAATCCATTTGCCTGCATTCCAAGTCGCTCCCGATCCACTGGTCTGCGGTGTGACCAGTGGAAGGGAGCAGCAGGAATGTAGGCAATTGGATTAAACTTGTTCTAGCTAGCACTAGCAGAAGTGGGAGCCTGTGTAAGTAAACAAGGTGAGTAGTGTAAGCCAGCATTAACTGAAGCTATATCAATGTATGCGAAAAAGGCGAACTTTCCATTCTGCAAAACACTTCACTCCTCTGGTGTATGTCCATACTCAGTTAATGCATTTAATGGTTTTGATTTTTGCTTGAAATTTTGTACTAAGCCGAGCTTAAAGTTAGAAGTTACCCCTCATTGAACAGTCATGTATGGGAGGGAACAACTCCAATATAGATACTAACAGTGTAATACTGAGGAGTACTTACCTACAACCTTCCATCGAAAGGTACCAACTCAAACTAATACCTTAGTCATTTACCTTTAAGGTTATGAGGATATGAATTGTTGGACAGAATCTAGAACATACGGAGTTTATCATACCTTTGGCTACTCATCGCTACTGAGGTTTAATGATATTCCATATAAGCGCCTATCACATATACTTGTAGGTAGGTGACTTACCCTGTGACAGACGACAGATCATATCAGTAGAAGAGGCTCAACCATAGAGATCCAGTGATAAAACTACAAGGGGTTGTATAGTCTAATCAGGTAGATCTAGTCAGTCAGCACCGCAAAACTCTTGATTCTGGAAGAAAAATAGGAGGGTTTTGTTCGCTCTTAGAAATTAAACAAAAATCTATCAAGTTACATTGAATTTCGTCTTGCAGTCAAACAGTGCATTAAATTGCTTTTGATTGCGTACCAAATTACCAGCACACCTGAAAGAAAAACACTACATAATCTACAAGGCTGCTTTATGACTAGCCCTGACGTATGGGAATAAGACCTGGCCCGTAACAGGAACCCTCTTCTTGTGAGATGCGCATACTAAGTTGATAAAGGCAGAAGCAAATATTATTTTTGCCAATCAGAGATGCCATGTGGAAAAAGAGGCTAGGATGGTATGGTCATGTTTGTGAGAGAGATGAAGATATCAAGAGACTGTACGTGATGAGGGCGGAGGGAAGTAAAGGGCGTGGACGAGCAAAACAGCGCTGGAGTGACACAGTCAATGGGGACCTCTGCTGGCTAGATCTAGGCCAAAGTGATACAAGTGATCGAGTAAGGTGGAACAGTTTGGTTTAACTGGGAGTCAGGCAAAACCGGCCACCCGATCAGGACATGGTGGTAAAAGGTGGACAAAGGTGAACAAAGGGAACACAATACCTTTACTAAGATCCCTCTAGTATACATGATCAATCTGATGCCATTGCTAAATTGTATACACCAACATCTATTTGGATAACTCCTGCTATTGATAGTATGAGTAGTATGGAAATTCTTCAGAACTGGCTGTATAGAAATCAAGAAAATTTGTCTTCAAATCTAAAATTAAATGGAATGAAAATAGCAAGGAAATGGAATGGTAATTGCGACCTGCTATATGTCAGTAGACTGAATGAGACTTATAGCATATGCCAGAATTACACAAGTGTCAGAATGGTCAGTAGTTTCTTTGACTCGATTCAGCCCTCAGCTGTTTTCAGGTTGCAATGTTGAATAGATGCACCCTCAGTGCACCAGTTGGCTGTATTTTGCGAGGTACTAGCAAGCTTCTTAGTCAACTAAAACGCATGCTAAAACTACAAGCTGCACTTTTGTAAAGGGGTTTATAGTCTACTCAGGTAGATCAAGTCAGTCAGCACCTCAAAACTCTACTTCTACAATGAAATAGAAGGCTTTCTACTAGTTCTTTCCTTAGTCATGAGATTAAAAGGAATCTATCAAACTTTCTTTCATTTTCTGTTGCAATGAGTCGGACTGACCGAAAGACCTATCTACGGCCCCTTTAGTATACTATCTGATGCCTCCAATATGATATGTAAATAACCCTCAATTTTCATATGGCATGGAAAAAACGATTATGTTAAAGTTGTCATCATTTGAGGTATTTAAACTGAATTCAGAAAATCACTATCGGTACCCACAATTCGGAGAAGAAGATGGCAAGTGGCGGTCAGTATGTTTTCTTTTAATTTACTTTAATTTTCATGTAGGACTATAAAAAATTGGTATTATACCTCAGGCCCTTATTTTGAGAAAAGGTTCTACTGAAAACATAGTCTGAGAACTAATAGCAGTCGTGAGTTTTAGTATGTCTCAGAATTACAAATGTGGCAGAATGGTTCTAGTCATTTCTTTGACCCAAGTTAGAATTCATGTTTCTCCTTTCTTTGTAGGTGGGCACACCCTCAGTTAGCTCAAATATCTATACTTTGGTCCACGTTGGTGGTAAATAAAGAAATATGGTCAACACCCATCCATCATTGCCATTAGTTAATATTAGCTAGCACTAGACTTTAACTCTCTCTCTTCCATGCAAAGTAAATACCATAGAGGGATAATTGTCAGCCAGAGTTAAGTTTGAAAAGTTAACACTAAATTTTAGCTACCTGAAGTGAGAGTCTATATAATGTTAAGAAAAGATAGGGTGAGATAAAGTTAGCTAGAATTACTCGTCTAAGGTACTCGCAATATCTTCATCTGTGCACTCACTTTATTTTCCAGCTCTCCTTTGTCTCTACTTTCTTCTTAAACTTTCTCTCCTCCAAATTTCCACTCCATCTAATGTTTTTGTGTTTTTTTATAATATATCTATGTGCTCACCTACAGCAACAAATGTGATATTTGAGATATCTTTAAATAAATAAACATACTTTAAACCTTATAGATTTTTCTATTAATGACTGGCCGTGCACATTATGAAAGCTAGTCTACGCACTGTGCAGGATTTGCTTGGATTTTTCCTCTCATTACTTCTACATTAATCTTACTTCATATAGCCTAGGGTCCAATAATACACATTGTATGACCTTTTGTCAATGTCATGAATGACCGCCCTTATTCAAAATGAAAGAAATTCTGGCTGACATTTTCTTCACTACTTGGCAGTGAATATCTCTGCTCATGGGTATTTCCCAAACATGACACTACTTTTCCCAGAGTCTGACTGGAATACTCTCATACCTGGAGCAATATAGTAGGTGGCATGAATAGAAATCAATAGATATTGCAGTTTTAGTGCTCCCCTTGATTAACTTATAACACTGAAGAGCAGACAACTCCAGCGAAATCCTGCATTGTTCTCAGACTTTTTCCCCTCCGGGGGGCCGTCGGACAGGGGGCAAAGTCTGGGGGGCTCAGACTATATGAAAGCTAGTTATAGAGCTCTAACTCCGGTGGTTCAGTGGCATTACATTATCATCTCCCCCAGGGGGAGATGATAATGTAATGCCACTGAACCACCGGAGTTAGAGCTCTTTAACTATATGAAAGCTGATGAACAAGTGACTGGCCCAAAAACAAAAGCACACCTGTGTGGACCTACTAAGTAGTGTAGGAATGATGTTATGTCAAACATACAATTCATTCAGATCATATTTACAAATGACAATATGAGCCATGGTTACCTTCCCTGAGGAAGATTCCTATTCAGTTAATGTATAGAAATGTGTCAGCTTCGAGCGCAGACAGTTTTTTTAACGGAGATTATTTTCGACGATAGAGTAAGCTGTCCTATTCTATGTTGAACAGTGTTTAAAATATTGGCATACCTTTGGAGTATAAGATAAGTGACAATGCCTTCACCAGAAATCAGCAGGTTCATCCTATGCTGAAAGTCAATAACACCAACCAGCATGATTTGATAGTTTTACACAGGCATTGCGCACCTATGTAACTGATACATGATGTTTTTTTTTATTTAGTTCATTAAGGGTCAGGACAGCAAGCACAAACTGGATTGATTGAAGCAACCAGATTATTGCTCTGAAGATCTAGTAGAGAGAAACAGCTGCCGCTGACCCTCAGCTGTGATATCATACTTACAGTAGCTGAATGTGACATACTGTATCTACAGAGATACTCTGTTGTTTACAATCCAAGCTTCCCACCATGTCTGTGTTATCCATCAAACCTAAAACAATACAAATATTCATAAATCTTTGTCAAATTTTCCAATTTGACAAGGTGGATGTAGGAATGAAATCACATGATTCTAACATTCAATAATTCGATACAAATATTTGCCAGGTGAGAGTTGTATTGAGTTTTGTAACATTAAGAAGTTATGCTCTCATTGATGGTGATGAGAGGATCATGAGGGGGCACTCCAAACTCCTTATTTGGGGGTGTCAGGGCAGTACAGACACCTGTTGACATGTGGTATGGATTAGCCTCATGTCATACGGCAACAACAACAACTCACTGCAACTACAACAGCCAAGTAACACATGAGCACCGCCCTGACACCGTTAGCTCAAGTTCTCAGTTGCCTTCAGGGTTGGGTCAGGGAACGAGCCCACTGGCTAGTTCAGTCATTTACTTCAGTGCCTTCTTCCATGTTGTTAAAAGACCAGGGTGATAGAGGGTGTAACTTAAAGGGAGATATGATTACTAGAGAGTTAGTGTTTAACAGTCAGAAAGGGAGCAAGCCAGCTACAAAACTAAATTTTCTCATCATGTGTCCTATAACCATATCAATGAATATAAATCTGGCAGTCTGAGCTTACTTGTACCTTAAGCAAAGCTCCTTGTAGATAAGAGAATTGGCAGACTTGTGATGAATGTAACTAGTTTGAATCAGTTTCTACATCCGCTTACGCTAGTGTTACAGATTCTCACAACCATCTATATTGTTCCTCTACCTCCAATATAATCTCCAGTTGCACAATGTCATGTGAGTCTGTCCACTCAGTACTGAAAAGAGACAACATAGAGGGTATCGTCTGTATAAGTTTAGAACTGTTACCTAGTCATGCAGAGTAAGTGAGTCAAGATCATATATATCGTTGGGGACAATTTCTTGACTGCACTATAAGGCATAAAAAGGAGGGAGGATTGTGTCTTGAAAAGATTACAAACTTCCAATATATAGATCCTCATTACTTCAGATAACAAAGGCTTTGTTCACAAAGGTTCTCAACAGGACTTGAAGTTTCAGACTTACCCACAGTGTCAACTAGATGCCAAATAGTTCTACTCAAGGAGTTATATACTCTAGCCCAAACTCCTTTGTCTATAACTTATAAATCAAATTCCTCTGAAGCCACAATGACATATTGCGTCAGGCTCTACAAAAGATATATCGGAAACAGTATATAGAGCAAGTATATTGTAGGGAATGAGTAAAGTTAAAACGCATACAATTGATGGCGATGCATACGCGATAAACTGTACGATGCTACAACCAGTTTAGGATCCATTCCAACCAATTAATGAGGATTTGAGATGATACGAGTCAGATCTGTAAATGTTGTATTATTAGTTATACATACAATATTTGGTTGATTTGCTGTTTATTGTATTGAACACAAAAGGAAACAGCAGGTGATATTCAATAAACTGCTGTGATAATTAGAAGTTATGCTCTCATTGATGTTGAGCGCACAATTCTTATTATATAGAGTCAAAATTACAAAGTGGTGAGCATGAAAATAACAATGTGTATGCCAAAGCATTCTGGTTTATCTTGGATGTCCAGACTACCAATGCCCTAATTATTACCATGATAATAATTGGGGTAATCATTGTCTCCAGAGGGAAATAAAAGCAAGTTTTTTGGCAGTGCCAGATTGGGAGATTCATTATAAATTATATTACCTTGTGATGGATCTTGGATGGATAAATATCTTTCAATGTATTGATGATGTTCATATACACTTGACACTGCATTATCAGGGTAGCTAAATTGATTGATTTTTGGTTAACATCTCCCTCCTAACTTTCGCACCATGTCATGTAACTATGTCTTCTACAAAAGTGAGAACAGAAAGGGGCGTATATAAGACTTGAACTGTAGTCATAACATTTATAGTAAATCATGAAAAATAATACCTGGACATCAGAATAGATTTACAGTTCATGAGATGAGTACTACAAACTAAAGACTAAAAACTAAATAGCTAAAAACAAATTGACCATCAAAAGTAGATTGCCAGCCACAACCCAAAAAACCTACCAAGATACCGGATCCCCGGCACACCTTGTGGGCCGAATGCTTGAAATAATCCACAAGAAGGGGAAGGGAGATAACTTCTTGACTGCTCCCATAGGCATAATAAGGTGGGGGGGGGGATTTCTTTAAGTAGTGGGTAATGTCTTAATTGCATTCTTAGGTAGAAAATGTTGGCTTATTTCTTGAGAAAGGATCACGGTATCGATCCTCATTACATCACATCCTAATGGCTGTGTTCACTAAGCTTGTGAACTCATCATTTGTCCAGTAGATTCACATATTTCTTTTTAATTTGTATAATTATCGAACCCACCTTCATTACCTGGCAGTAGGGCATATGAAGGCTGACCTCTCAATATGTGCAGGGAGTTAAACAATCAAGATACCAGATCCCCAGCATACCTTGAGGGCCGGATGCTTGAAATAATCTACACGATGGGGAAGGGGATAACTTCATGACTGCGCTCTTCAGCATGATATTAGGTACAACACCCATATTTGACCAATCATGGGCCTGTTGAACTACTGCTCGAAGAGAAATAAATTACAAATTTGATCAAAAACAAGCTGAAAATGCCGAGCTATTGCAATGGTGAGTTGTAGAATACTATAGAAATATTCTCAAATGTGTAAAGAATTGAAATTCGAATAATATAATGATATAAAATCTAAAGCATAATGCATTTATAGCCTTCGATGGTGTCCATGTTGGCAATGGAAGTGTGTGGTAAATATGGGGGAAATTGTTGAGTCTCAAACCCCAAAGTTTCAGTCTCAAACCCCACAATTTGAAACCTTAAACCCCTTAATTTGACCGTTTAGTATCAAATTCTGACCCCGAGTTCCCAAATTACGATACCCAAACCCCAAAATTATCACCTAAAGCCAATAATGTGAGCCTTTAACCCCAAATTCTTGCCAACTCCTCCCCTCCCCCCCCCCCCCCCCCCCCGAATGTTAAGTATCAAGCCTCGAAATTTGAATCTCAAACCCCAAATTTTGATCCACAAACCCCATAATGTGACCCTCAAACCCCATTTTTGACTGTATAACCCTACATTGTATGCCCCCGGGACGCAATATCTGAACTCTAAAACCTAAACATGGTTCTTCTTCTAATCCTTAACCTCGTATACTACATCAGCTGGTGGTAACCCTAAATTTATTTGTACATGTTGGGCAAGTTCAGGCATGCCTTTTTCTCTTCCCTACCGGCCTCATACTAGGCGTTTATATGAGGAATCACTGGGAGCCTCTTGAACATCATTTTGGAGGCCATAGCTGTGCTCCCATTTATCAGTGATCACCTGAATTCTATATCTAAGATGCACTATTCGGAGTTACCTCCCCGCAATATAAGGAAAAGTTACTCCCAAATACCATGTTCAAATTGCATTGTAACTCTAATGATATCGCTTTGTATGTCTGTGACTCCTATGAATATGATCAGAATGGCTGAAGATCTGTAAACTGAGGTATAATCAGGTACCTAATGAGAGACCAATGTGGGAAAAAACCTGACGATATGAGTTTTGAGTGGTAGACAAAGATAGCCGGTCAGGTTGTTGACGGATCGCCTCTGAACTTCGCGTCCCGCAAGGGTACTTATTGAGGTCTTGTAGGAATATTTTCGATGAATCATGGTCAATTCTCGCGCTCCTATTAGGTACAACACCCATATTTGACCAATCATGGGCCTGTTGAACTACTACTCGAAGAAAGATAAATTACAAATTTCATCAAAAACAAGCTGAAAATGCCGAGCTATTGCATTGGTGAGTTGTAGAATACTATGGAAATACTCTCAAATGTGTAAAGAATTAAAATTCGAGAAATAAAATGATATAAAATCTAAAGGATAATGCATTTATAGCCTTTGATGGTGTCCATGTTGGCAATGGAAATGTGCAGTAAATATGGGGGAAATTGTTGAGTCTCAAACCCCAAAGTTTCAGTCTCAAACCCCACAATTCAAAACCTAAAACCCCTTAATTTGAACATTTAGTATCAAATTCTGACCCCGAGTTCCCAAATTACGATACCCAAACCCCAAAATTATCACCTAAAGCCAATAATGTGAGCCTTTAACCCCGAATTCTTGCCAACCCCTCCCCCCCCCCCCCCCCCCCGAATGTTAAGTATCAAGCCTCGAAATTTGAATCTCAAACCCCAAATTTTGATCCACAAACCCCATAATGTGACTCTCCAACCCCATTTTTGACTGTATAACCCTACATTGTATGCCCCAAGGACGCAATATCTGAACTCTAAAACCTAAACATGGTTCTTCTTCTAATCCTTAACCTTGTATACTACATCAGCTGGTGGTAACCCTAAATGTATTCGTACATGTTGGGCAAGTTCAGGCATGCCTTTTTCTCTTCCCTACCGGCCTCATACTAGGCGTTTATATGATGAATCACTGGGAGCCTCTTGAACATCATTTAGGATGCCATAGCTGCACTCCCATTTATCAGTGATCACCTGAATTCTATATCTAAGGTGCACTATTCGGAGTTATCTCCCCGTGATACAAGGAAAAGTTACTCCCAAATACCATGTTCAAATCGCATTGTAACTCTAATGATATCGCTTTGAATGTCTGGGACTCCTATGAATATGATCAGAATGGCTGAAGATATGTAAACTGAGGTATAAACAGGTACCTAATGAGAGACCAATGTGGGAAAAAACTTGACGATATGAGTTTTGAGTGGTAGACAAAGATAGCCGGTCAGGTTGTTGACGGATCGCCTCTGAACTTCGCGTCCCGCAAAGGTACTTATTGAGGTCTTGTAGGAATGTTTCTGATGAATCATAGTCAATTCTCGTGCTCCTATTAGGTACAACACCCATATTTGACCAATCATGGGCCTGTTAAACCACTGCTTGAAGAGAAATAAATTACGAATTTGATCAAAAACAAGCTGGAAATGCCGAGCTATTGCATTGGTGAGTTGTAGAATACTATGGAAATATTCTCAAATGTATAAAGGATTGAAATTCGAAAAATAAAATGATATAAAATCTAAAGGATAATGCATTTATAGCCTTCGATGGTGTCCATGTTGACAATGGAAATGTGCAGTAAAAAAGGGGGAAATTTCTTTTGGTGCTCTTTCCAGGCCTGTAAAAAAGTTTGCAATGATATATATAAGGATTTGACAGAAATGACATATATTAATATACAGGTTTTGAGCTACATTTTGAGTGGTTATTCATGGTGAGTATCACGTTTTGAAGCAAGCTTTTGTAGCTAGCAAGACAGCATGATTCATATATAACACAATGGGGAAATAAATAGAGGTATTGTACCTCAGGGGTAATTTTTTGACTGCTCTCGTAGACAGTGGTATGTGGAAATAACTTCTAGACAACACTCATACTAAGGGGAAAGCATCTCAACTAAACTACGGACATGGCGTTGAAAATAGGTTCACGTTACATATGACAATGGCTTTGGACAGAAAGAATATGAATGTCATCATGTGTCCCGCAGGTTTAACTGTATAATTGCTTCTCAATTGGTATTGATGTACAAAACTTACCGTTTCATTCGGATACCTGGAAGTATGGCAGTAAGAAGGGCTGACCAATCAATCTGTGCCAGTGCTGACCTGAATAAATGCATTATATTTTATTATTTTAGATTAAAAGAAAACCAACATCTGAACAAGCAAAAGAAGCACAGTAATATGGAGTCAGCAGTAATTTCTGATTTGACACTGGTGTGCTAAAAATCCTATCAAGATATGTTTGGGAGCATAAATACAAGAGCCTAAAAGACCTAGTGCGCAAAAGGTAACAAATATACAAAATATACAAAATATCATTTCTGCTCTATTCAGCTTCAATTGTTGGGCCATCATAGATCAGTTTGTAGCATTAAAGATACATTCATTAGTCTATCAGGCCGGTGGATTGGTGAACTAAATTTTAATATGTTAAGAGTTACCAAAACTTTTAAAGCGTGAACGAAAGTACCAAAAATAAATTACAGACCTTTATTGACACATAAAATATTGAGTCCGACATGGCTCCTTGCTTTTCAACTGCTAGGATGGCTGGGGCTTTTAGCCACCTCTTCTGCGATATTTAATCTCCATTCCATTGCGAGTAACTGCAAATCATCACCATAACTGTAAAATAAGCCCAGACATGTAAGAAAACGATGTCGTGTTCATGAATATTAATCAACAGAGAACCTTCATACGGGATATCAGAATGTTTTACTCAGCTAATTTGCTGTATCGCGATCCTCCATTTTGAGATCTCAAACCACATAAATTCCCATCTTCATCACACCTTTCAATAATTGGGGTTTGGGTAGGGTAAGGGGCACCTCCTGGTCATATCACACCACTGGTTCTCACAGTGACACCATCTGATGACAGGATTCACCAGCGAATCAACAGACCATGTTCCTCATGCAATCCCAGTGAACCCGTTTATACAAACAGTATTATTGAGGTGGGAGTGATGATGAATAAGATCTACACTCCATTTAGAAAGGGTGGTGTCTGAATGTGTTGCCAACTTGAAATACAATTTATAATTTAGGTTGAGGGGATCAATCAGGACCTCAGGTGTTAGAGAGAACATGGTATGTTTATTTAAGATGTGATGAGGAAAGGACTATATCTGTGAGAGACAGCATAAGGTTTGATCATTGTCCGTTCAATAGTGATTTAGTTATTATATTAATGTCGTACAAGGCTGAACATATGGAAAATTATCAAGTTTATTCTCATACTATATAAAATTCTTGCTGATACAGAAGAATATTTCCCTTGATAAATAAGCTTAAAGGGGTACTTTGGTTCAGATGCAGCTTTGATTACAGATGCGTCCTAGTCATCAATATGGGGATTAACTTCCTTGAGAAATATATTGTCGACTTTAAAAAATAGTATGTGACTTACTTCTACCAACATATTACCAATGAACTCCCTCATTATTATTACGCTACTGATCCATGTCAACAAAACAGTATACGTGTTGGGGCCAAATTGGAGCACATTATTTCAAAGGGCAAAAGGTGTTGTCAGACAGCCTGGCTGTGACATAATAATATTCTTTCTATGAAAGCAGAAACCCACAGCTTGCAATGGTATTAAAGTTCATTATCATACCAAAATATACAGGGTCATCACCAGAGTTCTCACTCACTGAGCTGTCATATGATCGGAGTTTGTCTAAAATAAAAAACCTGACTGTAAGGCACATATTTTCCTGCACGTCAACAAGGACTGAATCAACATATAGACATACGAGGCCTACTAAAGTCATCATAGTGTCTCAAAATCTCCTCGAGGGAGATGGATCCACTATGGTTAGATTAAGATCTTATCATCTGACATAATCACATGCAGCTTTGCACTTATATCACATACAACAGAGTAACTTTCTGAAATTGAATTTACCTCAATTTGGTTGAACAGTAATCACACTTCACTCTCACTTTTTCCATTCCTGGCCTTTCGATGTGAATCTTTCCCAAGTTCTGGGCTACAAAAAGAAAGACATCAAAAAATCCTTATTTCTGTAGATTGAGCAATTTGGCTAGGTTATGATAACACACATAATTAGGACATCAGATTACTTGTTTAACTGTCATCAGAACTGACTCAACAACCTTCAGCTGCATAGCTTCACACTGAACTCTAGTCACCCATCTGATAAAAGAAGGGAGGGGGGATAACTCTATTAAGGTAAATAGGACTGAGGACCCTCCTAAACTAGACCAGAGTACCACTGTATCTCTCGGCGATTACACCTAATAGCGTGGAGGTGTTAAGTCCCCAAACCAAAAGTTGTCGCTTCGTTCTGGCTAGCCTAGTGAACCTTCCAGTGATAAAAGGATCATGAGGGGGGTTGCAACAGCACCCTAAACTTAAATAGGAGGGTGTCAGCGCAGGTGTGCCCCTGTGATACGAGGTATGGATTAGCCACGTATCACAGTGAAATTCTCTCATCGACAAATACTCCTTCTGACTCTCTACTGGGCACTCTCTCTCTCTCTCCCTCCCTCTCTCTCCCCCCCCTCCCTCTTCACGAAAAGCAGATGAAATATACTATTCTTATATAATCTTTGATAATCTGCACTATGCATTCACATATCAGAGTGCTCAAACTGGCATTCAAACACCAACCCCATCCCAGCTGCTGCTTTGATATTACTACTAGCGGGTAGAGTTTAACACAAAACATTTAGAAACAAAACGACAGACAAGTAAAACATACACACAATCAGGCCCGTAGTTCTAAAGGAGGCAGGGAGGCACTGCCTCCTCTAGAAAGCTAAATAGTGGCATAAAAACACTACAAATTGAATAATCCATGTTTTAATCAGCTCCTTGGGGATATCCATTTGATTATCATATGCCTCAAATTGCTTGGGAAGGAGTTTACTGGTGTTGCTTTTGACTCGCCTCAGACATTTCTAATTAATTGTCAGCACACCTCACAAGCATCTGGGAATTTGCAAATATTTAAAAGCACCTTCTGCATTGTTGTGTGATCAAAAGGGTTAGATTATTGTGTGTATTATATTTCAAACATGAGCGCTTATCCCCCCACCCACTGGATTGCCGCCGCAATGGTGTTTAGGGCCTAAGACTACCACCTCCTAATCATAGTATTCACTCTTACCTTGTAGGTTGTGATAACCAAGAGGTAAAGAAGAGGTTTAGAAGGGTTCATGTTTTCCATCTTTACTGCGTCATAACCAAACAGGCGATGTGAGCCCTTTATAGGGTATTTAAAATGAATATTGGACTAGAAACAACAACACTGACAATCATTTGTTTTTACCGAATTTACATATCAGATGAATCATCAAACAGGCTTTGTTTTATCAAGAATTGACAATATATAGTTTCAGTTTTAAGACTGCTTGAAAAAAGTCAAGGACTAGGGGATGGTTACTACTTGTCAAGTAAATTCCATGTTTATCGGGATGAATTTTTGGAGCAGCAAACTGAGAGGGAAGGCAAGCATTATGTTTTCAGAAACCAAAACAACATGCGCTGGATTCAATTACAATTTAATGGGGTTTCTTACGTATCGAAGCATTGAATTTACAACATGTGGGTTGTATTGGTATTGTAAGTAACAATAAAATACAATATTATATACAAGTAAGAGGTGAACATTCGCTTAACCAATGATGGCACTTCATCAGTGTGAATATTGTCAGCTAAACAGCAAAAGTAGGCAACATCCATTGGCCATAGAGTGAGTGTCAATTATCTAGAATGTCATTAGGCATTGTCTGTAGCTTCTGTACTGGACAGCAACGGGCTAGACGCGGCTTGTGTCCCAAACTCCTCTTTTTCAGCTGTATCACCCAGCTCCTTGTAGCGAATTAGAGATTCATCCACCACTCTCTGAGTATCCAGATCGACGGAATCTTCTGCCTCTGACAATGCACCAGTCTTGTTAGAACCGTTATTGTCCGAATGATTCACAGTCTTCACACAAGCCTCCGATGTTTCAGGAGGACCACTTTGCTCTCCATCGTTGGTTCTGCCTACTGCAGTTTCCATATCAATATCATTTTTACAATGATCATCAAAAGTCGGTTGTTCTTTGTGGCCTTCTGAGCTTTCTTGTTCCAAATTATCTGCCCTGTCGCTCTCATTTGTATTATTGGCATCAAGCTCATTCTCAGTATCTTCATTAGAGTCTAGTTCATCACCAACATCTTCGCTTATAACAATAAAATCATCCTGTCCAGCCTCAAATACATCCTTCATATCTGTATCTCCAGTAGTATCAGCAGCTGGGCGATCATCATTGTTTGTCTCATCTGTAACTGATGGGTAGTTCTGGTCATCTAAATCCTCCCAGTCGTCTTCTTCACCTGCAACTTCTTCACTTGCTCTGTTGTCCATCTCTTCTTCATTCACAACCAAGTGCTGGCCCTCTTTGTCCTCTTCATTGATTCCCTCATCTTTTGGTTCTTCCTTTTGACCCTTGATTGGTTCTTCATCTACTTCTTTTTGACTCTTGATGGTTTGTATATCTGCTACTTTTTCCTGATTGGATGATTCATTGCCACCTTCAATTAGTGTTATCATATCTGTAGGAGCAGCTTTGCTTTCTATGACATCTCCACTCTCAGTTTCCACTGGACTGGGCCCTGCTGTTGCAGAAGGTCTGTTTGTAGATGCTTTACCGGATTGTTGCTGATTTATCCCGTTGCCTCTTTCGCTTCTATGAACTCTTTGTGGCAGAACTGGATGCTCACTGTCTGCAGTACAGGATTTATCTTTTTTATTCATCAACTTTTTCATTAGTGCTTTGCGCTTGTTCCGCATGCCATAAAGAAGAAGATTGAATGAAGCCACCTCTTTCTGCAGTCTTGTCATTGGAGCTACTTTCTCATGTCCAGGTTTCCACACAGTTGGGGCAATGAACTCGACGGAAGGGATTTTTCCATCACTTAGCTCAAGAGGAGTGAAATAGGGGTACCCTGGATGACCAGGCTGAGTGTCTTCAGACCAAGGGTTAATGTCACTAGTCTTTAGCCTGGTGTAGTTATACCCTGATGATTCGTTGAGCATTAAGATGTAGGTACTAAATTCATTACCCTTCTTGGAATGCTTCTCTGGTATGGTCTCAGTTGTTAAATGATCTTCATCCTTCCAAAAAGATGTCAACAAATATTGTATATCAAATTTTGGCATGTGCATGGAACTATTACTCAGCAATTTCTTTGGCCGTGGAAGAATGAGGGCTTTGGCTCGTCTTCCAGTTATGTTTTTATCATGTATCCAAAAAGTTTCATTTGGTTGCTTTTGAGGATTGGGTTGGATAAGGGTCTGGGAAGGGATATCGGTAAGGGAAGGGATATGGGTATGTGAGGAGATATGGGAAGTATTTGGTTCCAGGGGAAAGTCTAGTAAGGGTCTTGGACGTAGCTGTTTTTGCCCTTGCATATAGCCATGACTCAAATTAATCCCTGGCTCTTGGTAGTTGCCTGGAGCTGTTTGCATCAGAGGCTTAATGAGAGGTTGCCGGCTGTGTTCAAAGACTGGTAGATGTGGTGTTGCATCCATAAACTGATTTCCGAAGCTTTGAGATCTGCCTTGGTTGAAAGCTTCATCCCTTTTACTATCATCAGCTCCTTGGGCCGGCAATTTGCCAGATTTTCCCCGCTTTTTGCCTCTTCTGGTGGCACCTGGCCCACTGGGATCAGAAAAGGTTTGGTATTTTGGGCCTTGGAACTTTGTTGCATTCTGGGTTGGATAATTCTTATTGGGTTGGATATCTTTTAGTTGTCGGGGATGCATCTGCGTTTTTGAGGGTTCAGATGGCCTGGCGAGCAAAGTTGGCAGCTGCTGTTTTGGGTCTTCAAACCTTTCCTGACGATTGAATCTGCCTGCTACCTCCTGGTCAGCACCACATCTGTCATCTGAGTACCCCGAACGAGAGTCCATATGTGAATAGTAAGACCGAGTTTCTTCTTTCTTCTTCACATCTCCTGTGCTCAGTGCATCGTCTCCCAAATTATCAGCAATAAACTTCAGCATTCCCATAGCCAGTTTCTTCTGAACATCTCCACTCTTGCTTCCAAGTTTCTCCATGAGGACATCCTCAACGCGACTTCGCTTTGGTTGAGAACGCTCTCTCTCATAACCCAAGGGTCTTTTAGCAGTTGATACTGCTGCGCTTCCTTGTGCGAACTGGTCATCTTGACGCTTACCATAGTCAAACAGGGTCCCTCCAAAGGGCCTTGAGTCTTGTGAGCTGGGGGGTTCATCAGAGAGGTACCGATGTGACATGAGTTGTGAGCTTTGTTGGGACACGCGGATATCCTGAATGTATTGCCTGAGTTCAATCTTCCAGTCCACTATCACCGAGGGCCCAGGATTTATACCATCTTCTAGCAAATTATGCGTCAGCAGTTCCCTTTCACCATTATATGAGTAGAAGACCTAAAATTAATCATAACAAATGATTTGTGGTTGATCTTTCCATACTTCTAGGCAAAACTATATGGCGCCAAATGCAGTGATGCAATGAAATTATACCACGATCATTTTTTTCAGTAATGTTCTTTTTGTCTCAACCACATGCCATTATGCATTTTTGATTTGATTAGCTGTAACGTCTCAATGGATCAGATTCAGAGGACTAAAAACATCAACCTAACCAAATTTCTTCTTGGCATTTGCTCAATTAAGCTGCCTTAGAAATGGCCAATGAATAGCTTAAGCGACAATTCACTGATGATCAACGACCTAAGGTCTTGTCAAAGTCGTTGTTGTAGAGATTTGGAACGATAAGATAGATGGCCTTACAACAGATTTCAGTGCATCAATAGATGTGCTCCTATGTCTGAAGATCTTCTAGCTATCTTCAAGCACTGTTGTCAGTGTTGCACATTGTAGCAACTCCCTCCCCTCAACGTTACTGCCCTGGTACTGTGTGCCAGATAATACACAGCCTGGTAAGCTGATAGCTTAGATTATGCTGTCTAAGGGCATAACAACATTCAATTTGATCTGGTCAAATTGCTTTGGATAAGTCAATACCAGACTGTACCGGCTCATATAAGTGCTACATGGCAGTTGTGCCTATGCTGGCAAGATTGATCTTTTAGTTGAAGATCATTAAGCTTACCTTCCGTATAAGGAAACAGTCTGTGAGGCCATTTCTCTTGTTGAATGTATGACAGAGGTCCATGAACCTCTCACACATATTGTACAAGAGCTCTTGCTCTTCCATCAGACCCTTTGAAAGCCCAAACCTGGATAAATAAAATTTGACACCTGCAGAGATTTGTCTCGTCAACTTGAGAGTTGGAGATATGGGGGGATCTTATGTCCCATATCAAAGGACTTCTTTTTCTAGTTAGCTAGACAGAAAGTTATTTTGCTTGGCGCAAATCATAACTTTAAATCTAGTTTGCTCTGGTTCTGCTTTGCCAGTGCCGTCTTTTTCAAGTGTCAGAATGGGTTCGAGCCTCAAAATGGCGGTCAGCCATTCCCAACTGAATCTTACCATTCAATTGAAAGGTCATAGTTCGACAGCAGTACAACCACAGCCCTACCGTTTACTGTTGAGGTTCTCACCTCTACATTGACCGCCATTTTCATGGCCTTCACAAACTGTAACTCAACATTTGTAGGTGAAGCCGAATGGATCAAGAGAATCCATTTGCTTTGTAAATGAACTATCATATCCACACATGTGTGAGGATAGATGATATGTGATGCTTATCGCCCAAGATATCAGTGGGTATCAAGGGTGCCTTCTTGGACCCAAGTGATCACCAATTTGCATCACGATAACGTGATATGATACAGAGCGGTGGGACAAAAGAAAGCGCAGCTGACTTGGTATTTGCTGATTACGACTGATCGATGCCATGTTTTACCAGTTTCAACTGAACAGTGTGACCATAGCGTTTGGTAGCCTATCTTGACAAGCGTTGTTGTGGCGTAGGGCGTGGCGTAGGGACAAAGCTCTTGTGAGCGAGCAGGAAGCCTAGTTGTCCCCTCTCAAAATCATAGAAAACCCTGTTCAATCCTGGGATAATTTGGACCGGAAAATGGAAATCCCAATATTTATGAGATATGGCAGTTATGCCCTCGGGAAGACAACTCATTTTTCCTATATAAATTGATTGGTGGTATCCACCCGATTTCAAGAGGGACAAATCGGCCTCTTAAAAGCTTGTTCGCCAGAGTTGACAAGCTTTGCCCCCCAACCAACAACAAAGCTTGTCAAGAGAGGCTGAGGATACTGATTAATCCGGCACTGCATCTGTATCTACCAGTTCTTTGCTGAATCGGAAATGACCAATTGCTATTGCTGAAGTTAAGGAACTTATGAACCACCTCATTTTAGTGTGGAATGAATTGAATGTTTGGGATTTCCAAAGAAAATTCAACAATGAATATAGCGGCGTAATGGCTGCAATATTGTGATGTAAACTTTTGGCAAATAAACCAAGTTGACAGTTTTGGAAAAGCAATCTTGCCGATGTGCAGACAATTCATCATATTGCGCATGTTGAGTTTACCAATCTTGTATAGTATAGCTGTATAACATAATATAGTATACAACTGCTCCCAGTGTCATGGAAAAGCATCAACATTGTTCAGCTGCTTGTGGAGGGCAGTTTTGGTTTATTCGATATACCAAATATCACCCTGTCTGCCTGATAGCATTCAGATAAACTTTGCTTCCCACATTTGTGGTCCATATGTGTGGTTGCGGTAGCATGGAGCTTGACGGGCGGCTTTGTGACCTAAGTTTGTCAAAATTGGTTCATTTCATGAGGGTGCTCTGCAGTGGGCCATTCCTATAGGCTGCGTGTGAATCGACAAATTTTCCTAGCTAGAATGGTAAGCCCAAAGAGAGGGATGACTGAGCAGTTCAATATCTAGGAATTGACTGATTAAGTGGAAATTAATCCCGGAGTCGGTCCTTATATTGCATAATTAAAATAGCTCATCAAAAGAGGACAATGGGACAAGATTGAGTACTTATAGACACCCAAATACTTACTGCATCATGTTGTTGATATCCCAGCCCTGACTTTGATGATACTTAGATAGTGATATTGGATATGTGGTTGTCCAGACTATCTTCGCACCGTATCGCCGTAACTTCTGAATGGCGCTATCCATCTTCCGTTCGAGCATGTGCAGAGAAGACTGTTGGGGCTTCAGCACATCTAAGAATATCAAGTTTTAAACTGCCATAACACACTCAACTGACTCCCAACTCATGCGGAACAATCTAAGAGTCTCCACTCATGTCATAAAATTCTATGATTCACTTTTCACAAGCTTTTCACACAGACTTCGCCTTTCAAAATCCTTCAATCTGACTAGTGACTGAGGAGAGTTCCAATATTTATCCAATGATGGGATCTCATAGTTAACAGTCCCCAATAGATATTCTATTGAATATAAGCATTGGACCAGGGAGTTTGGGACTGAGTTGAGTAAATATCCGTAATTAAGAGTTGTCTTCCCAATGTCAATGAGCACACAACTCCCAGTTACAAATTTTCACACCTACATTGATGAAATTATTGGTATGCCAATATTTTTACGGTGCATACTTGATCAACATATAAATTGCATGTAGAAGTAATTCGGTTTCGCCTTCATTATTATCTCAATAGGTACCTTCAGTGACCTAGCATTGGCTCTCTTTTCCGATCAAGTATCCAATCATATCAAAGCTAACACATTGACTAGACGAATCTTTACCTGCCTGTTAGAAACTTACATTTATTGTTGCACATAGTTTTTTGTATCATATCAGTAATTCCGAGCACACAGAATACATAAACCTCAGCTTCTCCATGACTGATGTCATAATACATAGCTACCTTATCTAGAGACTTCTCCACTAATCTGTAATCAAAATTATTGGCTGTTTTATTTGATTCAAAGGTAGGCAAAGACGGCAGAGGCTGTATATATATACAAAGTGAATGTTGAGTCATTTATTTATATATATATATATATATATATATATATACCTCAACATCCACTTAGTGAAGATGATAAATAGGCTAAGAGTTTTTGTAGTTATAGGAATAACTCACGATTTGATGAAATCTATACAATGGACACAACTGGTGCATAGCATGGGGGCAAGGACCCAAGGAGAGGAACATTCTCCAAGGTCAAAAAGGCTATGAAAATCTGCATTTGAAGGTTTTCTTTCTCACAAACAAAAGTTTTAATCCCTGTACCATTAATGCATAAACTAATTCATGAGAAATACCGTTTTTGAGCCCCTGTTCAGGATATATGACTAAGCAAGGTGTTCAAAGTCGGACAGTACGTGGAATACTGATAATATCTACTCACTCATCGATACCTCCATCTGATATGATGATAGTATCATCAAATTCTTTAGGGTCGAGATAGGAGCCATAAAAGTTTGCTGCCAGTACAACCTTCCTGTTCCACGACATGATACCAGGCTAGATCAGCACTTCAGCTGCAATCCACAAAAGAAAATGAAAAACATCATGAATGGCGATTCAAACCGAGTGTGTAAATGCGAGCAAAAGATATCTTCATAAGAGTGTCACAGCTGAACATTGGATTTCTTCATAATATACGTAATGTCGGGGGCTGGAGGAGGAGGCACAGTATCATATAGTCCATACAGCGGCATCACTTGTGCAGCAACTACATATATGTTACCTAATCAACATTAAATACCGGGGTATTTATACTATAAACTAGCGGATTTTCAGGCTCTGACGTTGGCTTACACAGTCACAAGCCAACATCATTGATTAATGCATATTATTTTTATCAAATACATTCACAATAGAAAGTGCCTGAGTTGGGTATGAATTGGAGTGACTTCAAGATACAATGAAGATCAGCCAGTCTTTCACAGCTAAAGGGTGGCTAATCCTATGTAGCAAATTTCATGGATGAGCTACAATGAAAACAGTACAGTAATTTTTAGCCTGACTTTGTGTGTCTTGTACAGGTCAGTCATCCATAGACTGGCTTAATCCTAGAAATGTTTGGGACCTATGCAAATGTAGCAAACCTTGATCAACCATTCAACCAATCTCTAATTGATAATTTCTCAATATAGAATACATTGTCATGAGCATCGAGGAACATAATTGAATGACACTGAACCGACAAAACGACAGTAGTAGCGATAATGATTTTACTTTGATGCTTTTTAATACTATTTTCAACAATAGCGTCAGATTAAATTGATACTTAATGTATTACAATTTCCAAACTCAAAACCTTCTTCAAGGTATCAACAAACTATCATGAACTGGAAATGAGAAAATACAACTGCTACTAGACAACTTAATGTATTGTAAGATGTACATTGTCTCCTGCCCGGCTTCATTACCAGGCTAAGTTTCTTATCAAGTCTAAGGCTCTGATATATATGCAAGTTTAACATCATTTTCCAGACACTTACTTTATCCTAGTTGGAAAACTTTAGGCAATGGGCACAAACTTATTTCTCAAAATTTCCATTGTAATCAGCACAAAAAGAACCAGTGTCAATACCCATTCTCTAAATGAACTTGCACATAAAGCTGGACTTCTAATCAAAATGTATACCTTTACATTCAATAAAATCGATATTCACGGCAAACAGGAATGCAAGTGAATCCCACAGGCCTATGTCATATGCCGATTTGAAACTCCAACAGATATCAATTCACACACTTTCGCCCCATCAAGCTATACACATGTAAGGCCTATGCAAACCACTGTTTTGAACTGGCAATGTTTCAAATGGAGCAATCATAAAAGGCCATAGCGCCACTAGGTATATCATTTCCCATACTTCAAACTAGAGTTCAGATTTCTGGTAGTAAGCCCTATGTAAGGCTGTTTTATGCAACGGATCCCTGTATCTAATTGGTTTACAAACTTTAAACCCAGTTCAGTTATACGGTTGTCTGCAATTGTATTCAATGGTGATTTCATCCGATGGCTGTCGTGAGACATGTGATTGTGTAATCATTGTGAAGCCTATAAAAATTACACTAGACAAAGGTTGAAAGAACTATACAAAAACCTTAGCCTGCCTTGACAAGCTTTGTTGTGAGGGGGGGGGGGGGCAGAAAGGGTGTTAATATGCCGAGTTGTTCCCTGTTGAAAGCAGGTAAAAAACTTACAATCCTGAGATTTTAAAAGAGTGGTCCTCCCATTTCAACTGGGGAACAACTCTCAATATCGGTATTTCCGTTTCCAAATCCAATTTATCTCAGGATTTATTACAAGTAGTTTCCTATCCGAATTCAAGATAGGACAACTCAGCCTCTCGACAACTCGTTCTCAGAAGTAGTAACTTTGTTTCTTTCCCCCCCCCCACTCCGCATCTGAGCTTGCCAACACTACAACAATTTATACTGTACTGAATGGGCAGGTGCTGTATGGGACTTTTCTTACAGCACCAAAGGTCGCATGACATTTGCCAATGTCCAGTGGTTATTACTGAACATTGGCAAAGTTGAGGCACGTAAGTCCTCGGGGCCAAGCACGGGCCCCTGGGACTTACATGTCTTTACTTTGCCAATGTCCAGTATCAACGACCCAAAAAACACCAAACAGGGTAAGACACAAAAAAGAAATTTTTACTACCTACCTTGAAATCTCTCACACTAACTCACACCTCCTTCCTCTTTCATTTGCTTCAAGTTTGAAGGTTCTAGCACAAAAATAGCTGACTTTATGGACCAGAGGAAAAAGATGTTAACAAAAACCTGAGTAGGCTGAAATGGCTGCATAATAAATGAGTATTGACATCCCCACATGATCATTGTACTTTTTTATTCCACTAAATTGGTTCTTTTTACACTCATATGATTTCTAAATTATGTTCATTAATTGTTAAGCTTCCAATAAACTATGTTTGTGCTAGAACCTTGAAACCTGAAGCAAATGAAAGAGGAAGGAGGTGTGAGTTAGTGTGAGAGATTTCAAAGTAGGTTGTAAAAAATTTCTTTTTTTTGTGTCTTACCCTGTTTGGTGTTTTTTGGGTGGTTGATACTGGACATTGGCAAAGTAAAGACATGTAAGTCCCATGAGGCCAAGGTGTACTTGGGGTGGTTGGTAAGGGACATTGGCAAAGTAAATGCATGTTAGTCCCAGGGGCCCATGCCACACACACGCTGCATGACATACATGAGAAATACTGAGTAGGTTCTTCTCTATATGCCTGCCATCTGATGACAAAGAGAGAACTGTAAAACCACTGACTGTGACTGTTGATGTTGTGTTCTGTGAATACTAGGCTTTTTAGCCTGCTTTTTTTACAGAAAAGGTCAAGTTCTATTTGGGCAGTAGCTTGTTTTATGGAGGAATCACACTAGACCTTATCGTTGTAAAACCCATGTTGCATGCTAAGACATATATTAGGTGCTGAGCTCAATCCAACACAGATGTGTGGCAGGTGCTGTATGAGACATGGGTTGTACAACGATAAGGTCTAGTGTGATTCCTCCATAAAACAAGCTACTGCCCATATAGAACTTGACCTTTTCTGTAAAAAAAAGCAGGCTAAAAAGCCTAGTAGTCACAGAAGACAACATCAACAGTCACAGTCCGTGGTTTTCAGTTCTCTCTTTGTCCTCAGATGGCAGGCATATAGAGGAGAACCTACTCAGTATTTCTCACTGGCTTGCAAGCTTAAATCTCAAATGATATTCAGTCCACATCTGAACTATAATTGCAATGTACAATCAGATTATTCTTTTGGTGCAAGGCAATTTCTATCCACCACTCTGATTCAAATCACACAAGAAAATCAGTACTCTCTGACTGGTCAGGCATCAGAAAATTCCTTGGATATTTAAAAAAAAAAGTACAATACCAAGCCCACTCTTGGTCTCAGCACATAGTATAATGATACATCCCTGAGGATTCATTGGTCCCCTGGCAATTGGGAATGCTAACATTATTTCTTCTTTTTTTTTCACAAAATTCTCAGACAGGAACCCACTGTGATGAGATTTAGACGCGTTTTGGTAGATTACTGACAAAGATTTCGCTCGTTCCATAACATTGGGGCTATATGAATCTCACTTTGCAACCGGATATCATGTATGCCTATATCAAGAAACAAATTTTGTTGCTAGTAAGAATAGGACTTATGAACTCTTAGATAGGACCTACATATGTGAATATCAATTGTTAATAAACAAAGTAGATAAGACTCTAGGTTGTATGTTGTAAATATATTAGGATTCTTCAAATAAAGGGAAGGTAAGTTCACAAATCACGAAAATTACTACATATATATATATAGTTTCAAGTCTAGTAACTAACTAAATCTGAATTGAAATAATCCATCATCAACATGCCATAAAATCAATCCTTATATAATTCCCAAATATTACAAAGTTTGTGTTGCAGGAGAGTTGATTGATTATGGACATCGACATAGGATACATTCTAATATCGAGTCCACAGCCATGCCCTATCTATGTTGTTGTTAAGAAGTCATATTATTAAAAATATTACTTACTCCCATTATTATGACTATCCTTGTCATTTATACATACTTGCCAACCTGTACGCATAAAGCGTTTGTAAACGCTTATTTGACACTAATTGAGTTTTAAACGCAAAACGCTAGTTGTACTCATTTATGGTTTTCCAAACGCCTGTTCATCTAATTAGGCAATCAAAAACGCATCTTTTATCTTAAGTGTTTACTTGGTTGTCATGGTTAAATAATAGTCTAAAAATCTGGTATTGGCTGCAGAAAACAATGATGTTGATTTACAGTTGACTTTTTACCTGTCCAAGTTTTGCATGAGCCAAATTGCAACTTTTCTTCAATGAGACACAACATAACTAGTAAACCATTGTAGAATATGGTGGTTCTGCCAACTTCAACTTTTCTTTAATCAGAGTAACAAAGTTGTCTACCTCCTTGTTGGGGTGAGATAACTCAGATCTCCTGCCCCAGTGTTTCAAGGGCAAACCTCGGAGGATGGGCAAACAGGGTTTCAAATAGCCTGTCTTGTCCAGACAGGCTAGGTTACAAACAACTTCTCATTTATTATTAGCAGATTGCACCTTACAATGCAAAGGGAAAAAGACTAATGTTGAGTGATCTGCACTCCTATGCTACTAAGGACTACTTACTGTGATAATAGCATTTTTCGCGCGTAGCACGAAAAAATTTTTGGGGCGTTTTCTGGTCATTTGAGGCACCCTGGAGTTTTGTACTCATTTTTAAGCATTTTGCAAATTTTTGTACTCATTTTGGAAAAATTAGGTTGGCAAGTCTGTTTATATCATTTATATCCCATTATTATTATGGAATTACACACCTGTTCTGGGTTTATGAATTAAGCCTAGTAGACTGTCTTAGTACACATCTCAATATTGTGCCGGACAACATCTCATGACTGCCTCACAATATTATGTCTTATGAGTCTTCATACACCCATCTTTAGCGACTGGTCCAAGTGTCCTTTCAAAACTTATAAAAAAAATTCTAATGAATCAATAGCAGTAAAGGGAGGGAATACAATATGAAGATTCTTTAGAATATCGAGTCAAGTACTTAACCAAATGAACTTAAAAACCATAGGGTTCAGGGCCTTGCAGTTGTACCTAAGTTGTCCTAAGCCCGTTGGTTCAAAAATAACATAATCTTCAAAAACAAATTTGTAATTTAATAAATGTTCATGACTATGTATGACTCTTTGTCTTGCATGCACTGTCAGTGTGTTATTGGTACACTTTGCTGGCTGTCAAATGATATTGCAATAAACAAATGCATTGATGTGTTCTGTAGTTTAGCCTACTCATAATGTATTGCTCTCTTGTTGCTACATCACTATTTTATGCAACAGTACAACTACCAGATAACTGAGCTCATATTTATGAACGCCAGGTGCCCAACCTGTAGCATAACCCCAGTTTTTCAAGTGAAACAAACTTGACCTAACTATGCATTAAAATAGTGATTTTTTATTATAGAATTTATGACATCACAGACAGACAACAATGGATTCTCCTACAACAGACCTATTCATGCACAGGTTCAAAGAACTGAAGAAAAGGAAACCAGCACCAGACTTGAGTGAAGTTATCGATTTCTACACCGGGGCGAATGTACATGACAAGGTGAGAACTGGTATTGTAGGAATTTCAATTTCATTTGTCTGTTTTATCCTCAACTGTTGATGAGGACAATCTCTCTCGTTATTTTGTCTTCACCACACCTAGACCTCAAGTGACATGTGGTGAACAGGTCATCACATGATATAATATCTTAAGATCGTTGTGCATTGAAGTGCGAATCATCACTGTCCTGTTGCAGGCAGGCAGGATTCTATCACAACATAGGTATTACTCAATGCCTAAGCAAACAAAATGATAACTTACCTTTTGAATGTGACTTCTTTATGTACTATAAATGATGTTACTCTGTTATGCTAAAAGTTTATTTTTTAAATTATAATGCAAAAAGTACTTGAAGTGTATAAGGTTTTGAATTTTAGTTGTGGCACAGTAACCCCACCAAAGTCAATGTTGTCAGAATCTGTATCAACAATTTCAGGGTCTATCTGGTAGATACAAATTGAGAACCAATTGAACTATCTCTTACTACAACTTCTTCTTGTGCAGGCTCATCAAGTTGAACCAGTAGACGGTGGATCAGCACACAGCTCAAATACCACAGAACTGATACCTGTGGAGAAATTGCAGATCTATGAGTTAAACTCTGTACCTGGTAAGTCAGCATCCTCCCAACATCTCTCGGGTTTCAAATGACTTATTACTTCTCCAGCACCAGCTCATGTACAACTAGGATGATACTGTAGAATTAATTTGGTAGCCAGTATCATATAACTATAACTGGCCTATATTTTGACTCAGTATCCCCCCCCCCAGATTTTTGGCCACTCAATACTTATACACTTACCGATCTTTGATGCCGGCTGACGACTCATATTCGTAACACCAAATTTGTAATCTGAAACATAGAAAAATGACTCTACAACAACTAAGTAGTATAGTTGTCAACCATATGGGGTCTCGAGTCTTGGGTTTTCAGTTAGTGTTTAGGACTACCCAAAGACCAATCCATTGTCACCCAGGTACAGATAAAGTTGTGTCAGATTTGCATGGTAAAAAACTGCAAAGCTCTACTTGGCATGCATTATCGATGGTTGAGAGAGTGTCTCATATAAGAAGTGAATAAATAAGAGTCACCTTCCCTTGTGGGAGACACTCTTTCCACCGTCAATAATTCATGCCAAGTAGAGCACTGAATTTTTTTACCATGCAAATCATAAGAAACTGGTCTTTTTGTAGCCTTCAAAAAGTAGCTGTTTCCATAATGATCATGATCTATTTTGTAGGAGCTCTCTTTCTCTGTAACCCTTTCACAGCTGACTTCAGACGTTATCTGATAGCCCGCTGTCTCTCTGATTATCCACTCAAACCAAATATCACAAATCTGGATGCTGCCGGTAGAAAATTTGACGATTTATGGCAAAGCGCAAATTGCCCAACAACAGATAGTGAGACTGCAATGTAAGTGATTTTTTCAGTATGTAAATTATATCTGTTGTCAGATTTACACAGGGGGCGACAAGTTTCGGAGACTTCAGGAAATTATCTTAGATAGCTTTAAATTAATGATGAGTCGGAGTGAACGGGTTCTAATTTTTATGACTATTTTGTATTGAAGAGCACAGAAAGAATTGAGAAAATTGCGATGGACAACACTTGGATATCATTACGATTGGACTAAAAAGGTAAAGTTTTTGCCGAATCATAGATGTTTTTCAATTTTAACTAGAATAGATGGAGTAAGATTAGACCTAGTCCCAGCCGCCATATTTGACACCTGTTGCCAATGAAATTTAATCACGAGAGTAACTGCAATGTCTAAATTTTGTCAGTGGGCCCTCCAAACTTGAAATTGAATTGACGTTACAGGTTACAAGTTATGTTTGTTTTTATCTTTGAATAAATGACTGTCTGTGGACTCAAGTGTGGGACCAGCATGTTCCCCATCGTTCAGTGCTTGGTAATTATGGGTTTCCCTTTGCACCTTTGTAGATGTTAACCTGAACAAAAAAAATTTGGGCTGGGCACTGGTAATCATTGTAGGCATAATACTATATCTAGACTGGGATTCAGTCCATTAATTTGGGGTTATCTACTCAGCAAACAAAACCAAACATGAACAGAAAATTCCCCACAACAACAAACCACAATACATCAGCCAATCAAACCAAAACACAAGCACATGAATCTACTCAGAAATACGCAATGGTGATACATGAGTAGATAACTCCACAGAAGCAATATCCAACTCTACCCATAATCCAGACAAGATACCATTTTTGGCCGGAATCCCCGGCTCTACAGTACCGGTTACTAGTACTATACAAATTTGTAGTCTCTGCAGTGAAATGTTATGTTGTTTTTAAATCTCAAAGCAGACACCGCCATGGAAATCATAACTGTATTGTATGTGGTTCCTCAGTAATATTGAATGTTTATTAGTCTACGCTACAGCTCCCCTCGAGTTCATCATGAGATACATCTTCTGACTGACAATAATTGATGCGATTACCACATATAATTAAGGAATGATTGGTAGCGGTTTATGATCCGGATATCTTTTTTTCTTCACTGATAGATATATGACAGAGATTTGCTAGGCGAGTTCCCACCCGACTTATCATACATATCAAAGTATATATTAGACACAGTACTCGGTAGTAAGGTGCGTTTTACTCCAGAGGCGGCAATAGTTAACTATTATCACCTAGACTCCGCATTATCTGGGCACACAGACCACAGTGAGTTTGATCTCACAGCTCCACTCATATCAATCAGGTTAGTGGCCATAAAATATCTGTCCATATCTGCGGTGATAAATTTGTTTTATATATTATTTGGATATCAGAGTTGTCCAACTACAAGTTCAATGGGAGCAAAACTCCATGCCTCTGATACAAAACATAAAATGATTGTTATTAGGCTGCCTACAATAAATTGACTGTCGGGCTAGATTACCTCCAAATATTTTTCTGAAAATTTTTATTGCTGTTCAGTAAAATTATTCCCCAGACCTATCCAAAAAGAAATATGCAAAAGGTACTTTATTGCAATCCGAATATCTACCTTTCTTTGTGATTGCCAAATATAACATTACTTGTCGGTTGTAAATGCTCTGTGACATAGTTTTGGAATTGAGCAATCATCTGGCTTCCATCAAGTCAGATTAAATTTTGCAGCTGAGCTATCTATTTAGACTGAAGTCATCGCCAGAGATTATTATATTAGTAATATGAAAATGTTTAGTGAGTCTCAGCATAAAATTTCAATATAAAACCGTGATCAACAAGTATCAAACTGTCAGCATTTATAACAGATTAAATATTTGACTCTGACGCAAATTTGTTTTAAAACAAAATTAATATTGAAAGGTTAAAAATATTAGGTTGTTCATTTAGGTACACAATCTGATATCTTGTTTGATTAAGTGTATGTGTGTGGCCTTGCTTGTTTGTCTTTGTACTCTAGCCAAGCTCATTGCTTAAAAGATATTTTGCATCAACCTTGTCTGCAAACTTTTACTTCAAATTAGTCGATCATGTCTTTTTCTGTATCAATAAGGTCATTGCTGTAAATTCAACTTAGTGCAACCAAGGTTTCAAACAACTTCTCATTGATGGCCATTGATTAATAGCAGATTGCACCTTCTGCATGGGGAAAAAGACAAAATATAATTCGGATGATTATTCAGCCAGAATTCTTGTGAAACATTTCTTCCATCAGGCACTCAAACTCAGCTAAAATAGAAAACCACAGAGCAGTTTCCTGTTCCTGTTATTATTTAGCCTGTGCTCTATCATCATTACAGCAATGTCTTGGAACCTCCCCTAAACTGAAGTGTTACCCTGCTTAGAGTCAGCAACTACTTTGAGTTTTGCATCGCGTAATGCACAAAGCTGATGCTGCCCAGCACATTATTTGCTACCCATTAATGCATTGCTGCGAAACCTTGGTTGCCCTTTAATTTATTGTATAATTGTTGTTGCAGTTTTGGACTTCTGTGCATATTTATGATCGGAGGGCAGACTAAATCACAGATACCCGAGGCTTTGTATCTCAGAGACGGAGATGTTATCATAATGTCTGGAGCGGCCCGGATGTCTTATCACGCTGTGCCTAAGGTCTTACCTTCAATACCAGCAGACTCCCTACACTCTGAAAGGACAACAGAGGGCCCCTCAAATAATGGCTCCAGATATGGGACAGTTAGTAATGGGCACCATCATAACATGCAGACTAGTAGTCACATCAATACAAGTGAGGGAGGTTGTGATTTAGTTGAATCCGAGGACATGTTATCGGGAAGTGCATCCACTAAAAAACGAACTGGCATGACAACCTTAGGTGATGAGTCAGATAAAAAACGGTCCAAGTCAGAATGTGACGCCGCTGACGTTAAATGTACTGGTCTTATGGAAAAAGATGCTGACAATGAATTCTGGGAACCATTTGAGAAATATTTAGAGACTTCACGGATTAATATCAATGTGAGACAAATGTTTGCACCTGGTACAGGTCCGGATGATTATATCTGGCCCACCATTGATCCACATCAAACAAATACATGAATTATGTTCTATTTTATTTTTATATTCCCATGAAATTATTATTATGAATGTTATTGTCAGACGAAAACATTGATAATAGCAAAGAAATCATAGAATGCATCACTTTCAAATTTCACTTCATCATAGTGTCAGGTAAAGTGTTCGAGCTAGCATCAGTCCTTGAAGTTTCTTTGGATGGCCTAGAGCAGACTGGTAAGCCAGGTAACTAACAATGTTACAGGTATAATGATTGTAGCCATGCTGATTGTTGACATAGTTGCTAAGTTACAGTGATCAGCGGTGCAGCAGTAAATAGATGTACCCACTCCCACCATTGATGCAGATTCCACACATGATTTAGCACATTCCCTTGTCAGATAGCTCGGCTTACCACCTGGTGTACTTATCGTTAAAATCTTCTACAAGAAACACAAAACATTTCGGCTCAATATTTCTATCCTGGTAGTGATTGCCTCCGTCTATCAAAACAACCTGACCTATCCTAGAAGCCTTAAGTTATTTCTGTTAGCAAGGCCGAGCATTATATTTAGACTTCATTGCTTCTTTGTTTGCACTCATCACTACAGTAGTGTCAAGGATTTATTCCCCTTCTCGAATGATCTTACTTAGCTGTTTCAAGTTAGTTTCTAAAGGGTAAGAAAGAGGCTGGCTCAGTTACCTGTTCCACATGTTTCAGACTAGAAAGAAAAAAATCTTTCAGACTGACCCATTAGTCTGTTTGCATCATAATAAATTTTGTTGGTTTTTCAAGCACAATTACAAGTTATGTTTCCTGAGTTGTCTAACCCTGCATATTAGTTGATCAGCCAGACAAGCTGTAGAATTGACAGTATCAGGAAGGGCATTATCACATGTGTTCTCATCTGTGGTTCCCTCTGAGCTGCATTGATAACATGATCTAGGGCTAACAGTTTGAACTTGAGCTATCGTACCAGATATAGCTAACAGAGTGATGAATATTAATGACTGTCTAAGGTGCATCTACAAAAAATCAGAAGAGAACTCTGTAAATTACTGCGAACAGGCTTTGTACTGATCTAATCACATACATTGAAACATGCACCCAGGCCATTGCTTCACATCAAAAACTAAATCATTTGGACCATCTAACTTTTTTTTCTCAGTGGTTAGGCATAAACTGTCATTATTACAAACAAACAAATGGCAATTTCGTCATCATCAAACAATTCATTACATCGCTAACACTGTATGATTTTCACAAACCACCTATCGTCATAAAGGACACCGAAAATAATCAAAAAGTTATTTTTGCCTTCCAGCCTCACTGCTGCCTTGTGGATAAATTTTTTTTAGATGGAGACTTCTTTTTTCACCCTTATGTCTACAACCTGAGAAAAGGTCTCTCAAAATGTAGCAGATGTTTAAAATAGCGGTTGAACATTTAATATTGCTCTCACCTTGTATGGCAAAACAGAAGAAACAGTGATCAAGTTCTGGACAAATTAATTCATTTGATAATCAGTGTAATAATCTCTAAATTTGCTGCGGCCTCAGAAACAGTGATCTTGCTGTGTTGTCAACCTTGAGGTAACTGTTTCAACTTAGCTCCAGATTAATATGTTGACCCTAATGGAATTACTCAAAATGTTACCTGAATCACGTTTCATTCACGGATCATTTTAATCAAATATGATAATCTTAACATTCAAAGACATGATTGTTTGATGATGCTGTAACACACAGTTTGTTGTTAGATTATCCTGTTTGACACTAAACATCTGGCGCTTGTTTAAAGCATACTTCATCCCAGACCAAGTCCGGTCCGTTCGCCTGCATTCGGAGTTGCTCCCCATCCACTGGCCACACATGGCCAGTGGAACAGCAGCAACTAGTAAGCAGGCAAACTGGATCAAAATTGTTCTTACTTCACCATCTCACTCTAAACCACACAAGTTTTTGACATGATTTCCTCTACGTTTCAGCCAACAACCTGACAGAGAGAAACACACTGCAGATTGTTTGCAAAAATAACCGCAATCACTCAGAACGAAATAGAATCACTAAGCTGAAATTCAATTTTTTAAATAAAGGGCTCTAACCATGATCTTTCTGATGCCTCTCTTGTGTTACCCTTGCCATAGAATGATGGCAAACATGTACATTGGACCATATTTATAGTCTCACACGAACATCATGTTTGAATGTTGTGCCAGTACCAAATCAGGGATAACTGCCGTCACATTGATCTTGAAGCATGCCCACTCCTGACAATCTTACACTTACATGATGATGGGGCTGAATCCCTGTCTCACGTCGCATATCACTCTAAGGTGGAAAGCGCGCCTGGAAAAAAATATATAATTGAAGACCCTAAGCTATTCTATCAACAATCAGAGTTGCCTCCTTTTTTTCCAAGAAAGCACAACTACACACTGTAAAACGATTTTTATGCCGCCTGTATTAAATGCTACCGAAGGTCATGCTTCGCATATGATACTGCCTGCCTGTTTTAAGGCCCCCAAGATAAAGCTACCCAATCAGTTGCTAAAAAGTTTTGGAGACAATTAAATACTTTATAACGGTTTGGTTCAAAACATGTGAATACACATAAAAATCATGCCATTGAATTAGTTTGCAACTTTCCACTGAAGGCCTTTCGATGGGACCCTACTGCCCAAGCCCTTCTCAATGCAAGTTTTATTAAGTGCATAACAAAGTGCATGTCCTTCCCCAAAGCCACTATCACAAAGAATAGTCAGTCAGTCAGCTAAGGTAATGTTATTAGATATTTTAAGTTCAGGGAAGCGTTAGTGGACTTGTAGCTGCAAAATAAAATAATTTAAAACTGGTAACTAACCGGTATGTCATTTCTTTTTGGAGAAATGGTATCAGCATTGAGTTAGCAAGAGCAATAAAGTATTGTCATTGCCTCCCTTGGCCGGCAATAACTAGACACATCTGTGGTGTTGCTTGTAATTGCATTGGCTATCAGTATGTGAATTACCATGTCTATTATTAGCAAACGAAACTGTATGACCTTGACATTGAACAAGTGATAATAGGAATAAACTTATATAGTAACATATTACAATTATTGTCAGTAACAACTCATCTCGAAGGCTTTTCACGATGTGACAAAAACTTAAGTGGCCAAAAAAAGAAAGGCACTATTTACCTATCTTCTGTTACTTAATTAGCAGCAATAATAGGAAAAATTCAAATATTAACTATACCCATGAAGTGTTGCATTAGAATTTTCTTAAACCTTTTCATAGTAATTCCATTTAGCGGATAGTATATTGCAATTTTATTATTTAGAAAAAGTGCAATAATAATCATTGCCTATTAGTGGTTATGGTAAAATTCTTTGTGATGTACATAAAACTTACAATAACATATGTAGGTGACAAATAAAAATGTGTTTGTTGAAAATCGGCCACATATTTTTTTCTGTGCCAAAATGTGCTCTATAATAATATTATTGGATTTGGACTGGTTGAAATTTATATTAGATATCACAAATGAGTTAACAGTGAATAAATCGAAAGTGAAATTGTTTGGTAGAATGTGTCGTCAAGCGTAGGTAACAATAACTTTACTTAATTATCTAAGCTTACGTAACTTCAAGGGATCTGCTGTTTCATTCAATATATTTCCGCCTATCTTTAACTTTTATATCATCATATGTGGGCTCGCCAACAGTGGGACAGGTCACAGCTATATCAAACATGGCTTCATATTTTGTTATAGCATTGAAAATTAATGCTGGGTAGTCTGTCCCTCTTCGCACCAGTTTTCCATGTGGCTGGGATCTTCTCATTTCCTCTCTAATCTTATCACCAATTTCGAATAGAATTCGACTGGCTACTTTCATTTTATTTCTGCAAAATAAGCATTCATCATTTATTATTCGTTATGTGATTGGATCCTACTATATTTGTGTTATAGCAAGCTTTCAATGAATGTGCTTTGCTCCCGGTTAAAAGACAATAATATGTTGACAGAATTTTGCTCAATTACTATGAGAGAATAATATTAATGGAAAATCAGGATCTTTTGACACATTAGGTACAAAGGGAACAGCTGCTCACATTTTATATTATCAAAATGATTTGCATACAACTCATCTAAAATAATGTTGAAATTTTAAAGAATTCACTCATAAACAAATAATTACTCTAGACTGGAAAGTATTGGCTTTTTCATACAGGCTCAGTGTCCTCCCTAATTCAGTGCATTCCTCATGACACCACAACACTGTGCTATCCACTTGTTCACTGGAGTGCATAGCATATGTATGAAAAATGGTGCTTCCACTGTTAAAGATTTATGGTTTTGGCTAGTTTAAGTGCTCAAACGGTGCAAGATGCGGGTAGAGGCATTTCATTATCAACCTCTTGGTTGATAATGAAATGCCTCTACCAGCATCTTGCACCGTTTGAGCACTTAAGGTTTTACGAAGCAACCAAATCGACATAATACCGAACTTCATTTGCTCTACTTGCCAAAACGGAATACTCCCTACAACGTCAAGGGTAAGTCATGAGGGTCAATGCTATACAATACCTATGATATCTATGCTTCCTACAAACACATCAGAAATGACGTCGGCAGTACAAAGTTAGTAGCGTCAGCCTGTCATTGATTTCCCAACTTACTTCAAATTGAAACGCGTATTGATATCCTGGGCCAGCTCGCCATATACTTTACTGACTTCCATATGTGACCGTTTATCAGCGATTACTTTCTTCCCATCTGGGTACCACTGCAGTAAGTATTGGATTGCCTCATCAGTGAACTGCTCTCCCTGAGAATCAAATATGCAATCTAGATGAGCTAATACATACTATTAATAAATCTCAAGAGCCGGTTCATCATATATGTCATATTCCTTTTCCTGTTCAACATGGCAACTATGACAATTGATATTGTTTGTTTATCAAAGATATGATGCACAGAAAATAAGGCCGGTGATCCAGACAGGACGGCATGCTGAGCATGCGGTCCTGCCAGTGTCTTAATCTGATGAAATACAATGGAACAAATAATACTTTCACAGGGAACTCACGGCCATTATGGTAAAATCATGGTCCTCCTCTTCAGTGGCCTGTGGTTTCTTGATTGTCTCAGTGGACAGTGATGTCGTAGCAGCTGTCACAGTGGCCTGTATCTTATTCTTGTTTTTGCTTCCCGGTGATCTTCCTAAATTCCGTTCTATTGTAAATGAAATAATAAGAATCAAGCTACAAACAAATTATGCCAAACCTGAAGAGGCAATATTTGTAATGAGAATCGATGCTCAGTCAGCTATTAGTAAATGAAATCATTGACACATCAAGTGATCACTGGATTTCACCCTGGAAGGCGTTCATTTATCTATGTTCAGTATCCATGTGCAAGTTATTTGTGTGGAAACAGTAACACCAATCCCACTTATCATGTATATGTATGTACATAACGCATATATATATGAATAATAGGATGTATGAATAGCAACTTACTCTTGGTAGGTAAGGGGTTGTACGCTGTAATTGGGAGCGTGTCTGAGTGTAGCAAATCGTGGGTTGAGTCGGAAACCTGCAACTGTGACGTCTGATTGCACAAGAATAAAAGCAGTCACCGAATACAGTTATAGTTGGCAATATCACGATGCGTTACAAAGAGACGCTCCCTATATTAATGTCAAGTGAACAGTCCAGCTGGCAAAAATGAGGCTGTTGTGTCAGAATCAGAATGTATTTTCAGTAATTAAATCGCTGAACATCAGAATATTTCTTTCTGTCTTTTCATAAATGACATTTTCCACTTTTAGTTTAGAATAATTAATAGCAGATAAACTGAAATGGTACGATCAGAATGTATTTTCAGTCAATTTATGAATGACAAAATCCGCTTTCTCCTCTGACATCTGTTAAAAAAATCCTATCCGTGAACACACCTGGTCAAAAATAACTTTCCAGCTAATAGGAGATGAATAATAATGCGGCGCTTCAGGATATGTTTTCTGTTTTTTATTGGTGACACTTTCAGATTTCAGTTGATACTAACTTGTGTTTTAACCACAATATGTCAGTAATTTAATGCTCATCATTTAGAAGGCCAGTCAATGAATAATCTCATAACTGACACTTTCAATTGCAGCTCAATTCTATTCTGTCTTAGATACAATAAATTGTTTACTTGACGCTTATAAACTGCTGGTGTCAAGCATGTAGTTGTTGTATTCTTTTCAATTCAATTAATTTGTTGCATGGCGTCTGGTAGATAGATAGATATATATTAACTTTATTCATCATCGATCAATGCAACGAGGGAAATGTACCAGTGTAGCTCATCATGAAAAGCTTTTCTTATATTCCCAACTCTGTAAGATTTTAGTGATGTTTATGTTGACAATAGTACCCGCCATTCTTCATGTTACCTAATTTTGCAGATCATTTCATTTGCAAAGTTTAAGTTAAAGGACAAGTTGTTATTTTCTTCATAATTGAAAACAACTGTTGCACAAAAGCATTGTCTCACTGACTAAATGACACTTGCATATTTAGATAAAAGATAAAAGTGATGACAGAAATATTATGAAGCGCCATTTATTTTTAACATGAAGAATCAAAGAAATAATATATACTTGTGAAATACGATGTTGTTCATGTGGTCTTCACACCGCTTTCTGTGTCACAAGACTACACAACTAAATTTGTACAGGCTGAATTTCGTTGAATATATCACGTAGAGTTAATAACAAAAGCTGGAGAGTCATTAGATAGATACGTAGCCCTTCAACTGGCAGTGTCGTACAATGAAAAAAAAAACCAGATATATCAAAATTGTGCACCATTAAATGCGGCATAATAAAGTGCCATGTGACACGTATTGAGATAAATATATGCCTCACATGACAAATCACTGATGACAAAAAGGGCTCCTCTTGGCCCCTGTTAGTGACACCAGTAACTGTCATTTGAATATTTAGATACAAATATGGATCATTTTTCTGCTGGTTGACAATCAATTGGATGTGGTTACAATGATAATGGACATTCCATTTTAGTTAGATTGCAGTGTCCATTGATTGGTTGGTGGTGACAACAATGTTGTTTATGTAAGCGTTTGATAAACTGTTTAATGATAAACAATTTTGACACTATACTGCCATCCGTCAAGTTTAAAAGTGTCATAATATGACACTTTTAAACTTGACGGATGGCAGTATAGTGTCAAAATTTTTGAACAAGCGAAATAAACTAATGTTGTGTGGTTAAAAGAATTGGACGGAATCTGATCCAATTTTGGCCGAGGCTTTTGAATAGCCATTAGTGAAGCATTTCTCAAATAGTCAGTTTTCTATTTTCATAACTGACACTTTTAATTTCTGACCATGACATTTTTAAATCTGTCTCAAATAAAATGTACTTTAGTCATAATAATATTATGACTAAAGTACACAGAAATTAAAAGTGTCAGTTATGAAAATAGAAAACTGACTATTTGAGGAATGCTTCACTAATGGCTATTCAAAAGCCTCGGCCAAAATTGGATCAGATTCCGTCCAATTCTTTTAACCACACAACATTAGTTTATTTCGCTTGCTCAAAAACAGAATTAACTTCTGTTCATCTAATCCAGATACATTTCATATAAATTCAGTGTCTCTTGATTACTAGATCATTACCTCAGCACATCTCTGACTGTTCACTTCTGCTTATTACAAACACTACAGGACCTTGTAAGTTTGCATTCTTTATCTGTGCTGAGTTGTTTTTGGAAACTAATTTATAGTACATTTACCTAGTGCATTCGTACATTCATAGGTATGGTTTGAAGTCAACACTTAAATTATTGAGAAAACATTCTGATTCCTACCCAATCCTTACTTGGTATGTTTAAATTTGACCCCTTAATTTTGAAAAAGATTAATCTTGGGCAGTAAATTCAAGGCGATTCTCAATGCAACCAGGAGAAAGCGACGCCTTTTAATTCCAATCAGGTCATTGTGTGATCACATAATATAATATTTTGATTGATATATAGTACCGAATGTTTTACCCCTATTTGATATGGCTCATGTTCAGGTGTTTGTAAACATTTATGTCAACATCATTATTAAAAAAATCCATGCTTGCTTCTATATCAACCCATCAACTTGACGTAATTTTCTCTTGCAGAAGATGAATATTCTTTACTGCCTCACTGCCCTTCTAGTACTAACAGGATCAAGCTATGCATGCAGCAACTGTAAAAGCTATCAGGATTGTGTATGGGGAACATGTACTACTATTTTCGGCAAATAATAATCCAAACGGACCATCCATATTATGAGGAGACAGCTCCAACTAATAATATTGCAACTAAATAGTGATGTATTATTTCTTTGATACTCTCCTCTTGAAATGAAATAAATTAAAAAAGGCATTCCGCAAAAAATTGACTCCTTGTTATTGATCACTAAATGTATGCTGACATCTTAGCCGCCTGCTGTACTCGCGTCAGAGTACACCTGCAATTACAATCGACAAATTTATTCAGTTAAAAGGAAACTAACAATAAATTGACGTGAAAACTAAATATAACATTTCTTTGTGATAACCCTGATTATTCTCATCAACTATCACATAACTTCAGGCATTGTTACAATTCAGCTTATGTACATATGTGTAAAGGGCTTCAAATCATTGCTCAAATACTCAAGCCCCAATTATACAGACTAAAGTTGGTGGTCGCACTGGAAAACCGATCTTCTCTCAATATTGATGGTTGATTCAATGTCATTAACCGCTAGACCTGTTCACACGGCCACGGGTTTTGGTTTCTTTGGTTTTGTTGGTGGCCATGTATCGTTCGCTATAGTATCAGTAGTTGTCTTCTGCTGTTTTAGCTCTAATCTTCACCACTTTGAGCTTTGACTTTTTCCCTGTTCCATAGGCAAATAAATTAAATTTGTCATTTATCATATTCAAAATAAATATAAATAAGTTGATTGCACTCAATTTTGCAGCAATAATGTGAAAACATGGCTGAGCTAAAGTTTTTTTAAATAACCATGCATGCTCAACGTGCATGCACATGTTATTTTTAAATCACCGTGCATCACATGTGTAGGCTGAGTACACTAACAAAGCACACAAACTTATGTCAATACATTGTTCTATTGTGATATGGCCTAACCATCCTAGCCACTACTCAACTCATGCAAACAAATACTTTGATTTAAAAGCTATCCAGATACACACTCACAGTCACTCCTTGCTACAAACTACAACTACAACGACACACTATCCTTTCTTAACAGACTACCCTTTCTTAATGGGTCTCTCAGACAGAATTACTCATCTTGCAGGTTACAAACCTAAACATGAACAGTTGGAAGTTATAAAAACTTTTCAGAGAGGAACTGATGTTATCTTCTGTGCACCGACTGGCTATGGGAAGAGATTATCATATCAATGTGCAACTGATATTCTTGAGGGCAAGGTTATACCTGTGACCCCACTGCTTTCCCTCCTGCAGAACAACCTAGACAAAGCAGAAAGGTTTGGTCTTTGCTCATCACTGTCATCGCAAACAAGTCAGCAGAACCACAACAACTCAAAGTTTCTGTTCACCACAGCAGAATCACTATTGGATGGTAAGTCAGACAACACTATGATATATTGATGGTCAAGACATGCTTTTTATAAGGGTAACATTACAGGGATGATGAGGTGACCTACATTGTCAATATGTGCCTGTCTGTGTTACGTCATTGATTTCTGTTATCACTGACAAAAAAGCTGTGAAATCTGGTGTTGACACTGGCAAAAGACATAACGTAGAAAAGTCAGGTCTCCGTGGTTCAAGTTGGAAAAGAATATTGTTTAGTGTGAGAATTAGATTCATAAAAAGCAGTTTCGGCCCCAAAGCACCTCTGTACTTCATGGTGCGGTAACGTCGTAAGGGGAATTTATTAAAGATGTTTCCCCATCGTGTGTATCTGAGTGTCTTAGCTTAGGTAGTCATCAAAGTATCAATATCAGGGTGCTCAATGCCTAGCTTGATAGCCTCTTTAAAACAATAACGTATTGCTTCCTATCACTCGCATAAATTGATGTAAATACTATGGGTAGATATCAGGTAATCAAGATGCAATGAAACTTTTAAATAACATATTAGAAAGAGGCTTGAAACTTTTAACAATGTACATCCTTTGCGAGGCTGTGATGCCAAGATATCTCACTTTATCACACATAGTTATATTGGTGCCATTTAAAAACAGAGCTGGGGTGTCAACATTTTTCTGGCACTGTGTGCAAAACATTTCGAATGAGATGACTTTGGTTGCCAATAAAAGTATATATATAGACATGGTTATGATTATTTATGTTTCAGGTGATGGGAGAAAGCTGTTGAACGATAAGACCTTTGTTAAATCTGTGAAAGCTGTGTTCATAGACGAAGCTCATGTCATTCCCTCGTGGTAAGTAGAGGCACACTCACACACTCACTTTCAAACGGCCCCTCTGTAATTCAATGCATAGTATCTGCTTGAATCTGCCGGTTGAATTCAGCTCTAAGTAGCATAGTTATATTGTGTATTCCTCTGGTCCCTGTAGACAATACCCAGCTTATCAATTTTGGCCTCACCCCATGTTTACTGGGGACATTTGAAGACAAGTTTTAGCATATAGACTTGTATTTTGTGAGAGGAACTTTCACAAACTATATGAATGCGGTCTTACACTACTACAAAACCTGCATATCTATTTATAGGTGTCTGCGATCACATTCTGTACTTTGTCATTCAATTCTTTTTTTGTATTTTTTATCAGCACAACTACAGATGGGAAGAAAGATCCATTCCGCGGTGCATACTCCAGGTTAGGTGAATTGAGATTGTTCCTGCAGAAGGTCCCCTACATAGTCCTTACAGCCACAGCAACAGGGGAAGTTATAAAGACGATATCTGCATCCATGGAGATGGTCTCTCCAAGCCTCATCAATATACGCTAAGACAAAACTAATATATCGTGAGTACATTATTATTTCAACACAATGTTGTTTGAAAAGTTTTGCAGTCAAGTTTTGCCTATTTAAATTTCAAAGGCGGGCCCGAATTTTGACATTGTGTTTATGTTGGTTGCAATAGTAAAATATAGTTCACCACATGACAATCAGATAAAAATTGATAACCATCAAAAATTAAGGTCTTTGAATGTACGGATATTGACTAAGCCTGATTTAATTGTATCTGGTTTATCTTAGCATCGTCAAAATATTAACTACACCCCTTTCGCTTCAATCTGCAATCATGGACAGCAGACTCAAGCTTACTTATCGCTTCAAAACACAATTGAGGAAGTAGCGTCATATGCTGGACTCATTATGAAAAATAAAACTGATCATGAATATAAAATGTATATTTATGATCGGTTATTTAAACCCTATATTGCTTGAGGTTCCGATATATGAGAACGTCTGCCATTGTACCATTAACCATTATAATCCATTGGAAGTCAACGCCTCATTTTCATGTTTCAGGTACTATGTGGAGAGAGTCTCTAAGAATGTGCCTCTTAACTTTACGGGGCTTGTGAAACTACAGCAGGATGGGTTTTCTGGAAGAATCCTTATTTTCTTTCAAAATGTTGAGCTAACTGGGATTTTGTATGATTTCTTGACTGTCAATTTTGATGATACCTGCTTCCCTAAACCATCAGTATATATGTGCCATAGTGGCACCAAAACTGAGAAGAAGAAACAAGCAGTAGAACAGTTTTCTCAACCATTACAGACTCATGAGTTTTCTGTCGTGCTTTGCACAAGATCATTCTCGCTTGGCCTAGATTTGGCTGATATAGAGTATGTGGTACATTATGGGGTACCTAACACTGTGACTGACTTCATCCAGGAGACAGGAAGTGCCTCGAGCGAGAAGACAACCCATGGTCATGCAGTGTTGCTTACCCATGGAAACATGGGTGCTGGGAGGCCAATAGAGCGGGCTATGAGAGAGTTTTACAAAACAAGCAACTGCCGTCGTAAAATCCTGATGGCTGAGTTTGGAATACAACCAGCGGCCAGCGACATGTGTTGTGATGCGTATGCATGGCACATTTCATCATCATGTGCTATCATTCCGTATATAACCTCAAGTGAAGTAGTGTCCTTGCAGGTTGATAAAACTGAAACTGCTTCACAAAGCTCTCCATCTGTCACTACAACAGTGTCAACTGCTACCCCGACCACTTTATCTGATTTGTCTGATTAAGTCCTAATTATTATTTGCAATCAATATCCCTTACTTCTTTTAACCCAAAGTTAGTCCAGTGATTTCTGCCAGTTGTGACAATATTGTCAGTACCATTTACACTTATTTCTTAAGTTTAAGCTGAACCGATACTTTTTATCAGACTCTGCCATATGAATTTACTCAGAGATCAGTCACGTTGGGTATCAACTTTTCCCCTCTTTTAGATCACTTGCAATTATTTTCATTTTAATATTTTAGTTATTTTTAGCCTATCCGAGTCCTGTGACATGGTTTCTTTTTACAGATTACTTTCATATCAATCTTCATGAAAAAAGCGACATACTTTGTGATATTTTGCGTAAAAAAGTTATATTTTGTATAAAAAACAGCATGATAAACACCATAAGAGTGTTTGATTGAGACGGTGAATACAGAATGATAAAATGTTGAGGCAACAGGTAACTGGAAGGTTTTTATAATGAAATAAAATAATATACCGATATTGTAATTGGTCTAAAATGATAAAAATCCCAACGAAGAGACTGCATATAATGTAATGCAATTAATTACATGACAGCTTTAAGTTTTGTAACTTGTGACACCTCAAAATGGTTGGCGAACTCAAACATACTATTGCATCTCTATGCATCGATATCACAGGAAGCCTTATTTTAGGAAGAGCGCATTCACATACCTGTAAAAGTGCTTGGTTCTGAAAACTTTAATATGATTGGAAATCCACTGGCTCGTATTTCCAATATTAGCTCTAAATATTGAGGGATGCACAAACACTTTGGAGAATGACCGGGACCCCTGGTTGTCTAGAAGTGATTCTGTTTTCAACTTCTGCACCAGATGCTCTATATCTTCCCTAGGATCTTTCTTTGTGTGCACTCCTACATCTCTCTGATGTAAACATGTTACATGTTTCAAATTGGATACCAATTTGCGGGTGACATTAGATCCTTTGGAAATCTTATCCACTGCTTTTTGTGTGAACTCTCCTCGATATGTTTTTGCCTGTTCCATGAAATATTTGTTTTCATGCTCTAGGCAGAGGTCAACTGGAATGTTGGTGTCTGATTTGCCCCTTGAATTCACTGTTCGATTTTGCACGAGAGATAATCTGAGATGAGAGGGGAGGACAGTGAGTTGGAACTGAAGCTCAAGCAGTCCTTTGGCATAGTTATCAAAGCCCAAGTTCCTACACCACAGATACATATATTTATATATGCAAATTAGGGTCTGCCCATCCCCAAAGAAAACACTGTGTTATGCAAAATACGCATCAAACCTTTTGTAATCAGAGCTTTTGAGTGTATCAGAATATGACCCTCTTCACTGCTGGACCCTTCCTTGCTGCAGGTCTGCATGTGTGCACTCCAACCTTTCTTTCCGGTCATCTTCTTATACCTCTTTCCACAATTTTCACACCTGTTTTAAACAAGATATAAAAATTAAAAAAAACTATTTTTTGATCAACATCCAACTATGTTGCTGCTTAAGTTATGTAGCAATGATGAAATTGCGTATTACCCAGAAGTCATCAAATCCAAGATTGCTTAAAACCAGGTCCCATTTGTGAGCGTTTTTATAGAGTCTAGCTTTGCCGAGATGTTAAATTGTGTGAATCCCAATTTATCTATCCTGGAAAAAAAAATCATTGCAGCATATCATATTTTGTACCTGTATTCTATTTGATCATCAGTGAGAGCATCCAACATACAGAACTCTGTAACAAAAGCCTCAGCATGCTCATTGGCTTGTCTCTCCACATCGTCCGGCTTAACTGGTTTAGCTGCAGACTCAGAGGTTGAGGACACATCACTTAAGTTGAATCGACGAAGGGCACCTGCGTAAGATTGGTATTGGCATTATTACACAATTGATATTGTTTTAAAAGTCTGAGACAAAGAGTTTGGTTTGATTGTGATGGTAAAATTTGTTGCTTTCAACTTACATTGCTAATATTTAGGGACGTCATTGTCAAGTCACCGCAGAGCAAGAGCAGCCGATTTGTACTCAATTAAATAAATGCATCTTACAGTCAATAGCAGAGTAAAAAACGACTCCGCATAATATATGTCAAGTAAAGGACGACATTGACCATGTTCTATAAATGAGTCACCCATGACAATGTATGCTTTAGTTGTCTTGTCTTGTGTTCTGAAGTAATATTGACAGCATTCAACAGCGTTCTGCAGCTGTTAATTGTCCCGTGGTCAGAGTTTGACTGTCCATTGTATAGCACTTTCCACATAAGGCCTACAAGTTCCATCTGGCAGTGAAAATCAGCCATGACGCAGATGAGCCCGTCCATCTTGTCTTCTGGTGTATCCCCGTCTGCTTGTGAAGCCTGAGCTTTCAGTCCCACTCTCATGCTTAACCAGTCACCTATCATATGTCAAAATGTCATCATGTGGCATGTTGTTTGTTGATAGAACTGATTGAACTGATAGAGGGCAGAAGTGACAACCTTACAGTTGTAATTAATGAGTTTCTTTCACAACAAGAACAGTATGTCCAACACCAGAAGAGGTAGGGTTGATACATAACACTTGACACGAATTATACCAGACACCAGTGGCAGAGACTTGATACTGGTTCTGATAGCCCACTAACCACAAAAAATTTTCTCTTACCGGTCAATAAAATGGGTTGAAGATTTCCATCATCATCAGTGTTCACGTAACTGTGAAACTCCTCCATCAGGTCCACCATATCACTGTGCTTTGTCCCACTTTTCATGATTACACCAATGTTGATCTAAAATGGAAGCGTGCAGATGATAATACAAGGATTTCATGCTGTTAATTAATGAATATTAAGATTTGCATAAATATGCGGTGGCAAAGCACCAACCCTAATCTTAGTTCAAAGTTTGCTCAAGGTTTGCTTGTCTTGAATGCTCAGCTAGCCACAATCACTTATGCCATGTGACGAAGCTAGCAAGTATGCAAAATTAGATATCAGTATCATTATTACTCTTATGTTACTGATGTCAGAAATTTAACTAACCTTCTCAGATTGCTTCTTCATGTCCCTGGTGAATTCATGACTGTATGGTTTTGGGGACATCCACTGCAGCGTTGGTATCAGTTTAGACCATGTTTCCCTAACATTGAAAACCATACACATCATGACACAGGATGTGTCAGCTGGAGATATGAGCAGTACCTCAGGTGTGACTTTGTCGATATCAGATGCAGGAGGGCCTGGGAGTTTGGTGACTCGATCACTGACACATAGAGCTTGCACCATATGGCAGAGTTGACTTTTCTTGTCCTTGCTCTGGTGTCTGCAGGTGATGTGCTTATCCACATTGTCAAATACAACCTAAAATGGGATAACGCGGCCCTTCCACTCCTCTTTGATAGTGTCGAAGATTCCAAAATCCACGAGTTTTCTATCCCTCTGAGCATTGGACATTACATCATAGAGTCGGGAGAGTTGGTCCATTGAATGGTGTTTGGTCCCCCCTCTCCCTAGAACTGATGGGATGACATAGCGGTATGCCGAGAGTCTGTCGCTGTATATAGCAAGGCATTTGCATATGAAAGAAGTTACCGCAGGTTTAACATGTTCGTATGTCTTTATTTTGCCCTCATGAGGGCGTAATGCCACAGATTCTATCATCTGGCATGTACGGGGTATCCGGTTTCTGAATTCATCTGCTGCCGCAGTCATATTGAAGTTCCTGAGGTCATCCGCTGAGGTGCCGCTCAGCAATGACTGACCGTGAGAATATGCATTTACTTCTTGACTGAGGATACGGCTGCACGTGGTGAAGCAGAGGTCATTATACTGCTGCAACCTGATCAGCGTGAAAAAACCAGCCGATAGGCGTCCTGTATGTAACTGCTTTAGGGCTATTGCTTCAGCAGAGCTCACAAACTGCAGCGATAGTTAGCCTGTGTTCATTATACTGATGAAAATGGCCCACGACGTTGTAATAAATTGACTGACAATAATAGCCACTGTGTTTTTAATCAAAATAATTGCTCCAACAGAGCTCACAAACTGCAATGAGGTATTTAGCCTGTGTTCTTTATGCTGCTTAGAATAATTATACGACCAACAATGATATATCTCTCTATGGCCAATAATTGCTATTGCATATCAGTTAAAGGACTATCGCTTCAACAGAGCTCACTAACTACAACATGATGAACTGTTAAAAATATTAACAACAAAGTAATTACCCACAATGCAATATTATTCTGGGATCTAAGGGAGATTAAGTTTGGTTGGTCGCACCATAACATGATCTAACCTACCATCTCAATTTTGTACTCCTGCTTCTGAGGTGTTCTTGGAGTAGCCACATACGGTTTAGTTTGAGAAGTTTTCTCACTCTGTGATTGGGGAGGGTACTCCATGAAATCTACATGATCAGCAGCAGGTGAAACTTTTTTGTGGAGTCAACTTCAGCGGAGAGGAATGCGATGTTTCTGGTTTAGAGTGTCGCTGCCGGAGATGCATCCATAGCATATTTGGACTGAAAATAGACAATACAATTTTAGCAACTTTAAAACACCTCGGGAAGGTAATGAATTTCAGACGTAGCATAATGTACATACATGTGATATTATTTAGTTTGTGAATCAAATCTATAATATTGTGAAGTAGTCTGCTAAGAGCTCTCACCCATCCACTACGCTCAGAAGCAAGATTACATTAGAAAAACAGAATGTGGTGGTCTAAAGCTTCTTAAATAACATCTGTACCAATTAATTTCTGTGCAATATTTTTTCTACTCAATAGCATTACAACTTACTGGCGACCGCGTAGCTCAACTGACTCTTCACGTCTGGAAAACAATCGTTTTATGGAACGAGAGAGGAAGTTTCCGTAAGATAACATTTGCTCTGGAAACCCAGCCAGCTTGCATGTATCAAGCAGTTCCTGTTTTCCAAATGTGGCCATATGACCATATTCGAAATTATCGAGCAGGAACAGCTATAACAAAAATTGTATGGACATAAGTTGTGGAAACGCACTCACCTCTGACCAATCTACTCCAACGGAGCACATACATATACTTTTTCTTGTTAGATCAGTGTCAAACTCATCTTTTACAACTAATAGCTTCAACAAAATCAGGCAAACTAGACTGTTCGGCAATTTCATTGTTCTTTTGACAATATCAACTAATAGCCAAAAGCTATATCATGGTCCCAACTAACCTCAAGGTCATTTTTAGTCTTCTTGGCAGCTGGGGAATTACTTGGTGATCTGTCCTCTGAGCTTGTGAATAAATGTCTCTTAGCAGCTGCCTGGAACAATAATAAAACTGTCACAATGTTCCATGCAGCAAAACAGAGTAAATCCTTGGTCTGATCTGATGTGTGGCAGTTTACTTCTATATGAATGGAATAGCCTTGCTCACTGTTATTGATTCAGTAAGGTAGAGGGAAAGTTACCAATATTAGAATTCACAGCTGCCCTCTCTCTCCACAAATCATTATGTATCATTTATTCTTGAAAGCAAAGAACCTTTCTTTTCCTACACAACAATGTGAGAGGCAAGTAGCCTACCAGCAAATGGGTTGGCTCTGATTAATGGGATCAGAGCAAGGAGTACTCCTTGATCAGAGCCAACACATTTGCTAGCAAATACCTTCCTTAGTTAGATAGAATATAAACAAAATACATAGGTAGACTACTGATTGCAAGCTGAAAATATGAATCCAAATAAAAAAAAAGTTATAATATGCCCTGTTCCTACTCACCATATCAAAGCATGTTTATATCTGTTTGCCTGACCGAGTGACTGAGATCAAGAAGCTATCGCTAAGGTCATGATGTCAACTTTCACAAATATAAGGCCTACTGCATAGCTTTTAAATCAAAGTATTTGTTTGCATGAGCATGAGTTGTGTAGTGGCATGCTCAGCTCTGGGCATGAGCTGATCTCTGCCTGATCTCTGCAAAATTGAGTCTCTGAATTCCGAAGCCATCTGATTGGCTACCTGCTCTGGTGATATACTCCCCAAAGCGTGCGGATTTGTTATTAATAGTTATCCTCTCCTGTCATTATTAGCTGATTTTGATTGACAGTTTATGCAGGGGATGTCCCATTTCCCTTTCCCCTTTCCAAAATTGCAATCAGAACCCAAACCAAACTCATTGTTCTTGCACATGAGCAAATTCAAGTCACGCATGATGCGTACTTAGCCTTACGACACCTGCTTTGTGGTAATGATAGCCTAGTTTATCAGTGATCTACATGCCCAGTCAGATCACGAGAGTCAGTATGATAGAACAATGGGGCATTGTATTGACATAAGTTTGTGTGCTTTGTTAAGCCATGGCTACATGAGCCGAGTTAATTACGAGTCGATGTCCTATTTAGAGAGGATCGGCCGAGCTAATCCTGTTACACAGCCCTACCTGATGTACGTTATGGTCCGGTGATTTAAATGAGATTATAGGTCATGTGACTAGATTGACCAATGAGATTCAAGGGCGAACATAGGTCATATTAAATGTGTCCTCCATCTTGAACTCTCCAAAACCTAAGCAGAACTTCAGTCTTCACTCAGTAAAATCGATTCCATGTGCTATGGATGATCTTGAAGATATAGAGCTCGAACACTACATGTTTCTCATTGTTGTGGGGGCATATTTAGCTCTTCAGAGAAACCACAGGGAGCACTGGGTTCACCCTTTGAACCAGACTAGACAGGAAACATCAGTGATCAACAGGTTTCAGCAATTGAGACAGTATCCTGATAGGTTCCATGCACAGTACAGGATGACACCACACACCTTTGACTATCTGCTTGCTATAGTTGGACCAAGGATCAGGAGACAGGATACTGTGATGAGGAAGGCTATTGACCCTGAGACTAGACTCTGTGTGACTTTGCATTTTCTTGCTACTGGGATGAACTTCAATAGCCTAGCGTACATATATGCTCTAGGTAGAAAGACTGTGTCAGACATGGTATATGACTGCTGTGAGGCACTGTGGGATATGCTATGTCCAATATACTTGAAACCTCCCACCAACCATAATGAATGGAGATCTGTCTCACAGAGGTATGTCCTCTCATTGACTTGAGAGAAATAGGGACAGTGAAGTGAGAGTGAGTTAGATTGAGGTTTAGGTTCTGAAGTGATTTTTATTCATGTATTAATGACTGACTGAGATCATCTCAGATTGATTTCAAGTGAACACCTGGTAAGAACCCAACTCCCAATTAAGATGCCCTATCATCTATCCAAGGAGTAAAAGACTCATTGATCTATGTATGAATGCACTAACTATCTCGTCAGTAGCCTAATATATAATGCTGCTCTCCTCTATTCATTCGCAGGTTTCTAGATGTGTGGAATTTTCCGAATTGTGTTGGAGCGATTGATGGTAAACACATCCACATGCGGGCACCTGACAACACAGGGACTTTATATTTTAATTATAAGAAGTCCTTCTCGATAAACCTAATGGCGATAGCTGGAGCAGACTACCGCTTCATCATGGTAGATATTGGCCAGACTGGAAGCTGCAGTGATGGTGGGGTGTGGGAACGATCTCAATTTGGACAAGCATGGAAGAGAGGTATGTACACAATAATTTTTTCACTGGTAATACTTGTGCTCTGATGTATGTTGCCAATTACTGCATGAAAATAGAAATCCTCCCTTCGAATAAGATTAGACTACTTCCCTCTTGTGTATGATAAGATACCCTTGCACCTTCAATATAATATGATTCTCCCTTTTCGCCCTAAATGAACTGATGATCCCCCTCCCTTTATAGATTTCTTCCCTATCAATCTGTCACCCCCCCCCCCCACATTAATGATATGATACCCGATTTCCTATCCATACGAACTTAATAAGATTCCCTCGCCTTCACAAATATTATTATTCCTATGTATGATCTATGTCCTTTGCCCCTCTCCTCCATCAATGATTAGTCTCAACTCCTCTACATATATTGCACCCTTTGCTATATATCACTGTTCACAGAGATATTTTGTTTCTCAGGTGAGGTGAATGTTCCACCACCAATATCACTGCCGAATACAGACGAGACGAGACGAGGCTTTTCCGCTGCAGACTAATTTGTTGAGGCCATTTGCACGACGAGACCAGGAAAATGACATGGTAAAGAAGAGGTACAACTATAGACTATCAAGAGCTCGCAGAGTGGTTGAAAACACCTTTGGTAAGTAATATAAAATTCAAATCCCTGTTATTCGAATTAGAGGCAGCATTAATGGCAGTAAATAGCTTCATTTTATGTGCCTGCAAGTCTGAGAATTTTTGAGACATCATGGGTAGATATTAGAATATGATATTATAATTATTTACCAAACGTCACTGTTCTCAATAATTATGGCGTTGTAGAGTTGTCAGTTTACGTTATTCACTGCCATTTTAACAGGAATATTATCAGCTAGATGGCGGGTTCTGTTCACACCCCTTGACGCAGATGGAAAGAAAGCAACTTCAATCGTTCAAGCCTGCTGTGTGCACCACAACATGCTCTGATCGCTAACTGACAATGCTTATGTACCACCTGGTTATGCGGATCAGCCTCTCCCTAATGGTGAAGTTGTGGAAGGTTTATGGAGACAAGGTGATGGTATGCCAAGACTCAACGCAGTTGCCAGAGGCCATGGATGGATGGATTTATTACTATCATAGACAAAAATTTGTCACGAAATACGTTGTTAATACTGACAAGAAAGAAAAACAGGGAAAAAATCAGATCTCTGTTGTATAAAAAGTTTTTAGAATAGTATATTATTAAGTGTATGTATGAGATGTCTTAAAAAGCTGTCTCTACCCCATGTACCCCGATATTTAACGGTGCGGTAGCGACCTGAGGGGCATTTAGTTAGAAAGTCATTGATAAAGTGCTCTTCATCGTGTATGTACCGTAGTCCAAATGTCTTGATCTGGTTGGCCACCAGAGCATCTATATCGGGGTGCTCAATCCCTAACTTGGCGGCATCTTTAAATATTTTGCGTAAGGACTTCTTGTCGCTTGCATGGATGCAGCAGCAGCATCAAATGTCAGAACCCGTTTTTCACAATGGTTTAGTGGGCCAGGTGGGGTTGACTGGCAGGACGAGTATATTACAAGAATACGTTAGAATACGTTGACTCTGTTGTTATTTGATGTCAGACAACTCCAGACACTTTGTATATTATAATCAGCAGTGATTTTATTTTCCAACATCAATAATTCTTCCCGCTATTATTGCGACTTGTCATCCAGCATATTTCTGAGTAGTTGAGACAACGTAGTATTTGAGCACATGCAGTGGCAATGTGAGAACTAGATTTGGCCAATTGTTAAGTTGCCCAGATGATGTCGACTGCTAAGACCAGTACATAACTAGAAATCATCAACAAATTGATGCTAAACAACTCCAGACTGTTTGCAAAGTTTATTCAGAGAGTTTGTAGTTTTGCATTTTGTGAAAATATTGTCAAGTATAAATGCATATTATGCAGGTGGTAGAGGCCACAGTGAATACTATATTTGCACAATGGACAAGTGGTATGGTGGTAGTTGGCAATGACAAGGAAGACCAGTAAAATACTAGATCACATTAACTTTTTGTAACATTTGGCTGTCAGACAACTCCAGAATCATGGCCAGATTTAATCGGGGATGTTTTCATATCACATCGTACATTTATTATGAATTTTTGCAATGCATGTATTTTTATTAAAAATATATATAATGAAGCAGTAGGATTGTACTGAACTACTTGAAACAAACTGAGGTAGCAATAAATTCACAAAGAGACTGAGAGGAAATGGACATATTAAAAGTAAATATAATGCTTGAGAATTCTTTGACATGAAAATATTGTAAAAATATTTCTGTGTATATGGGATAAGTATATGAGTAAAAATAGGTTTTATATATGTAAAGATATAAGGTATATAATATAAGTAGCAGAAACTCTTACATATAAAATTCAGATTGATTTATGTATAAATATTATATGAAAAGATTTCAGAGAAGTGTAGAAGAGTATGTTATTGGATTATCATATTGCCAGGAGCTCTCCGCAGGAGGGGGGTTCGCAGGTGGATTAAGAACATCCACAAATGCTTGCCCTACCTTGAGCAGCCACGCTGCCTGCTGGCTCTCGCTCAACAATCGATGTTGATTAGCCATCATGTTGCCAAATATGGTTGACTTGTCGGCTGGAGCGGGGGTAGCGGTGGGAACGGCGGTCCTTCGCTGCTCTATTCGTGTTTTCATCGTTGACATATGATCTAGCAGCGAGTCCTCAAAGGCTAAGGTGAAGGTTGAGAAGCTTTTGCAGAGCGGCTTGGTGTGGTTTCGTTAAATGGAAAATGAGTGGCTTGGACAGTAGATGATGATCGATGATGGTATGATGCTGATGGCTTCGGATGATAATCGGGTACATGCTCGGGTGAGAAAAGAGCAGGGGATGGTGTGGCATTGTTCCGAGAGCTGCATTCAGATGATGTGGGTGATGAGGGCATGGCGTCTGATGATGAAGAGGTTAATTCTGGTCGAGGTCGCAGGTTAGTCACAGGTTCAGGTAGATTGGTCGCCGATCTAAAAAAGAAGAAGAAATATTTAGTGGAGACAACAAACACACCGATACACTTTAACTGAATTGAACGCTTAATCACCCCAGCGGTTTAAAAATTAGCTAGAGTTCGGGTTATCTAGTTTTAAGTTATCACTAAATTTAGGGTAGCTGAGGTTGAAGTTGAGGGTGGAAGTTATGGATAGGATAAAGGGGGAGGCGGAAGTAAATAGAGGGCGTAAATCATGGCTAGCTTTAAATTAAGCTCATTCAAGCATGTGACAAATGGCAGACAAATCCTCATGCTGCGGAAATATAACTCCTCTAGGGTAGCAGCGTAGAAACAGATGAGCTTACAACTAGGAGGGCATTATGTTATTTACAGTGATGATTCTTAAAATACTTTGCACGAAAATCAAAAATCGCAAGGGATTCATGAAAATGTTGTATGTGAGGTGGTATAACATATCTTGGTATCTACTCACACATTCAAACCCATATGGTCATCCATCCACATCATTTGTTTATACAGATGCCAAGGTGATTCAGTGTCTCTTCCTTTTCCACTCGCCTGTTTGAGTCTCAGTCGTTTCTTCGCTTGGTAGTAGCTATCTCTTAACTTTGCCCATGCTTCCTTTGCCTTGTCCTTGTCTAAAAACATTTACAATAAATGATAAGAAAATCAGTAAGTAACAACAATCTTAGCACTCAGATAAAACCAAATCAATCACAGTCAGCTATTTTGGAATACATTTCCTCCAAAATGTGGGCACTTTCACCATTGCTTCCTTTTCTTATCCAGTCAGTCAACTCTGTCTGTGTGTTGGGTTTGTTGCTTTTATGTGTTGGTGTTTCATTTGGAGTCAAAGTGAAACATCAGTCAGTTATCTCATGATCATGGGATGTCTGCTGGTCTGTTAATATTACCAATCTATACCCATGATAATGATGAATCATGGCACTTTTCTTTTTTTATTTTTCATTACTTTGCTGTTTGCTTAGCAGAGACTTTTGTATGTCCCTTCACAAGCAAAAGAATCACACATATATACCTCTCAAGTCATGATAGCCTCCATTGCCCAGTTCTACAGAAATCTCTTTCCAAATATTGTCAAATACACCACTCCCGTCCTTATAGTTCTTGTCTTTTTTGTTATAAATAGGAGGATGTTGTTTCACTAATGAGATAATAAATTCCTCCATGTTTAATAGCCTTGTCACGTGATGACGGATGTGACGTATTTTACCGCGTTATTATTACAACAACCAATCAGCATAGAGGATCGTCCTGCTCACTCGGGCAAAAAGACCAACCAGTTCAATGTCCACTTAACACGAGTAATCACTCGTGCAGATCCCCCGATTAACCACTCGTGACCCCAAATCGATGTAAAAATCGGCTCATGTAGCCTTGGCTTTAGTGTTCTCAGCCTACACATGTGATGCACGATGATTTAAAAATAACATGTGCAGGCACCTTGAGCATGCATGGTTATTTAAAAAACTTTAGCTCAGCCATGTTTTCACATTATTGCTGAAAAACTGAGTGCAATCAACTTATTTATATTTATTTTGAATATGATAATTGACAAATTTAATTTATTTGCCTTTGGAACAGGGAAAAATACAAAGCTCAAAGTGGTGAAGATTAGAGCTAAAACAGCAGAAGACAACTACTGATACTATAGCGAACGATACATGGCCACCAACAAAACCAAAGAATCCAAAACCCGTGGCCGTGTGAACATTACCTAATATCTATATACAAGTTAACACAGTGATATAATGTTATATTATTTTATTTTAGCCTTGTGCCAGCCATATTGGATCTGATATAGATATTCCACTGACACAGACATCAGAAACGGATCAAAAGGTATTTCGAGTCTCAGAGTTCGATAGATGTGACCAGCAAAACAGACATTGAGACCGAAATCCTATCACAGGATATGTATGACACTAATATACAGCCATATACTGGCCCACACATACCTGCTGCACTATACGAGATTCCTCAGGCTAAAGCAAAAGCAAAAAGACATTTATAAATAGGGTGTGCCATAGCAACCATCCTCAAAAAGAGAGATTTTTTGACATCTTTGGTGAGATGCATAATGTTACATGCAATCTTAAATGGGTTAGTCATTTCAAATTCAGTGATTCTGAAACTAACCTTAACTGTATGCTGATGTGCGTGATAGTTCGAGGTTGCTATGATCGGTGGAATTCTAGCTGTTATGGGGTCCCTATTTTTAGCCTCAACACTACAAATCCCTCCATCTAGTTCAGAACTGTGTCGTGTATCCAGGAGCTTCCATTTGTCAATGGTTACCTCATCTAATGTATAAACCCTTGGTTGGTCGGTCAGCTCTTTAGCCAATGATGTTAAGGTAAATCTGGCATCTTGTGTTAAAGATAAAGCCTCATGTTGGCCAATGGCCCATCCATGAGATGTGCCAGGGTGGTCTTCATGCACCTTAGCTCTCCATAAAGGCATAACGTACTGACTCTAAACTTAGTTTCCACCACTATGAGCTTAAAAATCCTATAGAGGTCCATGAACCTATTGATACACCCTAACAATGATGCCTGTTCTTTTGGCATCCGGCCCATAATCAAAATTAATATGGCAACAGAATCAGCCATCTCCCCAAACAACAGATTAAACATGTAATAATGTGGTCTATTTTTCAGGCCTTCATCATCCATGTGTTCCTCTAAATTGTTTGAGAGGCTGCCTGATTCATGTTTGAGCAGACAGAGCTGCTCTAGCATATATATCCATATATATAACATGTCACTAGATTATCTGGTACCCTTGTGATTGCCCTTGGTAAGCTAAATGATGATTGCTTTGGACTCATGAACTCAAAAACAGCTGTCTCAATAAGGCCCTGGTCTCTAGTTGTATGGGGCAATGCCTAATACACCCCATGCCTTGACAACACCGAGGTAGAACACTTGGACAGATAGTTTCCTACATAATATGGCACTGAGTCAAGGAGAGTATTGTCGAACCACTTTTTGAGTTCTATTTGGGACCATTCATTGATGTCTACAGTGGACCATAAGTTCTGGTAAGTGAAGGCTCCAATAAGAAAACCCACATCCTGATAGAGCTTACAGTTGTGCATAAACCTGCTCTTATTCCATGCATAGAACTGGTTAGTGGCCGCTTTCTTTGTTTCAGTATATACAAGATTAACATAATTATTGCTTGGCCTGCTTTAATAGTGTTAGCTTTGTTGACATCTGGTCTAGCTGTCACATCTGTTCCTGATACTTGTTATGAAACTCATTTATCTCAGGGGCATTCAAATCAGTAAAGGATAATCCATCTTTAACAAGCCTATAGTCTCCCCAGTGTTTAGGTATGGTGTCAAGGCATGTTTCACAGGATTCAGATTTACAGGGGAGCCTTAGACTGTTGATCATTGCAGCTAAGAGACTATCAGTCACTGGGAGAAAGAGGTGAGCATTTACGAGTGTATCTAAAAGCTCCTGTAGTGTGGTAAATGGCAGGATATTAGAGCTAAGGTTATGGCCTCCATAATATTTGGTCATAGAAAGAACATTGACAGCTGTTGTGGTGGTAAGTGTTGCTAACCCAGTAAATTCTACCCCTGTTTCCTTAGTGAGCTTTTCACATGCCAACTTAACCTTCTTTGTAGCCTCAACCACCCTGTCTGCTTTGTTAAAATACAGGAAGCAGAAATACCACTATATCTAGGATTGGCTATAAGAGGCTGAACTGAGCTGGGACCCCCACCTGAAGCACTGATAAAAGATATAGTCACTACTTTTAGATGGTGAGAATTAGAAGCGCCTATGATCTTAACTGGCCGGCTTATTGGTTTCCCCTTTTGACACACCCACAGGATTATGCAATGATGACAAAAGGGGTTTCCCAGTTTCATCTTTCCTAATTGAACATGAAAGGACCTGTGCGTCACCTTGACCACCCTTTTAACCATAGCAGTTGTCGAATGAGCAAGCACATCAGCAGTCCTATATAATACAGCACATGCATTAGTAATAGCTAAATGTGACATACAAAGATCATCCTCAAAAAACATATTAACCATGATACATTTACCCTGCTCCCTCCTAATACATTGATCGTAAATATCTCTGTGATATTTTTTGTTTACAGAGCCTATAAAACACTCAAACTCACTGGCTGTGTCATTGGCAGCAGAAGATATGTAGATTATATCCTGAGGAATCTCGTATAGTGCAGCAGGTATGTGTGGGCCAGTATATGGCTGTATATTAGTGTCATACATATCCTGTGATAGGATTTCGGTCTCAATGTCTGTTTTGCTGGTCACATCTATCGAACTCTGAGACTCGGAATACCTTTTGATCCGTTTCTGATGTCTGTGTCAGTGGAATATCTATATCAGATCCAATATGGCTGGCACAAGGCTAAAATAAAATAATATAACATTATATCACTGTGTTAACTTGTATATAGATATTAGGTAATGTTCACACGGCCACGGGTTTTGGATTCTTTGGTTTTGTTGGTGGCCATGTATCGTTCGCTATAGTATCAGTAGTTGTCTTCTGCTGTTTTAGCTCTAATCTTCACCACTTTGAGCTTTGTATTTTTCCCTGTTCCAAAGGCAAATAAATTAAATTTGTCAATTATCATATTCAAAATAAATATAAATAAGTTGATTGCACTCAATTTTGCAGCAATAATGTGAAAACATGGCTGAGCTAAAGTTTTTTAAATAACCATGCATGCTCAAGGTGCCTGCACATGTTATTTTTAAATCACCGTGCATCACATGTGTAGGCTGAGAACACTAAAGCCAAGGCTACATGAGCCGATTTTTACATCGATTTGGGGTCACGAGTGGTTAATCGGGGGATCTGCACGAGTGATTACTCGTGTTAAGTGGACATTGAACTGGTTGGTCTTTTTGCCCGCGTGAGCAGGACGATCCTCTATGCTGATTGGTTGTTGTAATAATAACGCGGTAAAATACGTCACATCCGTCATCACGTGACAAGGCTATTAAACATGGAGGAATTTATTATCTCATTAGTGAAACAACATCCTCCTATTTATAACAAAAAAGACAAGAACTATAAGGACGGGAGTGGTGTATTTGACAATATTTGGAAAGAGATTTCTGTAGAACTGGGCAATGGAGGCTATCATGACTTGAGAGGTATATATGTGTGATTCTTTTGCTTGTGAAGGGACATACAAAAGTCTCTGCTAAGCAAACAGCAAAGTAATGAAAAATAAAAAAAGAAAAGTGCCATGATTCATCATTATCATGGGTATAGATTGGTAATATTAACAGACCAGCAGACATCCCATGATCATGAGATAACTGACTGATGTTTCACTTTGACTCCAAATGAAACACCAACACATAAAAGCAACAAACCCAACACACAGACAGAGTTGACTGACTGGATAAGAAAAGGAAGCAATGGTGAAAGTGCCCACATTTTGGAGGAAATGTATTCCAAAATAGCTGACTGTGATTGATTTGGTTTTATCTGAGTGCTAAGATTGTTGTTACTTACTGATTTTCTTATCATTTATTGTAAATGTTTTTAGACAAGGACAAGGCAAAGGAAGCATGGGCAAAGTTAAGAGATAGCTACTACCAAGCGAAGAAACGACTGAGACTCAAACAGGCGAGTGGAAAAGGAAGAGACACTGAATCACCTTGGCATCTGTATAAACAAATGATGTGGATGGATGACCATATGGGTTTGAATGTGTGAGTAGATACCAAGATATGTTATACCACCTCACATACAACATTTTCATGAATCCCTTGCGATTTTTGATTTTCGTGCAAAGTATTTTAAGAATCATCACTGTAAATAACATAATGCCCTCCTAGTTGTAAGCTCATCTGTTTCTACGCTGCTACCCTAGAGGAGTTATATTTCCGCAGCATGAGGATTTGTCTGCCATTTGTCACATGCTTGAATGAGCTTAATTTAAAGCTAGCCATGATTTACGCCCTCTATTTACTTCCGCCTCCCCCTTTATCCTATCCATAACTTCCACCCTCAACTTCAACCTCAGCTACCCTAAATTTAGTGATAACTTAAAACTAGATAACCCGAACTCTAGCTAATTTTTAAACCGCTGGGGTGATTAAGCGTTCAATTCAGTTAAAGTGTATCGGTGTGTTTGTTGTCTCCACTAAATATTTCTTCTTCTTTTTTAGATCGGCGACCAATCTACCTGAACCTGTGACTAACCTGCGACCTCGACCAGAATTAACCTCTTCATCATCAGACGCCATGCCCTCATCACCCACATCATCTGAATGCAGCTCTCGGAACAATGCCACACCATCCCCTGCTCTTTTCTCACCCGAGCATGTACCCGATTATCATCCGAAGCCATCAGCATCATACCATCATCGATCATCATCTACTGTCCAAGCCACTCATTTTCCATTTAACGAAACCACACCAAGCCGCTCTGCAAAAGCTTCTCAACCTTCACCTTAGCCTTTGAGGACTCGCTGCTAGATCATATGTCAACGATGAAAACACGAATAGAGCAGCGAAGGACCGCCGTTCCCACCGCTACCCCCGCTCCAGCCGACAAGTCAACCATATTTGGCAACATGATGGCTAATCAACATCGATTGTTGAGCGAGAGCCAGCAGGCAGCGTGGCTGCTCAAGGTAGGGCAAGCATTTGTGGATGTTCTTAATCCACCTGCGAACCCCCCTCCTGCGGAGAGCTCCTGGCAATATGATAATCCAATAACATACTCTTCTACACTTCTCTGAAATCTTTTCATATAATATTTATACATAAATCAATCTGAATTTTATATGTAAGAGTTTCTGCTACTTATATTATATACCTTATATCTTTACATATATAAAACCTATTTTTACTCATATACTTATCCCATATACACAGAAATATTTTTACAATATTTTCATGTCAAAGAATTCTCAAGCATTATATTTACTTTTAATATGTCCATTTCCTCTCAGTCTCTTTGTGAATTTATTGCTACCTCAGTTTGTTTCAAGTAGTTCAGTACAATCCTACTGCTTCATTATATATATTTTTAATAAAAATACATGCATTGCAAAAATTCATAATAAATGTACGATGTGATATGAAAACATCCCCGATTAAATCTGGCCATGATTCTGGAGTTGTCTGACAGCCAAATGTTACAAAAAGTTAATGTGATCTAGTATTTTACTGGTCTTCCTTGTCATTGCCAACTACCACCATACCACTTGTCCATTGTGCAAATATAGTATTCACTGTGGCCTCTACCACCTGCATAATATGCATTTATACTTGACAATATTTTCACAAAATGCAAAACTACAAACTCTCTGATTAAACTTTGCAAACAGTCTGGAGTTGTTTAGCATCAATTTGTTGATGATTTCTAGTTATGTACTGGTCTTAGCAGTCGACATCATCTGGGCAACTTAACAATTGGCCAAATCTAGTTCTCACATTGCCACTGCATGTGCTCAAATACTACGTTGTCTCAACTACTCAGAAATATGCTGGATGACAAGTCGCAATAATAGCGGGAAGAATTATTGATGTTGGAAAATAAAATCACTGCTGATTATAATATACAAAGTGTCTGGAGTTGTCTGACATCAAATAACAACAGAGTCAACGTATTCTAACGTATTCTTGTAATATACTCGTCCTGCCAGTCAACCCCACCTGGCCCACTAAACCATTGTGAAAAACGGGTTCTGACATTTGATGCTGCTGCTGCATCCATGCAAGCGACAAGAAGTCCTTACGCAAAATATTTAAAGATGCCGCCAAGTTAGGGATTGAGCACCCCGATATAGATGCTCTGGTGGCCAACCAGATCAAGACATTTGGACTACGGTACATACACGATGAAGAGCACTTTATCAATGACTTTCTAACTAAATGCCCCTCAGGTCGCTACCGCACCGTTAAATATCGGGGTACATGGGGTAGAGACAGCTTTTTAAGACATCTCATACATACACTTACTAATATACTATTCTAAAAACTTTTTATACAACAGAGATCTGATTTTTTCCCTGTTTTTCTTTCTTGTCAGTATTAACAACGTATTTCGTGACAAATTTTTGTCTATGATAGTAATAAATCCATCCATCCATGGCCTCTGGCAACTGCGTTGAGTCTTGGCATACCATCACCTTGTCTCCATAAACCTTCCACAACTTCACCATTAGGGAGAGGCTGATCCGCATAACCAGGTGGTACATAAGCATTGTCAGTTAGCGATCAGAGCATGTTGTGGTGCACACAGCAGGCTTGAACGATTGAAGTTGCTTTCTTTCCATCTGCGTCAAGGGGTGTGAACAGAACCCGCCATCTAGCTGATAATATTCCTGTTAAAATGGCAGTGAATAACGTAAACTGACAACTCTACAACGCCATAATTATTGAGAACAGTGACGTTTGGTAAATAATTATAATATCATATTCTAATATCTACCCATGATGTCTCAAAAATTCTCAGACTTGCAGGCACATAAAATGAAGCTATTTACTGCCATTAATGCTGCCTCTAATTCGAATAACAGGGATTTGAATTTTATATTACTTACCAAAGGTGTTTTCAACCACTCTGCGAGCTCTTGATAGTCTATAGTTGTACCTCTTCTTTACCATGTCATTTTCCTGGTCTCGTCGTGCAAATGGCCTCAACAAATTAGTCTGCAGCGGAAAAGCCTCGTCTCGTCTCGTCTGTATTCGGCAGTGATATTGGTGGTGGAACATTCACCTCACCTGAGAAACAAAATATCTCTGTGAACAGTGATATATAGCAAAGGGTGCAATATATGTAGAGGAGTTGAGACTAATCATTGATGGAGGAGAGGGGCAAAGGACATAGATCATACATAGGAATAATAATATTTGTGAAGGCGAGGGAATCTTATTAAGTTCGTATGGATAGGAAATCGGGTATCATATCATTAATGTGGGGGGGGGGGGGGGGTGACAGATTGATAGGGAAGAAATCTATAAAGGGAGGGGGATCATCAGTTCATTTAGGGCGAAAAGGGAGAATCATATTATATTGAAGGTGCAAGGGTATCTTATCATACACAAGAGGGAAGTAGTCTAATCTTATTCGAAGGGAGGATTTCTATTTTCATGCAGTAATTGGCAACATACATCAGAGCACAAGTATTACCAGTGAAAAAATTATTGTGTACATACCTCTCTTCCATGCTTGTCCAAATTGAGATCGTTCCCACACCCCACCATCACTGCAGCTTCCAGTCTGGCCAATATCTACCATGATGAAGCGGTAGTCTGCTCCAGCTATCGCCATTAGGTTTATCGAGAAGGACTTCTTATAATTAAAATATAAAGTCCCTGTGTTGTCAGGTGCCCGCATGTGGATGTGTTTACCATCAATCGCTCCAACACAATTCGGAAAATTCCACACATCTAGAAACCTGCGAATGAATAGAGGAGAGCAGCATTATATATTAGGCTACTGACGAGATAGTTAGTGCATTCATACATAGATCAATGAGTCTTTTACTCCTTGGATAGATGATAGGGCATCTTAATTGGGAGTTGGGTTCTTACCAGGTGTTCACTTGAAATCAATCTGAGATGATCTCAGTCAGTCATTAATACATGAATAAAAATCACTTCAGAACCTAAACCTCAATCTAACTCACTCTCACTTCACTGTCCCTATTTCTCTCAAGTCAATGAGAGGACATACCTCTGTGAGACAGATCTCCATTCATTATGGTTGGTGGGAGGTTTCAAGTATATTGGACATAGCATATCCCACAGTGCCTCACAGCAGTCATATACCATGTCTGACACAGTCTTTCTACCTAGAGCATATATGTACGCTAGGCTATTGAAGTTCATCCCAGTAGCAAGAAAATGCAAAGTCACACAGAGTCTAGTCTCAGGGTCAATAGCCTTCCTCATCACAGTATCCTGTCTCCTGATCCTTGGTCCAACTATAGCAAGCAGATAGTCAAAGGTGTGTGGTGTCATCCTGTACTGTGCATGGAACCTATCAGGATACTGTCTCAATTGCTGAAACCTGTTGATCACTGATGTTTCCTGTCTAGTCTGGTTCAAAGGGTGAACCCAGTGCTCCCTGTGGTTTCTCTGAAGAGCTAAATATGCCCCCACAACAATGAGAAACATGTAGTGTTCGAGCTCTATATCTTCAAGATCATCCATAGCACATGGAATCGATTTTACTGAGTGAAGACTGAAGTTCTGCTTAGGTTTTGGAGAGTTCAAGATGGAGGACACATTTAATATGACCTATGTTCGCCCTTGAATCTCATTGGTCAATCTAGTCACATGACCTATAATCTCATTTAAATCACCGGACCATAACGTACATCAGGTAGGGCTGTGTAGCAGGATTAGCTCGGCCGATCCTCTCTAAATAGGACATCGACTCGTAATTAACTCGGCTCATGTAGCCATGGCTTAACAAAGCACACAAACTTATGTCAATACAATGCCCCATTGTTCTACCATACTGACTCTCGTGATCTGACTGGGCATGTAGATCACTGATAAACTAGGCTATCATTACCACAAAGCAGGTGTCGTAAGGCTAAGTACGCATCATGCGTGACTTGAATTTGCTCATGTGCAAGAACAATGAGTTTGGTTTGGGTTCTGATTGCAATTTTGGAAAGGGGAAAGGGAAATGGGACATCCCCTGCATAAACTGTCAATCAAAATCAGCTAATAATGACAGGAGAGGATAACTATTAATAACAAATCCGCACGCTTTGGGGAGTATATCACCAGAGCAGGTAGCCAATCAGATGGCTTCGGAATTCAGAGACTCAATTTTGCAGAGATCAGGCAGAGATCAGCTCATGCCCAGAGCTGAGCATGCCACTACACAACTCATGCTCATGCAAACAAATACTTTGATTTAAAAGCTATGCAGTAGGCCTTATATTTGTGAAAGTTGACATCATGACCTTAGCGATAGCTTCTTGATCTCAGTCACTCGGTCAGGCAAACAGATATAAACATGCTTTGATATGGTGAGTAGGAACAGGGCATATTATAACTTTTTTTTTATTTGGATTCATATTTTCAGCTTGCAATCAGTAGTCTACCTATGTATTTTGTTTATATTCTATCTAACTAAGGAAGGTATTTTCTAGCAAATGTGTTGGCTCTGATCAAGGAGTACTCCTTGCTCTGATCCCATTAATCAGAGCCAACCCATTTGCTGGTAGGCTACTTGCCTCTCACATTGTTGTGTAGGAAAAGAAAGGTTCTTTGCTTTCAAGAATAAATGATACATAATGATTTGTGGAGAGAGAGGGCAGCTGTGAATTCTAATATTGGTAACTTTCCCTCTACCTTACTGAATCAATAACAGTGAGCAAGGCTATTCCATTCATATAGAAGTAAACTGCCACACATCAGATCAGACCAAGGATTTACTCTGTTTTGCTGCATGGAACATTGTGACAGTTTTATTATTGTTCCAGGCAGCTGCTAAGAGACATTTATTCACAAGCTCAGAGGACAGATCACCAAGTAATTCCCCAGCTGCCAAGAAGACTAAAAATGACCTTGAGGTTAGTTGGGACCATGATATAGCTTTTGGCTATTAGTTGATATTGTCAAAAGAACAATGAAATTGCCGAACAGTCTAGTTTGCCTGATTTTGTTGAAGCTATTAGTTGTAAAAGATGAGTTTGACACTGATCTAACAAGAAAAAGTATATGTATGTGCTCCGTTGGAGTAGATTGGTCAGAGGTGAGTGCGTTTCCACAACTTATGTCCATACAATTTTTGTTATAGCTGTTCCTGCTCGATAATTTCGAATATGGTCATATGGCCACATTTGGAAAACAGGAACTGCTTGATACATGCAAGCTGGCTGGGTTTCCAGAGCAAATGTTATCTTACGGAAACTTCCTCTCTCGTTCCATAAAACGATTGTTTTCCAGACGTGAAGAGTCAGTTGAGCTACGCGGTCGCCAGTAAGTTGTAATGCTATTGAGTAGAAAAAATATTGCACAGAAATTAATTGGTACATATGTTATTTAAGAAGCTTTAGACCACCACATTCTGTTTCTCTAATGTAATCTTGCTTCTGAGCGTAGTGGATGGGTGAGAGCTCTTAGCAGACTACTTCACAATATTATAGATTTGATTCACAAACTAAATAATATCACATGTATGTACATTATGCTACGTCTGAAATTCATTACCTTCCCGAGGTGTTTTAAAGTTGCTAAAATTGTATTGTCTATTTTCAGTCCAAATATGCTATGGATGCATCTCCGGCAGCGACACTCTAAACCAGAAACATCGCATTCCTCTCCGCTGAAGTTGACTCCACAAAAAAGTTTCACCTGCTGCTGATCATGTAGATTTCATGGAGTACCCTCCCCAATCACAGAGTGAGAAAACTTCTCAAACTAAACCGTATGTGGCTACTCCAAGAACACCTCAGAAGCAGGAGTACAAAATTGAGATGGTAGGTTAGATCATGTTATGGTGCGACCAACCAAACTTAATCTCCCTTAGATCCCAGAATAATATTGCATTGTGGGTAATTACTTTGTTGTTAATATTTTTAACAGTTCATCATGTTGTAGTTAGTGAGCTCTGTTGAAGCGATAGTCCTTTAACTGATATGCAATAGCAATTATTGGCCATAGAGATATATATCATTGTTGGTCGTATAATTATTCTAAGCAGCATAAAGAACACAGGCTAAATACCTCATTGCAGTTTGTGAGCTCTGTTGGAGCAATTATTTTGATTAAAAACACAGTGGCTATTATTGTCAGTCAATTTATTACAACGTCGTGGGCCATTTTCATCAGTATAATGAACACAGGCTAACTATCTCGCTGCAGTTTGTGAGCTCTGCTGAAGCAATAGCCCTAAAGCAGTTACATACAGGACGCCTATCGGCTGGTTTTTTCACGCTGATCAGGTTGCAGCAGTATAATGACCTCTGCTTCACCACGTGCAGCCGTATCCTCAGTCAAGAAGTAAATGCATATTCTCACGGTCAGTCATTGCTGAGCGGCACCTCAGCGGATGACCTCAGGAACTTCAATATGACTGCGGCAGCAGATGAATTCAGAAACCGGATACCCCGTACATGCCAGATGATAGAATCTGTGGCATTACGCCCTCATGAGGGCAAAATAAAGACATACGAACATGTTAAACCTGCGGTAACTTCTTTCATATGCAAATGCCTTGCTATATACAGCGACAGACTCTCGGCATACCGCTATGTCATCCCATCAGTTCTAGGGAGAGGGGGGACCAAACACCATTCAATGGACCAACTCTCCCGACTCTATGATGTAATGTCCAATGCTCAGAGGGATAGAAAACTCGTGGATTTTGGAATCTTCGACACTATCAAAGAGGAGTGGAAGGGCCGCGTTATCCCATTTTAGGTTGTATTTGACAATGTGGATAAGCACATCACCTGCAGACACCAGAGCAAGGACAAGAAAAGTCAACTCTGCCATATGGTGCAAGCTCTATGTGTCAGTGATCGAGTCACCAAACTCCCAGGCCCTCCTGCATCTGATATCGACAAAGTCACACCTGAGGTACTGCTCATATCTCCAGCTGACACATCCTGTGTCATGATGCGTATGGTTTTCAATGTTAGGGAAACATGGTCTAAACTGATACCAACGCTGCAGTGGATGTCCCCAAAACCATACAGTCATGAATTCACCAGGGACATGAAGAAGCAATCTGAGAAGGTTAGTTAAATTTCTGACATCAGTAACATAAGAGTAATAATGATACTGATATCTAATTTTGCATACTTGCTAGCTTCGTCACATGGCATAAGTGATTGTGGCTAGCTGAGCATTCAAGACAAGCAAACCTTGAGCAAACTTTGAACTAAGATTAGGGTTGGTGCTTTGCCACCGCATATTTATGCAAATCTTAATATTCATTAATTAACAGCATGAAATCCTTGTATTATCATCTGCACGCTTCCATTTTAGATCAACATTGGTGTAATCATGAAAAGTGGGACAAAGCACAGTGATATGGTGGACCTGATGGAGGAGTTTCACAGTTACGTGAACACTGATGATGATGGAAATCTTCAACCCATTTTATTGACCGGTAAGAGAAAATTTTTTGTGGTTAGTGGGCTATCAGAACCAGTATCAAGTCTCTGCCACTGGTGTCTGGTATAATTCGTGTCAAGTGTTATGTATCAACCCTACCTCTTCTGGTGTTGGACATACTGTTCTTGTTGTGACAACTGTAAGGTTGTCACTTCTGCCCTCTATCAGTTCAATCAGTTCTATCAACAAACAACATGCCACATGATGACATTTTGACATATGATAGGTGACTGGTTAAGCATGAGAGTGGGACTGAAAGCTCAGGCTTCACAAGCAGACGGGGATACACCAGAAGACAAGATGGACGGGCTCATCTGCGTCATGGCTGATTTTCACTGCCAGATGGAACTTGTAGGCCTTATGTGGAAAGTGCTATACAATGGACAGTCAAACTCTGACCACGGGACAATTAACAGCTGCAGAACGCTGTTGAATGCTGTCAATATTACTTCAGAACACAAGACAAGACAACTAAAGCATACATTGTCATGGGTGACTCATTTATAGAACATGGTCAATGTCGTCCTTTACTTGACATATATTATGCGGAGTCGTTTTTTACTCTGCTATTGACTGTAAGATGCATTTATTTAATTGAGTACAAATCGGCTGCTCTTGCTCTGCGGTGACTTGACAATGACGTCCCTAAATATTAGCAATGTAAGTTGAAAGCAACAAATTTTACCATCACAATCAAACCAAACTCTTTGTCTCAGACTTTTAAAACAATATCAATTGTGTAATAATGCCAATACCAATCTTACGCAGGTGCCCTTCGTCGATTCAACTTAAGTGATGTGTCCTCAACCTCTGAGTCTGCAGCTAAACCAGTTAAGCCGGACGATGTGGAGAGACAAGCCAATGAGCATGCTGAGGCTTTTGTTACAGAGTTCTGTATGTTGGATGCTCTCACTGATGATCAAATAGAATACAGGTACAAAATATGATATGCTGCAATGATTTTTTTTTCCAGGATAGATAAATTGGGATTCACACAATTTAACATCTCGGCAAAGCTAGACTCTATAAAAACGCTCACAAATGGGACCTAGTTTTAAGCAATCTTGGATTTGATGACTTCTGGGTAATACGCAATTTCATCATTGCTACATAACTTAAGCAGCAACATAGTTGGATGTTGATCAAAAAATAGTTTTTTTTAATTTTTATATCTTGTTTAAAACAGGTGTGAAAATTGTGGAAAGAGGTATAAGAAGATGACCGGAAAGAAAGGTTGGAGTGCACACATGCAGACCTGCAGCAAGGAAGGGTCCAGCAGTGAAGAGGGTCATATTCTGATGCACTCAAAAGCTCTGATTACAAAAGGTTTGATGCGTATTTTGCATAACACAGTGTTTTCTTTGGGGATGGGCAGACCCTAATTTGCATATATAAATATATGTATCTGTGGTGTAGGAACTTGGGCTTTGATAACTATGCCAAAGGACTGCTTGAGCTTCAGTTCCAACTCACTGTCCTCCCCTCTCATCTCAGATTATCTCTCGTGCAAAATCGAACAGTGAATTCAAGGGGCAAATCAGACACCAACATTCCAGTTGACCTCTGCCTAGAGCATGAAAACAAATATTTCATGGAACAGGCAAAAACATATCGAGGAGAGTTCACACAAAAAGCAGTGGATAAGATTTCCAAAGGATCTAATGTCACCCGCAAATTGGTATCCAATTTGAAACATGTAACATGTTTACATCAGAGAGATGTAGGAGTGCACACAAAGAAAGATCCTAGGGAAGATATAGAGCATCTGGTGCAGAAGTTGAAAACAGAATCACTTCTAGACAACCAGGGGTCCCGGTCATTCTCCAAAGTGTTTGTGCATCCCTCAATATTTAGAGCTAATATTGGAAATACGAGCCAGTGGATTTCCAATCATATTAAAGTTTTCAGAACCAAGCACTTTTACAGGTATGTGAATGCGCTCTTCCTAAAATAAGGCTTCCTGTGATATCGATGCATAGAGATGCAATAGTATGTTTGAGTTCGCCAACCATTTTGAGGTGTCACAAGTTACAAAACTTAAAGCTGTCATGTAATTAATTGCATTACATTATATGCAGTCTCTTCGTTGGGATTTTTATCATTTTAGACCAATTACAATATCGGTATATTATTTTATTTCATTATAAAAACCTTCCAGTTACCTGTTGCCTCAACATTTTATCATTCTGTATTCACCGTCTCAATCAAACACTCTTATGGTGTTTATCATGCTGTTTTTTATACAAAATATAACTTTTTTACGCAAAATATCACAAAGTATGTCGCTTTTTTCATGAAGATTGATATGAAAGTAATCTGTAAAAAGAAACCATGTCACAGGACTCGGATAGGCTAAAAATAACTAATATATTGAAATGAAAAAAAATTGCAAGTGATCTAAAAAAGGGTAAAAGTTGACACCCAGCGTGACTTATCTCTGAGTAAAGTCTCACAGTCTGATAAAAAGTATCAGTTCAGCTAAAACTAAGTGTAATGGTACTGGAAATGGTAACTGGAACATGTTTTTGAGGCTGAGGCTAGACATTGGTGTGTTTGAGCAGCTGCCAAGGGGACCCTCTTTGTTCAAATGCAATGAGAATTTTAAGAGGTATTTAAAAGATTCTCACGCACGACATGATGTTGATGATTTGTCTCGCTTGTTGAACCCTGCCTGGGGTCCTTTAAGATATCAATGCCTCGAGGCTCTTACTGAAGGTTAATTATCTGATGATGTGTACAATTAGCCTCCCCTAGGTCACAGAATGACCGGCTTACAAATCCCTATTTTCCTTAATTTGCGTTATTGTCGGTTGTGGTAGAAAACCTTTCACCAACCAATATTAAGCGGAAAATCACTGAGGTAACGGGAAGTGAGAACATACAAATTCTCTCAGATTATCATGCACTGCCTTTAAGTCGTGTCCCGAAGATCAGATATCAATTTGTACCATAACATAGCATATATCAACTCAGGGCTGTAGTTTAGAGAAGCGTGTACAAAGCATTGCTAAGAAGGGTGCTGCAAGCTCTTCCAAAGCAGTTCAAAGTATGTAAATAGCAAATTAAAATCTCCAAAGAGCTTAGTCTGTCATGGATTATTCTATAATAAAACTTTTGGCCACTTTATTCAGCTTTCTAGGGGAGACGGCGCCTGCCTTGTAGTTATGTCTCTAGAAGACCTGCTGTCAAATGGTGTGAATGTGGCTGTCCTGGGCCAAGCCGGACTGGGAAGTCAACATTACGTTTAACAACATTAAGGTGAGTAGACCTACTCTTACAACAGTTACGGGAAGCTATATGCGTAACTGACAAAACTACATTGTTTTTGTCAAGTCAATCTCGACACTAGCAAACCAAGAAGTTGAAGACTGCCAAGCATAGTTTTTCCCAAGTACCTGTGATTGAATGTCAGATTTCACACAAATATCATTTGAGCCTGGCCATAATGCTTTGCCCTAATATATGAATCAATTTTGTGATAATGCTTTTTTTCAGAGCGATGACCAACAAGGTTGTGAAGCTGACAGCGGCCTGGAGAGAACTGCGCTCGAGGCAATGTTAAGTGTAAATGTGAAAAAAACACAAGACATCATGTGAGTTCTACCAAACATTGTAGTTTAATACTTTAGGGAAACTTAAAACTGTTTCTGAAGATGTTATTGTTATATGTTAGTATTTGTTACCACTTTAAGTATTATTTCATAATATTTATGTTTATTTTGCAAATAATAATCCGCGATTCTATGAATGTTTTTGTAAATATTACTCATGATTCTATCATTGAGATGGAAAATTTTCTCTCTAGTGTATCAGAACGAGATAATGTTGGATAGGCTCCTTTCGAAGGCTTCATGTTTTCAAAGATTTTTAAACTTTTAAACTATCATTTTCACCAGTGATTTTAATCATTTTTGTCAATTATATAGAAAAACAGATATATTGTTGATTGATAAGATCAGTATGGTGAGTAGGAGGCTGCTGGAGCAGGTGGATCTTGCGTGCCAGATTGCGAAGGTACGAAAACCATCTACAGGATCCTGATAGCCATCCTGGAACACTCATGAGAAGAAATATTTTGATAATTATTTTATTGGTTATGATATTTGAGATATATCATACCACTTGACAGCAGTCAAGTCAAGCTCAGTGTCAAGGATTCCTCTAGCACACATCATTGGCATGTTGGACATTGTTGGTTTGTGTGTCGCTGTAACAAATTCAAATACACTGCAATACATAAGATTTTCTTGAGGGATTAGAAAATTTACTCTGAGAAAACAGTGTCTGTAATTGCTCTAACTTATATCTTCATCCAGCAGAGGTCTCAATTGTACTTAAGATCGTTTCAATGCACTGCGTGAAGAATTGCTTCCAATTTTGTTTGGAGGCCATCTCAGATTTGTTGTTTATTGAGGCAGCCCACCTGTTTGGCTAACCGAATCCTCAAAAGTAACAACATAATAACTTGTTGCAGTATAGATGCAGTCCCAGGGCACAATTTTTAAAAACATTTACAAATTCAACCGTAACATGAATGCTGTCAATGGTTATTTCAGGACTGCAATTCCTTAATGGTGATAAATACACCAAGGTCGAACATACAGAAACCAGCTCACTGAAAATGCAGCAGAATATTTCACATAGAATATCATGTGTGTTATTAAGGGTGAGCCCTCTAGACACACAGTTATCATAATCCTATACGCATCCAGCATAGTTACATTAGTGTTTTTCAATAATAAAAATATTGGGATGACATTCGAGTAAAAATTAAGCTCAAACATTTGGGTGTAGTTTGAAAATGCTATCATTGAACAGTATCCACTGAAAAAGCCAAATCCAAACCATGTTACGGAATATTAATAATATTAATTATTTTGAGGTCTATAGTCATTCTGATAGAATTTGATGGGTGACTGATGGGTCACCACGATCCATACTGAAAACAGAAATATTCTTTTGTTTAAGTTCAGTATAGCATCTCCATTGTCATTTGTAAATTGCTCCACTCCTTTGATAAAAGGCAATTAGAATTTGTTTGAAACTGTACACAATGGCATAGAAACTACAAATATATAGGCTCTTTGCACTGCCTTGCGCAACATTGCCACTGCACTGATGGATGAAATAAACATCGTAATGAACAAGTAAATCGCAATTTTAAATATGTTAAAAAAATATTTCAAACATTCCCTCAAAAGCTCATTTAGATAATGTGATGAACTGATGCTCCAAAAAAAACCAGATTTCTGTGAGTTACCATGTCGAAATGTAGTTCTGCCCAAACAGAAAAACACGAACTTGGAGATTTTTTGTCAGATTTGGAGTTTTTTGCAGAAAAAGATAAATGAATAGTTAGCTGATTGACTAACGATCCAGGTGACCAAATGTGGTTATTCTGAATTAAAAACTGTAGGAAGGAGACAGCTTTTGGAAAAGTAAGGAGGAGATAATTACAACTGAGCATTTTTGACTTTAAATAACTGAGCACCTAACGAGATTTTTGCATACTCAATACTTGTCTGGGTGTGTTAGCAAAATATATGTGGGTGATTTGGGGTTACCCTTTGTTTGGTGGATGGTGTCTTGGTGGATGATTGCTTCAATATTGAATTAAAAAAACAAATTTCATTTAACAGCCAGTCGCTCAAGCTTAGCTGCTTTACCTAGGTCATGAGAACACACCTTTCCTGCTTTACAGGCAAATGATGAAGCATTGACAACTGCAGTCTATCTTCTACTGGGGATTGGTACGCTCCAACCTGCCTGCAAACAGAGAGCATAATGGCGCAGATATTGCTACCTGGGCAATAGGCACTAATATTTTCGCCGCCCATGCCATGGGATGGGTGAGTGAAAAGACACTTGATTTTAATCAACCTTTTTAATCGACTGACAAGAGGCTCACCAGAGCTGTTAAAAGAAAAGTTCAGGATGGAATCAAGTCTCCTCATGCAATACTTGGATATCTAGAACTGTCTAAGAGACCATTTACGTTTGTACGAATCAAAGCGACTTAATCCGAGAATCGATACTGTGAGAAGTCTTGTCTATCATAAGAAAAGGTATTGCACTTTATCCCATTTAGTCTTGCCTACCCTATGTAGAGTTGGTTGGTTGGTTTATTTTGTCACAAACATTAGGTATGCTGCGAGATTGAGTGTTTATACTGTTACATGAGTAGGGAATACCAAAAAGAAACATAAACAAAATGAGTAAAGTAAAGTCTGACTTCTAGTGGATTAAAAAATATCTTGCAATATCAAAATCAAGTGTCTGAGGAATGAGTCTTTACCCCAGGCAGTTCTGTATTTAAGGCTGCGATATCTGCCTGAGGGGAGTTTCTCAAGAAAATTGTTTAAAAAATGTTCGTCATCATGTATTATCTGCAGGGCCAGGTTCTTTGTACGTTTTGATATGACTGAATCTAGGTCCCCAATATCAAGACCTTGTCTGTCGCCTTGCTTAAAAAACTTTCTCAGAGCTTTCTTGTCTCGTGAATAAATACTAGTGAACAAAATAGGTAGGCAGTAGGTTAGAATGGATACAATAAAACTTTTAAATAACATGCAGGAGTAGATCCAGTTTGATCAGATGAGGACGGTATCAACTTGAATAGTTAATATGAAAGCCGTTTGGTTGCATTCAAAACCAGACCGGAGAACCCTAACAGCCTGAATCAGAAAGATGTGATTTGTTCAGCACTTTTTTCTTAGTAATGTCTACATATATTATAATATCATATATAATCAGTATAAAATAATTAGTATATCTGACAATTGTACATGTGAGCTCTTACCCAGTTTATTAACAATCCCTTCATTTCTTTCTCATGCAGCAAACAGCAATCAGGATTTTGTTGACCCTGCTCAGGGGTTTGTTATCATGACCAGTTTTATGGCACAACTAATGGAGATGTATGGTCAGATAACACTCGCACAAACATATTATACATGGTCGCTGTCTTCACAAATGAAGGTTATCGACATGTTGCATTGTTTCTGACCAGCAAGGAAGACGCAGCCAGCCATATCAGACCATATCAGCTTTCCTTAAGCATTTGAAGGATGTTAGAGGTTAGATGTTAGAGGAAGCTGGAAATGAAGAAGAGGAAGACATAATCACCCAGTGTTTCGCCTCGATTATAGCATAAAGGAAGGTTAACTAAAGAAAAAGATCCCTACTACAGGCAGGTGCAGGGTCAAATAATATAATTGACATGGAAGAGTTGTGGGTTTTATTTTTTTATGAGGTCCATCAGGGGCATTTTGAAGTGATTGGGCATGACGAAGATTTTAGCATCCATATTCATGACAATATCAAAAAGTTTTATCATTTGTATATGCCGCCCCAAATTTTTTAAGGGCGTAAAATTTAAATTCTTGTCATCTTTTGCCTCAGTTTAAGTACTTACTTATAATACACGGTTAAGCATGATGTCTGACATGTGAATGTTTAGGTTTTTTGCTGTTATAACCAAAGCTGGTGAGGTGTAAAATTAATTTTAATGTTTGAAATAATAATGTTTGCGTAAGTTCACACCTCTGTTGATAAAATACATTCTGGTATCTTACTGTTCCTACCTTTATGCATAACAATGTTGAAAGTATTGATTTAAAAACACATATTAATTTTGTACAGTAGGCCAATCGATGTTCATAAATATAATCTGGCTAACTGCAAGCAGTGTAGTCCTCCAATATCTGTCTCTTCATACCAACACCTGTCTGTTCTCAGTCATCAGTGAAATGCTATCAACACTCAGCACGCTTTTCATTGTAGTTGTTAATCAAACAAAACAAGAGATGATTTAAATTTTGGGCTTTTGATATTGTGTAACTTTGGTTATGGAGTATTTTTTAATAAGTCTCAAAATATTTTCAAAATTAAGTTGCACAATGATAAATTCATAGCTACTGCTTCATTTTTTCTTCATCGAAACATTTGTATTTCTATTTTTTTGATATTGTAGGGACATATAACCAGCTTCAGTATGCAGCTGGATTACCTTAAAGTTTACAAACCAAGTCTCACAGTCCATAGAGCCCTTTAGCCTCTAGTCTAGTTTTATATTTAGTTTCAAGTACTACTGTGACAGTTTATGGTGGGCTAGTTTATCTTTTAAACCTGAGGTGCTGACAGAAGCAATAGAAGTATTGCACTTTCACATGTGACAAAGATCGACTACCTGCACCACCTGTTCACCCCCCCCCCCCCCAAAGATCCAGAATAACAGACATCATGCAAATTGATAATATATGTTGCTTCGCATCCCACATTATATTAACCCTGTTGTCTTTGGTGTTGTTATCATTTGGTAATCATGGCAGAGGTTTATTTTTTAGGAGATGTCAGTGTCCTTTTTTTGAACTTTTTATCTAATTTTTTTAAAGATCCCTGCAGTGGTAAAACAAATGAAACTGTTAATCTGTTGTATGTAACTCAAATATGTCTGGAGTATTTACTGATACATGTTCATCTTTTGAAACAGTCTCTCAGCTACGCAGAGGTGAAGATCGTTGATGCCTTAAGAAAAGGATGATTTTGTATTTCTAAGCAAGGAGCTGACTGATAAAGGATATCAGCATTTATTTATCGACTCAATTCGCTCTACTCCACTGACAACACCTCCACTCTCTACAAGTCTGATGCCGATAATTTGGCTGATTTCTCTCTACCATCCCTCATCGTTGAGTTCAAAATTAAGCTTCCTACCCTCCTGAGTACCATCCATGAGATGATCGAAAAGAAGGGCGATGCAAACGTAACAAAGACATCAACTATCGCCACCACCATAGTGGCAAAATACTGTCAGCCGATGAACATAAGTCATTGGCACTCCAGTATGTCCATGGAGTCAATCTAGACACAGAAGGAACAAAAGACTCCTGCGTCAGCCATCTACAGAGGACTGGTGACTCTGTCAATCTGCAGGTGCTGCGGGAAAAACTAACAGATATGTCGTCACTAACATCAAAACTGATGCTAGGAGAGACATCTTATGACAATAATTACCCATACGCCAAGCCCAGACACCAGGCTACAACCAGGGGCAACAAGATATATAACATCACACGTGGTGTCATTGTCCACATCTCAACATCTCATCTGCTCAGAAAGTTTCATCGATGACAGCACAGATGATGCTTATGTCTGGTATCTGTCTTATGTCAGGTGTTGCAGAGATAGAAAATTTAGAGGATACATCTTCCGATATGAGAGTACTCCAGCAAACAATTCAACAATATTCATCCCCCATGAGCAGCAATCCTATTACTATATTATAGGCAAAAAGTTGTATCAGGGAAGTACTTGAATTTGTCTGCTCTGATTTTATGTCCAAACACTCCGATTTTCGTATAGAGATCTGAGTTATTATGAGTAGCTACATTGATATTATACAGAGATTGTTTGACTACTACTAATGCTTTTTCTCCATCAACAGGAAATTTTATCAATATACCTAAGACAATAGTCACCAGATACCAGCTAAACTCATTCCACCACTGGAGCAAGTATGTTGAATTGATAATTCCGTCAACATCGTATCATTGTAAAGGAGGGGTTGTCACTTCAGTAGATTCTTAAGGGAGTAGCTACCATGCTGGTATGGCAGTCTGTTTATCTGTGCTGGATGGTGGTCACCCATGTGCTATTCTGCCAGCGTAGATTATGAACTCAACATAGGGCATATCTAATATATAACATGAATGAGAATAACGTTAGTGATATTAAGAATAGTGCCCTTAGCAGCAAAGCACCAATGGACGTTCTCTATTATAAAATAACAGTAAAGTTATCTCACCAGGAGGAATTTTTGTTTAGTTGTGTGATGGTGCGATTCCTATATTATCACTGTATTTTTGTACTTATGAAACCTTTCTCTGTATAAGCCCTAGGACAGGTCAGTCGGCAAATTTTTCTATTCCTATTTGAAATAACTACCAAGGATGACAGAACCTATACGGCTAGCCATCACTGCAGGTCAGAATGTGGTGGTGCTAGGTGCCAGTGGTACCAGGAAAACAACAGTATACACTTCAAAAAAAAGACTTTAAAAGACAGGCAATATACGATGTGCTTCTACCGCCGTTGCTGCAAAAAGGTAGTTATAGGTAGTTATTTATATGTTGTTCAGGTAGAAGTCTCCTGTCCAATATACATTTGGAGTTTGTTGATGCAAAACTTCTTGCATTAAAATAATGGGCTGAATATTGAATAAAGGATGGGATTGATGGGAAGGCTGGTTTGGGAAACATTTCAAAGCTGTATAATATATGGGTGTCATCATAAATAGTACTCTTTTGTCCAAGTCGGAGCCCATTGGGATCATTCAACTCTCCTTCACTGACACCTGCATTGCCACATATGCATTATGTATGCAACTCTAAGCATTTAATTGTAGAAGAATTGCTATTAGGTAAATTCGCGGTATCTATATATTAAATAATCAATAAATAATCAATGGAAATCCCATTTTCATTGGGAAATCCAACTGAATCAAACTTGAATTCAAGTTGTCTCCCTTTTACCGATGAGGAGATAATTCTAAGTTTCATGACATGATTTCCATTGATTATTTTTTTGATTATTTAAAATAGATACCAAGGGCGCGAATTTACCTAACAGCAATGTACATGTATAACAGATATCATCGACATCTTTTTTTATCATGTCATGTCATAATCTATATAAACTTTATGTTTGAATTTTTTATAAGAAAAAATTAAAGTGGGAGAATGTAAGAATCAACAACAAAGTAAACCGCTGCATTGTGCCTAGTATGTTATTATCAAATTATACGCTTGCCAATTATGTAAAAAAAAGACCTAAACTGCGATTCTCGTTTATGGCTTCCAAAAAAATCTATCATGCTGCTGCAAAAGTAATTAAAAACCCAACTTAGCACTCACATATTTCTAATCTGAACTCTCGCTGAACTTCTGCCTCTAAATATGGACCAAAATTAATGGGGTTTACAGGTCAACCGGAAACAGGTAACACAACAGGATTACGGTCATTTTTTACCACTTAGTATTCAAAACATAAAAGATCAAGTGAACGTCATCTGGCTCTATCAATTCAGTTATGTGTAGAAAACCATAGAGTCAAGATGTGAAAACCAATATTAACTAGGAATACACCAGAGGTATGTCAATTTTAACTTTTAATTCTGATTAAACTGTAATTTTTCAATGGTATACATAATTTGAAGCTTATTGTTTTATAACTACATTGTAAATAAATATTCTTGGAAAAGCCATTTTAATTTCATATTTGATAATTTGATCATAATTTGACTAGTGTTACTCATGTTTTTTAAACAATTACAGGTTTCATGGAGTTTAAATGGAATATCAAATATTATGGATAACAGACAAAATAAAGAAATCGTAGTTCAGTGAACTTTGTCTAGATAATTGTAGTTATAAGAGTTCTACACCTAACCCAAACGGCTAAAGTTCATAGATAACTTTATACACACTATATAAGCTCGGAACCTGTACGAGTTTCCTCACTACCACCATTCAACGTACACAGATAATCCAGATAGCCGAAATTCATCATCGACAAGTAAGTTCATACTATTCGTTGTCGGTATTGTAAAAATCATCGTTCTTGAAATAATACTAAGAATATCAAGTATACCAATATACCAATATGTTAGACTCTACACCAGACAGCGACAACAAACATGTGATGTCAATGCTACATAGTCATTCTCGTATAATGAGTTAAAATAAAAAAATTAGGTAATAAAAACTCGGTATATTATTATTTCAATAACACCATCATTACATTATAATGGCGGTGAAATATCCAGTTTATTTATTTCCTCAGCAAGTCAAACCAGTGTTCAGTAATTTTTATTCCATCGCCCACGTTAATTTATATCTGTTTCATCTTTGTTTATTTTAGTATGGCATATTGTACTATATGCATGGAAGATGTAACCTCATTTATCACACTGAACTGTACCCACACCTTTTGTCTGCCCCAGCGCTGTTACCCTTATTTGCAGGGCACACAACAAGAATTACCTACCTGCCCTAATTGCCGGGCCGTAGTAGAACAAGGTATGTTTAATATTTCATTCCTCTCTTATTTTCTTTTAAAAAATTTTTTTATATATTCGTTCTCATGCTCCGCCATTTTCTCACACCTTCTCAACTACTATGTTTAATAGGTTAAACCGTAATGGTTTCTATTGGTATTCTAACGTGGCAGCTCCATCAATTATTATGTACACTAATCGTATCACTGACCAAAAAAAAATATAACTGGAGATTGATTTATTAACAACTTCACATAATAAGTCTAAAAAAAATTCTTTTCCTTCTTTGTAGGCAATGTGACCCAGTGGTACTGGGACAAGGTTGGTGCGGAACCCGTTCAGAATCATTATCATCACTACTACTATAACCAATGATATCTTCTTCTTTTAATTTGAATGTGTAGGGATTATACTCAGGATGTTGAAGGGCTACCAGCTCAAGAACCAAACGTAGATAAATTTGCAATATTACTCAAAATATTGAAGACATATTAACTCAAGAACCAAACATAGATAAACTCGCAGTATTACTAAGAATGCGGCATCCTCATTCTAATGTGCTTGTTTTGTTTTTATAAAAATAAAATAGAAATTACACTTCTTTCTATGACCTTTGTTATATTGTACATGTAATTTGTTTCCTCAATTCAGATTTAATGTGTATTCAGTGCCATTGTCAACAATGTCATAATATCTGGCACAGCGAATCTCATAATAATAATAAGGCCTTTATGTAAAACCTATCTTATGGTTTACATAGTAAGTGTCTGAGTCTGCAAACCTAATTTATTAATTTATATTTGACAGATGAAAGATCGAAGGAATCGAGAAAGGGGGCGACGCACAGATTGCACATATTACAAGCCACCACATGACGGTACAAATGCGGGGTTTGTGGGTGTCTACCTGTAAAGCATGTGAGTAGTTAGGCTTTAAACATAGGATACCGGCCATACCGGAAATGTAGAAATAATAAAGAACTTATCCATTAAAATACTGTATCATGCTGCTTAATGCATTGCAAGTTCTGGTCAGATTATGCATATATTTGGGGCCACAAATAGAACATATGCTCTTGACCCGGAATTCCTTGATTGGCTTGGATCTGCAGTCTCTGTTCATTGGCTGGGAGATGAGAATACATAACCCGAACGGGAATGATGATAGCAGCATCTCATCCATCATCTTTGAACAGAACCATGAAGCTGAGCAAAGAGACACTTCATAAAGTTACAGACCAGAGGGAGATTTCACCTCAGTTGTTAGAGGAAGATGACATGAGACATTTCGGGTTGGATATTTATCAATATACTTCATATCGAGGAGAGACAAAGTATTGTGAAAAAAGTGTAAAATAAATATAAGGGAAAGAGGAATGGACCAGCTTTGCTATGAGACGCACACTTAATTCTGAGGTGAGCTATTACATTCTCTTATTCTGCTTTGTATACAGATGATCAGGGAACAACAGTTGAAGACAGCAACAAAGAGCTTCTTATAAAACTTGAAAAAAGAACAACCAAAATCCCTTCAAGCGGCCATGAAGAAGGTCGGGTCAATCAGCGAGGCAGTACAAACATGTGTCTGAACCATTCATCCATAAATACCCATTTCTGGCTGATGACAGTACATCCTGTACCGGAATGTAAGTATGCATCAGTATTTTATGTCAGAAAATGAATGTACCTCTGTTTTTTAGGTTTTGTCTAAACACATTATTACCAGTCGTGTGAAAGTTTCGACTTCTTGAGTTAGCAGCTTTGAGTTACCAGTATCAGCTTCACTTCACTTAATACAACATGTCTGAACTCATAAATCAACACCTGTTCATGGAGAAACCGGTACATTCTGAACAATAATGATTTTCCCACCACACACGATCTTTGGCGGAAGAAGCTCAAACAAAAATTCTAAAACTATCGAAAGAACCTAGTGAGCCCTCAGGTACTAGTGATAAGGCAGAAATACACTACAGCCAAGAAAAGGCCAATGATTACTTCAAGTGCTGCTGCAGAAGCTATTCCACCGCCATCCCCTATGAAAAGAAGCAAGGTACAGCAAATTATATCTGTTATCTCTTGTCGATTACAAAAAGCTAGTTTCTCACACACTGTCGTAATTGGGTAAACTGAATCAGAATCTTAGTGCAATGTAATAGCACTGCTACACAACAATCGTATTGCAACACTGAAGTTCCTAGTGATGCAGCTGCTGAGACAGAGATAAAATATGTCCAGACTGCACCAGAGCGCAAGGGAATACATGAAATGTTGGCCAGAACTCGGGAGAAGCGGATGAAGAACATTATTGTTGCAGTTCTAAATCCAAAGGCACCTGACAACAGGAGCAAACTACGAGTCCATTCATAAGCATTACTGACTCGGGGCATCTACTGTCCGTGGGTTAGTCCACGACGTTAGCAATGCGATCTGGAGAGGTATGCAGCTAGTCAATTTGAGACAACCTGATATACAATGCAAGTTATATTCATAAGATGCAAACCTAGCTATTTGGTGTTATGTATGAAGTGCTGCAGCATACATGGAAAAACACAATGTAATAATTCCTACCTATCCACATGAACCTTCATGTGAAATGGATTGACCTTGGTTTCAACTACCACTGCAACAGTAAAACCATAACAAAACTGGTTTCGCTGGTCTAGCTACGTATCAACTCACTGATGCCATTAGCAGAAGACAGTGGAAGAAATTAACTCATAGTTTTACAATTTCAAGATGTTGTAGGAAAATGATGAACCAAAACTAGGTGAGTTGTCATTATAGTACCAACACTGGTGGAGATGTACTGTAAGCACCACCTGATTATTCAGAGACAGGCATATCTCAATGAAGTGTTGGTTGGGCTAAGCCATTATGGAGTAAGTTATCAAATTGTGTGTGAATGCTTGGAAATAGTAATGTGTTCGAATGGTGTGTGCTAGCACGTAACGCCTCCTACAAAGAAAAAATGAAGCCGCTTAGAAACCTTCTGTCAGCGCTATCCCCTCTGAGGTTCTACGTGCGGCTAACTAATATGAATTATCATTGCCTGGTTCTTTAGCTGAGTTGATCTCGGATGACAATTTCATGCTTAATAATCATAAATAAATAAGTGAGATGTACCCTCGGCTTACACACAATCGCAACAGAAGCGGAAATCATCTTCTTCTACCACGAACCTCGCTAGAGGAGAGGGTTATTACGAGCTTCAAATTTTTAACTTAGCTTTCTATCAGAGGAGATATACAACTGATAAAAAAAGGAAACTACAAATCTGTTGAGATAGACCAAATTTATGATATCAGTTAGAACAGCTTCAAATTTTCCGACAGAGTAATTCAAAGAAAGAATATACCGCTGAAAAAACTGAAAAAGGTCGGTATCAATTTGATGAAAAACAATCGAAAGTTGAACAAATATTTAGGGCTAATTCGAAGTCTTCGAAAGCATAAATTGAAAGCATCCTGAAATGTATCTTATCCAAAGAAAAATATGGTGTTGTCCTCCTTTATGGACAGAGAAGATAACTCTTGGTGAACCTGATGGAATCCTTTGAGGAGGAAAAATTAAACAGATAACTCGGACTATGCAGTTACAGACAGTATTCAGGCAGAGCGCAGGGTTCACTTTATATACTTAAGCAGGAAGACTGGTTTATGACAGGTGATATTGACCGACATGTTGCATAAATTCTTCAATCAACTCAGAGGCTCAACATTAGATTGCAGGGTCCAACGTAAATTCTGCAGATGGACAAACAAGGGTGTTTGACAGCCTGAGATTGTCTATCAGAAACATCAACTGGAATCAATACAAAGTTAAAATTGGTTTGATTGTTAATTTGACTATGTTTATGCTTTTATGTGGTGCGCTACTTGGTGAGATTAAGTGAATATGAAGTCAATATGAATTGGCTTTGGGTACTCTTACACATGAGTTTTATGAACACATACCTCTCAAATTTGATTATTTCTTGTTATATGAAATTTAAGGAGGTTGATGCAGAACAGAAAGGTTAAATGCAGAAAAGCTTGATTGAATTCAATGAAACACACACACACATCCCCTCTAATTCTTATCAGAATAGAAAAGCACAGTTTATCCGAGAGGACGTTCTTCTGTGAGTTATACGATGGAAGAGAACAAACGCTGCTAAGGTCAACCTCAGAAGGCAAAATGATACGGTCAAAGATACCAGCCATATCAACCTGTGTCATTAGATATCATCAGCCAGAACCTTTTCTCACCAACTTCTACGATCTAAAGCAGCGAAGGGATGCCTACATTGAGAGGTTCCCTATTTGCTGCCCAAACAGCACTAGAGTTGTAAACGATGCCACGGAGAAGGCCAGTAAACAACTTTCCTGAGAGCATGAAAGATAATTCCTAAATCTATGCCATCATTCTTGAAATATGCCGCACAGGCATAACATTGAAGTTAGTTTTTAGTCCATAAGATTTTTAATACTGCAGTTAAGAGTGGCTCTTAGGAGCTTTGTTCTCTAGCTGATTATTATACCAGGTCAAGAAGGTTCACAAATTTTATTTTTAACAGCGATGTTATCAATTGTAACACTAATACCATCTGATAAGAAGAGCATTGTGCTATTTTCAAACAGATTCAACCACTTGAGCTGAATTGTTACGTCTCTTCTCAGCATTCATGTCAAAACAAACTTTTCATTTGATGAAAGTTATTGTTAGTGAGCAAAGTAATTATTTTCATACAATCCAATATCGAAAACTGGAATTCATAAATCTCCCAAAAACATTTGTAGTACCTTTAGATACATGGTAATTCTTTGACATAATTAATTATAATTTTCATTTCTAGCTTGTCCAAAGAGAGCAATGAGGTTATCGGGGGAGGAGACCGCGGACTTCAACGCTTAGTATTCAGTTGAAGATGGGAGGGTTGCCATCATGCGGCCTGTTCTTTAATATATGCAACAGGCTAGACTCGTCAATAGTGGATGGGGATATAGAAAAGTTGGCTGAGGCCAGATACACCAAAATTTTCTCATGGTATACAAATATTACCAAAAAAAAAACACATGGACAGCTACCTCGTTTAAAAAAAAGTGGAGAAGTGGAAAATCTGAAAGGAAAAGATGTGACAATTACTTTGATCAAATGATCAATGAGTAGAGTATAAAGGACCAAAAAAAGAGGTTAGGGTAGAGGGTACTGTACTTCCGCGGGAGACTCTCAAATCAAATATGGATAGCCTAATAAGGAGAAACTAGAAATGGAAATCGGCAACTTGGAGTTGTGCTCCATAATGAAAAGATGGGATAACCCTCAGAGTATCCGATAGATACATCAAAAGATAAAAAAAGAGGAGAGCTCCGACTTTTCTAGACTAGACAAGGGAATGTAGTTGGCTTTTATCCAGGTAAGAACTACCCTACCAATTTTATGAATGAGAATGTTGTGATATCACCACACTGAGTTCAAAATTGCAAGGTTAGGATGGGTATCTCTGATTGTTACAGTCAGTCCTCTTGAAATCTGGAAACATTCATTCAGGTGGTACTCAAGCTACATGGCACATGCTCTATCTACCAGAGATATACTTACAATAGTATAACATGTGATTGGTGTGGAGGTGACTTAATTACTAGCAGTAATATATACAACAAGTTTTTGAAGTACCTTCCTGTTTGTAGCTATTAGCTACCCTAAAGTTTGAACTATATGGGCTTAGGCATTCTGCTCACATTTTGTACCATTATATGTATATCGCTGGTCGATAGAGCAGAGATAGATTCATGTAGCGGGAGTACCTTCAGCAGTATTTTAATATTAGGAAAAAATTTGAATTTACCTAGGGCAAATATAGACAGATAAGAATAACCCTTACAATCGGAGATACACATCCTTACAGTTATATATCCTTACAGTTTGGAGGATGTAGAAATGTTTATAACTCACCATGACACCAGTATACTGCGCTGTGATCGGTGGGAAGTATACTGTGTTGTGATTGGCCGGTAGCTTTGAGTGAGAATAAGCCACTACAGACTGCTGATGATTCCTGTAACTCACAGATATATATCATCACTGTAAAAACAAGACAGTTAGATAGATGGACAGGATACAGGTCTCATATCATTATATATCTATGATTCATGTGTTGTTTGAGTTACAAGATTTGACATAGCAAATGATGGGCTTAGAATTTGAAAAGTAATCTTCCTTCAGTACAGGTGGGAACAATTTCACAAATATTTCGTAAAAAAATACTAGTAACAAGAAATAAAATATAGTCTCAAGGCAAACTTCCTAATGGTCACAGAAGATAATTAATACTGAGAAAGCATATATGAGTCCAAGGTACGAGATCCTAACCAGGTTTATCAAACAATGGGTAAGCAAGTTGAGGTGACTGGATGCCAAAATCTGTGGAGAAAGTGTTGTGAGTTTTCATTCGCGACATAATTCATTGTCCACTCACCTTATCCCAAGGGAACAACTCAGATCGTCTGTTTCTCGTTACAAAAATTAGTTTTCAACCCAACAGAGCCTTACTGAGGCACTGTGCTTATTCTGTCTGTAAATAAAACAAGAGGGTGTTACAAAAACACTCTGTTATGAAACGAACAAATTAAAAAGCTGTCTAAACTTTGCAGGTCTCACAGCAGATGATCAGATATTGATCTGTCTGTCTATAGTTGAACCTCCCCACTCCCTTCCCCAAAGCAAAATACACTGAAAGAACATGTTATTACTAAACGAACCACAGCCAGTCGTTTTGTCAGACATGAATATTCAATTCACCTGTAAGTATGCGCACTGAAATCTGCAAAACTACACAAGAGGTGTTCTAAGTAAAACCATAGGTGACTATCATATACTGCAGACAAGCAGGCGTACTATATCAGCCAGCAATGATCACATTCTATGAGTGAGCATCATCTTTAGTATCACCAATACAACAATCATAGACACCATGAAAAGAATGTTTTTTTCATCGCAACAAGCACTAAGTGTTAGACCTTTTTCTTCAACGGAACCTTAATTGGTAACTCAGAAGTAATTCACCACAAATTGGCCGCTGTGGGCACAGCCAGCCATCAAAGTTAATGGTTATAATGTCATACCAGAGACTATAGATATATATCTATAGTCTCTGGTCATACCATCATTATGTCATACTATGTTGATTGGAATAGAATTATACTGAGTTTCATCCAGAGATTATTGATATCAGGATTAATGATGATCCATGCTGGGTCCAATGAACTCATTGCTGGGTTGTTGTGGACAAATTCTTACTACTAAGATGTGAGTTAGAAGGGAAGGCTGTTACTCACAATAACAAATTTTCACCTGGTTTACTGGTACACCAGCACAAACACAGTTAACAAACAGCAAACAACCACTTTCACCTACCTGTCATTGTACAGTGACTTGTTTCTTTGAGTATATATGTGAGTCTAACACACATCTGCGCCCTGTCAGACTAGCTTAGTCTATCCTCCATCTGATCTCATGCCATGTTCTACTGTCTGCTCTGTAACCAATAAAGGAGAGGGAGTTCATTGCTTTAACTACCTGTAGAAGAGAATAGACAAGAGATAATTTATTACTAAACTTCGATGTCATAGTTTCCAGTGAGTTGGCTTCTTTTGTAACTTTGTGCCAATTGAAGTCTGATCAGCTTAGAGCAGACTACAAAGGCCCACGACACAAAGGAACCTAGAACCAAGCACCCACCCCAGACAACATTCAGTGGCTTTCCACAGCTCGAATCTGGTGATGCGATGGCAAATAACTCCGACACGATGACATATTCCATGGGCCGAAGTTGCACGGTCGAATTGCCCTTTGAGTGTTTTCCATTGGCCGAATCCAGACCGTGTCGGTATTGCTAGGGAGTTTGTTTACTAGCTTAAATAACCAAGATGGCGCAAGTGAATGAAGCTGCTGCTGCTGCTGCTCTTATAATGCTAGTTATGATGTTTAATCTTGTTCTTATTTCAATCACCCAACGAAATATACTGCTACTGGATTGCTTAAATAGATTTGAAGCAGAGATAGAGGCTCTCAACAGAGCAAGGAGGAAAAGAAAGAGCCCCAAAGAATGGATGTCACTTCAATGTGTAAGTTGAGTTAGCTCAGTTTGTAGCAAGGACTGGAGTATCTCCTTATTAGTAGTAAGGAAGTTGTATGTCAGTATTGTTATTAATGATGGTCACAGCAAAGAGAGCATTAGACATGTGTCAGATTGTTACATTGAGATGGCCAAAGACCCTACACTACAGTGATGGACTGGACCAATCAAGCTGGTGTGGGTGGGTGAATGATAATCAAATATCTGCTCCCTAACATCATACTACTGATTTCAATGATTGAATAGTAAGTTTTACTTGGTGTATATAGCAAGACTCTTAGGCTATAGTATAATGTGTCTATTTTTAGGTAACTCCCTCATGGTATGACAATGTGCTCATGAAATCAACAGATGACAGGCTATGGCTGGAGAATTCCCAAGTCAGTGATCGAAAGATTAGCAGAAGAGGTGGCGCCTGCTATGGCCCCGAGTGATATGGCAGTTCGACAGCCGATACCTACTTTCAAAAGGTGATATACAGACTTTCCCCCTACTCACCAGCAGTATAGTCCCCCTTACAGTAAATATTGTATTTTACAGACCTGCAACACAGGATTCAGTTTATTCGGTAATTTTGTCGAAGACAAATTACAATGTGTTGACTGAAAAGCTCTGTCATATGGTCATACTTATACTGTTCAAGGCTTGAATACTCTGGGGTATAAAACTATGAAGAAAATGTTTAGTATACACTTATGATGTAGAAAAATATTTACGAGACTTGCTGTTACAACTATTGAGGATATGACATTCATCTGAAACAAAATTGGCAGCTGATTTATCCATTCTTTCAGTGATGCACTTTAGAATATCAAGATTAAAATTATCTCTGCTAAAGAGTTTAGAGGTGTTTGGTCGTTCTCCCTCTGTGGCTGATGTTGGTGTTGTCAATGAAAAGGTAGTGGTATATGCCAAACGACTAGGAGTCATGTTAAGTTCCTAACCCAGCCTCTGGTGTAGCCCTATAAGCGTGCTTTTCTATTATTAATAATTATATTTATTTTTTATTATTTCAGGATATGTATAGCTGTATACAAACTGGCTTCCTGTGGAGAGTATCGTGCTGTTGCTAAAGCATTTGGAGTCAGCATCACTTCGGTGCATCGATGCCTCTACCTATTTTGCGAAGCGATGTCTGCACGGAAGCGGCAGTATATCAAATGGTACACAACAGAAGATGCTATCAACATCGCCACCAGAACAGAAGCCAAGTATAAATATCCCCAAAGTATAGGGGCTATTGATGGCTCTCACATTGCCATCACACCTCCAGCTGATGGTTACGCTGACTTTATATGTAGAAAAATGTATCCATCAATAGTACTCGAAGCTGTTGTAGATGTCAACCTCAAGTTCAGGAATACGTATGCTAACACTCCAGGGTCTGCACATGATGCTGCTGTGTGGAGGCGCTCACCTCTGTTTGAGACAATAAATCGCTCAATGCCCAAAAATGATAGAGTTATAGATGGCCACACTGTACCTCTTCACATTTTGGGAGACCCAGCATATCCATTATCTCCTGCAATCATTAAAGGGTATGTGGGACGCAACTTGTCACCCATTCAGGAAAGCTTCAATGTTTACCACAGCAGTGCCAGGATGTGTGTCGAGATTGTGTTTGGCAGGCTAAAGAGCCGATGGAGGATATTGAAAAAACGAATGGATCTCGACTATCGTTTTGCACCGGAGATCATCACTACTTGTTGTATCTTGCACAACATATGTGAAGAACATGGTATAGGAGTCCCACAGGAGATGGCTGTTGCCGCAGATGCTGGGCCATACCCTCAGCCCGAACAACCAGCTGACAGACATGTGGACAATGAGGCAAAGGAGATAAGAGACACCATCGCCAGTTTCATTGGAGCGAACCACCCGCTCAGACGCTCTTTCCATTTACATTAAGTTTACTTATTATATATCATCTTTTTTTTATGGAACTACTCGACACTTGCATAATAATGTATATATCGTATATTTATATATCATATTAATTGTGAAAACTGTGTTAAAAAGTTGCATCATACATTGTATATTATATGAAATAATATTTTATATTAATTTGTGAAAACTACGTTATCAAGTTGCATCATAGAATGTGAATTGTATAAATTTATATTTCATGTCTATTTGTGAATAATATGTATTAAAATAAGATTAATACTTATATGTAACTGTACAGTAAATGTAAATAAAATTGGTGTATAATGAGTATGATAAAGACTAAAGATAAAACAGAAATCCAGTTTACTGACAATTTTAATACTGTGGAGGGAGGGTGGAGGGAGGTAGGGATAAAAATGAACAATAGTTGTCTTCTTTATACACAGCTGTGGACAACCCTAACACAAATTTTAATAAAATGATTTCCAGCTGATTGAGATCGCATAAAAAAAAGTTTAATAAGGTTTAGTTTTTATTGAGCATGTTCATGAATTCATTAGGGGCGGATGATGTGCTTGGGTGGCTGGTAGCTGAGACGTAAGAGGCGCTAGGTTGAGAGGATGAGGAAGGGGCGTACTGGCGGTTGTGGCTTAGTTGGAGGGGCATAAGCGGTGTCATGTTGGGTTGTGTTTGGTTAGGGAAGTGATTAGAATGGGGAATCGACATGTTTTGGGGATATGGGAAAGCTGGGGGTGGGGCGGGCTGGGCAGATGAGCTGGGCTGGACCTGAAAAATCGGCAATTTCATAAAATCCCCAAACAGCCCTCGCATACCAGCAAGTAACGTTTCATTAGATTTGGTAATAATTTGTTCCAACTCTTTACGATGTTTTGCATGGATAGCAGCCACATCATCTGTGCCACTGTGCTTTCTTTTCCTGCTGCTGCTGGCTCTTGTCTCACTCTGCGGAGTCTCCGGCCTACTCTGAGGAGTTCCTGCTCGTTCTGCTGTTGATGTCCCTGCTGCCTGTTCCTCTACTGGCTCATCTGTAATCAGGAGACAAATAACTAGTCATAATACTACATCTTTCAGAAAAAAACAACTCCAAGCTGTCTACTAAACATATCAACAATAATTGTTGATATGTTTAGTAGACAGCTTGGAGTTATTCAGACGCTAGAGGCTAGCATTGACACGATAGATAGCGATTTTAATCATCCATCCTCATGCACCCCTTTAAATAGGCAGTGATGATTGACAGGAAAGTGTGTATGTATATATGTATGTGTGTATGTATGTATGTATGCGTGTTTGTATGTATGCGTGTATGTATGTATGTATGAGTGTAGGGAGTAGAGAATGTAGAGAAAATATCAAGAAGACAATAACACGACATACCTTCCGGTGCTCGTTCTAAGGTTGCCAACCTTGAAGAGACCTCGTTCTGAATAGGCCTCGCTCCCAGAATCTCCTTCAGGGGCATGAAGTAAGGCCATGTTACTGCTTCTAAAATATAAGCAAAGAGTTATTAATTAATAGTTTTAGACATTGATTTGAAGCTTGTCACATTAATTTAAAGCAGATTGATCACAAGTAGTGAGTCAGGAGGGTTTTCCAATTAGAAAGAGCGATGCTAAAGCAAGTTATCACTACCACAACAATCAAAATTATCACTGACTTGGTCTTTAAATTAGACAACTCACTCCCAAATCGCTCACTAAGAATTGATATCGTTCCATCAATGCCTGAGTGACTTGAAAGCGAGAGCCTAGCAGGTATTGCTTACTCACAGAGTGATTTGATTGCAATTTTGATTGTTTCTTATCGAAAGACCCCCAGTTAGGAGCTTAAGTGAGCCCACAATTCAAAAGTACATACCTTCTCCAGACCGTTCGGCAATTTTTCTGTGAGTGGTGTATTTGGTCTAAGTAACTTCCACTTGTTACGCCACTGCGTGGTCGACTTTGCACTGTTGTTAGGAAATCCTGCCAAAAAAAAACCATCAATATTATCACAGGCAGGTTGGTAGGTTACACCATATATATCATACTATACTATTATATACTATCAAGGAGTTCTATTCCTCCTTGATACTATACATATCATACACTCACTGTAACATACATACAAGTAGATTGAGATAAAAAGACTCATCTGAACAAAGGAGTAACAGAGTAACAGACAGAGTAACAAACAGAGTAACAAACAGAGTACCAGAGTAACAGGTTACTCATTGACTGAACTTATCAACTTATTACCTCAACCCTGAGCAAGATGTAACTCACTTCACAGGGATGTCAGACAGTCACCAACCCTGCCTATCTATCTATGCCACAATCAGATTCAATAAATAATATTAAAAAAGATGAATTCAACAACTTACTCTCAGTCACAAGTCTTCCCAGCTCAGCATACACATGCTCGTTTTTGGCAGTCTTGCCATCTATAAATCTGTACATATCTTTTTCCTTCACAAAAGCAATGAAAGTAAGGATCTCATCGTGAGAAAAATTTGCCATGATGTTTTCAGTTTGTAATTTGTAAAAGAAATGTAGAGAGCTAAATTTCTTGACTTTTTTCTCAAGAGAGCAATTCGAATATGACCGTGCTGGGCTATCCCATGAATCGAGTCGCCCCTAAATTCGATACAAATTGGTCGAGTTGCCTCGAGTCGAATTCGGCCTTTTCCATTACTCGCCCAACACGCCGTGCTGCCCAAATTCGGTGTGGATTCGAGCTGTGGAAAGCCACTGATTGTGTCATCAATTGAGTGCTGTGGTTAACAAGTCATTGAGATTAAACTTATGTTTTAATTCAACTTCTAAATTTAGATTAGTTTGTCAAAATAACTGATACTATAGAAAAGTGGTGACTCAATGTCACAATAAGATGAAAATTGCTGTACCATAAAAATTATAAACATGAAAGATTTTGCACTGAAGGTTTAAAAATTAATCTTTACAACAATGAAGCTGGTAATAGTTAGAATAACCCTGGTGAAGTTGAATCAAAGATTATAAATACTCATTGGTCATACTCAAATAGTCATTGGTTGAATAGATGTGGTTGTTAAATTGGTTGAGCCTTCTGACCAAAGAAGACCTGCAAGCTCAGTTTGACAGTTGAAAGGCCAGCTGATATTTAGGGGAGACAATGACTGATAAATCCCAAATCTGCAGACAGGCAGCAGACATATTATAACAATAAGGACAGCTGGTGGCATTGTAAACATGAGGTAATTATCAGATCATCACAATAAATATCTGCTGTACTGGTAGTATACAACAAGTGTGAGAGGTATGGTCACAACAAGCCATCATGTATTACTCAGCTGCTGATGTATATAACCACAATTTAGCCGGTCGTTAACAAGTCACAGCCAGCTAATTAACTTGAGTTTTACTAAGATAATGGCAGCATCATTCTGAGTTACAAATTTACCTGCGGGCTGAAAAACCACAGTTTTGGTGTTTGCCCATCTCTGACCATATGGGCCTACAGGTATTAGATAGCTGTAACAAACATCCACCTCAGCACTTAGCATACACATGTCTCCTAACACCATCACAAAGTTAGACAATGATAAAGTTATCAAACATCACCATTAGTTACACACCTGCTGTCGTTGTGCAGCCTTGTTCCTCTGTGTATATCTGAAAATAAATCACACATCATCTAATTGTCAGACTGCCAGAGTGTCACACTGTCAGACTCAGAGCTCCTGTCATGTTCCGTTGATTTCGTTGACTGCCTGTGACAAATAAACCAATGTAAACTATACAGACAGTTAATATTTTAAGAAGATTATCTGTTTATTGTTCTGCTGTTTGACAAACACGATGGGTTCCTATAATGTCCTGAATATAAGCACTGTGTTATGTAACATTTTATAGGCCTATCCATGAGATTTATGACATACATTCATAAATTATCATATGGGGTTTACAATTCGTTACTCATATAGATAGCTATAACTAATTGACAACTGCTCCTGCACTGAGTGATTGATAAAGATGGCCTTTTCTGAATCTAGATGACACACACTCTGCAGGGTTTTAACAAGTTTCAGCCACCACCAGGAAAGGAGTGAGGCCTAAGGATATCGAACGATCCACCAAAACACATGTGATATGCAGATCACCCAGTGAAAGGCAACGTGACGGTACCATAATCTTATTATTAAGTGTTTTCTATAAAAGGCCAAAATAATACTCCGAGTGGCTTTGATCAAGACGTTGGGACTTGCCATCAGCCATTGGAGTACCAGCGGGAAACACAACAAACCATTGAATTGAAATATTGCAGCTGAGCTTATCCAGTATTTTGCATGCACAGGAACCACCAATGCTCATCTACCCCTATTAAATGATACAGCTAAAGCTTGTGCACAAGACATTGCCTGACTGTTGTGTTGTCTGACTTTCTTTAAAAAATGGTGACCTGCTATCGCTATACACACTTAGTTTACTACTTACACACCTCATCACACAAAATAATAACCAATTAATCATCAGATACTAGTAAATACTCACATGTACTATTTATACAGCATCAATAAGTCCTCTTGCTGCTCCACAAATACACGATCCACGTCAATCAGTCAGTAACCTGCAGTGTCTGATTGTCACTTGAGCCCAGTGGTATGTCATTATTGCCTATTGGTATAATCCATGCTCACAGCACAATGCAGAATGTCAAAGTTCACACATCTAACGATCGATCTGATTGGACAACAAGTTATCCCAACAATAAATGAAATCTAGTACATTTGCAGACAACTCCAATTTTTGCATGTCTTTCTCAAAGTCTTGGGGGAGGGACTGGCGGCATAAGAAGGGAATTCAAATCAGAGTATTTAAAGTCAAAGTGGGAAGTGCAACTTGATCCTGAGGATTTTGAAGTTATAAGAGATCAGAGCATTACAACTTGTTTTGGCCACACTCTGTGATCAATTTTCCTAATTCAAAATTCCTATAGAGTCAGCAGCTTCTTGCAATGTAATAGGATTTAGTGTTGTCTGAAAAATTAACTCGATGATATTTTTATCATCAATGCATTTTACAGAATTTCATACATCACCTCGGTGCTGATTACAAGGATGGTTTGAGCAAGGAGTTAAAGACATTTAACTCGTTGGTTTGAGTCACCAATTCAAAGCGTTACATAGAATAGGTGAATTACATGGGAAACCGACCAGATTTGTTGACCGTTGTTTACAAAGCAGCATATCCTTATCTCAGGAAACCCTCTAAAAACCAGACCAAGGCAAACCATTGGAAAATCATCAGGATACTCTAGTAATCCAAATTAGTATTGTTGTATCATTCATTGCATACATCAGTAATTTGGATAACTCCAATCTTTGTAACATGTCATTCAAAAATTCTCCAAATTCTTTCTGATTTAATATGTTACAGCATCATGAACAGCAAGTCCTTTGTAAAGCAAAAATTCTGCCAAGAGAGGTTTACACCAGAGAGTACTGGGGGCTGGGCTGGAGCAATCAACCTTTGAAGCTCTCCCAAGCGTGCTAACCGATTGCCCCATCTAGCCATCTCGCCAATAATTCTGCCTCAAAAGCTATTTCTGTAACTCAACACACTGCTGTAGAAGCATTGCTGTATAATTGTATAAGACTATACTATCAAGGGGAGTAGAGAATATAAAACAATAAATTTAGTTTATAAACTGATTAACCACACTAGATGAGAATCACAAAATAACCACAATATATTTCCACTGAGCAAAGCAAAGTTTTGACTGGTTTGTTAATAGCGTTTATAATACAGAACTTCCACCCTTCACAGCTGGTCAGCTTCTGTGATATTTATCTACTGGTAACAGCTCACCTAAAAGTGAGGACACAATATCAGCAGATCTGTGAACAAGATTTAAAACACTAAGAGCTCTCATTTGTAAAAAAGATGAATTCAACGATAAGTCAACAGGTGATCTGTAGATATAAGGGTGTGTAGATATCAGTGGGACATACTAACTTTTTTACTCGCTGGTTGTTTGACCTGGTATGACGGTGATGCCAGTTAGATATACACTGTCGTCTACTGAGCTGGCCGCTCACACAGAGATAGAAGCTGGGTATGACCACAGCCACAGTCGTGTAGTTTGGTGTAACTTGATTGTTGCATACAGATACAGCCACAAGAGGAGCCGATACTCTCATGTGGTTCCCATTCCCACAGGGGGGAGGAGTTAGGGAGGTGTGACGTCTCTCTACCTGTCCAGTACCACCCTGTACTGTTGGGTCTTAACCCTATCCAGTGACAATTACGTCTCCAGCCTGAAAACACAAACCCATTTACAAATGACATGGATGACAAAAGTGCCCTCGGGTAGCAACCTGTAGATTTGTGACAATTGATAATCGTCCACATTTCGTGTTATATCTTTTCTAAACGAGTCATTTCTTCACAAAAGAACAATATTATTTGTTCAGTTTTCCTGATCTAATTATCCAAGAATACTAATATAATACACTATCTGCAAATACAACTTAAAGAATTTGTTTGAGGCTGCTCCTTTGTATCACATCTTATTCTCCATATTTTATTCTATCATGTGAGCGATTTTCAGCTTTATAATCCAAATATTGAGGAAGTTATGGCCACTCAAACTTCCAAGGTGATTGCCTTCAATCGGCATTGGGAATAAGTGGATTTTTCCCCTGGGGTATGTCACAGACATGTGGCATAGACATTTTGAGTTATTAGTTAATACACTAATAATCACACAGATAAGATGATGATCAAAATTCAGACCTGGGTGGGAATCGAACCCAGGTCCCAATACCTATAGGCAACGACGCTACCATCACGCCACTTGCATTATTAGCGGCGTCGCCTGCAAAGCCATTTGGACCTGGGTTCGAGACCGTTACAAATTTGAACATTTTGATCATCAATATTAGTGACGTACCCTAGGGATTGCCGGCTGATTCTTACTGCCGATAAATTGCCGTCACCTTGGAAGTTTGAGAGGCCATAACTTCCTCATTATTTGGATTATAAAGCTGAAAATCGCTCACATGATAGAATAAAATATGGAGATTAAGATGTGATACAAAAGAGCAGCCTCAAACAAAGTCTTTAAGCTTACAGTAACAGACAACTCTGGCATAACCGGAAGCGAGCCGTACTTTCCAGTCAGTCATCAGTTTTTTTTTTAAACGATAGGCCTATTGGTTGTGAAACTCAAGTTAATTAAACAAGAAGAGTGTTTGGTTTGACTCAGTCACTTACTTGACGGTGCTCTGTTTTTAACATAATCCTTGATCCAGTCTAGAGAAGTGTGAGTAGTAAATACAGCTAAGTTATCTCCCTCTGTCTCACATCGAGACTTGGCATTGTTCCAGTTATATCCTGATCCAGCTAGCCTTATACACGTAGATGTGTCTGATTTTAGTACATATGTACTGGGGCAGGTCGGAGCTGTGGCGGCTACAAAACATGGAATGAAGAAGGTCATTGTCTGAGCCATCGTTAGAGGGTTCCATAGAATAAGGAATACCATACTCAACAACAGTAGATTGTTCAAATGAGGGACCTTCTCTGAAACAAGCAGACTACCACACCATATCGATGAATCTCATTATCATACCTGTCAGTGATTGTACTGATAATAGTATGAGGAATGTTTGTAGAGAGTGGAGATAACTCACTTGTAGGAGAGAGATCAGGTAAATTAAATCCTTGACCTTTCTGCATCATTGACGCTGTCATATTCTCCACCACTTGCTCGAATATAACACCGAGCTCTGACTTAAAGTCGTCAATCTTACTGTTATACTTTTGTAGTTTTGATGCTGAACCCGACCTTATCTGATTACGGACCTCGGTGATGTCGTTGCGTAGAACACTTACAGAAGTGTCCACCTTTTGGTTGTTACTCTCTGTGACATTCCAGGCTCCTGTTGTTTTAAGATTAATAGATTAAGAGCAGTTTATTGACAGTGAAGCAAAAGCTGATTGATGTGTTTTCACATCTTTGATGGGTCACAAGGTCAGAATTGACCAGAATTTTTTGAAAAACAGGAATTTGCTAGCATATTTCATACAAGGAGAGGGTGGCGTAATACAGCCCAATAAAATTGGAAGCAAATAACGCTGAAATCTTGGCAAGTATCAGCCTCTGAGTAAAAGACAAACATTGATATTTGTTGGCAGGTCTGAATAGTGAGCAGTAGAAAAGTATGAAAAAACACATCAGTTAAGACTCTCACCTGCCAGTAAAGTCTGCTGTAGTACATTTGTACCGACCATTAGTTTACTCCGGATACGTGAAAAGAAGTCTGAAATCTCAGACTGCCCATTTGTCATCTGCTGAGTTAAACTGTTCAGACCTGCAGTCTGGTTACTCAGACTCTGCCTCAGTATCTGAGCAGTAGACTTGAGAAGCTGTAGGTTATCACCGTTAGCTCTGACATCAGTGTTAGTCTGTATGATGAGTTGTGTGGTGTGGTTTACAGTTTGGAGCAGATCTCTGATCTCAGTAGATAGTAATAGAAGTCCCTGATTATCAGATAAGGTCTGGTTCATGTATGTGCCGATACTGGAGTGAGCCTCTCCTCGTCCTGTGCTACGATTGCGCTGGCTGGTCATCGCCTCCGACTGGACTGCACCCGAACTCGCTTCATCCTCTGTAAATATGGCAACACTCATTAGTGGTCAAGACAGCACAGAGATTACATCACCAGTCATGAATCAAGAGCAATCCTTCACAAAATTTCGATTTGATTGATCCAGGGATCCTCCCTGATTGATCAATGCTACAAACACTAGTTATCCCCTCTTGTAGACTAGGTAGGCAACTCCTACCTGGTCTACAATATTTTTAGGATTTTTTGCGCTTGAATGATCTATATAGTTATCAATTATTTCTTGGACATGCATAGTTCTAGTTTCACACTTTAGAGCTTACCTGCTGGTGCAGACTGGCTGAGGGCAGTGAGTTGTCCCCTCATATCCTTCATCTCACTTACTACATAGATCAGAGTGACTACTGTAGACACACATGTAATTATAAGTAGTAAGACTACTACAATCACAGCTGGTCTGCTGGAGATAACACAAGGATTGTCTCCTCTTGTTCTACTATAACCTGTAGAAGTAAAGTACTGGCTTGGTTCAGTTTAATAGATAGAAGTTGTCAGGTCTGTGCTGTTTGAAATGGGTGGGGCTGATGGAAGGTAAACAATCAAAAGCTTCAAAAAACTCTAACTTCTTGACCAAACAAATTTTACAATTCATTGGTTGATTTGGCTGATTCCTTTTCATTTTCACCTAAGATTGTTCTAACTGAAGATGCTTAGTAACTTACTGGTGAGTTTAGAATAGCTTGAGCTGGTGCTGCATTCATCAGAGGCAAAAGGCTCATCAAACCCGTCTCCGTCCAGATGGAAAGTCTCCATATCTAAATACCTTCACTGGGTTTATTCTCTGAATTGGCTTGTACGCAGATCTGTGCACTATAAAATTAAATTCAAAATCAGATATTTCCCATTGAAGTCATATGATTATTGTTAACAAGTCAACTGATCTTCTCATTGGCTCAAATGCAAAATTAAATTCACAATCGACACAGCCTGTTAGTAACTTACGTTTGTCAATTTTTCCAGCTTCACACTACACCAGAGCGATAGATCCTATCATGTGATGTTTGGCAACAACAACAAAACTGTTTTATACTTGATGACTACTCTTACTAGTAGAGGGAAAGAACTGCTGACTCGATGACTCACGACACAGAGAACAGATAAATAATAAATGTCAAGTTCCACACAGATGATGTAAGATACACACAAACGATGTAAGGTTCATGCCTGGACAAAACTCAACTGCTGTCAAACTTGTCAGAAACACAAACCTATAAGAGATTCTGTAAACTGTCATCTTATCAGACGTGTTTACTTAGGAGGTCACAGGGTCATGTGGGTTTTATTAGTTTATAAAATAAATCATCTGATAAAACTAACATCCTGAAAAATACTTAAGGTCAAAGCTCATGAATGACACTAATTTGTGTCTTGTAATAGTGATAATTGTATCAGTTTCATCAAAAATTGGCACCGAAACGGGTAAATATACAGAGTGTTCTAAGTGCTCTGGCAGCGCTAACAAACCAATATGATACTAAAGATACATACTTGAACATTGTGTGGATTAAAACAAAGCCGCAGTTGCACCATGAGATACACATTGCAATATTAAAAGGGTTGAAACTCAGTAGGAAGTATTAGAAGTATAATCTGACTAATGTCATCAAAATACATCACTGTGTAAGGTAATACCACCTAAAAGCCTCCTGAGAGGAATGATGAATAAGGCTTATCCATAATTTGTGTAGCAGAGAAACATTTTCCATCTGGTTTTATAGTCTGAGTATTTAGACTATTTGACTTCACATGTCACCGCATGATCAGCTTTACCGAATCCCTACAATAATATAATACAGTTATCGGGAGAGCGGACAATTTAGGAATTACTGATTTACATAGGCACATATTTACTGTTTACTATGGCTTTATATGACAGTCAAGTATGGGAATGGCAATGGATATAACAAAAAACTCCAGGAATAATTGAATTATTCACAGGTTAAATAATTGTTTGCCAAAGTTGTCTCTCCTTGTCTTCTCCAGTTATCAGAATGTTCAGTCCAATCTAGTTTGATAGTTCGGAGCTGGTAACGCAAGAGACACGGCTAAGTCCAATTTAGCTACTTATTATATTCACACTGATAAGATATTCTTATGTCAACAGTATTCAATATCTAGTAGTGAAAGGTTTACTTAGCTCTCATATCAGAAGCCTGACACACATATATATGATACCAGGCTATATGTTGTTGATACTATTTGAATTACTCTGCTTCATTCGCCCGTCTAAATGTGGTGAGACTGGAGGTGTAGTTCCACAAATAAACATAATTTGGCAACGGTTATTGAGACTAGCATTTGTACTTGTAAGTACGATGAGAACTGTGATTCCATCATATCCACTACGATGGAGGAACAGAATTTGGAAAATATAGTAGCGATAGAACAACAGATTTTTAACTTCGCTGGTGGAGAAGCTCTCACATCTTACCATTAATGTTTCAAATGATCACTCCACATACTGGAATTCTGCCATTCAAATATGGATATTATCGTGTATTGAATTGTATAAAGTGTAATGGTAAATTTTCTTGTGCCAAGCAAAATTTATGTTATTTATAAAGGCTATTTCTTTCACAGGTTTTATGTTGTGTGACTCTGAATATTTGGTGGTGTATGGATCAGGACACGCAATCTTCAGTTGTTCTGTGAGTTACTTTGTTCTCAGGCTTGATATTCATTTGCAGTGATAATAATGAGTTTCAAATTTGATTTTTTAAGACTGCCCACAATATGAGAGGTTTTTGCTGTACTCCCCGTTAGTGCATGATAAGCTGGGTTGTGCATCAACAAAAATAAGGATCGGTTTTGAAAACAGGCAAAACTTGTTTGTGTTTCAACGTTAATTAAGTTTATTGTTAGAAAATATTGAATTACCCTATTGGTCTACGTGGAGCAGCCTCAGCCTCATTCGGGTTATTTACTGTCTTATTCACATATACCAGATACACAAAACATAATGAGAAAACGATCTTCAGTTACTTTATGTCTTTATTTACAGATTTGAGAGTTCTACAGCTATAAACTTCACCACCACCACCACCACCACCACCACCACCACCACCACCACCACCACCACCACCACCACTTTTGTCTGGCACATGGAGATCGATATCTACCGACCAAGTAATGTTGTCTACATCGATTGGCACTCACCGAAAACAAGCGATGGTACTTCTTCTATCATCATAGCAGGGAACACTACTGAGTACAGTTACAGAGAGGGTAGAGGGACTGAGGCTCAGTTTGGCCCAATCACAGGATTCACACAGATCACGGATAGGCATTTAGTAGTAGTTGATCGTTTTAATCACTGTCTTAGGCTGATTGATCGTCTTACAGATCCACCTCTCTGTTCTGCGGGCAGTGTGAGTCTGGTGAAGAGGTTCTCATTACACTGCCATCTGTAGGAAGCCTGTCTGCACGGTTTGTTTCATTAGGATATGTCACTGATTTTAATTTTGAACACCACTCTATAGTTTTCTGGTTTTCATTCAGTTTATTTCTTATTAATGCCCTTTTACTGCCTCTGATACTACGTTGTACCAAAGCACGCAAAACTTTCCAGAACTTGCATCTCTTTTTGAATGCCTTATCCCTGGCTCTAATGAGCTTTTCTATGGCAGTAGAAATCGAAAGTGGCCTGTCCGTTTTATTTTCTAAGTGCAATAGGGGCAATGTATATCCGGAATTTTGTCAATAACTGAATGATCTAATTCTTTGAAATGAAATAAGCTGGTGCCGTCAAGTGAGAAAGATAAAATAACCCCTTACCATGCTCATAAGCAAAGATATTTTATTCTGTCTTGAGTAAGTTACCTTTGTTCTACATAAATACTCAATTTATTTTGTGGTTCTTAAGTTCTGATTGATCATTGAGAGCCTCTCTTTCCAGCTTCCTGTCAGAGAATAATACCAGAGTAGCCCTACTCTTCACTGATGCCATGACGGCAAGAGGCTACTCGAAAGCTGACAGCTTGACCATCTCGAAAATGTCCTGCAGAAGGATCCGACAGCGCGGTAGGGTCAAGTCGGAAAGAGAGATTGCGAGGGAGAGAATTAATAAAAAGAAACATCTGTTAAGACAAGGGGTTTCCCAAATTTGATATAAAATTATCATTGTATCATTGAGGCGGGAGGATCTACAAAACTAATTGTGTCAATCATACATCAGTGTACACTGGAAGCATTGCTGCTGACCCATTGGGTTTCCTGTTTGTTTTGAAGCACTTAAAAATATAGAAATATATGGGTTGGTTGGCAACGTTTGTATACAGGGATGAATTAGGCATATCTATCCAATAAATTGATGACAACACCTCCAGGTATTCCCAAGAAAATGATACATATACCTAATGCATTAGACTCCAAAACAAGATTTCAGCAACAAATTATAAATGCCACTTTATAGAAGCTTGAAGGTCGAAAAAGGGCACAACTGGCGGAAGAGGGTTAACTTTTTCCGTTAGCGTATGAGCTTATGAGCTCTGAGGATGAAGCAGATGTGTTCAGGCTAACATTTATATCAGACAATGCAGCAAGACACATCAAAGAGGTAAATGGTTGACATTTCTGCTGCTTAGTTTCACAATATTCAGGGTATACTCTCTACTAACTGATATATATGTAGACGAAACAATTTTTCTAATAAGAGCTACCTTTACCCTTTAACATTTACGGCAGTCATACTTTTGTCATACTGAGTTCAACTCATATAATAGTGTGAATGTTCATACCCAGAGAGTGGAAAATGTAAACCATGATGAACGCCAGAAACTCATAGTTGATGGACTGCGTTGGGATTTGAACCTGCATGCTGAAGGAAAGGCGCTCTAAGCAACTCTTCCACCTCCTACTCTTGAACCTGTACCTATTATTCATATCGGTTTGTTCTCTTTCAGCTTGACAGGAGACGAGGTGTGATATGCCTCAAGCAAGAGAAACTGTCAAAAAGAGTACCTTCTCTTAAGATCTGGACCAATAACTGTGTGAAATCTGATGTTTATTGTTTTGTTTATGTTGCTGTTAAATTTTTATTTAGCTTAGTCTGACTATGTATCATCAAAGAGCATTGTGCAGGATTCATCTATTCTACAATAATTTTCTTCAATTTGATGCCTGAGAATGCTGACTTAGACCAGTAATTTTGTCGCAAACTCCTGCTTAGATCATGATAGCACAAGAGTTTCCCCCTCCATCAAAAACAGAAGACAATTCTTTGAGCTTATTGGTGATTTGTTATTTAAAACAGTGGTTTGTCAAAAGCAAAATGATGTTGCTGGGCATTCACAACCAAAACATGTGCCTTTAGAATTTTGTTCTCAATAGTAAATAGGCGTTCATTGTCTTGCTATAAGGTTTTGTGATAAATACCTGGAAAATCACTAATTCAATAGACAATTAGCATGCGCAAGTGAGTACTTGGGTGAAAGCGTTCCCTTGAACGCAAGCCTCGTTTAATTTCTGATGCTACCATCTATCTTCAAATGATCAGAGCAGATATGACTGAGGAAGGCAAAATAAAGTCACATGACTATTCTGCCAGCTGAAAGTGAATTCTAGTTTCCCTCATTTGGCATTGTTGACTTTCCGTTCAGGCATTCCAAAGGGTAAGTTGAATAATTTTAACAGCAAACTTATTTTTAATATTTATGCAGATACGTCAACTTGGTTAACATCAGGTTATGATCGATTGATTTGATTTCTCCAAACAGACAGCTATTTATTAAGAACATGTATTTTGTCTCATAGCAGTTTAGAAACGCACCTATGATGAATACAGATTACGGTTTTATTACAGTCTGGGAGTATTAACTTTGGCTGACCAAACTCGTACTATGAATAAGGAAGACATGTCTGTGTGTGCCAGCAAGGAGCTGAATCTATCATTGGAGCGCAATAAGATGGATATTCTGTTTCTAGGACATAAATATGGTCAGCGGTGAGTTATTGTTCTATATTTGAAGGAAGCAGGTTGGTGGAATAAAATGCAGCAATTGATTGTTACAATAACAAAAATGAACAGTCTTGCAGTATGAATTCTGACTATGTTTGGTATCTACTACACTGTCACTCTGTATAATGTCGGTATTCATTCTAAGAGACCTTTCATTAATTACCCCTAGTACATGACAAGTAACTTGAAAATTTAACTGTCAACGACCGAATGAGAGGGTACCCTGATCCTGGAAGACTTTTAATGACTTATTTACAACAAGTTGAGCTTACTGTCTCTAACTTGTATTGGGAATACCAGTCAGAAAAGAGAATACTGCAGCCCTAGTGCTTAGCCCATTTTAAAGTAAATTTGTCAGTTTTCCTATGGTTGCAGTATGCAACCCTGCCACAGGCCAGTTCAATGTTTCTATCTAAATTATTGTAGGATCTCGCTGAGTGGTAAGTGTTTTGTTTGTGAGGGTGAACTTTACATGAGTTATCTTTATTAGAATGTAGTATAGGTGGTCTTGTCATTACATAGAAACACATTACATGTAAAATCAAGCCTATTATATTATATTGTCTTACACTGTGAAGGCTCATTCTATAACAACACAATAGTGAATGTAATTTATTTAGCATGCAGGTTTAATTAAATGATCATGGAAAGCTGGTTGGTTCATTGTAAGTGGGTCAAATCTCGACAATTCTAGAATTGTACAGAATTGTCCAACAATTCAGGGGCATGAAACGCAGTGAGAGAGAGGTTGGTTCAGACATCCTGCGCAAAGATCCAGTGTGCAAACATTGTCTGCGTCCATGTCAATTAATCGGATCCTGTTATTGAATTCGTCAGCTACAAGTTGTGTTTTGTAACCGATGAATACAAGGTCATATGAGGAGTTGAATAAGGAGCTGAGGAGAGAGCCGTCTAGGTAGCCATGAGTAACTGGTGAACCAGAGATAAGTTATATTGTCTTCTCTCTGTATGTGATACAGTAGACTGCTTGCCCAGCAGATATGACATTGAGGTTTCCTGTCTCATCCTGTGTCTGGTGTGTAATTGAGTCAAAGATGTCACACTTAATAAAAGTACTGATAGCGCCAGATTTGATATCTACAGTCCTGACAGCCCTGTTATGGGAGTCTGTGACAAACAGCTGCCCGTCATCGTTATTGTCTCTCATCACAGACCAGGGATAGGCAAACTGACCAGGGTGACCATCTGTGTATCCACAGCCTAATGTAGATGTGAGCGGGAAAATTGTGGATCGATCTCAAGAGAATATGATTGTTTGGAATTATCATAGCCTATGGCGCCAAATAAACGCCCTTTCCTAGGAAATTTGGACCATTTACTTCCCTTTAAAGGAAATTTGAACCAATTGCTTTCCTATCAGAGAGAATATTCTATCAGAATTTGGCAGTTACAGTAGCGAGAACGACTAGAATTGTTATCATATCAGTTTAATCAGGCAGTGTGATCTGTCACTCTGCCAAGGTACCTATCTCATCGACCAGAAAAAAAAAACTCCTGAATACAGCATTCTACGAGGAACCATAGGACACAGCTGTCTGCTTAGTTTTTTTTCAATAGCGCCCAATAGGCAATCCTTGCACTGAGGTATAATTTCATAGAGGACGCCATCGCAACCTTATGGTTAATTGCTAGTGGCAAAGCTGCAGCACATTTGCTTGGCTTCAAAAGTCATCCCTGTTGCTTTTCCATCGACATTTCGTGTGAGACTACTGACCTGAGCAGATTACAAATACAGTTATTATAGGAACAGCTTATAGTGGCTGGAAGTCCACGACTCACAACTAGGTCACACTGACATACTTGAAAAAGGCCCAGTAAACAGCAGGAGAGTCTTAAAACACAAGCCATTGTGTGGGGAGAAAATCGGGTTAGGATTAGGAGGGTAGCGATGTATGATATGTTGACTTGTTAGTGTCACAAATGGTATAAACCCATTCACATACAGCAAAGACAGACTCACAGACGGACAGCATGCGACCATCGATCCCGGAAACCTCCCAGCGGTGAAGTGGTTGACTTGTACAGGACTAGACATAATATTACAATGCTCAACAGTGAGAAAATGTAGATGCTCAAAACCTCAATGTCGTAGCACTCACTTGAAACGAGTCCTTAACTACTTGCTGGATAACTGCCAAGGGAATAGACTCTATTGTAGAGAAAGCATGGTCTACTCAGCCACGGATGCTACAAATTGGTTTGCCCACCGGGTGGGGGGGGGGGGAAGGTTAGTGCATGAGGCACATGACAGCATGCTGTTACACCAATCCAGCAAGATGAGCAATCAGTGATTACATTAGACCTTTTGTGTCAAACAGACAAAAGTCCATAGTGAAGAAGAGTTGGAGCCCATATCATCTGCCTTGGCCTGTGCTCACACGCAATCCAGCATGCCCCATGCGCAGGAAGACAAAGCCTGATGATCACTGATGCAAATTATAGAATGGGTTCATCAGTTAGGACACCTTAACAGTTTGAGGTAATAAGAGTCAACCCAATCCAACGGCCTACATGAAACCTAGGTAAAGTCATATGGAACTGTACTTATTTGTTTAATGTTGGAAACATCTCGGACCAAGGACCAATCAGACCCATTCATGATTCAAGTGAGGAATACTTGAGATAGCCACATCTCAATTTTCATCAGTCCTATGAGTAGTACGTAAGATGAGAGTCATCACTCTCTGTTCAACTCTACTGCTACTGAACTAACTAGTGAGTAAGAAACTGCTCACGGGGCTCTATCTATGGCAAGCAGGAGACACTCATACTGGCAATAAAGATGTAGACCTGAACAAGAAGGAAGGAAATTATAGATGTAGATATACCATCTACTTAGTCTAAGTACAAAGCCGAGCCGGCTATGTACTTAGCAGACCTGCCAACAAAAAGCTTTCAAAGTATGTGATTGTGGCAGGAATATGCTGAGGGGGAACCAAACTTTTCAGATGTTTTATGTCCAAAAGTGAAAATGAGTGGCAAAACCACAGTCGGCTCTGGACGACTAATGAGAGGCCTACAGGGGAGAAAAGAGTGAATGAAAGAGATATAGAGTGAATTCTCTCTCTCTATCTACTCATTCTTTCTCTTATTCGCCCACCCACCCTAATTATATTTATGTATGATAGTGAGTCACCAACTCACCACTCTGAAGTCCTATTGATGGGCAGTCTCAATCCCCACTCTTCGAAGTAGAAGGACAGAGGGGATATGCACGAATGTAGGCTGGTGACTGACACCAATGTTCTCTAAGCAAAGTCTCTACAAAAGCCGCAATCGAACTCTATCAAATCCTAAAAATACATTTGAATGTGTATTGCTGTGTCTTGAGTAGCACAATTTTTTTTTTTTTTTACAATGAGGACACACAGACAGAAAGTAGTAATTTATAGTCTCGCAGTTAATATGTTCTGACCAACAGGGGCTGACAACTTCAAAAATTCTCACCAACACACAAGAGAACACAACTCCACAATCATTATTTAGTGCATGATCTCTCAACCAAGCTTGATCCATTGGCCTGCATTCCGAGTGACCAGCATAGGGAGCAACAGGAATGCAGGCAATTAGATTGAACTTGATCTACATTATAAACTGTCATGTAGTAGCAAACCCAGGGAGGTTGGGATGGCCTGGGCAAGCTGTCGGGATGTACCCCCACCCACCCATGAGGCCATGACAGCCTGCCCAGGCCAAGTTTGAAACATGACCCAACTCCCTGGCTAAAAATTCTGATTCCAAGGATCTCATGGCAAGAGGAATGAATTGCTTAGGTGATCATCTGCTATGGCATTGAAATTTATAACTGAATAACTATTTATTTGCTGTAAAATCTAAAACAAAAATATCTTTTCTATGAGACAAAAAAAATATTTTAAAACTTGTGAATGCACACTTTTAAAACGGTATATGGCAGATAATTGCAAACTCTATATGTGTGTGATAAAAGTATTTATAAGTTACAAATACTAACAAAAGCGATCCGTCACAAAATGACTAAATGGTTTCAGAGTTAAAACCACCACAGAATCGCCATTTATTTGGTCACAAGTCACTATACCAGCCCACGTCACTACTTGATCACCATAACTCGCTGTATTTTCTTCATATTGAGATGTGGTTTGAGAGACGTCTCATATATAGATTCTATAAGAGATGATATGACAGCCATATTGGGACGAACAGACAGAGAGCTGTGCCACATATCCTCTATTAGATTACCTACCATCGCATTCTCCATGTATACAGGCATCTGTAATCTGAGAAATATGATTTACATATAAATTATATATATATATTTATATAATAAATATATATATATAATTTATATGTAAATCATATATATCATACATATATAAATAATCTTATATATGAATTATTGAACAAAACCAGAAGTATCAGTCTGTAAAGATGTAACGATTGCAGTCATTAATATCAATTATGATTATCTCATTCATTCAGATTATTGTTTTGGTTACATTTATGCCATGATATGTTGGCTGCGTCTTCGATGTAGAGGTTGCTTGTTGAAGAGGCATATTAGTAGAGGCGGCACTAAAATGCATTGGTTTTAGAAACAAAGTTGTTGAGTCTCAAACTATGATATAATATATATATATAATATACTATGAGTAAGCAATAACTGTTTCTATCAACAGATGATTTCACACCATACAGTTAATTTTACGTACTGACTTTTCCAACTTGGAAACTTGATCGTTATTTGTCCTTAATTGTAAAAATACAACTCACATTCAATAGGTTCTTTAACTATATAGTACATTACCTCTGTCCTGTCTCGATGAAATTGACCACTCTCTGCATGGTAAGGAGAGATGGGTATGGCTGAGTACCAAATGAGAAAATCGCCCACAGTGTTATACCGTACGCCCACCTATGTGAAAATAGACATCTAAGTTGAGTTCAACTACCATATTGCTAGGAGAGGGGACAGTATCCCTGGTGTGAGGGAGGGACATCCTACACAAGGATAATTCAATAGACTTGATAGGAGAACCTCTCTCATCTCTATCTTGACAGTGCTGTGACTAGGGTTTGTATCCTTATTTATGTGTATCTCCGTCATAGTTAGATGCCAATTTTAGTATATGAAGGCAAAGGACTAGCATGATTCAAGGAGATCATGGCCTAGTGATACAAGCACGCGGTGGTGCTGATGGTGTTTATTGGCTCATTTTCATTACTACACAACTGCTGTATAAGTATTACATAGTTTGCTTAGAGAACTGTTCAAGTGATATTTTGGCATTAAACATGCTTTGTTGTTGAATCACTGCCCCAACACACGGCCAAAAAAGTACTCCATATATAACAACTTCCTGGAATCAATCATTGACAACGTTTGCAGCAAATTTATTGCAAGCTGATATAATGTCATTTAATAAAAAATAAACACCACTGTTTTCCTAGCTTTTGCAGCTTCATATACTGCTACTGATAGTGTCAATTCGTATACTAGATAATAAATACTCACACATCACTGGCATGAGTAAACTTTGAATCACTGATAACCTCCGGGGCGAGCCATCTGTAAAGCAAGTTAGTCTTGGTCTGTATGCCTATAGTAGAGATTATCTCCAACATCCCTGGGCAGGCCCAAGTCTGATACCTACACAACATAGCAAAAAAGGGTAAATAAATCTGACTGGCGATCAATTCTATGAGGCGCAGGTCTATCATAAACTGTAGTTGCTGTGAGAGACTCAATATCTGGTGGCATTTGTGTACTCCTTGGTGAAAAATCCCAATAATATTTTTATGTAAAAACGGGCCATAAAGATTTAGAACAAAGACAGCTTGACCATGTGCACCAATTTAAGACAGGCAGTAGAGCACCGCAGTTCAAAGAGAAAGCAACAACACTGCAGTCACTGTAGAGTAAAGAAAGAGATAGGCGTATAGCCAATTGGAGCTTGTTTCAGGGCTACTTTGAATCAGTCCAAAATTTACACCTCATACCAACTCTATTACTTGTTTGTCTGTTACAGTTCCTCCACACCCTCAATCCTCCAGCGGCCTCATATCCTTCTCTAGAACTCTCAAACTCAGGGGCAACAGACAAGATAACCTTTGGCGCTGAGTAAGGCTTGCCTATGGCAATATTAGCCAAAGTTACAAGTATTATGTTCAAATTATCTGCTCATTGATATGGGAATTGATTTCCAAGTTATTCTTGGCAAAGTTATTTATTTAAATATTACCCTCCATAAGAGGGTGTTAAAAATTGGTCTATAGACTCATTGTAATGTTCCTCTCCACGGAAATCTTTAGTAAAAGGCGAAAGATTTATGCGTGGATTTGAAGAGAAACCAGAGTTATCTTCTAAAAAACAATAAAATGACCTGGTATCTGGCCTAACATAAACACAAATAGTGCCATATTGTCAATGTACAATATTCCAATCCCAAATCCTTGTGAACCATCAAGTTTCACAACTCAAGTGAACTCGGTTTTTTTTCTTTGTACTACTCCATTATTATGCACAGTCATACGGCTTATCAAACACGGTCGAACTTTGGGTATTATGAAGCGGAGATAAACCCGATATGCTGGCCATGTCGGTTCACCAACACTGTGTTTCTATTTGTGTATAATGATTGATGCTTATCTGACCAGCATAGCAATTAACATAAATTAGCGCTTATGGCCAAGCGGTAGTTTATATAACAACGACTCAATTCATTGTTGGCAGAGTGTGACAACTAAGCACATACTAATACATTATTTTTTAGACCTTCACCATGTTGGCCTTCATTTTTTGATAATATTTAGGCATCAGGATACCAATGCTATTAAATATTTCCATAGTGCACATCATAAACTGTTTCAAATCCATAATTAATCATCACCCAGCAACATGCTCTACTTGCAAGGAAATACAGAGGGGGACACATCAATGATTCTTATACAGTCTGATGTTTAAACCCATTGGGGCAGGGGGAGGGCATGCTCACAGCTGATTGCCAACAAATTGTTATCGCCATGTTACAAACGGACCTATCCATGATATGCGATATTGGCAGTGGAATATATCCATACATCCATTCAATGGAATTATGTGAATCACTGCAGTCCCCAATCTGAGATTCTTTCTTTTGTGTCAACTGAATTGAATTATAAAGCATCTGTGAGTGTCTTGTTAATATTGACAATGACTCAGAGTTTAGTATCTTTGGACTTGATACATTCATCCAATGAGTTCATTGATTGATCTGACCATCTATCTGATAGTAAGATCAATTTCACAATTGTATTGAAACAGCAGTTATGGATAGGGGTGGAACGGATCAGGGTTGGGCAACCTCGGATCGGATATCGGATCGGTCTATAAATTCGACCTCGGACCGGATCCGGACCGGATAACGCATAAAAACGCTAAATTTACCGTCACAGCAGCTGTTCTTTTGCACCATAATATACAATTAAGGTCATTGAATACATGGATAAACGCTGTCAACAATCTCTTCCCTGAACCATTACCCTAATTCAAATGTGCACATATCAGCTTAGATATAATTCTTTACAGGAGCAACTTATCACTCAAACAGCGCAAGGATCACACAAACAGATTATTTGAAAATATCATTTAATGAGTTCTAAGATCTCTTGACAACGAGAATTTGTGCATAGGCACCCAATTTGCCAGGATCACTCAAACCCCGATGTTAAAAATCACTGAGTTTGAACAAACTCCCTGCTCCTATGTCCCAACAGGGAGGTATATCCCACCCTCCCTGGTCCCAAACTCTCTGTTGTGATTAGGGATAGGAATTGTCCTCCTACTTTGAAAAAGCAGAAGAGGATAATTACTTTGTTCATCAACCTAGACATTTTACAAGGAACATCATTGGACAAAATTTTGTCTTATGTCACGACGATCTGAGTAAAGACGCTTCTATCAATTTCAGCAGAAAAAACACATCCATCGTATTTAATCAGCAACAATATAGATAGCTATGAAAATGAGATAGGTATTGAATGCCTACTGATCACCACTGAGTGCATTCAGCCAAACTCAATTATCTTATCTGAACTACAAATTAATGACTATCATACTTCCTCCCTTGTCATTTTCAGTGAGATAAATGATGCTAAGTAAGTGTTGATTAAAAACGCATCATCTCGGATCAGAAATAACACATATCCGACCCGGTTTGTGGTTGGATCCGAGGTCAAATATCCGAAATTCAACTCCAACCTCAAGAGGTTGTTCCACCCCTAATAGTGCACAGATCTGCGTACAAGCCGATTCATAGAATAAACCCAGTGAAGGTATTTAGTTATGGAGACTTTCCATCTGGACGGAGACGGGTTTGATGAGCCTTTTGCCTCTGATAAATGCAGCACCAGCTCAAGCTAATCTAAACTCACTAGTAAGTTACTAAGCATCTTCAGTTTGAACAATCTTAAGTGAAAATGAAAAGGAATCAGCCGAATCAACCAGTGAATTGTAAAATTTGTTTGGCCAAGAATTAAAAGTTTGTTGAAGCTTTCGAGTGTTTACCCTCCTTCAGCCCCACCCATTTCAAACAGCACAGACCTGACAACTTAGCCAACTTTATATCTATTAACTGAACCAAGCCAGTACTTTACTTCTACCGGTTATAGTAGAACAGGAGGAGACAATCCTTGTGTGATCTCCAGCAGAGCAGTTGTGATTGTAGTAGTCTTACTACTGATAATAACATGTATGTCTACAGTAGTCACTCTGATCTATGAAGCAAATAAGATGAAGGATATGAGGGGACAACTCACTGCCCTCAGCCAGTCTGCATCAGCAGGTAAGCTCTAAAGTGTGAAACTGGAACAATGCATGTCCAAGAAATAATTGATAACTATTCAAGCGCAAAAATCCTTAAAATATTGTAGACCAGGTAGGAGTTGCCTACCTAATTGAAAAGAGGGGATAACTAGTGTTTGTAGCATTGATCAATCAGGGAGGATCCCTTGACCAATCAAATCGAAATTTTGTGAAGGATTGCTCTTGATTCATGACTGGTGATGTAATCTCTGTGCTGTCTAGACCACTAATGGGTGTTGCCATATTTACAGAGGATGAAGCGAGTTCGGGTGCAGTCCAGTCAGAGGCGATGACCACGGCCAGCGCAATCGTAGCACAGGACGAGGAGAGGCTCACTCCAGTATCGGCACATACATGAACCAGACCTTATCTGATAATCAGGAACTTTTATTACTATCTACTGAGATCAGAGATCTGCTCCAAACTGTAAACCACACCACACAACTCATCGTACAGACTAACACTGATGTCAGAGCTAACGGTGATAACCTACAGCTTCTCAAGTCTACCGCTCAGATACTGAGGCAGAGTCTGAGTAACCAGACTGCAGGTCTGAACAGTTTAACTCAGCAGATGACAAGTGGGCAGTGTGAGATTTCAGACTTCTTTTCACGTATCCGGAGTAAACTAATGGTCAGTACAAATGTACTACAGCAGACTTTACTGGCAGGTGAGAGACTCAACTGATGTATTTTTATGGCTCAATAGGTCAAGGTTTCTCAGGTTCATACTTTTCTACTGCTCACTATTCAGACCTGCCAACAAATATCAATTGGCCGAAATGTTTGTCTTCAACTCAGAGGCTGATACTTGCCAAGATTTCAGCGTTATTTGCTTCCAATTTTATTGGGCTGTATTACGCCACCCTCTCCTTTTATGAAATATGCTAGCAAATTACTGTTTTTCAAAAAATTCTGGTCAATTATGACCATGTGACCATCAGAGATGTGAAAACACATCAATCAGCTTTTGATTCACTGTCAATAAACTGCTATTAATCTAATAATCTTAAAACAACAGGAGCCTGGAATGTCACAGAGAGTAACAATACCAAGTACATATGTACTAAAATCGGACACATCTGCGTGTAAAAGGCTAGCTGGAAATAGGATATAACTAGAACAATGCCAAGTCTAGATGTGAGACAGAGGGAGATAACTTAGCTGTATTTACTACTCAGACTTCTGTAGACTGGATCAAGGATTATGTTAAAACCAAACTCTCTTCTTGTTTAATTAACTTGAGTTTCACAACCAATAGGCCTATCGTTTAAAAAAATACTGATGACTGACTGGAAAGTACGGCTCGCTTCCGGTTATGACATCGAAGAGTTGTCTGTTACTGTAAGCCTGTATTTGCAGATAGTGTATTATATTAGTATTCTTGGATAACTAGATCAGAAAAACTGGAAAAATAATATTGTTCTTTTGTGAGCAAATGACACGTTTAGAAAAGATATAACACAAATTGCGGATGATTATCAAGTGTCACAAATCTACAGGTTGCTACCCGAGGGCCCTTTTGTCATCCATGTCATTTGTAAATGGGTTTGTGTTTTCAGGCTGGAGAAGTAGTTGTCACTGGATAGGGTTAAGATACAACAGAACAGGGTGGTACTGGAGAGGTAGAGAGACGTCACACCTCCCTAACTCCTCCCCCCTGTGGGACAGAGGAGAACCAGATGAGAGTATCAGCTCCTCTTGTGGCTGTATCTGTATGCAACAATCAAGTTACACAAAACTACACGACTGTAGCTGTGGTCAGACCCAGCTTTTATCTCTCTGTGAGCGGCCGGCCCAGTAGACGACAGTGCATATCTAACTGGCATCACCGTGATACCAGGTCAAAAAACCAGCGAGTAAAAAAGTTAGTATGTCCCACTGATATCTACACACCCTTATATCTACAGATCACCTGTTGACTTATCGTTGAATTCATTTTTTTGTAAATGAGAGCTCTTAGTGTTTTAAATCTGGTTCACAGATCTGCTAATATTGTGTCCTCACTTTTAGGTGAGCTGTTACCGGTAGATAAATATCACAGAAGCTGATCAGCTGTGAAGGGTGGAAGTTCTGTATTATAAACGCTATTAACAAACCAGTCAAAACTTTGCTTTGCTCTGTGGAAATATATTGTGGTTATTTTGTGATTCTTATCTAGTGTGGTTAATCAGTTTATGAACTAAATTGTATTGTTTTATATTCTCTACTCCTCTTGATAATGTAGTCTTATCAGGGGGTATCGTCAATGAGAGCTGGTTGGGCCGAGCCCTACCAATTTTGGCATTATACAACATTAGTGACTATAGAGATCAACTCAGCTGGTGCAAAGCCCTACCAATATATTTGTTCAAGGATACCCCCCTGAGTCTTATACAATTATACAGCAATGCTTCTACAGCAGTGTGTTGAGTTACAGAAATAGTTTTTAAGGCAGAATTATTGGCGAGATGGCTAGATGGGGCAATCGGTTAGCACGCTTGGGAGAGCTTCAAAGGTTGATTGCTCCAGCCCAGCCCCCAGTACTCTCTGGTGTAAACCCCTCTTGGCAGAATTATTGCTTTACAAAGGACTTGCTGTTCATGATGCTGTAACATATTGAATCAAAAGGAATTTTGAGAATTTTTGAATGACATGTTACAAAGATTGGAGTCCAAGTTACTGATGTATTCAATGAATGATACAACAAAACTAATTCGGGTTACTAGAGTATACTGATGATTTTCCAATGGTTTGCCTTGGTCTGGATTTTCTAGGGTTTCCTGAGATAAGGATATACTGCTTTGTAAACAATGGTCAACAAATCTGGTCGGTTTCCCATGTAATTCACCTATTCTATGTAACGCTTTGAATTGGTGACTCAAACCTAGGAGTTTAATATCTTTAACTCCTTGCTCAAACCATCCTTGTAATTAGAACCGAGGTGATGTATGAAATTCTGTACAAGGCAGTGATGTTAAAAATATCATCGAGTTAATTTTTCAGTAAACACTCAATCCTATTACATTGCAAGAAGCTGCTGACTCTATAGGAATTTTGAATTAGAAAAATTGATCACAGAGTGTGGCCAAAACAAGTTGTAATGCTCTGATCCGGGTCTGCTCCCTTATAACTTCAAAATCCTCAGAATCAAGTTGCACTTCCCACTTTGACTTTAAATACCCCGACTTGAGAATTCCCTTCTTATGCCGCCAGTCCCTCCCCCAAGCCTTTGAGATCAAGTTCCCGCCTGTCCCCTTTGCTGATTTTACTTTTATTCTCAAAAAATCAATAATAAATTATTGTGAGATCAAAGATGGTGGGAACAGGGAGTGTGGGAAACAAGCAAGACATGCAAAAATTGGAGTTGTCTGCAAATGTACTAGGTTTCATTTATTTTTGGGATAACTTATTGTCCAATCAGATCGATCATTAGATGTGTGAACTTTGACCTTCTGCATAGTGCTGTGAGCATGGATTATACCAACTATATTGGGCAATAATGACATGACATTGGGCTCAAGTGACGATCAGACGCTGCAGGTTCTGACTGTTGTGGATCGGGTATTTGTGGAGCAGCAAGAGGACTTATTGATGCTGTATGGATAGTACATGTGAGTATAGTGGTATTTATGCTGTTATTGCTGACTTTCTTCAGTAGGACTGGGGGGTCTTTCAATTAGATTTAGAAACAGACAAAATCCGCAATCTGACAAAGTAATCTGGGCTCCATATCTGGTGGTGCATCAACATGCGGGCTGGGTTTGTGACCCTCTGACACCGCCTGACGGTGGCACAAGTTGGAACCCAAGCCACCGAATGTATGCCACACATTCGGTGGTATTTTTATCATGATGAGAAAACCATAATTTGCCAATTCAAGCGAGTGAGTGTTACACACAGAGTGTTATATCTAAAAAGTTTAAACTAAATGCAATTTGGTTATAATAGGTTGAATACTTGACCTCATGATTGCGGATCATGCAAATAAAACTGCACTAAGCTTTTAGGTGCAAAACTGGGGTGGTCATAGGGTCATCTAGCTGGTCTCATAGGGTAGGCCTAATCAGTCCAATTATCTGGTGTTACCCTGTGATATAGGGTTACTTGTCATGTATGTTCGGTTCGGTTAGGTTCGGTCCCAAAACGGCCCGCGGCCCAAAACGGCCCGAGGCCCAAAACGGCCCGAAGCCCAAAACGGCCCGCGGCCCAAAACGGCCCAGCATGATTTATGAGTTCTCCAAGTCCCAAAACCTCTAAAAAAGGAGTTAAGTCAACGAACTTAAGTATTTGGGAAAAAACTTAACTTTTTGGGAAAAAACTTAAGTTTTCAAATTTTTCAAAAAAACGGCCCATCTTGGTTTTTGAGTTCTCCAAGTCCCAAAACCTCTAAAAAAGGAGTTAAGTCAACGAACTTAAGTTTTTGGGAAAAAACTTAAGTTTTCAAACTTTTCGAAAAAACGGCCCATCTTGGTTTTTGAGTTATCCAAGTCCCAAAACCTCTAAAAAATGAGTTAAGTCAACGAACTTAAGTTTTTGGAAAAAAACTTAAGTTTTCAAATTTTTCAAAAAAACGGCCCATCTTGGTTTTTGAGTTTTCCAAGTCTCAAAACCTCTAAAAAATGAGTTAAGTCAACGAACTTAAGTATTTGGGAAAAAACTGAACTTTTTGGGAAAAAACTTAAGTTTTTAAATTTTTCAAAAAAACGGCCCATCTTGATTTTTGAGTACTCCAAGTCCCAAAAACTCTAAAAAATGAGTTAATCAACGAACTTAAGTTCTTGGGAAAAAACTTAAGTTTTTGGGAAAAAACTTAAGTTTTTAAATTTTTCAAAAAAACGGCCTATCTTGATTTTTGAGTACTCCAAGTCCCAAAACCTCTAAAAAATGAGTTAAGTCAACGAACTTAAGTTTTTGGGAAGAAACTTAAGTTTTCAAATTTTTCAAAAAAACGGCCCATCTTGGTTTTTGAGTTCTCCAAGTCCCAAAACCTCTAAAAAATGAGTTAAGTCAACAAACTTAAGATTTTGTGAAAAAAAAGGTTTTGAAACTTTTCAAGAAATTGGCCCAGCATGATTTTTGAGTTCTTCAAGTCTTGAAACCTCTGTAAAACAACAAGTCAACAAAGTTAAGTAAATTCTAACCTGATAGAAATAAATGTAACAGTTGACATGGCTTAGGACAATAAAATACTATGTAAATGCAAGGGTGTCTAACTTACGTGCAGAATGTGTTTGTTTTCGTAGTACATTTCTCAATGTAGTTTACACCAGTGTATATTTCGTTTATTTTTCATCAGAGCACTCACAGAACAATGATTGGATAATAAAATATTGACAAAGATTGAACTAGACTATGACAAACATACAGTGCAGTGATGTTTAACTAATCATATTCCGTTTCTTCCATCGTAATTGCAGATATGCCTAGCTCATCAGCCTGATATGCACTGAACCGTAGTAGGTCTTTGAGGTTTTTCGTACGATTAAATTTATCAAAGGCTGAAAAAATTGACCTATTTATTTTAAGAAAACGTTTATTCCTGATCCTGGTGGCCTCTCCCACCTTCACCAGCTGCACCTGTCTCAAGGCCTCCTTGGCCTCTAAAGCAAGCCTTGCCATGAGCTTCCACGTGTTTGATTTTGCTTTGGTCAGGTCATTCAGCCGTTTGTGGTAGCCTATGGAAGAATGTTACAACCAAATGACAGTATACAAATTGGCAGTTAATCACAAAATTATTAATACCAACACACCGGCAGATCGTCAGGTCCTCAGTTACTTCAGCATTGTTAGAAAAAATGCTAAATATTATTATTGTGTTGATCTGGAAGGTGTTCAGTAAAAAATAAACAAATCAAATCATTTTTTGGAATGAGAAAAAAAAACTTGTAGATAAATACGCAACAAGCATTGTAAACATGCGTTGCATTCCCTTTGATGATCCTTGGATTTTCCCTACCTTCCAAGTCATTATTGGTACGTATCTTTCGGCCAAATACTGAAACCTCTGATGGCTTCCATCTCCTTGTCCAAACATTTTCATAATACAACAGCAATTCCTTGGCAGGGGCTGACTTTGCCATTTCTCTTAGCCAACCTAGTGCTGGAACCACTCCCTCAGGTGGAAGTAGCGCTAGTCCCATTACCATCTGGACAAATTGTTTGGTCTCGCTATCCTGGCAATATTTCCTGTACCATCCTGTGTTTCAAAATATAGGGGATGTTTAGTTTTAAGCGTGACCAGTTATAACATAATCCGGGCTAGGTGTTTGATTGATTTTGTACCTGTTGATAACTGCTTTATAACTGGCACAGGCTTATCTATGACCAGAGCAGCATAGATTAGGCCCAGCGACTTAACATATAGGTTACAAACCTTTAAGTTTTTGGAAAACTGCATTCTACGATCAGTAATTAGATTTTGGCGTCGTATTTAAATGGGACTACTGGATTGTAAACCAACACTGAGTACCAACATTTCCAGTCGATGATGTTGATAGGGTGCTACCATAGATATAAAAACTGTTTTTATGTCTATAGGTGCTACATATAATACTTACATTATTTTAATATAATGTTGATTCAAAGAGAGATAAACCTTGCCGTCTATCATAAAAATATAACCTCCTTGTGAAAGCATTTTTATTTTAAAGTACAGTTATATGTAACAGAAATGATAATTTATGTGAAGTTCATCGGAGACATAGTCGACCAGATGTAATATTTCCTGAAACCTGAACACCAACCGCCCAGTCCAAACCCAAACCTATAACCTAAACCAATAATTAATTAGATAGAACACATGTATGGTGTGTATACAATAGATGATGGGCTTTTAGAAAGATACTGAATAGTACAATATGTATATATGCCTAGTTTCACAATAAATGCTTGCGGCCCACTTGGTATAAGTGAGACAGAAATGGAAAGATCCCGGTCTTCATAGACAGATATATATCAAACATTGAATTTCTCAAAGGAATCAAATATACTTTAAAAAATGCTAAAATATTGAAAACTAATCAAATCAAATATGTATTTGATGATTGTAGTTGTTGTTAATTTAGGATTTGGCCTCTTATATTGTGAGTCTATTAAGATTACAGGCTAAGAGAGACCAGAGTCCTTAAGTGATTTATTTTGCCTTACTTTGAACCTGATTACCTAAACGTAAACTTTCACAAGGAGGTTATGTTTTTATGATAGACGGCAAGGTTTATCTCTCTTTGAATCAACATTATATTAAAATAATGTAAGTATTATATGTAGCACCTATAGACATAAAAACAGTTTTTATATCTATGGTAGCACCCTATCAACATCATCGACTGGAAATGTTGGTACTCAGTGTTGGTTTACAATCCAGTAGTCCCATTTAAATACGACGCCAAAATCTAATTACTGATCGTAGAATGCAGTTTTCCAAAAACTTAAAGGTTTGTAACCTATATGTTAAGTCGCTGGGCCTAATCTATGCTGCTCTGGTCATAGATAAGCCTGTGCCAGTTATAAAGCAGTTATCAACAGGTACAAAATCAATCAAACACCTAGCCCGGATTATGTTATAACTGGTCACGCTTAAAACTAAACATCCCCTATATTTTGAAACACAGGATGGTACAGGAAATATTGCCAGGATAGCGAGACCAAACAATTTGTCCAGATGGTAATGGGACTAGCGCTACTTCCACCTGAGGGAGTGGTTCCAGCACTAGGTTGGCTAAGAGAAATGGCAAAGTCAGCCCCTGCCAAGGAATTGCTGTTGTATTATGAAAATGTTTGGACAAGGAGATGGAAGCCATCAGAGGTTTCAGTATTTGGCCGAAAGATACGTACCAATAATGACTTGGAAGGTAGGGAAAATCCAAGGATCATCAAAGGGAATGCAACGCATGTTTACAATGCTTGTTGCGTATTTATCTACAAGTTTTTTTTTCTCATTCCAAAAAATGATTTGATTTGTTTATTTTTTACTGAACACCTTCCAGATCAACACAATAATAATATTTAGCATTTTTTCTAACAATGCTGAAGTAACTGAGGACCTGACGATCTGCCGGTGTGTTGGTATTAATAATTTTGTGATTAACTGCCAATTTGTATACTGTCATTTGGTTGTAACATTCTTCCATAGGCTACCACAAACGGCTGAATGACCTGACCAAAGCAAAATCAAACACGTGGAAGCTCATGGCAAGGCTTGCTTTAGAGGCCAAGGAGGCCTTGAGACAGGTGCAGCTGGTGAAGGTGGGAGAGGCCACCAGGATCAGGAATAAACGTTTTCTTAAAATAAATAGGTCAATTTTTTCAGCCTTTGATAAATTTAATCGTACGAAAAACCTCAAAGACCTACTACGGTTCAGTGCATATCAGGCTGATGAGCTAGGCATATCTGCAATTACGATGGAAGAAACGGAATATGATTAGTTAAACATCACTGCACTGTATGTTTGTCATAGTCTAGTTCAATCTTTGTCAATATTTTATTATCCAATCGTTGTTCTGTGAGTGCTCTGATGAAAAATAAACGAAATATACACTGGTGTAAACTACATTGAGAAATGTACTACGAAAACAAACACATTCTGCACGTAAGCTAGACACCCTTGCATTTACATAGTATTTTATTGTCCTAAGCCATGTCAACTGTTACATTTATTTCTATCAGGTTAGAATTTACTTAACTTTGTTGACTTGTTGTTTTACAGAGGTTTCAAGACTTGAAGAACTCAAAAATCATGCTGGGCCAATTTCTTGAAAAGTTTCAAAACTTTTTTTTTCACAAAATCTTAAGTTTGTTGACTTAACTCATTTTTTAGAGGTTTTGGGACTTGGAGAACTCAAAAACCAAGATGGGCCGTTTTTTGAAAAATTTGAAAACTTAAGTTTCTTCTCAAAAACTTAAGTTCGTTGACTTAACTCATTTTTTAGAGGTTTTGGAACTTGGAGAACTCAAAAACCAAGATGGGCCGTTTTTTGAAAAATTTGAAAACTTAAGTTTCTTCCCAAAAACTTTAGTTCGTTGACTTAACTCATTTTTTAGAGGTTTTGAGACTTGGAGAACTCAAAAACCAAGATGGGTCGTTGTTTTGAAAAATTTGAAAACTTAAGTTTTTTTCCAAAAACTTAAGTTCGTTGACTTAACTCCTTTTTTAGAGGTTTTGGGACTTGGAGAACTCAAAAACCAAGATGGGTCGTTTTTTTGAAAAATTTGAAAACCTAAGTTTTTTCCCAAGAACTTAAGTTCGTTGACTTAACTCATTTTTTAGAGTTTTTGGGACTTGGATAACTCAAAAACCAAGATCGGCCGTTTTTTTCGCAAAGTTTGAAAACTTAAGTTTTTTCCCAAAAAGTTAATTTTTTTCCCAAAAACTTAAGTTCGTTGACTTAACTCATTTTTTAGAGGTTTTGAGACTTGGAGATCTCAAAAACCAAGATGGGCCGTTTTTTTGAAAAATTTGAAAACCTAAGTTTTTTCCCAAAGACTTAAGTTCGTTGACTTAACTCATTTTATAGAGGTTTTGGGACTTGGATAACTCAAAAACCAAGATGGGCCGTTTTTTTGAAAAATTTGAAAACTTAATTTTTTTCTCAAAAACTTAAGTTCGTTGACTTAACTCATTTTTTAGAGGTTTTGGGACTTGGATAACTCAAAAACCAAGATGGGTCGTTTTTTTGAAAAGTTTGAAAACTTAAGTTTTTTCCCAAATACTTAAGTTCGTTGACTTAACTCATTTTTTAGAGGTTTTGAGACTTGGAGAACTCAAAAACCAAGATGGGCCGTTTTTTTGAAAAGTTTGAAAACTTAATTTTTTTCCCAAAAACTTAAGTTCGTTGACTTAACTCATTTTTTAGAGGTTTTGGGACTTGGATAACCCAAAAACCAAGATGGGCCGTTTTTTTCGCAAAGTTTGAAAACTTAAGTTTTTTCCCAAAAAGTTAATTTTTTTCCCAAAAACTTAAGTTCGTTGACTTAACTCCTTTTTTAGAGGTTTTGGGACTTGGAGAACTCAAAAACCAAGATGGGTCGTTTTTTTGAAAAATTTGAAAACCTAAGTTTTTTCCCAAAGACTTAAGTTCGTTGACTTAACTCATTTTATAGAGGTTTTGGGACTTGGATAACTCAAAAACCAAGATGGGCCGTTTTTTTGAAAAATTTGAAAACTTAATTTTTTTCCCAAAAACTTAAGTTCGTTGACTTAACTCATTTTTAGAGGTTTTGGGACTTGGATAACTCAAAAACCAAGATGGGTCGTTTTTTTGAAAAGTTTGAAAACTTAAGTTTTTTCCCAAATACTTAAGTTCGTTGACTTAACTCATTTTTTAGAGGTTTTGAGACTTGGAGAACTCAAAAACCAAGATGGGCCGTTTTTTTGAAAAGTTTGAAAACTTAATTTTTTTCCCAAAAACTTAAGTTCGTTGACTTAACTCATTTTTTAGAGGTTTTGGGACTTGGATAACTCAAAAACCAAGATGGGCCATTTTTTTGAAAAGTTTGAAAACTTAAGTTTTTTCCCAAAAACTTAAGTTCGTTGACTTAACTCATTTTTTAGAGTTTTTGGGACTTGGAGAACTCATAAATCATGCTGGGCCGTTTTGGGCCGCGGGCCGTTTTGGGCTTCGGGCCGTTTTGGGCCGCGGGCCGTTTTGGGCATTTTCCGACAGGTTTGGTGGCCTATATAAATAATGATTAATTGGTTATTTTTTGTGCGATGAGGTGTGTAAGTAGTAAACTAAGTGTGTAGCGATAGAAGGTGTCCATTTTTTAAAGAAAGTCAGACAACAGTCAGGCAATGTCTTGTGCACAAGCTTTAGCTGTATCATTCAATAGGGGTGAGTAGATGAGCGTTGGTGGTGCCTGGGCATGCGAAATACCGGATAAGCTCAGCTGCAATATTTCAATTCGATGGTTTGTTGTGTGTCCCGCTGGTACTCCAATGGCTGATGGCAAGTCCCAACGTCTTGATCAAAGCCACTTGGAGTATTATTTTGGCCTTTTAAAGAAAACACTTAATAATAAGATTGTGGTACCTTCGCGTTGCCTTTCACTGGGTGATCTGCATATCACATGTGTTATTGTGGATCATTCGATATCCTTAGGCCTCACTCCTTTCCTGGTGGTGGCTGAAACTGTTTAAAACCCTGCAGAGTGTGTGTCATCTAGATTCAGGAAAGGCCATTCTTTATCAATCACTCAGAGTGGGAGCAGTCGTCAATTAGTTATAGCCATCTATATGAGTAACGAATTGTAAACCCCTTATGATAATTTATGAATGTTTGTCATAAATCTCATGAATAGGCCCATAGAATGTTAAATAACAAAGTCTGCTTATATTCAGGACATCATAGGAACCCATTGTGGTTGTCAAACAGCAGGAGCTCTGAGTCTGATGATAGTCTGATAGTCTGACAGTTAGATGATGTGTGATTACTTCTCAGATATACTCAGAGGAACAAGGCTGCACAATGACAGCAGGTGTGACTAATGGTGATGTTTGAAAACTTACTCATCGTCTAACTTTGTGATGGTGTTAAGAGACAAGTGCATGCTAAGTGCTGAGGTTGATGTCTGTTACAGCTATCTAATACCTGTAGACCCATATGGTCAGAGATGGGCAAACACCAAAACTGTGGATTTTCAGCCAGCAGGTAAATGTGTAACTCAGAATGATGATGCCATTATCTTAGTAAAACTGGAGGTGGCTCTGGCTGTGACTTGTTGACAACCACAGCTGTTAAACTGTGGTCAAGATATCTGCAGCGGCTTAGTAATAAATGATGGCTTGTTGTGACCTAACCTGTCATACTTGTTATATACTGCCGGTACAGCAGATATTTATTGTGATGATCTGATAATTATCTTATATTTACAATGCCGCCCTGTCCTTATTGTTATAATATGTCTGCTGCCTGTCTGCAGATTTAGGAATTATCAGTCATCGTCTCCCCTAAATATCAGCAGCGGCATTTTCACTGTCAAATTGAGCTTGCAGGTTTTCTTTGGTCAGAGGGCTCAACCAATTTAACAACCACATCTATTCAACTTGACCAATATTATTCTAACTATTACCAGCTTCATTATTGTAAAGATTAATTTTTAAACCTTCAATGCAAAATCTTACGTGTTTAGAATTTCTATGGTACAGCAATTTTCATCTTATTATGACATTGAGTCACCAATTTTCTATATTATCAGTTATTTTGACAAACTAATCTAAATTTAGAAGTTAAATTAAAACATGGGTTTAATCTCAATGACTTGTGAGCCACAGCACTCAATTGATGACACAATGTTGTATGGGTCTTGGTGGCAGGGGCTGGTCGGCTTGAAATTCTATGTCTGGGTTGTTTGGGTTCTGGCTGCCTTTGATTGGATGGGAGGGGGGGGTCTCCAGTTTGGTACTTTTAACCAGCGCCGCATAGGAAAAATGTGCTGAAAAGAGGGTTATCTTGATAACCGCTTATAATAGGATAAACATTATTTTCGATTCAGAATCTGCAGCATTGAAAACTCATATGGACATCGTTTGGGAAAAAATTTTAGTATTTGGAGAGTCAATTATAGCATTTTCTACCTGTTTTGCGGACAATTTGGCAGACTTTTTCATGAGTTTCGTCACAAAAATTAAGATTTATCAACATTATCAAGCCTCCAATGATTTGGAAACCCTGTCTCCCAGGGTTTTCAATGGTGCAGACTCTGAATCCAAACTCATTTTTATCCTAGCATAGGCGGTTTTCAAGATAACCCTCTTTCAGCAGGTTTTTCCTATGCGGCGTGGGTTAAAAGTACCAAACTGGAGAGAGGACAACTCCGAATCGAGGCATAAATAAGAGCTCAGAAAACTGTCTATTATCTCTTGTCTTTTCCCCTGTGCAGGTAGTTAAAGCAATGAACTCCTTCTCCTTCATTGGTTACAGAGCAGACAGTAGAACATGGCATGAGATCAGACGGAGGATAGACTAAGCTAGTCTGACAGGGCGCAGATGTGTGTTAGACTCACATATATACTCAAAGAAACAAGTCACTGTACAATGACAGGTAGGTGAAAGTGGTTGTTTGCTGTTTGTCAACTGTGTTTGTGCTGGTGTACCAGTAAACCAGGTGAAAATTTGTTATTGTGAGTAACAGCCTTCCCTTCTAACTCACATCTTAGTAGTAAGAATTTGTCCACAACAACCCAGCAATGAGTTCATTGGACCCAGCATGGATCATCATTAATCCTGATATCAATAGTCTCTGGATGACATTATAACCATTAACTTTGATGGCTGTCCAGACAGCGGCCAATTTGTGGTGAATTACTGCTGAGTTACCAATTATAGTGCCTGCGGTTTTGAGCTACTGGGGGAAAATCATCATCTGGCCACCTGCCAATTTTCAATAAATATATAAGCTAATAAGGGATTGTCTCATACATACATGCCTACCTTTGTTGGGCCATCATTCTTTCTGAATTCATCCCAAAGACTGATTTCGATTTTTTTTGAAATGTCAAACCTTCAAGCTATACACCATATAATTGTCATTTTTTGCTAGGATACATAGGCTATGATTTATATGGGTTTTTAAAATGAGTTATATCATATAGATTAACAAACGGCTTGGGTCAGTACACGGACATTTCCTAATTTTGATGACCAGCCATCCATCAATTGTCACATGTAAATCTATATTGAAAAACTCATTTTAAAAACCCATATAACTCATAGCCTATTATCCTAGCAAAAAATGACAACATTATGGTGTATAGCTTGAATGTTGGGCATTTCAAAAAAGTTGGAAATCAGTCTAAGGGATAAATACAGAATGAATTATGACCTATCAAAGGTAGGTATGTCTGCCTAAAACCTCACATCGTAACTTATATAATTATTGAAATTTGCAGGTGGCCAGATTGATGATTTTCCCCCAGCGGATCAAAACCGCAGGCACTATAACTATCATTGAAGTGTCCCCTCTGTTTATCCTTACTCTGTGATAAGTTGTTATGGCATGGACAATGTTTGATGGCAGGATACTGATCACGTTTTATATTTCATTGACATATGTTATGTAAAATTCACCGGGTGTACCCAGTTGTAGTGGTCATATTTAGAAATTAAAAGGTGTTTTGTTTTGGCATTATATGTGTGGGGAATACCTCCTATTCTGTGTAATCTAACTAATCTAATCATTAGGGAATTCCAGGTTGAAATTGCATTGTGGGGTTTTGTTGACATGGCAATTAGTTTACCAAGTAAACTTGTAGAGAAGTCTCCTCATATCAGACAAGCACAAATTGAAAAAATTCAATTGAATTATGTCAAACTTTTTATGGGACTAGGATGATATTATATGGTCTTAAGACCACTGTCTTAGGGCAATTACAAACAACATTTTTTGATGTTTCAATTGCCTCTTATGTCATTTTTCGGCTGGATATCTTTTGCATAACACATGAGCAAAGAGTTCAATGAGTGCCTCACTTTTCAGAAAGAAACCCAACAGTCAGAGTCTGAAAAACTTAGATATGCCAGCTTCGCATTCTTTCCTAACATGCTAATGACATGATATGGGGATATGCGGTAGCGCTGTCTCTCACCAACCACCTCATGCAATGATAAAACATATTCAATGTAGAACCCAGGACTATAGTCTTGACTTGTGCCAACTGCATCAAACTCTTGACTTCCCACTAATAACATATCGATAGTGTGAATATTTGGGATATGCAGTAGTGCTGCGGCTGACCTCTTCAACTGGGTACACACTTTTTTCCTACATCAAATTTGTCTCACGCTATCATGTTTTGAGCAGTTTTACGTCTAGGCTGCTTTTTGTTTTGTTCTCGTTGAAATGTAGTGCTGTCGCTAACCACCTTTTATAATGATGTGATAGAATATATTGTTATAATCATACATATAGTCGTGTTTCCTGCTGACCATAGTAATCACTTAACATTTCACTTACCTAACCGATTTTGAAGAAAATTGCAGGTATGCTGCCGCTCTGCCGCTGACATGATTGCTACAACAGGATACACTCTCAATTTTTTAAACTCGTAACATTTCACTTATTATAAGCGATTGTGAGAAAAATTGCGATATGCTGCCGCGCTGCCAATCTTCCGCTGACATGATTGCTACGAGTGGGTCCATTTGCCTGCATTCCGAGTGGCTCCCGATCCACTGGTCACGCCGCAGCGTGACCAGTGGATCGGGAGCAACAGGCATGCAGGCAATTGGATCAAACTTGTTCTAGGTTACACCCTTATTTCTTGATATTCAGAACATTGTTATACCCTTGAAACACCTTTTATTTAAACTCTTAATATTTCACTCATTAAAAGCAATTTTCAGAAGAAAAGAGGATATGCTTGATTACCTAGAACAAGTATGATCCAATTGCCTGCATGCCTGTTGCTCCCGATCCACTGGTCACTTATCCTGATCTAACACAAGCAGACTTCTGCAAGTTTACTTGGTAAATAAATTGGCAAGTCAACAAAAGTTCAACAATGCAGTTTCAACCTGGAATTCCCTGAAGAATAGATTAGTAAGATTACACAGAATAGGAGTTATGTCCCCACACATATAATGCAAAAACAAAACACCTTTTAATTTCTAAATATGACCACTACAACTGGGTACACCCGGTGAATTTTACAGAAGAAACATCAATGAAGTATAATATGCGATCAGTTTCCTGCCATCAAAAATTGTCCGTGCCATTATTTTATAGAGCAGTTACAGCTAGGCTGCTTCTGGCCTATTAAGGTTCAGTTGAAGAAAAAGGTCTAACTCTTGTTGCTTGTTGCCATGAAAAAAACATTATTTTCATGGTGTCTATGATTGTTGTATTGGTGATACTAAGAATGGTGCTCACTTAAAGCATGTGATCATTGCTGGCTGATATAGTACGCTTGCTTGTCTGCAGTATATGATCGTCACTTATGGTTTTACTTAGGAGACCTCTTGTGTAGTTTTTTGAATCTCAGTGCACATACTTAAGGTGAATTGAATATTCATGTCTGACAAAACGACTGGCTGTGGTTCGTTTAGTAATAACATGTTCTTTCAGTGTTTTGCTCTGGGGAAGGGGGGGGGGGGGAAAGTTGAACTATAGACAGATAGATCAATATCTGATCGTCAGTTCCGCAAAGTTTAGACAGCATTTTAATTTGTTGGTTTTCATGACAGTGTGTTTTTGTAACGCCCTCTTGTTTTATTTACAGACAGCATTAGCACAGTGCCTCGGTAAGGCGCTGTTGGGTTGAAAACTAATTGTTGTAACGAGAAACAGACGATCTGAGTTGTTTCCCTGGGATAATGAGGTGAGTGGACAATGTTGCGAAGGAAAGCTCACAACACTTTCTCTACAGAATTTGTCATCAAGCCACCTCAACGCGCCGACCCACCGTTTGATAAACTTGGCTAGGATCGCGTACATTGGACTCATATATGCCTGCTCTGCCTTAAATATATTTGGTGACCATTAGTTCATTATGCAGTTGTTGGCTTTAGACTATATTTTATTTCTTGTTGCTAGATTTTATTGAAGCATTTGTGATATTGTTCCCACCTGTACTGAAGGAAGAAAACTATTCAAATGTTTAGCCCATCATTGCTAGAATGTCAAATTTTGTATCTCGAACAACACATGAATCATAGGAATGATAATACAAGTAATGCGTTGTATAAGATCTGTATCCTGTCCATCTATCTAACTGTCTCGTTTTTTACAGTGAGGTTTATCAATATGTGATGAGTTAGAGGAATCATCAGCAGTCTGTAGTGGCTTATTCTCACTCAAAGCTAACGGCCAATCACAACACAGTATACTACCCACCAATCACAGCACAGTAAACTGGTGTCATGGTGAGTTATGAACATTTCTACATCCTCCTAACTGTAAGGATATAGAACTATAAGGATGTGTATCTCTGATTGTAAGGGTTATTCTGATCTGTCTATATTTGCCCTAGCTAAATTCAATTTTTTTCCTAATATTAAAATACTGCTGAAGGTACTCCTGCTACATGGATTTATCTCTGCTCTATCGACCAGCAATATACATATAATAGTACAAAATGTGAGCAGAATGCCCAAGCCCATGTAGTTCAAACTTTAGGGCAGCTAATAGTTACAAACAGGAAGGTACTTCAGAAACTTGTTGTAGATATTACTACTAGAAATGAAGTCACCTCCACACCAGTCACATGTTATACTGTTGTATGTATATCTATGACCGATAGAGCATGTAGCTTGAGTACCACCAGAATGAATGATTGTTTCCAGATTTCACGAGGGCTGACTGTAACGATCAGAGATACCCATCCTAACCTTGCAATCTTGAACTCAGTGTGGTGATATCACTACATTCTCATTCTAAAAATTGGTAGGGTAGTTCCTACCTGTATAAAAGCCAACTACATCGTCTACCAACCTAGAAAACTTCGAGTTCTCCTCTTCTTTTATCTTTTGATGTATCTATCGGATACTCTGAGGGTTATCCCATCTTTTCATAATGGAGCACAACTCTAAGTTGCCAATTTTCATTTCTAGTAGGCTATAGGTTTCTCGTTATAAGGCTATCCCCCATTTGATTTGAGGGGTCCCGCTGAAGTACATTTCCCTCAACCCTTAACTTTTTTTTTGGTCAGTTATACCCCACTCATTGATCATTTGACCAAAGTTATCATCGTGTGTTTTCCTTTTCAATTTTTTTCTGTTGGAAGATTGAACTGGTCTATCTTAATCTCAAATGTGTCCTGTCCTCAGCCAACTTGGCCATCTTCCCATCTACTATTGACGAGTCTGGCCTGTTGCAGATATTGTAGGTTAACCAAATAAGCCGCGTCATGGTATCCATGATATCGTTTGCAACTCTAGTGCTGTTTGGGCAGCTAGTGAGAATCATCTCCATGAAGCTATTCTTTCGCTGCTTTAGATCGTAACAGTCGGTGAGAAAAGGTTCTCGCTGATGATATCCAATGATACAGGTTTACATGGCTGGTTGTATCTCTGACCAAATCATTTTGCTGTCTGAGGTTGACCTCAGCAGTGTTTGTTCTCTTCAATCGTTTAACTCACAGAGAAACCTCCTCTCTGAGAAGAATAAGAGGAGATGGTTGTGTGTTTAATCAATCTTTTCTGCATCAAACTTTTCTACTCTGAATCAAACTTTACCAGGTAAATTGATATCTGTCACCATATAGTGAGAAATAATCAAATTTCAGAAGTATATGTTCATAATACCGCAAAACCGCAAAGTGGCTACAGCCTCTAGCAGTGTATCCATTACACTGGTCAGTCGGTGAGAATTGTCCCTCTAAGGTTATGAAATATAGCTGGCAGTTTTGTTAAGGAATACTGTTTTTACCTCAGAAATACTGCTTGAAATTCGTTCTCTTTATCATAATCACTGATAATATGTATCACATAATTCGCCCTTTGATGACTCTGCATGTGTAGGCCAAATTCTTCCCGATTTCTTGTAATGAACCTAGCTGAGTGTAAAACAATTATTCTCAAACCATTTAATTAGAACTTCTAGTATGCATGTACTGTATATTGGTAGGTAAAAATTTGTTTTGCTACTGTTCCAGATTTTGGGATGTTACTGGCAGTTTGAATCTGATGAGGCAAACTTGATCTTATGAATACGAATGACCTAATCACACTTTTCTTTCATTTTTACAATGATTTATTTAAGGAAAAAATCAAACACTTGTTCTACTAGTTGGGATTATGCGTTTCAGTTTTCCCTTTTTATCTTCAGTGCTGAAATCTCTATTTAAACAGGTACCAGTATTAACAGTATATACCCTCCGTTCACTTGAACTCTACTTCTGCCCCACTTTTTTAATATTAAACACTGGTGCCTTCACACCCTTTCAAAATTTCCCTTCCAGTGTATTTGTCTACCACATATCAATACCGGCCATGATGACACTTTTTCGACACCAACTAGCGCACCACATAAAATTGGTTATAGTCAAATTTTTGATCAAGCCATTTCTAACTTTATATCGACTCCAGTTGATGTTTCTTCACAGACAATCCCAGTCTGTCAAACACCCTTGTCTATACATCAACAGCCTTCCTGTTGGTCACTGCAAAGCGCCGTGAGTTGTGTTACACTTGTCAGAAGTTTTGGAGGCCTTGAAATTCAAGGGTAATCTTCTCTGTCCATGAAGGAGGACAACTCCATATTTTTCTTTATTTTAGGACTTCGCATTAGCCCTAACATTTTTATTTCCACTATGTACCATTCATTGATCATGGTCGAGCTAATTGATGCCAACTTTTTTTCAGTTTTTTTTTACACAGTAGTTACCCTGGTCAAAGATTTGAAACTCTTCTGGCAGAATAATAAATGATGATTTCCGCTCCCATTGTGATCGTGTGTAAGCTGAGGGTTCCTCTCGCTTATTTATCGCTTCGTGCCCTCTATCCTAACCGTTTCAACATTCAACGACATTTTTAAAACATGGCTTTTGTTTATATTATATTTGTATACCCTGATTGACAAACGATTTATAGATTTTTTTTTGGTGATATAAGGCTAGATCTGAGTGATTGTGTTCTGTAGTAAGTCCTCCTCCACAATGCAGCTATAGTCTGGACTTGTTGATCTCTGGTGGTGCCAGCTGTTCCATTTTTGTGTTGTTTTGTTGATGATATGACATTCAATCTTCACTAAAAAAAAATCGTAATCTGTAATCGTAGCAGAGGGAACAAGGTTTAGATTGAGACAATTGATTGACTTTGCCTTTGGCCTGCATCTTCTGTCTGCTATGAAAGGTAGAGGAAACCACTAACGCAGCCATTTCATGCTCTGAGACAAGGTGTGTCACTCCTGACCTTGTCTGTCACCCTCCCGCTCAATCACCTCACATTTTATGTATCTTATTAATTTGCCCTCTTCAGTATTTCTCCCTGGATAATCTCCTTTTTCTCTTGTATGGTGTTGTTCTCACTTCACCAATATAACCCTGCAATTAAAAAAGGTTATGAGATTTTATAGAATGTTGTTGTGCCGATTGTCACTCAGGCAAGTGGTAAGAGGGGAACGGTTATTTTCAACTTCATAAACTCTGTCTAATCTCCCCCTATACCACTCACCATATCTGGGTTTCCAGAGAAACTTCATCCTATCCATCTTCATAGTATGACTTAATCATGACTCTATATCATGTCAGCCATGAAGCATTAATACAATAAACATCTGTCGTGTTAATCATGGAGTCGGCAATTAATATCCTTTCTGTGAGGAATATTTCAAGTTCTTCAGTAGCTCTCTCCGTATGTTAATTTAGCTCAACTGCTGCTAGTATATCTGGTGTGAGAACCTTCAGATCTAGTCCTTTGCTCCGGAGAAATACAAGTGTTTTCATAGCCGTAAATATCTGTCCTATAGAGCTATTCCTTTGTCTGTTGAGTGATATTTTCACCCTATAAAAACTCTAACAACAACTCTGATGTCATATTGCTTCAACTTTCTCTCCTGACAATTTACGTTTCCTTTAGCTATATTCATAAAAATGGCAATGAAGGTTTGAAACAAAATATACAGTGACCAGTCAACGCATCAGAATACATACAAAATAACCTAGTTAAAAAACAACCTAGTTACACAGGAAATCTGTGGTAGAAATCTCTGACCTGGTTATTGTGGGAAAAAGCAAGAGTCAGAGTAAAATCTACTAGAAAGTAACTATAAGTGAGTAATCAAGATAAAAATGGTCATGCTTCACATGTGCCAGCTATCATAAAACTGGTTTGTAGTTTTTCCAGCTCCCTCCATGATTTTCCTTATGGCTGCATTTCTATCTGTGGGTGACTAATGTCAGAATAGGAGTTTAGCCTTGACAGCATTCAGGCATCTCCTCGTTCCCTCTAATTCTATAGCAGGATTATTCTTAGCTGGTTTCTTGCTACAAATAAAACATTACATAGCATAGTCAGAGTAGAGTCATATCATTTATAAGTATTGGAGAGGACAATTGTAACTGCATCTTATTTTTGTAGAGGATTGTAAGGGGGTTCACCTAAGGCTGTGAGACCCACCAAAGCCACCACACACTTTACCTATCTTACTGAGTACGCCGACACTCTATACTGAGAGAATAGACTCTATCTTATCTGGAAATAACATGAGTGCGCCAACTCTATCTTACTGGGAATAGTATTGACCTGACCTCAACCAAGAGAAATAGAGGGGGGGGGAGGGACTTGGACAAGTTGATGTCGACCGCCCTATATTATATATTACGAGAAATAAACGGATTTGAGCACTCAAAGCTTAAAGATGACTCTGAGAGCACCTCGGGAAAAAGCGATGAGAAAAAAAGTGTAGGTTGATGGCTGGAAAAATTATATTGATTGCTTTGCCATATAAGTGGCTAAGTGGCTCTAGCCAATTATTTTCATCATCACCATAGTAAAATCATAGAGAAATGTACTTGAAGTATGAATGAGTAAAAAAGATGAAATAAGTTATGCTCATATTTGACCAGGTGCCAGCTATAAAAAAAGTGGTCGATATTTCCTTCAGTCCCCTCCAGGAATTTTCTTATGCCTGCATGCCCATCTGGCACTAATGCAAGAATAGGGGGTTAAGCGCTCAGATATTTCTTCAATCATTCATATCTGTCTCTGTTCCTTGTTACAAATATAATAAATATATCGTTCTCAGAGTGGAGTGAATATCATTTATTAGTTATGGAGTCAGCTGTAGTTATATCATAGTTTGTTTATTCTGCGATCAACAAGAAATATATACTACTCTGACATCACAGATGTAATGGAGATTTCAAATCTGTCGTCAAATAGCCTCTCGACCCATTCCTTGTCGATAAACCTATCTCTGCAACATTTCTTTCAATATCAGTCCTGTCATAAACCAGTCTTCTCTTGCTAGAGTGAATACTGTTAACCCTGCGCTCCGCCTGAAAACTGGCTGTACGTGCATTGTCTGAGTTATCTGTTTAATTTTTCTTGCTCAAAGAAATCCATCAGGTACACCAAGAGTTATCTTCTCTGTCCATTAAGGATGAAAACTCCTTATTTCTTTTTTAAATAAAATACATTTTTAGGATGCTTTCCACTTAGCCTATGCTTAAGACTTTGCATTGACCCTAACTCTTTTTTTCCACTTCGGACCATTCATTGATCGTTGTTGATCAAATTGATACCGATTTTTTTCATTTTTCTTTCAACAGCAGTTCATGTCAAAACTCATTACTACCATATCTCTTGACAAAGTCATCTCCCCTTCTCATGCTCTCGGGTGTTCGCACTGGGGAAAGAGCGGTTCTGTGTGCTTGTGTTTGTTTCCTATGTGGTTTAGCAGCGACCTCTGCTTAACTTCTATTAGATAGAGATGTGTTAACTGATAATGGCACCCAATACATGTGAATGATGTTCGCTGTAATCCATTCTTGTATTCTAATTCCCTTGCTATTGCTGCTCCCTTCTGTTTTAGTTGCATTTTTCAAACCTTTTGTAAAACTTTAACTATATGTTCAGAAAATAGAGTCCTTAATTTAGATGATAATGTGGATTATCACATTTTAATGTGGAGAGGTGAAATGCTATAATTTGACCTGATTTGAGAAATGGCAATCTAGTTTATGTCTGTTGTACCTTAGCTTTTGGGACTATTTCTCATAATATTTATACCCACTTTTTGCACAATGCCATGAATCCCTATAGTGGTTGGTTAGAGGTCGGCTCTTATCTTTTCTATTGGGTACATGAGTTTCTCGCATGAATTTCCTAATTTGAATGTGGCGGTCGCTATTTAGGCTGCTAAAGTTCAATGTGAAGGTCACCAGTTCTTGTCGCAAAGTTTCTATAAAACCTTTCATCTCCATAGCATAAGAGTTACCTGTAAAAAAAAACGAAAACAAATATGTTGACTTATTTGGATATGATCTAGAGACCACAGTGTTTCTGTGGAGCCTCAAATCCCCACCTTTGATCTGATAGTTTGAGATGGTGTAAATCTATGAACTCTCAAGTTCTTTTTTTGCAGAGGCAGCTCTTTTTTACAAAACCTGTTGTGGTGCAACACGAGGCCGTATTGTCTCGTTGCTTGTCCTCTTGGTGTCTCAGATTGTCTTGTGGTACCAAGTGATACAAACTTTATCTCAGCACGTGTTTTTCTTGGAGAATTTATGATAATGTGTGCGCTTGTCGATATCTATTTATACAGATAACCAACTATGTAATAAGAAACAGGCTCACAAATCAGGCAATATTATTTTTGATATATTTTTATGACAACTAGAATGCCTACAATTATTAGTGTGAACCAAAACTCTATGTATATTACAGTATTAAATATATAAATTATCTAGTAACTCTGACGCTGAGCTCATATAATGATCGTATACAAATGATAGCTATAGTTAAATGGTTTCATGACCCTTGATGCTAATACACAGGGAAATAGGTTTCAAGTTTAACCTAATGTTTAATAGCCTTATTTTTGCCTATGCACTCTATAGCAGTGTGGAAGCAACACAAAATCTCAGTAGGGTATAATAAGTTGGTCGGATATTCAGATATTCTAATTGCAGACTCGGAAAACATAGACAATAATATACCACCACCAGTGGAAATAGTATTTAATTGGAAGATACTCTACCAACAAACAAATTGCATATCTTTACAGAACCATCTTTGAGCCGCTGATTCTCGTAGGTCTTAACACTCTCGGACTCATCTGTCTGAATCTTGCTTTTCTGCATAATACCTAGAGAGTCAGCTATTGCAGACATCATCATCACTGTTTCCTCTTCTTTGGCAGTTTGTGATCTCCTTTGGCAAAATCTCTGCTTGTCTTCCGTTGTATAACATTCCTTCAGCTGACCTGGCTTTGCGCTTCTTTATAGTGTCCTTGTTTCTCGTTCCATGCCCATGCTGAGCTGTATGATGGTCAGAAGCCTTCTCTATCACAGACCCAATGCCCCTTGCATTCTTCGTTGGATGACCGCTCAGAAGTGGTCTCAAGGAGCTGCTCCTATATCTCTCCTTAAAAGCTGTTTAATGTGTTGCTGAAGCAGGACCAGCAGCAGGAGCGGAGGTGCTGCTTTTCAAAAACAATAATGAAACTTAATTTATAATAATCTATCACTGCCCACAGAAAGTAAGAGTGTGTTGCCTCTGCTCATGTTTTGAAAGCTCTGCAAAATTGTCTGAATGAAATGAGATTTATAAGATTTGTCCTCTGCATTATGTAAAAAATTGATGAATGATGATTTACAGAGTAGATATATGTATTTATTTTTTCGGCTTTTCATCCGGAATTTTCTCTGATATTTCCTGGTGAAGTAGGATTAACCGGGGCACCGCGGGCCCGAAATCACAAGATTTCATGCCAACGCAACAGTTTTCCAGATACAACCCTCAAAATTTGCTATATCATACTTTGATTTTTGGGCTACACTATGAATTCACTGAAAATACTGTCAAATGGTAACACAAGCCATGGGATAATTTCTCTGCACCCTCTACAAGTGGTCCATGGTACCCCGGGTCGGGGTACCGTGGACCGCACCCCGGTGTACTGTGGACATACACATCAAACTACTGCTCCAGAAACGCTCTAGACCATTTATTGAAATAATTTGATAAAGCTTACAATATGTTTTATTCAAAAACCATGTAAAATCATGTTTCTAAAGAATTTCTGCAATGAGAGTGTTAAAAATCTGAAAAATAGTTCTGACACAGTCTGGAGAAGAAAACTGCATAACACATGCTATGGTCATCATTGACTGACAGTATGAAACAAGCATTTGAATCAAGGTAGGTATTTAGAATCTGTTATGGAAGTAAACAAGGCCCAAAATTCTCAGTAAAAATTGTAGGAAGTGTTCTAAAAAATAATAGCTACCGGCAAGCGCTCTTCAAAATCTGCTGCCTATAAACAAGAATTTTGATTTTCACATTTCATAGAGTTAAAGCTGCGTTAACGTTGAAGCAATTCGCAGTTTCCAACTGCAACTCGTAACTTTTCACAAATCTGAGGTTACGCCTCATTTTATTTTTGTATTTCGTAAAACAATCTCGTAGGAACTCCCATTTCTGTTTCACAGATTCTAAATCTAGAAAAAGATGAATATAACCATTTTCATAACATGCCTATTTAATAATTGATGCCGTACAATATATATCATAGCAGAAGGTTAACTCAAATAAAAAATCAAGAGTAGATGTCAGTCACAGTCATTCACATACATAGGTGTCTCTCAATTCAGACCAACCGATTAACCTGAGAGTGGAGTCTCTTTCATATTTCATTCAAACAGGTTGATCATATTGTTATGTAACTTTTCTATGACAATCATTGGTTTGTTTTTTCTTAAGGGTGGTGAATCCTGCAGCATTCATCTCATCAACTATCTCCCTCCAGGCATTAGCCTTAACACCTCTGGTGTCATTAAAATTAACATCATATAGTCATGGTCTACCCCTAACACATTCTATTAAAACTTTTTGCAGGTCATAGCAGAATTGTCTAGTGTCTGTTGTTCGGATTCTGAGTCTGACATGATGAATATGTGATTTTTATTTCTTTTATCAGCTGAAAATGTTACTGTTGTGTGAGCAGAAACTCATACTCAATCTTCAGGTCCCTTTTATAACAGTAGGCTGGCCATTCGCAGTTGGCTGTGGAAAAATCCCTGTCTGAAAAGTATATTAGAAATGTGCAGAACCATACGCCCAATACGCAACCAGGTTGGTTTACCCGTGGAACAGCAGGTGCGGCTGGTTTATTTAGTCGGAATTGGCCAAGCGTAGACAGACCTTAATATCGCGTTTTTCCATGTATGCTACAGCACTCGGTTTTCATAGATAGGCCTAGCACCAAATAGCTAGCGTTTGCATCATAACGATAGTAATCTGTTATGAATGATAAAAATTCTATGAATATAACATACCTTTTGTATTAAAATACTCGTTTCCTTTGGTAGGTCACAATAGTCTGTATCTATTTGAATTGTGCCGTCTAAAAAGTGTTGTACGGCAGTTGGTTCGAAAAGCTGTGGCAACAGCCTGCAATGCCATGGTTGCAGCTTTTTCTCCCACCAGCCTTTATGTCCCATCATTTAGCGCTTACCTGAAATCAATATTATTTAATAAGTGAGCACATCTGTTGACAGTTATCGCTTCGATCAGCAGTATGAGTAATTTTCTTCTTGGCCCTCCATTGTCAGCAGATGGCTCCTTGCCAATCCCTTCCTCCTCCCCAGTAATTTCGACTACAGATAGAATGATACATCTGCGTACAAACTGAATGTAAATATCACTGATACATCTGTTGTTGGTCACACACTGGATCATGCGGTAAAATTTTAGTTAGCAGCAACAATTATGAGTATGGGTTTTGTTCTGCCGGTGTTCCAATCAACCTCTGTCTCTGGTTGTCTCAAATAGACTGGCTGCATACGTCTCCAGATCGCGTCACAAGCAATGTGGACTATCCCGGACAGTAGATGCCCTGAGTCGGTAATGCTTACGAATGGTTCCATAGCCCGATGCTGTTGCCAGGTGGTGAAGAGTTACAGCTAGGTTGATCATGAGTTTAATTGCTTTTATTTGTCCTCTTTGGTCCTCCTGAGTCACTCTAACTACTGTGGTCAAATGATTGCTTTGAAATCCGGACTGAGTAAGGATATTATATATCCTTACTCTGTGATATCAAATCGCTGCTTACAAGATCTACATAATGTGATGTTACTTGGAGTCTGATGACCAAATATAATGTCCTTAGGGCACATGTTGAGCTTTTTGATTGGGATTTTTGATTTATAATTTGGAGATAGTCACCGGAAGAAATGGTTGATTGAGATGAATCTTCCAGGAACAGTTCTATCTGGACAAGGCATTAGTCCGACTAACTTGGTTTGAGGCACAGCACCATCACACACTCTTAACATTATTGCCAATTTTTTTTGGCACCATGATCATTGCTTTCATCAATCAGCAATTTAAACGGATGCATCCTCATAGTCTTGATATCATTTGAACTGTACTCCTCACCGATTTTATAAACTATGTGGTTACACTTTAAGGAAAAGCAAATCATCTTTCCTTTCCGCTTATCTCCTCAAAAAAGTGGGGAGCAAGTTTTACAATATAATATTTCAACCAAACACAGGATCATTTGCAGCAATAACTTTCTCCTATATTCTCGAATGAAAATCACATTTGGGTTTAAATAATTCTTTATTTAGGTCCAGCTTCCTTTAAATAGTATCTAATAAAAACTAGAAAAAAAGGATATCTTACATAGCAAAACCAAACGATCAAATGTAACACAAATACAGCATCTAAATAATAAATAATAACATGCAGATAATACAAACCATCTTAGCAAAGGACTCCTCTTACTTGTTACCGGTGTCTTTGAACTTGCTCTCTTTCCGGTATCAAGCCGACTCTTGTCATTGCTCAATCCTTCGCTCTGACAGAACTTGACTCGGGAGGTTCCTTATTTGTGGTTGACGTCGCAGAAAATAATGACGCAATCATATCTACATAACTATGACTTCAACAGTTTGTTACCTGATCTGGGAACACCCGTCTAAACAAGACATAATTTGTAATGCAGAAAGCTAAGATCCAATATTATTCTTATCATAATACGTTAAATTTCTCTCCTTTGATAATGAGGGTTTCACTGATAGTGTGTTATAGCTTTTTATAGCAGCAAGTCACTACCGTGGCCCTGAAAGCCGGATAAAATTAAAATAATCTGATGTGAATTTCATTCTAAATGGCCTAAATTGCATTAAACATTTCATTGAATTCAATCAATCCTATCTGCATCAAACTTTGCTGCATTAAAATTTTTCTGTTCTGCATCAAACTTTCACGCTCCACCCTCATACCAGGTAAAATGATATCAACCGCCCTATATTATATATATACGGGAATTTAACGGATTTGAGCACCTAAAGCCTATATATGACTCTGAGAGCACCTCGGCAAATTGTAATGAGAAAAAGAGTGTAGGTTGATGGCTGGAAAACTTATATTGATAAGCTGCTAAGTGGCTCTAGCCAATTATTTTCATCATCACCATAGTAAAATCATAGATAAATGTACTATGAAGTATGATTGAGTAAACAAGATGAAATAAGTTTTGCTCACATTTGACCAAGTGCCAGCTATCATAAAAGTGGTCGATATTTCCTTCAGTCCCATCCAGGAATTTCCTTATAACTGCGTGCCCATCTGGCACTTATGCGAGGATAGGGAGTTATGCTTTCAGGTACTTCTTCAATCCCTCAAATTCCGTAGCTTGATCATTCATATCTGTCTCTGTTTCTTGTTACAAATATAATGAATATATCATTCTCAGAGTGGAGTGCATATCATTTATTAGTTATTGAGTCAGTTGTAGTTATATCATAGTTTGTTTATGCTGCGATAAACAAAAACAATATACAACTCTGACATCACAGGGTCATAAATCTGACTTCTCATAGGCAAGTGTTATGGAGATTTCAAAACTGGCATCAAATAGCCTCTCGACCCATAAACCTATTTTTGCAACATTTCCTTCAATATCAGTCCTGTCATAAACCAGTCATCTCTTTCTAGGGTGAATAGGCTGTACATGCATAGTCCGAGTTATCTGTTAAATTTTTCTTGCTCAATGAAATCCATCAGGTACACCAAGAGTTATCCTTACTGTCCATAAAGGAGGACAACTCCATATTTTTTCAGGATGCTTTCCACTTAGCCAACTAGCTTAGAATTTCGCATTAGCCCTAACATTTTTTTCCCTCTACCTACCATTGATTAATCGTTGTTGATACCGACTTCTCATAAAAATATTTTACAACGGTAGTTACTCTGCTGGAAGATGTGAAGCTCTTCTAACTGATAACGTTAACTATGTCCATCTTGCCACTTATGTGACAGTGATTTTTGCTCCTGTTGTGATTGTGTATAAGCTGAGGGCATATTATCGCTGTATTATTACTAATGACCTTGTCATTGAAGGACAACTCCGCTAAAGAACTAGGCAATGATGATTCATGATTATTTGACAATTATCATTTACTTTGATACACAAATGTCTGTACTCCCCCTTATTCTTTCAAAGGACCACCATTTGCAAATTTTTGTGTTTGGGTCACGTTTAAAATGCGGAGTCCACACTTTATTTACCCCGAGTCATTATGGCCTTTGATGATGGAAGAATTTCTTTTGCGATGGACTGACAACTGACAGCCTATTCAGCATACAACAATACATTGGAGGTGATCGAACATCTGAACTGGATCACAGCTGACAGGAGAAGGTCGATGTTAGGTATTTTATCATGATTCGGGCTGGTTTCCCAATATCTGGTATGGTGGTACTGACTATTAGAGCACCCACATTGAAACGTGAACTACGCTCCCTTGATTAGGTGTCTCAATGTCATTATGCAACTGCGGTAAGGGCAGCGAGAAAGAAGCTCCATAAGCTTCTTGTGTTACTATATACTTAGGCTCATCGTACCAATGACTATAAAGAAAAAGCATTCAGTGATGAATTGGCTATGCACTATGACTATGACTATGTAGCGTTACCCAAAATAAGAGAAATGCAGGGCATTGTTTGCTGCAAGATAGCAAATGCATCTTAATTGACCTACAGTAAATAACAAAGATCATAACTTATGACACATTAAGTGCAAAGTTGTTCTTTGCAATTAGTTATGTGTCACATAATTAACTAATTGACTCACAAATTTCTGATTGGTTTTGAATAATGCTGGCAGACCCTCAGCTGCAACTTATTCTGTTTAAACTGGCCTTGATGTTTCTTTGCATCAAGCAAGGTGTGGAATTTTCTTATCAGGGTCCTCAGATGTGGTTTCACTTGCTGATATTCATTGATGTAAAGTTTTTGGCTGGAGTGTTTGCTGTCTGTTTGGCCCTCTTCCTGATGTGGATGAAGTCCGAAATCTCTTGTCTTGGCAGGCCGTTCTGTGTCCAAAGTTTTGTCAGTATCACCTCTACAATTATAAAATATTATCGTCAATATTTACTCTCAGTTTTTATTTAGATTTACCAGTAACTGGTATTAGATTTGTCACTCTCAAGCATGTTATATTACCGGGCAGGTGAAAGGCTGCTATCATTTTTTGCATGATAAGCTGCATATTCATATTGGTGAGCATTTTCACGTTAGTTTACTCCAAGTTGGTGACTGAGGGATAGTACATTGTAGTAACCTGAATGTTCTGTATGTCCATCTTACAAAGTATGTAAGTATCGATCGAGCCACTGAGCAGAATCACAGCTGACAGGAGAATGATGATGATTGTTTTTTTTTATCATGAATCGGGCTGGTTTCCCAGTACCTGGTCGCATTGAGTATTATAGCATACACATGGAACTTTATGGGCGCTCTTTTGATGTTGTGTGCCTCAACGTCACTATGGCAACTGCAGTAAGGCAGTGAGAAAGAAGGTCCATGAGTGACTTATGTGATACTATATACTGTGTTCTCCAACCCGTGACCAAAATGAAATGGTGAGAAAAATTGATATATCAATATATTTATTATAAATGACAGACTATATTTATGGTTTCTCGTGGAAAACATACCGCAAATAATTCCAAGATCTATCAACAAGTACTTTGAAGTGCAGTTGCAAAATATCCAAAAAAAATTGGTAATAGAAAAAAACAATCCTTCAAAATCTCTGATTGTTGCCAAGATATTTACACACAAAAAATGTTAATGATTCAATTGAGGGAACTCTTATCTTATATCAAGTCTTTCAAAAAAGTTACCTTATAATTTTGCCACCCTTTTGGTACGCCAGCTATTTTCATATCCATTCCCTTCTGGGTATAACCCTGCTGTGTCAGTGCCCCTACATAACGTGAAGCTTCTCCTGGGATATTATCTAGAAGCTCATTATTTGAATGTGTTGTGCGATGAAAAGTAAGCCCTAACGTCATGAATAACAACTGAAATATATCATATGGATTAGGGGACCTACCTCGGAACAAGCGTATATCGCAACAAGCTTATTATATTTCATTTTATGCATGATTGATGGGAAGCAACTATGTTATTTTATTCAGAAATAACATACAGCCGACCCTATTTCTCGAATCTCAATCAATCAAACCGCAAAGTAAAAGCTACCAGATTTTAGCTTTGTCCAATTACTGACACGAAGTAACCCATGCTTTGTATTTTACCACCAATCCATTAAAACTCATATATCTATGTTTACAACTGACTAGCATGTGACGTTCCATGGCATTCCAATATTTCAAATTATACAATCTGAAGCTGGAAGTGTATAAATATTTACTTACTGCCTATTCCCTGATAAATTCATGTAACACCAATGGCTATTTTAATCTCAGTTCCATGAAGAGAAAAGTCGACCAAACCCTGTTTGATCTGACCCTCTTCATCTGCTGGTTTCCCGCCAATGGTTTTGATATAGCTTATCTAAAAAACGCAGACAAAAGACTTATTATACTAAACAAAGTGTCTGCTAGGGACTTACTGACACTTCTATATATGATGGGATAAGTGACAATGTAGAAATTTGTAGAGCTTCTCAGCGCCCACAATCATTAACATCTCAAATTATTGGCTGCTGCAGCCACATGTATTTCTAGATCTGTCCCCCAGACACCAGATTGCGCCATCTTGCTTCTCATCAAGTATGAGTTGCTGCCGCTGAATTGATCACATTCTGCATAATGGTAGTGTTAGTGGTCATTTTGGTCATATGAGACCAGAGCTGTTTTCATCTTCTCATGGTCAGTAGATTTTTTTAAATTCCTCTAAGATGAGATCTGGTTCTAGCCTTGGTTGCTGTAGACGGTTCATAGGAATTCTAGCAGAGCTTGGGGGTGAAGGTTTTGTTAGTTGAGGTTCTTTGCTACTATCTTTTTCTGAGGCCGAGCTTTTTGCAGAGGTACACTCTGTACTTGAACGAATTGACATTGACTCAAATGCATTCCTATCTGAAATTTATAATGCTCGATTGCTGTAGTTATTAGTTTTTTAAAATTCAACTGGCCATTGTTCACTGTAATCAATTTTCTCCTCTTCAAAACAGGTATATTTTCATGGACAAAATTAGATTTATTAGCAGTTCCCTAGAAAAGCTTTTAGAATTGAGAACGAATATTTTACCCCATTAACTCATGCATTGACAACTTTAAAATTAACAATCTGTATTTGAATCTTTTTTTAGGTTTAGAAATGGGATACCTCTACATAATGCAAAGCTTTGTCAAATGAGCTTAGTTGTCATCGCATCAAGAAGTGTTACCTCCATACCCCGCACATCGGCTGCTTGTGTCCGGACAGACCATGTCTCCCACAGTTCTCGGGCTTGATATCCAGCTGTAGCTATTATTTGAAGAAAATTGGGAAATGGTTTGTGAGTATGTCACAACAGGTTATCGAGTGGTTATCTACTGCTAACAGTGGAATGTTTCAGTAATATTATACCAGTTCGAGCGGGTTCTAAGTCTATGACTGGAAGAAGACTGGTATAAAATTGATCACTTCTTGATTGGGTAAGGTTACGCAAGTATTAACCAAGTTTGTGCTACATCCCCTAGCAACCTAACTAATGTAGTCTAAGCTCTCTTTGCTATGTATTGAGGCATCTATCAGATACACTGAGGATTTTCACATCTATTCTTAACGGAGAACAACTATAAACTTTTATTTCCGCTGCTGGTTTTGAGACAGTAGGCTGTGGCTCTTCCTAGATTAGGGCTATCCTCTACTGATTTGAGGTGCAGTGCTGCTACCCTAATCATTTTTGGTCCTATATCCCTCTATCACTGAACAGTCGATCAAAGTTTTATAGCATTTTTTTTCCCTTCGGGTTTTATATTCTCCAAGGTAGCCGAATTGCCTTGTTGCGTGTTCTCTTGGCGTTTCAGATTCCTTTTTTTCGTACCAAGTGAAAGAACTTTTATCATCAGGTTTGTCTTTTTTAGAGAATTCATTGTGATGTGAAAGTAAGAATATAAACCATATAAAACAGATATACAAACAAAGGAGACAACTTAGCCAAAACTGAAACATTAACCATGAACTTGAATTGCTAACAGACCTTTTTTTACCTTGTGATACACTGTGACTATGGAGAACCATCCATGCATCTGATAATTATAATTTTGTTATAGATGTTCCAAATGTTAAGCTCTTGGGGGAAATCCACTCCCCTTGCATGCCTCCCTATACATGCTCCTTCGTGACCGAACTGGTTTTTTTTTTTACTTTATTTTACTTTACTGGTATAAAAGTATCCCATTTCAGGTAGATGACTGGCTTTACATAGTTTCTCAGCAAACATACATGTTATCTGTAATGTAAGTTAAATGATGGGACAATGTGTTTTTTCTCTGTGCTATTGAGCTCACATTAGTGCCAATTAAATCTAAATGCGCTAATTACAAATAACAGGATTGTGGAAAATATTATAAAAGGATAAAACCTAAATTTACCTCGATAGACCATCCAAGGAGAGGCTATTTTCCAAATTGCTGCGTATGATAGGGCAGCTGAGTATTTATATTCATAGATAAATAAAACATTACTCACATAATTCAGAATAATATCAGAATAGTATCAGAATAGTATCAGAATAGTATCAGAATAGTATCAGAATAGTATCAGAATAGTATCAGAATAGTATCAGAATAGTATCAGAATAGTATCAGAATAGTATCAGAATAGTATCAGAATAATTCTGATCACATAATAATAAATAGGTCTCCAGATCTGTGCATGTTGTCATTTGTGATGCTGGAGATGTAATGATAAAGTTGCCTAAAACTCAGTAGAAAACAAAATAAAATGGGCGGTTCATAATCAGACTATCTCTGGATTCAGTGCAATGAAATCATGCATGTGGTAGCATACTATAATTGTGATTGTATAGATGTTTTATAAAGAAGAATGTAATAATTGTTTCCAAATAAAATATTGCAATGGAGTTTATGTCAATGAAAAAGTTGATTCATATCAAGGTTTTGTACAAAACACAAATCTTAAATTTATCGGCATAGTGCCAGTAAACAGAACTGTATAATCCGTTAATGAAATTTAACTAGTCATCGATAGAACATTGCACATTTTTGGTTCAACTTCAGCCTAGAAAGGTACTGATACAATGCGTCTTACAAGATACTGCTGAAATACTATCATGGAACTGGCCGTTTGAACTAACGCCTACCTGACAGTTGTCAATCATATAGTAAAATACAGCTATGTCCCCTCTCACTGGTGGGTAAGTAAGAGTGCCTGATGCACGGAGGTTATCAAAGTCTGAGCATCGGCTTAGGGCCACAGCCAGTTGTCAAGGTCGAGTTAGTTAGGTAAGTTTAACGTTGACGCCCTGTATATTCTCCTGGTCCGTGCCAAACGTAGAGGAAATTGTCTCCTACAACCTCCAGATGAGCCGAGGAGAGCCTTTTGACTTTGATAGATGACCAATCACCCTTGAGGAGCGCTGAGATAATGTCATAGTTACATTCCTGTACAACCCCTGCCCTTCCATTAACCGGAATATTGATTCTATCGATGTCTGTCATCAAAATGATATTTCTTCTGGCCTCATTTAATAAGGTACCTACAAAACGATGTATCCAAATAATAAGCTTACTGTACTACAAACTCACTATCGCGCATCACCCACACTGACCTGTCATCCTCTAAGAAATTATCAGCATTACACCACTAGCATTTTGTTCTTTCTTAGTTACAAAATGTTTAATTGTTTTATCAAACTTCTGCTGATCAGGGGTAAATTTTTCCCAATGGACTTTTTGTATAGGAGAGAAACTGCAGTTTGTGTTTAGCATCAGCTTATTTCTTCGCCCAATTAAGGCTCCCTCCAAGACCTTTCTATGCTGTTCTGACACACTTAATAAATGGTGGTACTGGTTATTTTACAGCCTTTTCTCTTTTCTTCAGAATCAAATGCATCGATTCAATTTCGTTCTTATTAAATTTGTCATCAATTTCGAGGACTGCCTGAAGTCTGCAGGGGGCGATGGCCCCTGTGCAGAAGAGTTTGGTTATGGTGTTTAAATAGTTTTAAAATCTATCCCCCCTTTTGCCATGAAAGTTAGCAGGGTCAGATTGGAATTGTTTCTTTTTTATATAATATATCCCTATCTTATTTTCTATCTTCTAAGCGCTTACCACAAAGCATAAGATTTATAAAACGGAAAGTGTCTTTTAAAGCAATCATGCATTTCCTTTGCTGCGTCTGTGCCTAATGTAAAGGTTTAGTCTTTTGATCGAGGCCACGCATCTATGAGTGCTGCTGCAAATTTGGCATATATGTTATTAGAATGTTGTAAAACGGAAGCTAGCAGTTATGGTGAGTTGAAGCTCAACTAAAATAAAATCTCAATCCATTCGAGTGTCAAATATATGATCCTACTGTGTGTATTAATTGAATCAAACCATTATCAAACTATGGTCAACTACCTTTTCAATGAATAAATTGTTAACATGTAATAGTTGTAGAACTGAGCACCTATGCACTGAGTTTTCATAAGCCATAGATATTTTTTTCTCAACAATCACAGTAGCCTGATATTTTTAGCTTTGAGTTTGAACATTTCACACAATAACCTGTCATTTTTTGTGCGCTTATACTTCTATAGTTTCTTACAAGAACATAGTTACATTTATTAATAAGAACACACTCTCAAATACCATAATATATTGGGATGACAATGTAAATATTTAACCAGGTTTGAGAATGTCTATATCAAAGAGTGATCATTCCATGGCACAAGACTACATCAATAACATATTACATTAAACATGAATCCCGTGAGCTAGTTCCATTTATTGTATTTGGATCATGGCTCTGGACATCTCTCTGACTTTCAGCATCCGGCTCCTCATATGCCTTTCTCACTCTATGAGATTCCACAAATGAATAAGTAAGAAATAATTTGGTTTTTGGTGGTGTACCTTTTGCTTAGCATCTGCATGGTTGAGGCCTGCCTAAATGCTGCTCTGAACTGGACACTATTCGGGTTTTCTTTATGGCCACCTTAAGCTCTCATAATGGAGAAAAAGTTTTCCAGCATATCTGGATTGAGTTGATTTATAAATAATAACTTCACCTCCCTAACGTCAGGTCAGCCCAATGCAGGCGTAGTGCTTCGATAGATATCTTCCATCCCTCAAGAGAGCTGCTGCATCGCCTCCTCTGTAAATTGTTTTTGTTCCATGCTGTTTGTGAATGTGTTGTTTGTGGGTTTGCCACTGTTGATTTGATGGCTGTTGAGGAGGTCAAACAAGTCATTGAAAAATGATATAAAGGTAATGGTAGGTGCTGCACTCTTAGGTAGTTTTCTCAATGCTTCCAGTGTTTGACATAACGACAGCAACGGTGTGACTCTTGAACTGTGCTGCATGAATTACTCTTATATCCTTGAATGCTGGAATGTTGATATGTTTTTGTCACTCTCAGTGCCATCCTCAGCGACTGAGACTTGTCTAACTCAAAAAACTGCACCAAATCATCCCAGCGAATTTCATCTCCACATACCCATAAGCTTTCATTGTTGGGAGCAATATAATAATAAAAATTGTTTTGGTCTGTTTATATTGCAATACATTGAAAAGAGAAAAGTGTTCGACAGCAATATTGTCATGTATATATAAGTCCAAAAGTTGTTTTGGGTTCCTAAATAATATCATAATTTACTATCTGCGAGAGACTAAAGCTTTGCGTGATATCTCTTATTTTTAACTGGCTGATGAGTTTCACTGCTCAATTCTGATCACTTCAAATGTCAGAACGTAAAATTACGTTGCCAAATGTACACTTAATAGCTAAAGGGAAGGAAAATGTCTCAATCATAACATAAACCTCGTCATCATCTGCTTTCGAGTTGCACAAAAATGGCTTTGCCCCATTGTTATTATTTATCTTGGTATTTGGACTCTTGGGAGTTTGATGGCATATCCTTCATTCATAGCTTTCAGAAGAGGACTGTTTGAGATATATATTGTTAGGGTTTGTATTTAAGCAGTTTATTAACAAAATAGGAGTTGTCTGTTATTCTTTTCATATGAGCCAACTCTTAATATGTAATCAAATAAGTTTAATAGTAGAATGTTGTACACGCAATAATAATCCGAAGCATTCTGAGTAGAAAAGTAGTCAAGCTATTAAGAAAGCGTCGATGCTCAATATGATGGGCTGGTGCTTTCCACTGAATATTGTATCCTTTTCCGTGCAGAAAGAGATCCTTTATCATACTGCCTGCACCATTCCTTGAGCCTGCTTGTCAGGACTCGAGGGTTTCCAAAGGCTGTGTTGTTGATATCAAGTCTCGCAACCAACTCCTCCTTGCCATGAATCCCAACCCATTTGCCGCTCGCTGCACTATTAGAGGATAACGTACGTAGTTTTTGTCAACAATTATAACTGTTCTTGAACCTCCAATGTTAGTGTAGGTGAAATCAAAAATTTGTCACTATTTCAGTGTCTTGGCGCTGAAAAAGACTGTATTTTCATGCTAAACCGCATACTCATGAACTCATCAACAAAATTTTCCTACACCATGCTGAATCATGCTAACCTTTATGACGCCAGAAATCGCATCAGTCAATACCAGTCAGAACCCTTCAAGCCAAGACATAAAGTTGGTCAAATTTAGAGAGTCAATCAATTTGCCTTATTCAACAGAGTTGGCGGTGCAATATTTTGCTGCAATTTCTGCAACACACATCTAGCCTTCAGTACACATGTGGCCCAATAAACCCCAGAGATCATCAAAATTCAAACGTATATATTTGCAACTCGCAGCTGTAATATAACTAGCAAAAACATTACAGCGTGGCTTGATTTCCTTTGGTTACATATTGTGGCATTATGGCTATGGTGTCTTGGGATATGATATGTTGTCCCAAATGGTATTATGTCCAATCCAGCGTTATATCCACCGGTATTTGGACAATACTTGCATTTTCGTACTACTGGTATTACGGCATTGGTAGTGGTGTTATCACCTATGTCCTATGGCATTATGGCAATGGCATTGTATCACTGGCATTTCTACCATGGCATTTTTTCAAGGAATCATCTAGAATTTGCATGCTTTGCTGAAGATTCCTGGCACATCCTAGATCACAAGATCAAGAATAACAGCAGAAATGGACTGCGTTTGCTTACACAAATTTTCCTGCTAATGACAATGCAGGACAGAGCATATTTGTGTCATGGACATTATTTAACCAAAGGGTTGTTTCACAACTCTACTCAGCTGAAAAATAATCCTCTTCACTGTGTTCACTGTCTGTTTTGACTGATGGCATATAATGGTAAGCAGCAAAAATTACAATGCGAGAAATTTTGCCCAGCAAAGGTGTGTATGGCGTAAGTGCACTAAATTTTTGAAATAGAAATCAACTGCCATTTTTCCGGTCAGCTGTTTATTTTGAAATGTTTAGGAAATCTGCCCTCAGTCATAGTCACTAGGAAAGCAGAGATCAAAGGTCCACGCTTTAAATGCGTCTCTTTGAACAATCACCCTTTGCAGTTGCTGCTTGATACCTACAGTGATGTTGTAACAATGAATGATGTTATACCATCATTGATTATTTATTCGCCCATTGAATGAATCATACTTGCGATGGTATGGCCATATTACCGACACATAAATTGCATCAGCTATCATTAAGCTTGCCTTTCTTTACAGAGTTATAGTCATCTTTATAAATAGTTAGTTGGGGGTGTGTATTTGGAAATTTGCAAAATGAGGCTACTGCTCATCGAGGATTTACGAGATCTCTAGTTTTAACAGTCTCTAAGTTTTGCGAGAGGAAGCAATATGAAAATTTGAGTCTGATGAGGAGAATTTACTTCTCTCAATGGCTCATTCCTTGAAATTGGGCCACAGCCTTATTAAGAGCTTGCCAGTGTTTTCCTAGTTAGACTAAGAGCTTCAAAACGATACCAGAACCTCCAAGGTGATTGGAGTGTTTTAATGAGCTTGCACAAATGTGCCACTTGAATAGGACATTGAAGCTTTAATCTTATGAGCCGGCCTCTCTCCACCCCTTCTCTAGTTTGTTTGGTCTTTTTGTTTCTCTTGCATCAAACTGATCCTGGTTTTTTTTGTCACACCTGACTGTGTGTGGTGTGAGAGTGGAGCCATTCTGTCTAACTGATAACTAGAAGCCTCCATCAGCTGTTTTATATTAATCAAGTTTCTTTTTAATTTGTCTCATATCAGTCCATGTTAACGATCAACAAAGCTTTTTTTTCTGCACGGAAGCTCAGTTGGCCTCCAAAGTTAATCATTAATATTACACAAAAACCTATTTGATGTAATTGCTGGAGCAGCAGCTGGAGCAGCAGCTGAAGCAGCAGCTGGAGCAGCAGCTGGAGCAGCAGCTGGAGCAGCAGCTGGAGCAGCAGCTGGAGCAGCAGCTGGAGCAGCAGCTGGAGCAGCAGCTGGAGCAGCAGCTGGAGCAGCAGCTGGAGCAGCAGCTGGAGCAGCAGCTGGAGCAGCAGCTGGAGCAGCAGCTGGAGCAGCAGCTGGAGCAGCAGCTGAACCTGAGCTGTTGCATAATTTCAAAAACAATAATGAAGCTTTATTTCTAATAATCTGACACTGATAGCAGGTGATAAGAGTGTGTTACCACTGCTCTAGTTTTGAGGCTGTGCAAAATTGTCTGAACGGAAACGAAACGATTTATTTCCTCTGCATTTTGTGAAGCATTGATCGGTGATTATTTGCGGGGTAGATATAAATTGTGTCATTCTTTTGACGTTTTTTTTCATCCGGAAATGTTCTGTCAAGTCTTCTCGACGCTATTTCCCTGTAAAGTATCGCAGATCCTGAAGCGTCTTATAGAGATTATAATATGCGCAGAGCAAACACACAAGTTGATTTCAGTTTGCCTGTCAGTCTGTACCAGGGAGTTACAGAGAGGGAGTGGAAACGAATTGTAGCCTGTGACTTAACAAGGCTGTTTTTAAGGGTTGTACTAATATGGTCCCTCCATTAGAATTCTCTTAAATCCTCAGTCTTTTTATATGTCTGTCTCCAGTTGAAAATTATTAAAATATTTGAGATGATTACTCAATGGTATATTCAGACACCCAGAGACAATATATCATGATGTAAATCACCACAAGTGTAGATGAGACATAGCTAGTAATATAGTAACCACATTGCAGGGTATTGAATTATAATTCCAATGCAAATGTTTGATGGGGGATAGAGAGGCTGAAAATAAATCATTCATTCACCATTTAAAAACCATGTGAGGAACTTAGACCAGATAAAAGTAGTGAAAGTACTTAAATAAGCCCTTTCTAACACCTAAGTGACAATGGGAGGCATAACATACCACGTTTGACTGATGAAAACCGCCATTGATTACCAAATTAGAAGGCAAATTTATGGCCATGTCTGCAGCCGAACTTTCCCTTCCCATATGAGTAGCAGAGGGCTTTGGAGTCCCAGGTAAAACTAGACTATAGTTTGAAAGATGTACTATACCAGTCCTGTGTGCTATATATATCTCTCTGCTACTTAGTTTAGTTTCTTTTCAAGAGGTTCAAACACTTTAGGAAATTTGTGGTAGAGCCCATCTTGATAAATGGGATTTCACAACTATGCTCTTGCTGATTGGACAGTTCATCAAAATTATTACAGCAACTCAAGTTGTACTTCTTTTTGGCAGGAAGTCACTCTCTGCAGTCTCTGCTCTGATTGGCTGTGGTCATGAAAAAGCTTTGCTGATAAAGAGAGGACAATTACCAGTGGAGACAAACAACAATTTGAAATGAGAGGCCGTTTCCACTCCTTTTTCAAACTCCTTGCTTGTACACATGCTTTAAAAGTCAAAATAAAAAGAGCCAATCTCGGATAAACTCAAATTTTCACAAACGTGTAGACCTCCCAAACAATTCTGCAGGGGTTTAATTGTAAAATAAGTGACATCTGGCTGCAAAAAAATGAGGTGCTTTACTTTCTTTGTATTATTTGATATTGTCACCATGTGACAGGCTACTGAAGTCACCTCAGTTGTAATTGTTTTGTGTTGGCAAAGATTTTCTTACTGCCAGACTATAATAATAAATAATATGAACTTTATTGAACCGATCAGTGCAGAGAAGCAAATAAGATCATGTTTTACAATGTTGTAAAAACAATGACTAAGAGACAAGGCAGCGAACAATGAAGAAAGGATGCTACATGCCTATACACAGAAATGAAAAATGTCAGTTTCTAATCTTGTGAATTGTTTACCACTTACACACAGTCGTCTCAGCTCGAAGTTAATGCTCATCATATTTTAAAATCATATTTGTGATGGAACCAATACTCTGCTCTGAGCTAGTAAAGAAGAAATTGTATATATTGTAAATATATATACCATACTAAACTAGAATGACACTAAAAACTAATTCCTTCACAATCACTTTAAGTATAGTATTTAATAGTTTAGTATGGTATATATATTTACAATATATACAATTTCTTCTTTACTAGCTCAGAGCAGAGTATTGGTTCCATCACAAATATGATTTTAAAATATGATGAGCATTAACTTCGAGCTGAGACGACTGTGTGTAAGTGGTAAACAATCCACAAGATTAGAAACTGACATTTTTCAAACTTGTAGCAGTTTTCTAAATTGACCGAGAACTCTAGAATGACACTAAAAACTAATTCCTTCACAATCACTTTAAGTATAGTATTTTATAGAGTTCTCGGTCAATTTAGAAAACTGCTACAAGTTTCATTAGCAACATATGGCCCAGTTTTGACTCATTTTTAACCCAAAGTTGAGATGTGAGGGTACTATTTCGTATATGCTATCAGTTGAGATGTGAGGGTACTATTTCGTATATGCTATCAATAAAATAGTACATTTTAGTACCGTCGTGTCTCAGCTTTGAGTGAAAATGAGTTGAAACTGGGTCATATGTTGCTTATGAACGTTATGACAGTTTTCTAAATAAGACTGAGAACTCCAGAATGATAGCAAAATCCTGATTCCGTCACAATCACTTTAAGACCAATAAATATCTTTGTTTTTGAATAATGAAATATTTTACCTTTCCCCCTTGGCAGCACCAGCTTATTTTGTTTTTAAAGGATATTTGGGGAAACAACGTCATACAATGACAGGCTGACATAAGAATGCAATTCATGAATAGCCTGGGGTGTTGCAACAATCAACTTCATGAAGTTTATCTATGAAAAATTTCAAAAGTTGATTTTGGTGCTGAAAACTTGTGGAGGACCCCCCATACACCTTTCTTCGAATGGAAAACTCATCTTTTGTCATCTTTTTTGACTTGTTGCTTGTTGATACTGCTGTCATAATCTTGGCGGCAATAAAACACAGGTTTATCTAACGAGAAGCAGCAACGGCAGCTCTTTCTTAATGTTGTTTGTACGTATGGGAAGTGAGATAAATGGCCGATGAACTATACTGTTCATGTGTATTGCTAAAACATACATGGTGGTGACTTAGGTAAAGCCAGTACAATATTGTAACCGATTTGTGGCATTAGTGCAATCAACAGTCAACTATAGTGTGGTATTGTACTGTATGGTATGGTAAAGTATATGAACGCGTACCACTTTGTAATTCCCAAGTGACCCCCTAAAGGACCACTATGTATTGCTTCCATGACATTATTCTTTTGCTCATCCATAACACATTTCTTGGATCCTTTGTAGAGTAAACAATCTTTCATACATTAGCCGACTGCTTTTCGCCTACAAAATTGAACATTGTAACAAAGTGGCATAAGTTTTCCTTACCTGACGGTACGTTGTATTTTCCCAGACTCCTTCATCTAAAATACATATGCAGTATTTTCAACTACCTATAATAGTTTAGTATTTCAATATTGATTTGCTTAATCTCTGGCTTCAAGAAATAGGTGGTTAGATAATGTTACCTCTCCACTGCTCTTGAATCAGCTTATATCTTCAATTCAAGAAAATGTGACATCATTGCTAAATTATGTCATAAAGTGAATCCATCAACATTCAGCCTAATTGATTTCTTGACTTGTTGTTGCATGCGTAGTTTGTATATTGCAATGTGGCCTAGGATACCATTGGTTATCTGCCCTGTGTATTTATGTGCTGTCTGCTAGATTTGGGTTCGACTAAGACATATATCTCCATACTCTGATAATAAAGAGGGATCCACTCTTTAAAAAGGAGCGAATTGTGTTTATATAAAGTTATCTTCCGTAATATTCGTCCACTCTTTTATATGCTCTGTTTAAACATCTTCAAAAGTTCATCTCACCAACTTAGATATCAACTAATGCTACCTGAAATGTTATTTTTGCATGTGTAGTTTTTGGCTACCATTTACTTTAATCATATTGACACACACATTACTAAAAATAATTCACCAACCCATAGAAGTGCAAGAGTAATAGCCTGTTTAGCACTTGCAACTCTCTCCAGCTTTTTGAATATCACTTCAGGGTAATCATATTGTTTCTCCAAACCTCAGCTTTTCGCTCAAGATCACTCTGGCATTTTTAATTCACTGCCTTCTTTTTCATTCTCTGAGCTGAATTCCTAAGAATAAAACTGGCATATTAGAATTTTTGTGAGTGTAAGTTTGCTATTCGACGGGTTCTTAACAAAGAAAATAACTTTCTGCAATTCCAGCCCCTAATTGGGTAAATCATCTATGGATCTGTTTTGAATATCTAAATTATGAATTTTTATTTCGATGACGCTTTTCTGATTATGTAATAAGCAGTGAACCAATCAAAACTCTTACTCATCAAAAGGAGACAGCCAATAGTTCTCGCTTTCACAAAGTATTACCTGGTATTTTCCAGCTCAACACCTTCAGCCTCCAAATGAATATCAATTGAATTGAATTTGATAGCAATCGTTTAATTGTTACAACTCTGTCATTATTAATATTATTGAGATATTACAATTCAATATAACTTTTTTTAACCAATTTTTACCGCATTCACATTTAAACTTGTTAATCCTGACCAGGACGTCACAAGCAGAACATTTTCTCAAACATACAACAACAAAATAATATATCTTTCAGCATTTTGGCTGTTCCGCACATATGTTACCAAACTATTGCTATTTAAGTATTAGTTTTGCCGTAACTTTCTGCAGTACAACACTACAGATGCTTTCTCATTAGGTGGGAATCAAGAAAAATTAAAATATCCTTTCCACTGTCAGTCGATCTATCCAAAAGTAATCATGGGTGTAATACTGACAGCATTCAGAACACCTAGGCTTTGTCCTGGTTTTAGTTAAAAAGGATACGATGGCAGTGTTTTTTTGGGGTGAAACCTGCTTGGACTTGAGCCCTCAGGTTAGACTTTGTTTCGATGAAGTCATGTTAGAATGTATGGGGGCAATAATTTATATTGCGCTGACAGTATCCTAAGGAAGATGAAACATGATTTTGAACCATTGCATACCTGTTTAGATTTCAGACTCATTTGGGTGCTGTATTTATGATCTTGGGATGGCAGTTTGATTGAGATATCCTTCAGAGCTTCAACATCAGTATCTCTAACTCACACACATACAGGAGCTTCCTCATCCTTAGATCATCACATGCTGTTGGATAAACATCCTCGGGTACTACCTTTGAGATTGGTACCTCTGGAGCCTTACTGGTGTCCTCTACAGCTTTGGCCTGGACCATTTGGTACATTGTATTTGTTTTGTCGTTCGTCTCCCGCCTTGGTTTGACATACATATCGACATTGTCAAGGACAATATTGTATTGTGCCCATTGATCCAAGTCTAGTTTGTGATGTTTGGCTATTCTATTAAGCTTCTTTAGTAGATTTTGATGTGTTACTCTGTTATAAAGCTTTGACCTCCTATTCATACATCAGTTTGTCCATTAGATAGGATTATGTCATACATTGTGCGGGAGGCAGAGAGGCGGTTGCTGTAGCACTTGGCGACAATAAAAGTGATGGCTGGATTCAATATGTTAAGCCTTTTATTGGGCATAGTGTGCTGCTCCTTTTTTGTCGAGCCTGAGATTACTACTTGCACCAAAGTGGGCACACATTCCTTGAACTCTTCCCAAATACGCTGGTAAAAAATAAAAATTTTTTGAACCTTGACATTTTTTTTACAGAAGGTGGAGGGCAAAAGCAAGATATCATACCATGTTTTGACAAACAGAACTAATCAGACAATAAAGGAAGTTTCAACATAAATGATTATGCTTTAAATAAACTATTGTAGTGGGAAGAAGGCGTAAGTCTTCAGTGGTTACCAGTTAGCAGTATGGGATCAACTTACACAGTAAGGGAATTAGGGCAGTGCCAGGTAAATGTTCAAATCTAAGTTGGTAAACATTAACAATAACCTAATACTGCCCAAATTCCCTTACTATGTAGGTATATCTGTATTTATAGAAATATACAAAGTTCTAGTCCCCGACTGCAGCGGGGTCTTGTTATTAACCATAGACTAAATTTCATTAGCCAAGCTTCATTCTATGTGAAATTTTGTGGCCATGGCGGCCACAATATGGTGGAATAGGCATGTAATAAGACGCTGAAATTGAGCGGATACTGCACTATGACTACACAGCTAAAAATTACTTACTGTTTTGCTGAACTGTACAATGTCTTCTGCCGATACCTTTTTCATCAAACATTCAGATTTTTTTCTGTATGCCATTACTTCTCCTCTGATATTCTCCTGAGTAAATTCAACAACTGTTGAATCGAGTCTTGAATACATTTTATTTTTCTCGATATAGTCCAATGTACCCGATTCTCCATTTCTCATCATTCCGAGAACACGTGCCTCATCAACTGAAACCAACTGTGAGAAAAAGAACATTAGAGTGAATCACATTTTCAATAAAAACTATTTCACATGATAGAAAAAGTTGGTAATATAAAGTAGTAGTCAACCCTGTAACATGCACAATTACAAGTGACATTGGAGTGGTCACCTTGTAAAAAAAAAGCAATTTTCATATTAAATTCGGTGATTTGACATGCACTTTTGATGTCTATGAGGAGTTGGTGGGAGGGGAGAGGTCAGGGGAGTTGAGTTCGGCTCAACTAGTGTCGCATAAAGAGCACATCAATCTCTACAATATCTTACATGTCAACATTTTTTCCAAATAAGGCCACTTTACTCAACTCACCATTGCCACATTGTATGGGTGTACAGCTGATTGATCAGGTCTATGGATAGCCACTGTTTGTTTAGCACCATATGATAGATACGTCTGTATTTGGTTGGTAGATTTTGGTGGGCTTAACCTTGGGATGTTAGATACTCCAGGTGCTCGCTTTTTCTTTTTGGATCCCGTGAATTTGAAATATTTGTATCTGACAGGTATGATGTGACAATCAAATAGTAGGTGGGGTAGGATCTGGATGAGCAACAGGCTCGGGGCTGCTGAGAGAGAAGGCAAGAGTCAGATGGCTCAAACTAGACTCTTGCACATGCCAGACTATTGTAGTAGTAGCAGAAATAGCGTACAGTACACAATAACTATTAGCCACAGGCAATCCAAGCACATTGAGGCCACAATGCCGATCGCTACAGTAGGCCTTATTTTCGTTGTATAGTAGTTGGCAGGGCAAGCCAATCTTGATCTTTCTCAAACCACTGTGCATTGCAAATCAGATACTATTGCTTGAATAGCCTCATTTGATTGCTTTGTATCATGAATCCATTAGTGGGCCAAACCTCGGCTTTGCATGGGGTTTCCAATTTAAAACACTGGCAAATCATTCAGAGAATTCTTTAGCCCGAGGCAAAGGTTACTATTCATTGAAACTATGTTATCTTATGAAGTGATGAGTAGACAAATAGTAAGCTACTCAATTCTTTCTTGCCTGTTTGTTTTTCTATCACAAATGACAAACACTGTATATAGATCATCTACTCTTTGTTGTTACACATATATATTATTATTATTATAATTAGAAATTCCAACATAATCATGAAATATTGGAACGGGAAAGAAGTATGTGTTGAGGATAAGCGCTTCTTCTTAGAAAATCCAGCATGTTGCCTCTGTACTGTCAAGGACAAATCCAATCTCTAAACACTCTCCCGCAAGTCACTTTAAAATATTTTTCAAGCAGGCAATAGCATATTATTGTGGTGAGACAACCCCAAGCGCAAGCGGCTAAGTGCGTAGACTAGTGTTGAGTTGATCTACGAAATCAGGAATTGTAAGCAATTGGTCATTCATACACACTAAAGGGGCATTCAGAGGGTTAGCCTGTTTCTCTATGTTCAATTCTTTGATGTTATGCCACCATTGCTTACTCCCGTTATCATTTGTTTTGTTTGCGAGCCGCTGTTTAAGTTGTTGAGACAGCAACTTCCATGCTGGGTTCTTTTATCAGTAGCTCTGATTTTCGCACGTCTTAACTTCTGTTTGGTGGTGATGTCAGCGTAGGTTTGTTGTGAGGAACCCTGATGCATCTCAGTGGGCAATGTTTCTCAAACCCTGACTTGACCTTGAGCTGATATGTTTCCGCTTGATAGTGAACTGAGTCACATGTGTAAACATCTGACCAGTCTGCAGAAGACAACTCTTTGCTAATGTTTATCTTACTTGATGGAGTGATATCACGTTTGTCTATAGCTTCATAATGTGACACTCTCGTTTGCATAGAAGATTGGATAGCGATGGCGCAGTGGTCATTACAGAGGATTGGGTGAAATTTGATAGAACCTCAATAGACATATTCTTCTATATCAGTGAATAGCAGATCTGTCATATCTGCTGCGCAAAGATCATTAAAGTCACCACACATACGAAAAGTTCAGCGTCTGGGTATGTCTGTTGTGTGTAAACTTGCTTTTTATGAAAAACTTTTCTTCTCTGTTACCTTGACTTCTCCATTCCTAAAGAAGTCGTTATATGTCCTTTTGGTGCTGTTCCTTGTTGTATAATGTACTGGCCTATAGACCTCTGTAACTAAGTCACCGTCTGCACAGCGAACGCAACAGGGAAAGTTTAGAGTAATATTGAGTTATAGTTTTTGACTTATTTCCCTTGATCATTGACAGCTGAGATCATACTTTTGCAGGATTTCATGTAAATCATAAAGCAAGCAGATGAGACTTTGCTGTGAACAAAAATTGAATCTATATGCTGAAAGAAAAAAATATCGGAAAGGACTCATTTCTATTATAATTGGAATTAAATAAAAGTAATATACTTACATTCAAAAATCATATCAATAATTTTGAAATTCGGTGTCAGGATGGACGTTATAATGAAATAAACAGCATCTATTTTCCGAAAAAAGTTCCAATATATATTATGTTATTAAATTATTGAAATATATTCTGTATAATAATAAAATAATATATATATTATTATGTATATATAATTCAATTTATTTTCTTGTAATCAACCTTTTTAGTGCAAATGCGAAGCAGAACAATACAAATATTACACATCCTTAAAGGGCAACCAAGGTTTCAAACAACTTCTCATTGATGGCCATTGATTAAATAGCAGATTGCACCTTCTGCATGGGGAAACAGACAAAATATAATTCGGATGATTATTCAGCCAGAATTCTTGTGAAACATTTCTTCCATCAGGCACTCAAACTCAGCTAAAAGAGAATACCACATAGCAGTTTCCTGTTCCTGTTATTATTTAGCCTGTGCTCTAAAATTATTACAGCAAAGTCTTGGAACCTCCCCTAAACTGAAGTGTTACCCGGCTTAGAGTCAGCAACTACTTTGAGTTTTGCATCGCGTAATGCACAAAGCTGATGATGCCTAGCACATTATTTCCTACCCATTAATGCATTGCTGCGAAACCTTGGTTGCCCTTTAAAGTAAATATAATTTTTGTAAAGTTCACATCCTCTCAACCTCTCCATTAAAGTCAACCATTTTTTTGTAATGTTCAACCACTGTTTAATCTGCTCTGGTTAAAAGTCTTCAAAGCTTTCTAGGAAATATCTTATAAATCTCCCGACTTAAGGTATCAGCTAATAATACCTGAAATGTTATTTCGACATATGTAGTATTTGGCTACCATTTACTTTGGTCATATAGACACACACACACACACACATGATTACATAATAAAAATTTGCTTATACTGACTGAGGGAGACTAACCATGATGAAATGTTGGCGACGGACTAGCACTGACCATAGCTTTAATATACTCCCTAGACAGGCCAATAACACTAAATACTCTACCTACTTAATGCACGACATGATGTTTCTAGCTTCCAGGTCAGACCACATGTCCTTGTCAAGAGTAGTAGTGAACTGTATAAAACAATGAGCCCTCTTTAACTATTTTCGTTTCTCACCAGACCAAAATTTCTACATAAACAGAAGACAATATGCTCATGATAGACCTGTGCATCATAACTAGATCAATGCTATGTTGGCGCCCATCCTGACTCCTATACAGGTTCGCGATGATGCCTTATAATGGCTGTTGAAAGGATTGTATTAACCACACTTGGTAATTTGGAGATTTTGTCAATTGGTCCCCAAGTATACTCAGTTTTTAAATTTTCTTTAAAATTGTTGTTTCCATGTCATCCCATAACATTCTTATGTGAATTTTGAACTATAATTGATGAATGATGACGAATGAGGATGACAGTTTGTGTGTTGTTTTAACACCATTGAATACCATCTGTTTCGGCCTTGTCATTTAGAAATCTGCCCGATCCATATAAACCACATTCTGCAATTTTGCATATACTGAGGAGCTATTTGGCCAGCCCCCCCCCCCTGCGCATTACTCATTAGGGGGGGGAGGGGTGAAATTTTTTAAGCTAGGCATAAATTTGATGCTAGATCATCCCATGTTTCTTCTTAACTCTTCTAGAGCGGAATAAAATGTGTCTTTGTTTTCATTGATGATCTCGAGACAGTGCTCTCCCCTTAATGAAGTCCTCATGATTCGTTTTTGAGCATGCATGTTATTTTTGTGTGTTCGGCAGCTAGCAGTTGCTGCACATTCCTCATGCAAAGGATGAGTCGGCATATGGAGAGATTCAATGAAAGCTCGCTGTAGAGTGCCGTTTGGTGATCCGACTTGATTGTCATATTAGGTAGTTGAAGAGTGCACTAGCAAACGGTGTGTAGACCTAAGTTAGAAAATAAAGAGTGGCCCCATTATCTATGGCTTGTTACCATTCTCATTCCCAAGCATTTGATATGGAAACACACGCAGAGTAACTAAATACTCTGTGCATGTAAAGGTAATAGCTATAGGTAATAGATAATATCTATGCTGATCTAAATTAGATGTTTGAGTAGGTCAGTAACCATGCAGAGCATGTCCAGCTGCCCCTGGTGTCCCAACACTATCATCAACTGAGAATCCTCTGCAACAAACAAAACACTGGAGTCTGGTTTCTTTTGAAGCTTTAAGCTCCTCTAACAAGTCACTATAACTAATCTTACATACTGACATATTTCAGGTGTCTAGTTGTTTAATATTACAAGGATAATCAGATTGATGTTTTTATTCCAACTTTTCTGCTACCTGATAAAAGTAGGAGGGAATGAGACGGTAAAATCCTCCCATCACACACAATAATCCTGGTAGAAGAATGTGATAAACAAATAATCCACAAAGAAGTATAATGTTCAGTAATCACCTGGTCGTCCGCAATACTCTTACCAGACATAAATATTGCAATGTGGCAAAGCACGCCATGTGTTGTTAGTTCTGGAATGTTTTCAGTCCATGTCAATGTTAGGTGGGTAATCTCATTTCAGTTCTTTGCGAATAAGCACACATTTCGCTGAGTGGCAGCAGTAGGTTTACTCCACTGTTACAAATTAATAATCAGATTTGCTAAGGGTTGTCTTCGCCTCTGATATTGACAGACAACTCTATAGTTTTGACTTTCAAAAGTGATTCTAAGACGGAAGATAGGGTGTGACTTTCAAACATTAACCTTTTAAGCAGCCCGCCCTCCACCCTTCCCTGGTATTTTCAAACTAATCAACTTTTAATTCCCTCAAACTTAAGATTATCCAAAACCTTAACCCAAGAATCATTTTGAGGCCACTGTCATTGTTTTGGCCATTCACATTATATTTTTCTCATGATGTTTCTCCTCCTCTCCGATGTGTGGATCACGACTGCTGATATGATCAGTAAGGGATATAAATCTGAGAGAATAAAGTGTTTCTAACATTTTATTTTGTGTTATTTCTAGCAGTTGCAATTTTTTCATTCATGATATGGAACTAGATAGCTGTCAAGCTCCAATCAGTTTGATGAACTATCATTTAGCATCTTCGTTCTTTTTCTTGAAAATCACCTGGCATCTGACACTGTATTTCTGTTTCTGCTGCATGATGTATAAAAGAACTTACAAAGGGACAATATTCTGTTATTTCATTATCTGGCTTGCAATGATACAGCTCGGTTGAGGTCAGCCATTGGATCAGTTCATAAGAATTTAAAACATCCTCCATATTCCATTCTATAACTCCACTTGAAAAATATGAATATTTTGATCAACACAGTCAGTATCACCGTGATGCACATACATTATACAATAAATCTGTTTACCATTACACTTGAATGATCCCAAAGGAGACATATCCGTCTTTGCTTCACTTTGACATGGAATGGCACCTGTACCTTGATAGGAACCTTCACCACCTCAAATTGAGTCACTTGGAACTATATCCACACATTGTCCATTGTTGAGGCAGGGTCCTGAGTCACACAACTTTAGTTGGAAGTCACAATGTTTTCCTCCATATCCTTCATTGCATTCACAGATAAACTCTTGATCTATCAGATCAGTGCACACTCAAACAGTACTAATGCAATGAGCAGTTCTTGGTGTACCTTGCATGGTCATATAAGTCCTATATGAAGGTACCTGTATACCAGCTGTCTGCAAAACTTACAGGCACTGCATGGTCCGGTTTTCAAAAAAACAATTTTTAGCCTTTCATGTAAACCCTCACTCCAAGCCTTGGAGGGGTCTAGTATTGTATATCGAAGCTGTTTGAAAATACGATACTCTTCGTAAGTTTGAGGAACTGACTATGATTATTGACACAGAATATATGGCTTTTGCCTCCAATGTTTTATGTGGACTTACCTAAGATGTCTATCGTCACTCAATGCTCGTATGTTGTGTGCAATACCCCTTAAAAAATCGCCTAGCTGGCGCTGTCCTGCAAAGCTTTCAGCCTATTCCGCATGTCTTGATTAACTTGTCGTACCTTTTTTCCTAGGAGCAGCCTCATGTGCATCTTTGCGGATGTCAACGCGGGCAACCATGTCCTCCTTAAGCATGTCCTCTATCAATGACCAGATAGGTTGGTGTGAACCCCCTGACATGTGAGTGAATCTGAATGAAAAATCTGTGTCATCATTATTAACAATTAACAAAAATTAAAAAAAGGACTTACTAGGAGGAAAATTGAATTAGTGAAATTTATTGGTAGCTTACATTTACTCACATTCTTTCCTTAACACAAGCTCCCACCTAAACTAGCTGAAAATTGAAGGGGACTATGTGAAATCTAGCTAATGTTTACACCCCAAGGGAACACATAACTGTGATACCTAGACCGAAAACAAAATATATGTTGGCACGGTTACAATGCGCAGGCTGCTGGTAGTGACTATCACTGGCTGAGTTTGGAAATAATTTTGTTCATTAGTGCTAGATACTCACACTGAAAGCTGTTTGTCTGTATAAAGGACTTCAGTGTGCAGTCTGAGCTTAGGCCACACTTCAGAAAGAAACACATAGTGCCCAAGATCCAGCCTATCAGGAAGTAGCTGATATAAATCGCCGCGCAGTACAAGCTACATTTTGGCAATAATAATGCATAGTTAACCTTTGTGATTTGATATATTAAGTTAACATCATCACCAAGTTTAGCACTCAGCATTCCAATCTCGTCAATGGATTTTGTCTCACTAAGATGTAAAATATAGATGTCAAACAAAGTGAAAAAGTCACTGTCCTCACAATCATTTTACTAGTCAGTCAGAAATGCAAGTTAAATGAGATATTTGTTAGTTGCATATCCTTTGTAACCGATTGGGGTGTAAAATAGTTATGATAGGCATTTCTGAATGACTAGTAAAATGATAGCGAGGCCACTGTTTCACTTTGTCCATTCAAATCTACTACAGTTCCTAAACTAAGAGTCGACCAAAACGTCAATAGGAAAAATTCAGCATCAAAATTCAATGTAATCAGGTCCACTTTGTTGCATAGTCACTATGGCAATGGTTCCGCGAGACTTGTATCTCTGAGCCAAGCTGCAAGCATTGTGACACTGAATGGAGGTATGGTGGAGGTACAGCGTTTCGAAAGTCACAATTTGTAAAAGTTTATTCAATGTTGTTCTTGAGCCTTTTCTTGATTCAGGGTAAGCATGCTATCTAATGTATTTATCTCCATATTACGCAACTTCATGACATAGTTGTCCGACCCTGATAAGTGAGGAGATAACTTTGTTTTAAACTGTTCTTTTGCAATAAAATATGTGAACGACTTCATTCCATGGTTTTTCCTCAATCGTTGTAGCTGTCTGATTTATTACAATTATAGTATCTGAGTGATATTGTACTTTACACAACCATACATACCATAGCTGGTGAGCGGAAGAGGCCACAATGTGTCAAATGATAGTCTGATGTCACAAGCAAGGACTAAATCCGAATGGTTGACCCTACCTACCTGTCGGCAGTGCTAAGCTTTTAGGCGTTGTGCTTGACTCTCGAATATCCTTCACTGAACATGTCACCTCCATCAAGAAAGTAGCCAACTAGAAAATCCACGGCTTACTGATATTAAAACAATCGGGGGTGGATGAAGAATCTCTCATTCATATGGACAAAAGCCAAATTATACCGGCAATATGTCATGCGCCACCTGCCTGGTACCCCTACACTACTGACCAGCAGAGAGCAGAACTTAAAAAAAGTCATAAACTAGCACTTCAGGTTATCTACAATAATCATGAACATTACAGCGATCATCTGGCAGCCGCTAATATCAACACCCTGTCAGAGGCCCTTAACATGAACTTCCATGCCTATGCAAATCGGCTCAAGAACGACCAAGAGAACTAGCTTAGGCATCGACTCACACAAGAACCATCAACCAGGCTGATCCGTTCAACTTCATCCAACTTTTATATTAAAAGATCCCACACTGTTGAGCGAGGACAATCGATACTTGCAAACCCAAAGTATATTTAGTTGAAACTAATTTATTTTTTGTTTTATGATTATCATTACTGTTTGTTACATCCAAGGGGTTTTTATTTTTCATTTTAGAAGCCTGCACTCTTTTTATCTGTAAATATCTCTGGAGACAGAGTATTAAATTAAACAAACAAACAAAAAAGCTGAGAACAAAATTCCAACAACTGTGGTGGCTAAACCCTTCTTTCCTCTTCCCGTTTGATCTTCATGATATCTCTCTTGTGTAATCGTTTTTTATGTTACGTCAGGGCGCTTGTCATAACACAATATTTTCTCCAATCTGGTGAAAAAAAATTGTTTTTGTTCTCTGAAATGTATTGACACAGTGGTTACAGATTGGGATGACCGTAGAAGGATCGTATAGTCAGAACGATATTTATTAAAATGGTGAATAGGGGTTATGCCTCTGCTGAATTAGCGTTGACGTCTGGAAACAATCCTTCTTCTCTCCAGCTCATTTCCAAATGAGACTCTTTGCTTTAGATGGCTGTCTACTATCACCCAAACGCTATGATGGTCACCAATCCTTTGGAATGAATTTCTTCTGTAAAATTCAGTAAAGTGCTATGTCTAAGTCTCTTTCCTCAAAATGCATTTGGATAATCTTATCATCATGCACGTACACGCCCTAAAGGAGTCTAGTATTCCCCGCTGGAAAAGATGGCCGTTTTTCAATTGCGTGAAATAGCTAAGGATCTCTGCAGACAGACTGAGTTTTCTCATCCTCTTACAACCTCAGCTAGCCAAGAAAGCGATAGCTTTCAAAATGTCAACCCCAAAATAGCAAAACTAATCTTAGGCTAACATTTACTATTTTAGAGTGTCGGGTATGACAATATAAATCAGAGCACATTAACTCAACTACATGTACCAGGTTTTTCAAGTATTTTTGTGAGATCTTGTTCCATCCCACTACTCACTTTCTAAGTTGTTATCTGTTGGTATCTTCCTACGAAAAACACAGAAGGCATTGACTGTCCATTTCTTGATCCAGTTCTACTCATAGTAGTCTAATAGCCTTAGAGCTGCAGCTGAGCGTGCTATGGTCTACAGCCAGGCAAATGTGTGGCCTATGACCTCTGGCATTAGGATGGCCTAGCTCATCATCATGTGGATGAAATCCCTAGGATCATAGACACTTATGTTGGCAGCGTACAAGCCTTCAAACAATGAGATGAGATTATTTATTTGGCCGATTAATTCTATCTTCATGCGGCAACCAATGAGGATTAGATGTAATACAATCAAAAGTTTTTATCCTGGTGTATCTCATCCCTTGTCCATCAAAGGCCCCCCTCCCATGTATCACCAAATTTGTGCGACGAGATATTGTATTTTAAAATATGCAGAGATAAGACAAATTGAAAACCCACTGTGAATGATACTTTGTAAATACAGAATAAGCAATAGTTTATGAAAACACAATTCAGATTTGTCAGAAAATAAAATATCAGAATCAAAATGTACCAAGCTGACCATGAGGGAATACCGAAAACTCCAGTAAAACTGCACCTCTGTATGGTATGTATGTGACGACTGGTCCTAATGGCAGATTTGTAAGTATTCAGTTATGGTTAGGATGACCTTTTTAGTTTTCGATGCTTGCACATAGGCTCTGCCGATTTTTGGCATTTCGTTTTTTGGTTATTTAGGACTGTGTCAGAATTGCCCTATTAGTCTTTTTTTGGAAGCAGGTTGGGGGATCAGAACTCCCATCAAAAACGCCCCTGATCATCAAGAACTAGACCTCCACAATATCGCTGTTCCTGTTGCCTGGCACAACTGATATTTTGGTGACCTCGGATTTTTCTAAAGAGTTCCATTAATCTGCCTATGGATCATAATACATCATAGGAGATCTGGCATGTTAGGGAGTCTTTAGGTTTGTTAATGAATTGTTTGAAACAAGAATGTGCTTGCTCTGGCTTCTTCATTCTCTCATTCCATAGACAGGTTGTCTAGAAATATGGATACTATTTTCACATTGATTTCTAGCAGGTCCAGTGTAGCATAAAATTCCTTCGGCTCATTCAACAGAGAGAATGAGTGTTCAGGATAACTTCTTGCCATCTTTTGGAAATTGGACTTAACAGTAGGTTATGCATCATACAACTTGCATGCTTTGGTATATTGTGTTTAATGCAAGGTGATACTATAACCATTAACTTGCACTGACTTCATTTACTTAACCTTCCCACATTGATGAGGAAGAGGAATTACTCATCCAGCACCTGCTCTGCCAGCTCATTCCTCGACATCTCTTGATTCTTTGGGTGTTGATGGCATCTTTGATGTTATGTAACCTCCCTGGGACCATCGATAAACTCTTCGCCAGAGATCCCATTGTATGATTACTGCCATGACAATAATGGATCTTAGGGGATCTATTGTATTAAACGCACCACTAAAATCAATGAAAACAACGCGTGAATAGTTTTTGGCGTCCTCATCAAGGTTATTGGTAAGGGTGTCAAGCAAGGTAATTACTGTATCCTCCATGCCTCTATTTTGTTCATACTGCTGTTCATCCTCAAAGCACGAGGTGATATATGGTGTCAGCAGCATTCCTTAGCACTTTGCAATGATAGGGTTAAGACCGATGGGATGTAAGTCTTCTTTCTAAGTTGCACACTTATTCTTCGGCACTGGTTTAATTGTTCCCGACTTCTGCGCCGTGGTTACTATGCCTGTATTAATGGTGTTGTTAAACATAGTCTGAATGGGTATGGCAAGTGAGTCAGCAGGTGTCTTTAGGAGCCTAGCAAGTGCTAATCTGGCCCACAGCTCTTGGTCACACCAAAGGGTTCTTAGGAAATTATAAACTTGAGAACTATTAAAATGGTTGAAACTATAATCAGTGGTTGGGAAATTCGCATCAGTATTGCTCTGTCTTTCAAAACAACAGAAAAACTGGTTAAACGAATCAGGATCTACAGAGCATTCTTGATGTACAGATTTCTATTTAATCAAAGAATGTAGGTCTGACCATGCAGATTAAGGATCTGACCTAAAGTATTCGTTTACATCACAAGCCTGTTTAGTTTTGGCTTGCCTGATAGCCCGCAGGACATCTGATTGGCATCGTGTATCTCGTTCTTGTCGTTAGTTCTGAGAGCGGTTCTCCCGACAGCCATCAGCTTTTTGATCTTAAGATTAACCCATGGTTTATGGTAATGCTCTTTCCTTTCCTTTCCTTATTTTGGAGCTACACTGAATTCAATGAGCACAAATTTGCCTGACTGGCAGCAGCAGTTTAAGACGGGTGTTCTGTCAACAGTCCAACAATTTTCTGAAAAAACTAGGTCTGGTAAGATGTTGAGATTGGTAATCCCGCTTTATGCAATGCAGGAGCTCACCGGTGTTCGATAGAATATGGCTGTTAACCGGTGACTAGGCAGATCAAGAGAGAGGTAGGAGCGTATTCACAACTTGCAGAAACATACTAATCGAATAACAATGGCAAAGTTAAAGTCAATACTGAGTTTTAGCTTTCTGTTTTGTTCACAGCCAGGCCACCTGACTTCGCTGTGTGGCAGCCTCGAATATAGACGGCTGGGTTTTGGTTGCGATCTCTGGTTTAACTGAGTCTTTGAACCGATGTATGTTGTCTTATAAAAAGTAAAAACTTGCGCTTCTTTCGCATTGATGCTCAATACTTTGGCTCATATCAACAGCGTAACGATAATAACGAATAGTCAGACTAAGATACACTAGAGATATATTGTATTGCTGTTAAGTCACAGGTACTCATTTTGTCCATTGTAGACTAATGAGCCTAGGAAAATAAAAGTTGGCTAACAAAATATACCATCAGCAATTCTTGATGTCATACAAGTGAGTATTCTGTTAACGGCGATACCCCCACCCTCAATGTTTCTAAAAAGAGATGTCACTCAATATAATAGGAGTCAAATCTGTTTATACCGTATTGGTTCAAGTTTTCTATAAGCTGTATGGTTTCAAAGGTTGACAGGTGAAAAAGGTTATATTAGGTCCCAAAGGCCTTATTTCTACTTCAGTAGCATTTACTCTTTGGACAGTCAAACCCGGGTGGCAATATTTTTGTGAAGTATATGGGCCCCCAACATATCTGAACCTGCATATGCAAGTCAACATGTTTGATTCAGCTAACCTATGGTAAAGAGCTGGACTTGACACTGAATAAGCCATTTTGCCTTACAAACATCAGACATCACAAATATACACGTTGGTGCGCCACATGGTACTCGCATAGGCCCTCTGTTATGGCTTATATATACATATATCATGATCTACATGTCGAGTGATTCCAATCAGTCAAATACCAGAATGAATTATGGTTTTGCAGCCATAATGTAATTGTCATGAAGACAACCACCCTATTCATTCATATAAAATCTACCTCCATCAAGCATTTGCCTGTGGGTGATGACAGTCAGTCAAAAGTGTGAGCGTGTGAAATTATCACTTTTGAGCTTTTCATATTGTGCGACCTGGTATTGCACTGTAAAATATTGCTTATGCCGCGCGAAAACAACCAGCCCCCAAGCTGTCTTATAAAGATCATCTGTCAAAAAGTCTCAAACGGAATTAACCATGATTTTGCAGCCATAACGTGATTGTCATGAGGCGACTGTGTACCAAATTTCGGGTGTAAAGGTTAGAACTTAAAGTTTTTGTAAAGGAACAGGTTTCTTGGTATCATTTTTGAGCTTGAAATCAGATTAAGACAGCTATCACACATGCATTTGCATATAAAATTAGTCATCAGGGTTATTTGGTCTGGTAGGTTTTGGGGTTATAAGTTAACAACATTGAGTTGCCTACTCATGCACCGCCCAACTAGTCCAGGCGATTTGTGATGAGCCTGTTATTGGGGAAATACTGTAATATTAGTGACTATTGTGGTTAGATAACAACTTTTGCAAATAAATGACAAAGTCACTCACAAGTCTGTCTGATGACAGACTTATGCAAAAGCAAGTTATAAAATTTGTATACACACTATTTGATGAGTTGAGACCGCTAATCAAAACAACCTTTCTATCTGTTATGAGCCCATGTCAAAGAAAAGATTAGAAGAACCACTGTACATTACAATCAACGACTATGACTTTGACGCATTCCCTGTCCGTTGTTTTTCAAGCATGAAAATGAGTCATTTTCATTTCAGACCGATACGCTTGTTTGCTCTGTTAAAATAAGATTATGATGGAGCAATTGATTCTTCCTGCTGAAAAAGCCTTGCTTATTTCAGATTCACCCAAAAATGGTCCATGCAATGCTTTAGAGTTTGTACCAAATCTTGCAATTTACCCAACACTAGCCTCCCAAATCAGATCCATACTGACGAAATAACTCAAAAACTCGACAAATTAATTTCCTAAGTGACTGATGTGTGCAGTGACATGTGCTCTCATAAGACCTGCTGCACTCAGTCAGTAATATCGATAGTCTATGTTAAGATGTGCTGAGTATCTGTGATGCACACAGATGGACAAGATCTAATGAAGAAAATAGAAAGTTTCTCCAGGTATCCCACTGCTAACACGATTATCAATACTCCTCTTTAGGAGGCAGTCAAATTCATTTACATTTTACATCACCCTGAAGTCCGAAACAACTAGATGACAAATTTATTGAGTTGAATTTACTTTGTGACTTGTAGTTTCTGTGTATGTAATGTGTTTATTTCACAACCAAAATATCATTTTCCAGTGAAAGAAATGATAAAACTAGGTTGGTTATAGAAAAAAAGTATTTCATGCATTATAATGCCACATGAAAAACTGAAAAAAACTCTTCTTGCGCTTCTCAGTTCGACACTTCTCAGGATGGTATTTTGATATTACAGGTTTACGAGAGGATGTTTTAAAATTATTGATCTTGATTCTATTAAAAAGAGAATGGCTCGGGTCCTCAGAAACGTTACTAAAATAGTGAGCACAGACGGAAAATAAAAACTCGTCAGTCTTTGGAAGATTAAGCTGATCTAATCTAGAAAAATAATCATCAACCTCGGTTAAAACAATTTTACTACTAGTTTTCTGTAACTTCTCTAGTTTTGCCTTGTCATGCTCCGTTTTTAAACAATGTAAACAACACAGTTTATCCAAAAAAACCTTGAGTGTTTAAACATCAGAATATTTGCAAAAATTGTTGAAAAGATTGTCAAAACCTCAAATCACTCAGTATTAATCCAGGGAGATACTCCTTGATCAATCATTGCATGCTTTGGATTTTAACATCATCCTAATGCCTGAAATGTCGTGTCGAGATTTACAAAGAATTTATTTTAGATTTCTGTGCGATTTGGAAATACATATTTTCAAGAAAAACACACAATCTACCTGTGTTAATTTTGTATATTCCATTGAAATTCTATTGAGAGCCGCTATTCATGAAGCTAATAATTGAAGCATATCACTGGTTTTCATGCGGGCTGAAGACGGAGTTTGATTGGAATGTCATAGCCACAATCTCATTTGTTCATCATATTAATGTAAACAAAACCTTGAAATACTTAGCGATGTATTGATCTGCCTTTACATTGCCAATTTCTATCCCGAGCAGTAACCATGGTTAACAGAAAATGTTGTATCTGCCAAAGCACTGTGGGTTATTTCCAGTGGCCGAAATCATACGGGTTTAAACTTGAGTGGTGTGACTACCTCAGAGATATTTTCCCTCTGATAATCATATGGACTCGACGTCGATTAGCTACAAATGCCTCCTAAATGATATTCAATCTTGCTCTCACTAGAGCTGTTAATCTCCCTGTAATTTTCATTCTCACTGTCGGGTGAGCTAGAGCTGTAATTTTTTGCCATGTTCAATTTAGATCGTTAGCTTTGTCATTGTATTATGAAATGTCATATACTATCCCATTTTACCAGCTAAACCACATGGGACAGATAAATAATGCCTTGTATTCCCTCGTTCATCCAATAGATAATTTCTGTGTGTTTTGATATCACATGCAGAATATCAAAACCACTTTGTCGTAACAATACGCCTTAGTTACAAAGTACTGTATATTCCCATTATAATCTGAGGTACTAAAAAGGTACTATTTTCAACAAGTGATCACAACTCCAAATGAAAAAAATAGTACCTTTTTAGTACCTTCTCATCCCAACTTTGAGGGCAAAGAAGTCTTAACTGGGCCACAGGCTGCTTTTGAACATAGAATAATGTTCTAAACTAGACTGAGATCTCTAGAATGATACCAAAAACCCTGATCCTTTACAAGCACTTTAATGACACAACGGTTGATGTGTCATTCTTTGCAAGTTCATGAGCCGCGCGAAAACAACCACCCCATTCATTAATCATAAAATCTACCTCAATCAAGCATCTGCCTGGGAGTGAGGGCAGTCAGTCACAAGTATGAGCAGGAGAAATAATTAATTTTGAGCTTTTCATATTATGCGGCCTGGTGTTTGACTGTAAAATATTGCTTAAGCCGCGCGAAAACAACCACCCCCAAGCTGTCTTGTAAAGATTATCTGTCAAAAAGTCTCAAACGGAATGAACCATGATTTCGCACTGAAGATAGAAGATACAGATATATATGAAAACAAATGTACCGAGTGACCTCAATGGTATTTAGCAATCACAAGAATAAACAACAAGCAGAGAGACACAGAATTGATCCATCAAAGATGTAGCAAACACAATGTGGTATGCCAATACTGTCAGCGCCAGGAAAACGGGAAATCCCGTAACGCAGTAATTTGGTTTTCCACATACGTCATAGGGCACAAGCAGCAGTGAAAATAAGTTTACCAAACAACCTCCAGGGTGACAAGGAAGTAATAAGTCATGGAGTAAAAACACCAAGGGATTATGCTCATCGCAGGGCATAACTCAATTGTGCAAAAAATGCCAATTCACAGAAAACCAACATTGTCAGCTCAAAAATAGAACAATAGATTCCAGTAGATAGCCTGAGGAACAGAAGCAAATATTCTACATGACGTGACCACAGAACGGTGTCATATAACAAAGCCACACGAGACACTAATCCTCAGAAAGCGAATGACAGCAAACAAAGGGCGAAAATTTGAGCAGTAAATCAGTAAAGTTTAATTCTTTGAACATCGCAGTCACCTTTTTACATACCTAGTAAAAGATATTATATTTGATTAAATGAACACTAGTAATCAGACGATCTCAGTTAGAACCTTAAAACCAAAGTTGAGTCTAAGGATCAATATACTGTGAGTATCATTCGAGTAACAATATATATTTTTTTATAATTATTGAGACAATAAACCACAACTTTAGTGAATAAACTGTCGTAGTTGATTTCTTTGCATATAGTAATGAGTGAAATATTTGCGGAAAGTTTGTCAGTACTCAGACGTTAGGTCAAATTCACTAAGATTTCATGAGACATTTTTGCAATCAACTGAAGTAAGTTGTGATTAATTGTTATTAAAACAAAAGTCTGAAACAGGATTCAAAATTAACATTTGGATTTACGTTTAATAATTGTGATCTACAGTTGAACGCAGATAATTCGCGGGCTGTACTCATATCAATTTGGAAGTTATCGTGATTTACAGTTTAACGCAGGCAATTTGCCGGCTGTACTCATATCAAGTTGGAACTTTTTGTGATCTTTCTTGAGAACGCTCTAATCTGTGAAAAAAGAAGAAAATCAGCATTGTATGGTAATAACACATTACACTTATATACCAGTTTATAAACACTATCATTGATTCATAGATATCAGATTGAGTCATGTGACTGGCATGCGTATTGTTTACATATGAAATCTAAATTGAGGATTCTGACAGCAATTGGATCCCAATGTCTCTCTGTAAAAATTGCATTTGAAGGTGAGAAAAAAGACTTATAAATACCATTTTAAATTAATATGTAGTTTCAAATATAAACCGGTCTGCACTTGAATAACTAAATACAATAAGAATATCTCACCGATCAAGGAACTCCATAACTGCATAAATCTACTGTCATTCAACATAATACACCTCGTCTCCTCCATAAATGCCAATCAAGCCACACGCACAACACATTATTGCAAATTCACTGACAGCGACTGAAGTGGCTGCTACTATCACAAGCTATGAGCATTCAAATAAGTTTTTACATCTGACCTCTGCCAATAGTTAAAAAAAAGATATTGCCATTATGTGCCTCCAACAAAAGATAACTTGCATTGTAAAAAACTGCTATGTTTCATGAAACTGGTTCGCTAGAATTATGGCCTTTTGTTGAACTCGCAAATTATTATTCAATTTATCAAACTAACCTAAACACTGTGGGATATCTACATCCTCAAATATCCCTGTGATGAGACATTGCACGCTGATTATCCGGGTGATTCCATTGGTTGCATCAAGGTCAAAGAAAAAGCCGTCATCACATGTAAAGGTGGCTTGGCTTCCCACTGCAAAATCTCCTGTTGGGATCTGACCATTCACTATATTCGTTACTGGGCTTGTACATCTGATTTCTGCAATCAATCAATCAATGAAAGATATTTTTTAAATAATTGACAAAAAATTATGTCTCAACAGGAGCATGCAAATCGTTATCAAAACTGAAATTTCATTAACACGATCAACGGAAGTAGGCCTGATGGAAAGTTTACACCTGCACATTATTGTCACCTAAACTAACTAACCTGAACACACTGGGATATCTACAACCTCAAACAGCCCTGTGTTGAGACATTCAACGCTGAATTCCCGTATCACTTCATTAGAATAGTCATCTCGATTAAAGGAAAAGCCGTCATCACATGTAAATGTAGCATTGCTTCCCACAGCAAAATCTCCTGTTGGGATCTGACCATTCACTATCTTCGTTACTGGGCTTGTACATCTGATTTCTGCATTAAATGAAAGATATTTTTTGACTAATTGACATAAAATCATGTCTCAACAGGAGCATGCAAATCGTTATAAAAACAGAAATTTCATAAACGCGATCAATTGAAGTAGCCATATGGCTGAAAATGGTCACCTGCACAATTTTCTGAAATAACTAACCTGAACACTGTGGGATTTCTACAGCCTCAAACAACCCTGTGTCGAGACATTCCACCCTGAATGTCAGTATCAATTCATTTGAGGTTTCAGCCCGTTAAAAGAAATAGCCGTCATCACATGTAAAGATGGCTTGGCTTTCCACGGCAAAATCTCCTGTTGGGATCTGACCATTTACTAGATTTGTTAGTGGGATTGAACATCTGCTTTCTGCCAATAACAAAAAAAAAACATTAAAACATTGTAAGCATAAATTGGTTCTTCCAAAAACAATTCCATTATCGAACCAGTGGCTTTGATACAGGGAACCACAGTTGCTCATTTCTCACTATGCACCTAATGTAAGATTATAGCTATTTTGTCCCTTTAATGTAACATCTTCAGTATATTTGAGGATCATGTGACTTTTCTTTCTGTACGCTGAATGTAACCCTTACATATTTTCCGTTGCAACAGCGTCTCTCTCAAATTTTACCCAACTTTCTCATCTCAAATGTACCAGAAGTGCAATTAAAGAGCTTGACCTTAGCACTGCACGTGCTCTGTTAGCAACTATTGAAAGCAGAAAGACAAGACACAGATGATTTGTCTGAAGAATGACACAATTTGAAAGAGTATATCTCATTTACAGTAGAATAAACTGTTTCTATTGTGTATACTTGCCTGGTTTGATGGGTCCAACTGGTCGTGGTCATGGTTTGCCTGGATGGATGGGTCTAGCTGGTCTTGCTGGCTTGCTTGGATGGATAGGGAAAGATGGTCCTTTTGATCCTCCTGATCTGCTGGAAGGGATTTGTTTGAATTGTCGTCCCGGTTTGCTTTGATGAAATGGTATAACTGGTCGTTCTGGATTGCTTGGATGGATGGGGATATGTGATCGTTCTCTTCCTGCAGGTTTGAAGAGGATAACTGGCTTTTGTGGTCCACCAAATTTTCCAGAACTGTGAGCATCTAGTACCAGCGCAGGTATTATTGCACTTACAAGTACCAAGTACATCACTGTGCTTGTCATTCTAAAACACAATATCGAAAATGCTAAAACTCAAATATAACGATTAAGAACATCAGCAATGATACAATTATGTACAGTAAGTGTTCAGTGATCAATGTTAAAAAGTATTATTTAGACAAGCAGAAAAATCAGGAAATTAATAAGAAATATAAATAACTACCTTAGTTCACTTTTGTAACATCAACTTGACAAGTCTGTTGATTAGTGATCGTAGAGCAGTGAGCGTGGTGTCTTTTATATGCTTCATTTTGGCAGGTTGGCACGTGACTGTTTCATATTTATGGTATATTTATGATTTGAACACATTCTAATAGCATTCAAAAGTTCAATGCAATCCATTAACACAACACATGCTTTCTCTAAATCAACATAAAATATGGTATTAATGGATAGCCAGTGAGACAGTCAGTCGGGAATTAAAACATAGAAAGTGTGAACGGACATGTTAGAAAGGTACATACAAGACAAATAGTGACATTATTCGCAAAGTTTACAATCATTAAAACAGTATGTGTGCTCGAGAACGGGGTTATCAGCATCATCAGTCTATGCAGATGGAGACAATCTCATACCTAGATACACCTGTTATCCAGTCTTCATCGCTGAGTTGAACGTGTGGCCAGTGTGCAAATATGTGCATTTTCTCTAGAGCCATATTTTATGAGGAGGCTTTCCTCTTTCGATGTTACACCAAAAAAAAACAGCATACTACTTTTCCAGTTTGTTTTTTGATGATATAGATTTGGTTAAAGATCATAATTTAATCTAGCCCGGTAATAATGCCAAGCCGTGGGGCCTCAGATGTAACCATGTATTGTACAAGGGAGATGAATCCCATCAGTTTGCTCACCATAAATAAAGCTCCCTACTTTTACCAATGACTCCTTGCCATATATCGATGTGTTGGTACATTAAATCGCTGTGGCTTATTTTCACAAAGAACCTACTGATGTAAATTTAGCTATCTTAATTTTAGATGCAACAGCACCTCTGTTTTCATATTTAAAGCAAACATTATATCTTTGTTTGTTCGAGTGATTTTCCAGGGATGCAATTAAAGATCCGGTCAGTTGCACTTCACAGTTTCAACCATTGAATGCAGAAAGACAACGGACACAGCTGTGTGTTTACGCTTTGGGTTAACTTGCCTGGTTTGCATGGTTAGTTGGGATGCCTGGGTGTCCTGGTTTTAATTAATGGGTGGGACACCTGGTTGCCCAGGTTTACCTGAATAGATTTGGATACTTGGTCGTCCTGGTTGGCCTAGATGATAGGGAAACCTGGGTGCCTTGAATGGACAGGATGGATGGGGAAACCAGGTGGTTATGGCTTGCCTGGATTGAGGGGTTTACCTAGTAGTAATAGATGGGTGGTCTTTGCTTTCCTAGATTGGATTTAGGAAACCTGGTCATCCTGATTTGCCTAGCTTAAAGGAATACTTGGTCGTCCTGGTCGGCCTAGATCAGGGGTGCCCAACCTTTTCTCTCACATGAGCCATTTCAAAAATCAACTAAACCAAATGAGCTGACCACGTCGCGTGTAGACAACATGGAAACAGTCAGTGATATATATGTATCATATTCATTCATGTATAAGTGTTGGCAAAAATTCCAAGGGAAAGTCATCATATGTGATTATGCGCGTAGCCCGAAAAAATTTTTGAGGCAATTTCTGGTCATATAAGGAGCCCTGGAGTTTTCTAAGCATTTTAAGCATTTTGCAAATTTTTGTAAGCATTTTGGAAAATTTAGGTTGGCAAGTCTGTAAGAAGACAACTCTACACACATATTACAATGCAGGCACCCAGTACAATGAACTTGTATACACTATACATACATTTAGTGTACATTGTACATGCATGAATTGAATGCATGAAATTCGCGCCAAAAAGCGCGTGAAATTTGCAAATATTAAAATGAGCCACCCAAAAAGCCAAAATGAGCCGAGGTGGCTCATGAGCCATAGGTTGGGCACCCCTGGCCTAGATGGAAGGAGAAACTGGCAGTCATCCGGATTTTCCTCGATGAATGGGTATAACTGGTCTTACTGGTTTGCCTGATTTGATGGTCATACCTGGTTATCCTGGTTTGCCTGGATGGATTGGTATACCTGGCCATCCTGGTTAACATGAATAGATTGGGAAATTTGCTCGTCCTGGTTGGCCTCAATTGAAGGGAAAACCTGGTTGTCCTGATTTTCCTAGATAAATTGATATAACTGGTCTTGCTTTTTTGCCTGGATGGATGGGACACCTGGTCATCCTAGATTGCTTGGTTGGATGGGAATACCTGGTTGCCCTGGTTTATCCTGGATGGATTGGGAAACTTTGTTATCCTGGTTCGACTAGATGGAAGGGGATACCTGGTTGTCCAGCTTTATCCTGGATGGATTGGTATACCTAGTGGTCTTGGTTGGCCTGAATGGATGGGAATTCTCTGTCATTTAGATGAACCTGGATCGAAGGGGATACCTGGTTGCCCTGGTTGTCCTGGATGGATTGGGATACCTGGCATTCTGGTGAGAATTGCCAAATAGTGTCAATATTAACACCAAACATGCATTCACAGAATCAACATTAAAAACGATGGTATTCATGGATAGCCAGTGAAACGGCCAGTCGGGAATAAAGACATAGAAGGAGTGAATGTACATGTAAAGTAGGTGTACACAAGACAAAGAGTGCCATTATCCGCAAAGTTTACAATAATCAAAACAGCGTGTGTGCTCGAGAATGGGGTTATCAGCATCGTCAGTCTATGTCATGTCTATCGTCATGCTAGATAGTGAACAACTTGCTATGCGCCCGAAGATTGCTGGGCTGAAATTATCTTTAAGGTAGAGACTTGGGGGTCAGCAATATGAACGTTCTATACATCGTTGGAAAGCTGTCGAGCTACTGATCACTAACAGCTCACAAAAATGTGATTGGAAGACGTTGCGTCATTTAATCGAAGAAAAGGGCCGAAAAGGCTGTTTTAAGCAAAGTGGATGGCTGAGCTACTTTGAATGCTAGAAATTTCAAAACAGGTTATAATTATTCTTAGATATATTATAGTTCATCCTAATTTTTGGTTGAAAATAATTTTTGATTGGCCCATAAAGGCTTTTTACGTCACGTCATGTGTGTGATTTTTTAAATTTGAAGACATAACGTGAATTTTTAAGCAACGATTTGAGATAGATTGAATATGTGAGAGCCAAATATTTCGCTATCTTCCACCAAATGGCTGTTTGAATGGCGCACATCCCAATTGTCAGCAGTATAACTAATTTATCGAAATCAGCACGGACCATCAAAGTTAGATACATTTGGAGTTGATTTTCCATAACACCAAACATGCTGTCAAAAGGACCGTTACTGAGGCCAGAGAATTTTTTTTTATAATTTTTCACATACGAAGCCACTTTGATGAAGCATAATAAAAACAGGAAATTTCAACAAATTATGGCATCGTGTGTCAGTTTTCTCCGAATTGCGCACCACAGAATGCCAAAAATAGCCAATTTTAGGGGCTTTTTAAGGTGTTTTTGGGCATTTTTTGGTGCGCAATTCGGGAAAAACTGATGCGTAGTGCCATATTCTGTTGGTATTTCCTGTTTGTACTATGCTTCATCAATTCTCTGGCCTCAGTAATGGTCCTTTTGACAGCATGTTTGGCGTTATGGAAAAAACAACTCCAAATGTATCTACCTTAGATGGTCTGTACTGATCTTGATAAATTTGGTATATTGCTGAAACTTGGGGTGTGTGACATTTAATCAGCCCTTCAGATGAAAATAGCAAAACAATTGGCTCTTGCTTAATTAATCTATCACAAATCCTTGCTTAAAGTTTCACATCATTTCGTCCAATTCAAAAAAATACGCACATTATGTTGTAATGTATAAAGCCACTTTGGGCTCATCACATATTGTTTTCAATCAAAAATTAGGATTGACTATATCTCTTAGAACAAATACAACCTGTTTTGAAATTTCTAACCATCAAGTTAGCTCAGCCATCCACTTTTCTAGAAACAGCCTTTTCGGCCTCATTTCCTTAATAAAATGACCCAACGTCTTCTAATCTTCTTTTTGATGGAATATCCACGATCAGTAGCCCAGCAGCTTTCCAACGTTGTATGGAAAGTCCATATTTGCTGACCCCCGTGTCTCTACCTTAAGGCAGTAATATTCTTCAAATATGAACAAACCTCATAACATACTGCTAGAGATAACAAGAAAAATACAACAAAATGACAATGGCAGCGGCAGCGATGTTGATTCAAAAAGAGCATTTGATTTCAGATTGAGTCTCAGTTTGTTTCCTACAAGCTTTATTGGGTGTAGTGTACTCAGGTGTCTGCACTCTGCAGTGGGATATAGAATGAGCCACAATCTCAATAATATATCTTCTCTTTTTGAATGGGAACGCAATACATTCAATTCCGCAATCTTTCTTCTATCTTTCTTCTTGATACAAAACTTTGTATGTCAGCGCCTGATGATGAACAGTCAGAACCACCAAACTGAGGTACCGGGATATTACAAATTCTCTGCCTGGTCTGGCTGCCTGATCCGCATGTCACAGAACAATCTCCACCAGTCATCCAGTCAGAGTATCCTCCGTTCACTGAGCACGCGAAATGATGATTGAGATGATTGCAAGCCGCATTTATTGCTGATCAGAGGATGACTATTTAAAAGTATGTCCACTTCAACGTCAAAACACTACCGGATGTTTTATCAGTTCTATGCAAGCTAATATGAATCAATTATAATCATTGTCATTGGTCATTGGTCAAGTTAGCCTGTCTCGAACAAAGCTTGTCAAGACAGGCTATGGTCAAGTCTACATAGTGTTCACTTAAGCCCAACAGATTTCCTTTACAATAGATTACCCCAAACTACCTACATTTGTTACAGGTGGATACATTGTGACTCCTTCGTGTCTACCCCGGAACAACCGAGGCCTGAACCCGCTTGGCCAGTACATTTCCTGAGAAGATGGCAGTAGCATCCTCCCCACAGGTAGCCGAGCATTCCGTCGTTTGATCCCAATCCATCCACTGGACACTAAAGTAAGACGAGGAACTGTTCAACTAGCAATTAATGATGCAATAGATGGAAGTTTGCAAATGTATAGATATCAAATATTGCTCAATCCATTGTTAAATGGAGGTAGTGGTGATGATAATAAAATATTTGTGAAGCAAAAAATAAAGTTTACATTGGCTACAAGGGCAAGTGATTATTCTGAAGTTACTCACATCTACTACCGGAGTACAGGCACAGTAGAAGGTTGTTCCAGGGCACCGCTGCACTCTCCACCACCAAATAAAGGTTTGGGATTTGTACACCTCCTTGCTTGGATAAATTTCCCGGCTCCACAGGTAACTGAGCACCGACTTGTTATGGCCCATACAATGAATCCTCCATTGACCGGACACTGCAATTGATGACTTATAATTATCAAATAGACATGAAAAGTGGCTTTTTACGTCACGTCACGATGTGTGTGATCTTTTCAATTTGAGGAATTTACGTGAAATTTAAACCAACGATTTGAGATAGATTAAATAAGTAATAACCAAATTGTTTGCTTTTTTCAACCAAAGGACTGATTAAATGACACACACTCATATTTTCAGCAGTATCAAAAATTTATCAAGACCAGCACAGACCGTCATAAGTAGATACATTTTGCGTCATATTTCCATAACGCCAAACATGCCCTCAAAATGACCATTACTTAGGCCAGAAAATTATTTTTGAATATTCTCACATACAAAGCGGCTTTGATTAAGCATAGTAAAAACAGGAAATGCCAACAGAAAATGGCACTGCATGTCAGCTTTCCCCGAATTGCGCACCACAGAATGCACAAAAACACCTAAAAAGGCCCCTTAAATTGGCCTTTTTGGTAGGCAGGCAAAAATAATTTTCTGGCCTAAGTAATGGTCATTTTGACGGCATGTATGGAACGGTATGGCAAAGATTAGGTCAACACATTTGCAGCTAATCAGCAAGAAATTATTTTATAGTCCGGATTTTAGAGCACTGCGCATGCTCATCATGACCGATAACGTCAATTGCTAATCTCTGTATTCAATATACCTTGCACTATATATTACTCCCGCGCACAGCAGAACAAAACTGGTCGTGATTGTGATCCAGATATGGACTACTGCACATGGCTCAGGCTAAGTTCTATTTAAATTAAGCAGAGCTAAATGCCTATGCTAATGTAATGCTAAATGTTATAAGTCTCAGGCTGAAATACTAGCACTTGGTGACAGGAATTATCTGATCTAGGTTATATTTTCTTGTTTAAATAGGTCAACAAAATGTAGGTTTTTACAACTCCGATATACAGAATATAAATGTCAAATTTGAGGCTGGACATATTTCCAAACCTATTCAAGGCAGTTTGAAGGCATATGAGCATGACAGTGTTAAAAAATTTGGAATCCCTTTAATCTTACAGTAAACCTCATTAATTAATTTAAGCCTCCTTCTCTTCCTTCCTCCTACAGTGTAAAATCAAGGCAATTTATTTGTTTACCTGTGCAGTTTTCGTCAGAGAGAATTAATTATGATCTAGCTGTATGCCATCTTGTCAATTAATCAGTCGCTTCATCCTATGTCGTAATAGACCTTCTTTGCTGATAATCCATTATCTAAGCATTAATGGTTTTAAATGAATGTTTTTATGCGTAAATGTTCCTATTTAACTTTTTCGTACCAGATAGCGGATTGGTAAGAAGACATGATCCTATAGCAGCATACCTGGTATATCTGAAGTTAAATCTGACAAATAATCTCAGCTCAATATGACGCCCAGGCAATTAATTATGATGTGGCTGATAGGAAATTGTTCATTACCGAATATGAAGGTTACATTACATAGAAAATCCTTAATCCTACGTAGTGAGAAAAATTACCATTGGCACAAACCCACATCGGTCACACCCAGTCATTGACGGAGCTAAACTTCGGAACAGCAAAAGATTTTGGGAAGCTTGATGTCAAATTTTTATCAATGAGTTCAGACTTTTCACACAAGCTTCGGGTTTAGTGGTGTGTACCTCTGTCACTGCAAACTCTCTCTGATAATAGTATCACTCGCCAAAGAACCTGAGGATAATAAAACCCCATCCAAAGCAAAAGATTTATTGATGGGTGGGTGTCAGAGTTAGTGAGCAATATAATTTTAAATATGAGCCTTTCAGTTATATCTCACAGATAATCTTGATCACCCAGTGCTTGGTGTCGGCATCGGGTGATATTTATAGTTCAAATTGCGATCTTTGTCTGGTGACCTTTTATTCAATGCTAATCAGCTCGCCGCTCAATTTTCCGCCGAACATAACTATAACAATAAATTGCCTCAATGCCATGGTTAAGCGGATTGACGCCAGATGTACTGGAATAATACCTACCTACTGAAGCCACATGTTGAAAAAGTGTAAACTAAGCCAGCTTTTTATTGCCGTGTTAGGCAAGCTGCCTGTATTTAGCGACATTGCTGAATGGCGAGTCTGTCGTACTTTACGTTGATGCATCCCATTTTCACCACTTTGGATTTCAAGTTGCCAGCTATAAGTCTTTATGGGAACCACTACAAACTAACTCCAATTTGATCTTGCATTCACTATCTGTCTGTATGTCAAATGAGTTGTCCGCTCCCAAATTGAATGAAGAGCGCATAAAATTTCCATGATGACAACACTTAAAGAAAGATTAGCTGCGGCCGGGATTCGAACCCGCATTAAAGACTTCAAATTGATGTCACATCACATCGAAAATTGGAAACATGGAAGCAGAATTTTAGCAGCAGACATAATCTAATCGGAGCATACCTTGTAAATCAGTTCAGAAATTTTATTAATCATGTCAGCTTATCACAATGCCCTGGGAATTAATTATGATGTATCTGATAGCATCTTGTTGTTCATTACCGGATATTAACTTACACTCTTACTAAATCTGTAATCCTACAGGTAGTGGGAAAAATTACCGTCGAAACAAGCATGACTTGATGCAATCGGTGACAGGAGGAGCTTAGCTTTAGAAGAGTGAAGAGTTTGGGGAAGGTTTATTTCACCACCCATTAGACATAGGTGTAGATTACAATATTGTACCTAGGCTCATTGTGAGACACTAGCAATAGCATTTAAACTTTTGAGTAGGGCCTAGTGACTGAGGTTAAACCTTGACTAATGAGCTCAGATCTTTTACACAAGCTTTAGATACAGTGGTGTGTACTTCTGTCACAGCAATCTGTCTGTGATGAAAATGGTGCATATGAGTGACACTGGTAATTCATCACATATTGTGGGTTTTGTGTCAAAACTTGCTGGATAAATTTCAGTACGGACAGGATAAACAAGCTTCAAAATATTTCTGATGCTCACAAATCTCAATATGGTGCAAATATTTTAAGTGATAAACTTTCCAAATGGGACTAGCAAAATCTTTTGTACATTATTTTTGATCTGACAGACAGCAATTTTTCCTTGTGTTACTATGTTAAAGCTCCCCCCCCCCCCCGGCACACATTGAGCGCTTAGACTAGAGGGCTATCAAAACTGCACATGAACTGTAAGATTCTTCCATGGGTGGGTACCAAAATTAGTAAACAATTTAGCTATAAATATGAGCCTGCATTACTTGTAATTGCAGATAATCTTGTGTAACCATACACTGATTATCTTAATCCCCCAGTGCACTGCATGGTCATGACCTTTTATACAACCTTTCAATAATAAAGCTGAGCTCACAATTTAACTTCCCAACATTCTCTGCAACCATAAATGGGTTCATTGACGTGGCTAAGCTGGATATAATACTTACCTGTTCCCTCATGGTTAAAGAGTGTAAAACAAAGCCAATTATTAACTTCCGTGCTAGACATGATCTTAATCTTTAGAAGCCTCCGAATGTATTAAAGCATACTTTAAGACTTAGTTTGAGGCTGCTATTCTGTATCACATCTTTTTCTCCATAGTTTATTCTATCATCATCATCATCATCATGTGAGCGATTTCCAGCTTTAAAATCCAAATATTGAGGAAGTTATGGCCTCTCAAACTTCCAAGGTGACGGCAGTCAATCGGCAGTAAGAGTCAGCTGGGACAACGTGTGGGACGTCACAATGTGTCATACTCATTATGATATACTAATAGATGGGACGATGATCAGGGATGTAAAGGGTCTAGAACCCAGTTCCAAATTGCCATGCAGGCAACGCTGTTTAATAACTCATAATAACTATGACGCTGTTTTGACGTCCCACACAGTGTGCCCGCTGACTCCAAATGCCAAGTGAAGGTGATCACCCCGGAAGTTTAAAAGGTTATAACTTCCTCACTATTTGGATTCTAAAGCTGGAAATGGCTAACATGATAGAGTAAAATATGAAGAATAATACATGATACAAAATAGGAGCCTCAAACTATGTCTTTAATGAGAGTCCTCTTTGATTAACATTGATGTTACCTATCTTTTCTATCTGGGATTTGAGGGACAATTTAATTTTCACATGAAAGAGCTGCAGGAAAGAATCACTCACAGCAAATATTCCCTATCACAAATATGCTTTGTGCAAATCGCTCTTGTGACATTCGGCTCTAAGTGTTTCGGTATTTTTGTTGAAGCCATGCTGCTTTAACTGTAACTATAGTGTTGAAAAGGGTAGAAGGCCTATATTGTAAAATTTGGTTCAAGCACACATGAAGGGGCGCCTAATCAAGTAATAGTTGGCTATACAGATGCCAGGCACACTCAGCAGTTACACTGGTCAACTTGTAGAGTTTACATTTACAATTACCTCCAGTGGAACCCACAATTCCAGAAACACCCATCACCTGGCAATCACGTACCAAGCGCGCAAAAATATTGCTCAATCTCACCATTCCCATAAAACAGAGGGTTGATGGCGCTTATCAGCAAGATCGCTTTTAACTACTTGGTGTTGTGTTGTTTCATCCCAAGGCAAATTCCATTCCATAATCGGACACTATGATACTTGTATCATGATAGCGGATAAGCATGGATGAAGTTTAGCAGATTGATAAAGTAGGTAATAAAGAGGAGATCATGTGTTTATGCTCATTAATCGTACCAGCAGGGTTGATAAAATATCTCCAGACGCTGCTACCGAAATGAGCAATACCTAGACTAGACTGAGGAAAATAAATCTCTATACAAACTGCTGCAGGGGCTGGTACAAATATAGATCATGAAAAAGGGAAAAGACATTTTAATCTGAGAACAGACTTTTCAGTTTTGTTAGGATACAAGACACTGTTATTGAAAGTTTTTTCTTGGTTTAACTTTGGTGCGTCGATAGAGCACATAAATCAAGGATTTTGGTGAAAGATTCAACTAAGAGTGCTTTCCAGGTGATAATAAGGTGCTGCTCATCTTAGGGAGACCAAGATGCAAAACCCCACGATTAATTCTGTAGTCGATCTGGACGAAATCTGAGGGTGATTATTATTTTTCAAGATGTCCAGCTTTGACTCAGAGCGGTCGACCCCTTTCTTACTATACCACAATTTCTGATACAGCCACGACTCTGCTGTATCTTTATTAGAGCTCAGACCTCACACCGTTGAGCCCTCTTCTCTTCATGAATATCATCATTTACAATGATGTTTATAGTAGAAACATGTTTGTCCATAGTTCTGCAATCTCACAGTCCCTGGTATTTGCATTGCAAGGGAACCGCAACCTTTTATTACTAAAAGGTGATCAAAGGTTATGGACTCATTTCCTTTCTTTAATTCTCTTTTCTTTACTAAATATACTCTTAGAATACATCAGAATTCATAGGTGTGCATGTTAACACAAAAGGTCAACAAATTTCAAATAATTATCAAATTAGAAGCTTTGAGTTTCAGTTTTGGGAGGTAATCTCAGCAACCAACACTGCGGATCGCATACCCTAGTCAAGTTATATACACTGCAAGTTAATATCAGACTTACACTTATTGATAAAAACAAGGTTCATCAAAATCTTGATTCATTAGCTTGTCGCAATTATGGGATACCATGGCTATATAGTCACAGAACCATCAAAATGAATTTTACGTCTACACACCAAATTCTGATATGACACACTTTCCTAGCTGATACTCAGTGGTTTTGCTAGCCTTTTGTAGCATTGGGTTAACTGTATCTAAGTTGGGTCTTGTGTGCTCTTTTTTGCTATAGGAGTGATACAAGCAGGAGTAAAAACATAACATATAAACATAAATTATTGTATGCGTATTATCTCCGTACAAAATTATCTTGGGATCCTACAGAAGTCATCGCCCCATGTGAAATAAGAGAATAACTCCTAATAGATGTTTAGAAAAAACCTTCAGTGAAATGATTGGGCATACGGCAACGCAGAGTACCAGCTGTAGTAAAATATATTCCTGAAATGTGACAACTGTAACAGTCATTGGACTGAACATTTAATTGATAAATTGTCTATCACAAACGAGAAATGTTAGCAAAACCTGATTTAAGTTCAGTGACAGCAGAAACCAGTAAATAAAATCACAGTTTCCACCTATGGAGATTTTAAAATACTTCAACTGGAGCTAGAAAACTCAAAGCACCATGACCATTAGCAAGAAACATAAGAAATCCAGAAAAATCTGGCATACAGCAAAGTATGCCTTGTTTCAAATTAAACAGTTCTGAATACAATTCCTTCCGTCCATTATTTTATCATTCACCTTTATGAGGTTGATCTTGACTGTTTTGCCAATTCATGATAATTGGCCAAATGAATTTGACAGCATCTATGACACAGGTCAGATAGAAGTGTTGATTATTCAAACTAACTGGCTATCTTGGAGTGGAGATTTGAAGCCCATACTCAAAATGTAATTTGTAAAGAAAATCAAAGGATATATATAGTTAAAAACTTTCTGTATCTAAGTACTAAGCCACTATCGTGCATGCTTTTCAAAAGTTTTATTGTGTCAATATCAATGTCCTGTCTTCCAGTCTTCCACCGTTCCATTTACCTATGTGATAAGAAGGAAATGCGTTAGATTTTTAAATGCATCTTCCCTAGGACTAGAACCGGATTATTATCTAGACTAGACCTGGTTGACAATCACACTAAGAATCGAGTTGTGCAGATAAACACAGCAAATAAACACATACAGGATTACCTAGAACAATGCCCCACAGGTCGGCTCAGATACACTAAATACCGAATGGTCTGGTGAAAAGACTGTTTTTTAGGCACATGCGCGCACTATATTTAAGGTAGAGACACTGTGGTCAGCAAATATGGACTTTTTATGCACCGTTGGAAAGCTGCCGAGCTAGTGATCGGTAATAGCTCATCAAAAATATGATTGGATGACCTCGCGTCATTTTATTAGATAAATAAGGCCCAAAAGGCTGTTTTAAGCAAAGTGGATGGCTGAGCTAAATTAATTGCTAGAAGTTTCAAAATAGGTTATATTTATTTTAGAGACATAATTCACCTCAATTTTTGGTTGAAAATAATAATTAATGCGGACAAAGTGGCTTTTCACATCACATCATAATGCGTGTGGTTTTTTAAATTTGATGATTTAATGCAAAATTTAAGCCGCCTTTTGAGACAGTTCGAATAAATATGAGCCAAATATTTTGCTGTTTTCCACTGAATTGATGTTAAATGACACACACTCAAAATTTCAGTAGTATAACAAATGTATCAAGATCAGCATAGACCATCAAAGGTAGTTAAATAGCAATCCAGTGGAAAAAAGCAAACAAATTGGCTCTTGTTTTTTTTAACTGTCTCGAATCGGTGCTTAAAATTGCACATTATATCATCAAATTTAAAAAACCACACGCAATATGAGGATGTTGGTTTACTGTCAAACGCAATCTGAAAATTTGAAATATTTTCATATACCTTGATACTTATTTGGTTATAACAACATACAAAGGTATATACGCATTGCATTGGTTAACTGAGAGAGTAGAATTGAATAAACATGCAGGAATTGGTAAGATATACTGAATCACACAAAATTAAGGAAAATTTGACAGGCACAATCCCATTGTATGACCCAAGTTACTGTTTACAGAATAAGGATTTTTAAAATCCATCTTTCTTTTGACAGCAGGTTGATTGTATGTTAACTGGCAGTTTTGTTCCTGGCTAAAGCGACAGAAGTCATTGATGACTTTATAAACACACTGTTGGTGTAACATACAGTATGCACAAACACATAAAATACAACAGCTAGCTTGTGGGTACACCTCAATAACATTAATGTTTGTGTAAATTATTTTGCGATGATCAACTGGAATAGAAGCGTCCGCTCATGAGGGCAGGGATCTTCATTTCTTTCTCTTTCTAGATGAAATTATGTACAAAATACATTAGCTTAGCTTGTTAGGTGTAGCTAGGTTTAGTCATAAAGTTTTAAGCCCAAAATTTGAAATGAACTTAACCATTTTTGTAATATTCTCAAGAATTTGAAGTTCATCGGTGTGAATGCTAATTGAACAGGTGAATCCTTGCATGATATAGGTTAATGTGAAGATAGAAATGCAAAAGTGATATATATATATAGATTGATGAAAGTGATCTGTGGAGCGTCACTTTTCATCAATATTTATGACATGCAATGTATACGAATAGTATTTTTTTTAAGCGTAGCCAACTGAGATCTGTTTATCCTTGTAATTGTTCTCTTATCCGGAAGATGTTCAGTAGAATAGAGCTAAAATTGAGGTAATAAAGACATAATCGCATATTTACCAGCTGGCAATCACCGCGAAATCAGTGTGCCTAACTTAAAATTTTCTACATTTAGATAACTCAGTTCCGAAAGAAAGACTTTCTACATAATATACCTTTATTTTTGTCCTTGTATTCTGCTTTAAAGAAACATTGAAAGCCATGAGTAATAAATGTTCAAAAGAAAGTAAATAAGAGCACAGGTCAGCCAAATAGCCTGTGACTAGAGTTGCGGCTAAACATGCAAATAATTACAAAATGACAACAAGAACATCATAAAGAGCTTAGACAAAACATCCCCACCGTACCCGCTATTTGCTATTGTTTTGCACCATATAGTAATAACAAGTTCTCCTACTTTGGACAGACAGTTGATGATAATATGTATACTGGCAGCAGTATATCTGAACAGTGAAACTGAAGGGCAGAATGGATATTTTCAGCTCCGAAAATATCTATTACAGTTTTAACCTGCTAACAGCTATTTATGATTGATTGATTGATTGTAGGCTATAACAAATGAGTAACAGGTTTCACTTGGTATTACTATCACCAACCATAAAAGTTCCGAGTTTGCTAGAGTTTGATGCAGTTGGCACTAGTCAAGACTATAGTACTTGGTTCTACATTGTATATGCTTTATCATTGCATGAGATGGTTGATGAGAGACAGCGCTACCGCATATCCCCATATCATGTCATTAGCATGTTAGGAAAGTATGCGAAGCTGGCATATCTTTTTTTCAGACTCTGACAGTTTGGTTTCTTTCTGAAAATTGAGGCACTCATCGAACTCTTTGCTCATGTGTAATGCAAAAGATATCCAGCCAAAAATGACATAAGAGGCAATTGAAACGTCAAAAATGTTGTTTGTAATTGCCCCAAGACAGTGGTCTTAGGACCATACAATATCATACTAGCATCAAGTATCCTGCCATCAAGTATTTATAATCTTTGATACTAGTCCCATAAGTAGTTTGACATAATTCAATTGAAATTTTTCAATTTGTGCTGGTCTTATACGAGCAGCCTTTTCTCCAAGATTACTTGTTGAATTAATTGCCATGTCAACAAAATCCCACAATGCAATTTCAACCTGGAATTCCCTGATGATTCGATTACTTAGATTACACAGAACCCGAGTTATTTCCCCACACATATAATGCCAAAACAAAACACCTTTTAATTTCTAAATATGACCACTACAACTGGGTACACCCGGTGAATTTTACAGAACATACACCAATGAAGTATAAAACGTGATCAGTATCCTGCCATCAAATATTGTCTGTGCCATAACAACTTATGCTATAGCTGCTTCTGGCCTACTAGCTTTCATTAGGAAATATTTAGACTTTTTAATGACCATCATCATCTGGAGGTGGACTCCTCCTGGGGTAAACCCAATAATTTATAAAATTGGAACTTTTTCAAGGGACTCAGTTAGAAATTTAACTTACATAATCATCCATTCGAAAACTGAGAGGACAGAGGTTTGCATCGGTCCTATTCACAAATATTTTCAAGAGGAAATGAAATTTCTTCCAAATCTTATTGGACCTTCATTCCAATCATGTCTACAACATAAGCTCATCCAACATAAAACTTCAGCTCGCAAATTCCACAACCAGTTCAGGTCAACGACGGGACTCATATCAAATATTAGCACTGTGGAACAAGCTGCCCGACAACTTAACAATCAGTAGAGAGTAGAGAGTCAGGTTGCCTTAAAAACGGCTCTTAAGTGTCACCTCTTGGATTTAAGGTTTGAACTTTGTTCATCGTAATTTAATTGATTTCCATTGCCGTGTCTTGTATGGCAATTTGGCTTTGCGCCTCGACTAGCTGCGACATTGTCAAAGCTATTGCGCATGTTGACCTCATCACCACTTTACTCTAATGTTTTTAGTTTCCTATTATCCTAACTTGCTTGCTTGAATAGAAGCCATACCAATAGTTATAAACAATAGATCTAAAATATCAACTCAAATCGATCAAAATTATGTGATTTGTAAGGAAAGTTAAAACTGGCTTATGGCAGAGTCATCTAGACTATTATACAATGCAGCTGATAGCATTAAAGGGCAACCAAGTTTTCGCAGCAATGCATTGGTGGGTTGTAAATAATGTGCTAACCAACATCAGCTTTGTGCGTTACACGATGCAAAACTCAAAGTAGTTGCTTACTCTAAGCTGGGTAACACTTTTTAGGGGAGGTAACAATACATTGATGTAATGATGATAGAGCACAGGCTAAATAACAACAGGAACAGGAAACTGCTCTGTGGTATTCTATACTAGCTGCGTTTGAGTACCTGATGGATGAAATGTTTCACAATAATTCTGGCTGACTTATCATTCGATTTAGATTTTGTCTTTTTCCCTATGCAAAAGGTGCAATCTGCTGTTAATCAATGAGAATTTGTTTGAAACCCTGGTTGCCCTTTGATAAAACCAGTACCAGTATTCAAAATCCATTGAAAATATTTTGTTGACTATTTCAATATCATTTACAAAGTCAGTAAATATGTGATAATGGTGCTGCCAATACTGGACAGCTTGTTATAACTAATGCGCAGCCGCCACAGTCATGATATATTCCAGGCTGCTAAAGTCACACCAGAACCTATCACGGAGCAGTTTCTATCAAAACTAGACCAACTCAAATTATTTATATGATTAGCTGCATAAGGGAGAGGGAGACAACAAACTCTAGACCTTTCCAGATCCTGGGTTTTCAAACTTTTAAATCAAGTAAATCACTCACATATGCCATAGTGCAAGAAAAATTGGTGTTTTGTATATTGCTGCTGGGTTGCTTTGATATGAACAATGGTTGCATTTTGCTTTCCTCAACACTTTAATTGTTGTTTATTTTTAGAAATACTGAAAATAATTAATACAAGTGCTTGCTACATGTCTGACCATTAAGTTGTATCGAGATCATAGATTTGATTCTATGCTACTCAGTTAGCAGACTTGATAAATATTGGAGCACTGATGTACATAGATAAAATACTTCCAATTGGGTGTCAAACATCAAATGGCTTGAGCGATGAACAGAGAACAGGGAACACCACACCCCTCAGCGCAGACGTACTAAAATTCAATTTGAGAATATATTCCTTTCACTATGTTTTCAGATGAAATATTGACTCGTAGAACAATTGTCATTTGAATTGAAGTTGTCCTGCCTTTCATATATTGGGCTCACCTTTTGTCTGGAGTAATTTATATTCAATTAAGTTATGCAAGTGGATCATCATAGATCGATGCAAGAAGAGAGTTTTGCAATTTTTTCAATTCATTCATGTAGATGTATTACTAGTTCATAACAAAATGGGCTGATAAAAGTCAGACGCACCAAAATCCTGACAAAATAGTGATTTCGCAATAAGAGTTGGACTTAAACATACTAGATGCAGATTTATTTAATATAGTCAATGTGTATTTGAAAGATGCTGATGAAACTGTCAGTCAATGGTGTAAAAAGGTCATTTCTTCAAATATTAAATCAGGAACATTCTCTCAATCAGATATTAATCTTCATCCTTTACGATGTGAGTTTAACAACAGCAGTACCCAGTAAGAGGATAGCAGTTTTTTCCTTTTCCATTCTCAGACCACCAGAATCTTTCAGGACATATCATCTTCTTAGAAGGAGATGCTGTTACTGGAGGAGGACAGCACCAACTGGGACTTCTCTTCCAGTTACTATTACTATTGCCATTGTTACCATTTCCGTTACCATTAGAGTATGCATTACCATTTCCATTCCCGTTAGTATTTCCATAGTTAGGTTCAACGCAGCTTGGAGTTTTAGCAGAGTTTGCAGTCAGAATCCATCCAATTCTACAGCCGTTGTTGCCATTGGCATTGTTACCATTGCCGACATTGCCATTCCCGTTGTTACCATTGAAACTATTTCCATTGTTACCATTCCCATTGTTACCATTGAAACTATTTCCATTGTTACCATTCCCATTGTTACCACTGAAGCCATTTCCATTGTCACCATTCCCATTGTTACCATTGAAGCCATTTCCATTGTCACCATTCCCGTTGTTACCTAGAGAAAATTGCAATCCTAACGTCAATGACATCACACCACACCATCATGCATTATGCAATTTGAAGCTTTCCTTGTCGTTTGTTTATTGCTATCTCTCAAAATCCATCATAATAACTAAGTTGAGATGAAGGGGAATTCTATTGGGAGAGAATATTTTACGATTCAGCGGCGATGTCTGATGCATCTATATTTTCACAATCATAACTGGCAATCAAATCATGATAGATTCTTCAAAAGATACTCTTAAGATTTTCTTGACTTAATTTCAAATAATGAGTTCAGAATAACTGGCCTGCTGTGTTTCGAAAACAGTTTCAAATCATGTCAAAGAAAAGTGATGAGATTTTTGCGCTGACAATTTATAGAGTATTGAAATTCAAATACATTTTGTTGTCAGGAGGTATTTACCGTGGAATTGCACTCTAACTTAGGATTTCATAACACTTACTGTTCCAATTCTGTCCATTCTGCCCTTTAGTTTCACTGACCAGAAAAACCACTCCCACAAAACAAATCATCAATGTTCTGTAAAGAGAAACTTAATGTATAAATGCTGGTATAATAAAACTGTGTTGGCCTAAATATCTGTATCATTTTACATATGATAACAATAACATTATTTGAACATGTACATTGATTGTGTGGTGATTGTTCTATGAGAGGTTGTTCTTACCTTACTGTTAACCCCATCCTTGTGTTGATTTATCTCCTATAGTGAGTAAACAGCTGCTTTGATGTACGTTCAATAATGCTAACAATATCAGAGTCCTACCTTTATATACCCTTGAAACTTGTTACATGTGCCGCTTAGTGGATAACTGTCACAAATTTCCTGATATATGTGGGTAATCGGATAATCAAGATTACATTAAGTAGGATTCTCTTGTACAAGGAAACAGTATGACATTTTAATTATGATGATTTCCCTGTTGTCGTAGTCAGGCACTTTACAACATGATTATATTAGATTTAGAATTTAATTACCTTTATTTTTGGTGTGATGGTGATGCAGAGACAGACTATATATTTTCACTTAAATAAAATGGTATGACCAGGAAAAAGTTGACAGGTTTGATAGTATCTAACGATCATTAAATCCAAGACCGTGCTTTCCTGAGCCATTTCCTAACCGGAGGTTATTGGTTCTTCGTTGCTAAAACCTATCATTGAATCCAGTTTATTGAGGTGCTTACATTGCAGCATCAAGGCAATGAACTTGAATGAGCTTGAACCAAAACACTGTGATACTGCTGATTTTCGTTGAGCTCTTTGCCTCCGGCAAATAGAGGTCATAAAAAATTGAATAGTATAGACCTGCAAGCCTGGAGGCTCTGACAAGCACAAAGGATGAGCTCTCAATCATTGGTAGGGATGCATGTGTTGCAAGTTATAGAAACAAGGTTTTTATTTTAGTCGCAAAACACGTGATAACATTCGTGAGTAAGAGTCTCAAACTAACAACCATTAGCATTCAACTTTTCAACAGCGATGAGGGCAAATTGGAAAACTGTCTACCAATTTTTTATTTGACATGATAGGAGAAATAACCTTTTCCAAGTTTAGCATTCACAGGGGATGAATTTCTTCTGCTCTGAAGTAAACTTTTAGCTTTTTTTTGAACGAGTTATTATGTGATGAACATAATCATATCTTGTCAAAAGCTAATTACTAAATGCTTTGATTTGAAAAAATGTCCCTATCTTAACTACCCAGAGTATCTTTGTGATAGAAAATGTTCACTTATAAAAGTCGTGAGAACCAGGCAGAATGTATATTCATAATATCCCTGGCTTATTTATGAGTCTAGGATAAGCCTTTCACACCATGTCATTGAGTTCATCTTAATTTTGCAATGACACATTCATAATCATACACTGTTTCTATTTCCTTCAAGGAAATAAAATTTCTTTCAAATGTGATTTGGTGATCGCTTACCCAATCAGATTACTGTATCGCTTGAAATAATATCTGATCCATATGTGTATCATATGTAACCAATAAAAGAACCATCAAATATGCCGGTACCTGTTGGAGTTCCTACACAAGTTCCTTGTATCAGGATAATACATGTCACTTTTGCCCGAGTCAAACTATCAACTTGATTTAGATTGATGATCTTTCCTCTCCTATTTGCTCTAATACAATCAATTTAATATGCTCAATAATTACAGATGTTAATATCATGAAACCAGAGAAAGCTAGGCTGGGCTGGGCTTTGGCAAGATTACTTGGTTCCTTGTATCAGGATAAATGCTATAATTGTAAACCTGTTTATGATTGGTGAAATATTTGACATATTTGTACTACTGAGGATTCTTAAAATCAGAACCAATCGAATTCATGCTAAACAAGTATACCTCAGTATACAAGAGGGTGGTTTAATAGCTCCGCTTTCAGTCTAGTATGGAATATATTTTACTCATACACCGTCATATTTGAATGAAGATTAGAGATTCAAGTAGATGACAAATAGAGAAAAAATAAGGTTGTGAGCTAACCAGGAATTCTTTGTTATCCTAATACTATGATGAAGTGTCCAATGTTATGTAAGCCAGATAGACAATGGTTTATTTCCCTCAAAAAAAATTAAATTTTGCGAGACAGCTGAGAATCTTTGAAGAGCAGAAGCACCCAATGATCATGATGGTTTAACTGGTTTGTTATTATGTCCTACAATTACTCCAAAGTGATCTGTAAGGTGCATAGAGCAGTGACCAGAATAATTTACACCTAAAGGTAGTAAACTGTAGATCTGATCAGCCGACCAGATGCATCCAGTGAGCAAGGCCTGATGGCTATGTAGCACTTATATAATATGACATGAAAAACATCAGAATTAAAATTCTAATCCACTACCATCGGTAAATCTCCTAAGGCACTTAAACAGAAAAGGTAGGTATACGAGGCCCAGTCTATGTTAAGCAATCATCCACCCATATCAAATTCAAATTTGGCTTACAACATCCACACTTAAGGGAATCATAGGACTGGAATGCTAGAAGAACAATATGCCAAGGTGATCCCGAAGACATGCATTCGCAGCAGTGAAAATTCAAGCTATTATATAACATAACTTCACATGTGACTACCATAGGAAAGTTTATAATATTGAGCCACAAGATTAAACATATCATATGGTATAGTTATCTCCATGCACTGAACTGCACGCGGGCCGGATAGCAAGCCAGCTAGCTGATATACTTTACTCAGGGCTTATGAAATTCTCCTGCAGCAAGATGGCCATCATAGATAGTTGGTGGTAATTAACTTGTCTCCCTTCACGCTTTTAATTGCTGCAATCCCTCATTTACCCTGTTAGCTTGTTTTAATAGTGTTAACTATCTGTAGAAGGATTTTTTAACAATTTACTCTGGATTCACCAATTTATTTGGTGAAGCGTGCTCCTTATCAAACAAAGAAATCTATTCAGCTCCAGTGCCAGAGCAAAATAATTGTGAAATCAACCTTGTTTAACCCTTAAGTAACAGCCACTAACGCTTCCAAAATCACTCTTATAATAGGTAAAATATCGTTGCAAATTACTCATTTATTTTTCTTTGTGTAGTGTAAAAAGGTTATTTCTTCAAATATGACATCAGATACATTCTCTTAAATAGATATTGATTTTTATGCTTTATGATGTGTGTTTAACAACAGCAGTACCCAGTAAGAGGATAGCAGTTGTTTCCTGTTTTGTTCTCAGACCACCAGAATCATTCAGATCATCTTCTTTGAAGGTCATTGTGTTACTGGAGGAGGACAGCACCAACTGGGAATTCTCTTTGGGTTACCATTTCCATTACTGTCACCATTGAAGTATGCATCATTGATTGAATTTCCATTTCCACTGGCATTTTCCATAGTAGTTTGGCTCCACACAGCTCGGAGGTTTTGCAGAGTTAGCTGTCAAAATCAATCCGATTCTACAGACGTTGTTGCCATTGCCATTGTTCATTGCCGACATTGCCATTCCAATTATTACCGTTAAAGCCATTATTGTGTTTTCCGCTTTTCATTACATTCAATTCAAAACTATAAACCAAAATAAATGATTGATTATGTGAAATCATAAAAAAATTATTGTTAGATCTCAATGATCATATTATATTATTTTACAATTTATTTAGGGGACATAATATGAGCCCGAAGGGTGCCTAGGCATAGGTTGCCTGTGTGTACCCTAAGGGTACATCCTATTTAGACATGGTGCAGTTGTACCCTTTTTCCTGCTGTTCGTACCCTTCTTCTTTTAAATATTGCATTGAGAGCCAGTTTATCATCCACGGCCAGCATAGAACGAGAAGGCAAGTTCACAATAGAATCAGTCTAGTCAGCAGGTATCAAGAACGAAAATTTTGGCCATTAAAAATTGAGGATAAATAAAGACAGATAAATATAAAGCATGTGACATATGATCTATTTAAAGAAAAGTACTAAAAAATGATACACTGACTCATTCTATTGTTTTTCATGACCCAAATGAGGAAGTTTAAATTGCATCTCTCAACTTCATCAATCTAGTCACCAGGTATCAAGATTCGAGTCGCACAAAGCTGGGTGCGCCAGAAGTGCCCCCGCACTTCGGGGCATGCCCTGGATTCGAGTCGCGCAAAGCTGGGTGCGCCAGAAGTGCCCCCTCACTTTCTACCCATTTTCCCCCGCACCTTCCCCCCACTCTCCCCCGCACTTTCCCCGCATTTTCCCCTGCATTTTCCCCCAAACTTTCCCCAAACTTTCCCCCGCACTTTCCCCCGCACGTTCCCCCCACTCTCCCCGCACTTTCCCCCAACTTTCCCCGCACTTTCCGCCCATTTTTCCCTGCATTTTCCCCGCACTTTCCCCCGCACTTTCCCCCGCACTTTCCCCCGCACTTTCCCCGCACTTTCCCCCGCACTTTCCCCCCACTTTGTAAAGAAGCCAGGGGTCCCTACTGGGCCAGGATGGGCATGGATAATTAGTAAAAAGTTGAAATAAACTCTGAGTAGTATTTCGTAGTTCAACTTACCATGAAGGTTACAGCCAAGAGTGATTCTACTCAGATAGTGATGACGCAGTACCCAGGAAGTTAGATCATCACATAATAGTACTCAATAGTCCGAGTAGCATCTGAAGGCAGGTATACTTTAGGTTGTACTCAGTGTAGTGCTCTAGATATGGCGTTGTGTAGTTAGCTAGTCAGACTACTCCACATGTCCTTTCTTTTGGAAGGGGCAGACAACTCTTACTCTATAGCTTCACCGGGTGGTGAAGCATAAAGAAAACAAAGACAGTGAAATATGCATTCACAGTCTACGCATAACATCATGATAACACAATCGGAATTTTGAAAATTAACATGGTTTGGGCCACGCCCTTCCCACCTTTCAAAATTACCACCTCTGGTGACAGGATCAGTCTTTGCATTTACTGTTTGGCAGCCCCTGCTTGCCAGCGCTAAGATCCTCTGTCAGAATTGTCTCGGGATTGCTCCTCTGGCGCCTCATCGAAGGGCAGCGACTTAAAGCCAAGCACTTCGTCCTCATCGACCTCACTTAACTCCAGAGATACAGACACACGCTCTAAAGCGGACATCTGATCCCCTTCCTCAGCAGAAAGAGGCGACTGCTGATGTTCGTTGTCGGCTTGTCGGACTCTCCTGCATTGCTGACACACATCGGCTCTGCACTAACACTCACTTCAGCAGCACCACCAGCTGATGATGCAGCTATCTGAGCAGCCGGTACGGGGGCCGACACTGAGGCAGTGCTGGCGGGCTGAGCACTCTCTCCAGAGCTCGCCGTCAATGCTGTGGTCACAGCTAAGGTGTTATTAGCCGGACCCACAGCAGACGCCTGGACCTCAGTAGCAGTGGAGGTACCAACAGCAACCGCCGCAGCTGTAGTGTTGGCAAACCAAAGATATAATCAGAAATCTAAATGAATTTCTTGAGAACTTGATTATCAATAATTACAGCATTTACTTTTCATAAGCAGATACTATCTATTGGCCTTTTTCAAAAACAGTAAGTTTTAAAGTATCCTCAGAACGTGCACAAATAATGAAAACAAAAGCTACAAGAACACAGCTTATTCATAGCACTTTAGAAAAAGTTTCAATTCCACATCGAAAACCACATCGCATGTAGTAGTTTTGACACATGGGTCCAACTTGGAGTTATGCTTTCACAGCTCTATTATGCAATTGTAAAAGATTGGATTATAATTGCAAGGACCTGCAAAGTCAACAAACCATTGTCAATCATAATTTTTGTAGGTACAGGAAATGTGGAATAGGAAAGTGGATATATTTATGACTAAAATTGATAGCTAAAAATAATTGAGCAAATTATATACAAATATAAAAAGGAAGGTGGAATGGTGCAGCCAATGAAGTAAAACTCCAGGAAGAACAACTGCAGTCACATGACCAATTGAGGTGTGTGCAGTTGGTTCAGAGTTGTCCTCTCAAAAACACACTAAATTGGAAACATAACTCCGTGATAGCCCAAGTTATTTTGTAGCAATTAGGGGTGGGTTACACTGAATACACTGACTCACTAGAAAATAACCGCAATTCTGTGAATATGCTTGGTGATGAGGCTTGATGGCCATGGTGTTGACACCAAATATTCTCATAACTGATGGTTTATTTCACTAAACTGAGACATGGAACTATAGAGAAGATGCTCATTGACAGTTGAGGTGCCATCCTTTGCAGATATACAATGCTTAAACCTCAAAAATAATGCAGAGAAAAGTCATTAAAATGTTAATTTTTCACTCTATAAATCCTGGAATCTCTATGCAGAACCCATAATTGACCAATCTAAAAACATGTTGCCATGGGCTATATTGCAAAGAACATATACCTTGCAGGTAAATACATTGAACATTCACATTTTGATTGTAAAATGATGAAAAACTCATTAAAATAAGCATATACAAGCAAGATATGCTGAGGAATGTGTCATCTGACTCTAAATCATATGGAATGTTGGGCAGGCAGTTGAAGGTATGAGTCCTGTTATCCTTCATAACCATGTTTCATCATAAACAATTACTCCTAGTGATTGCAATTTCATTTTTTACTGATCACTCTCTAATTTCAAGTGACCATTATTTATGCATGCACATCATTTTTCAATTTTTCGGAATTAGCCAATCAGCAGCCAGCTTAACTATGAGTTGTTCTTCCTGGAGGTTTAGTTCATTGGTGCAGCACATGTGTGATATACTAAATACGAGTATTGATGAGACTCAGATACTATCATGCTTCAGAAAATTTCCTAAAGCCTATGACAGATGTAATAATAAAAATAATACATATATAAATAATGACATTCAGACGACGGGATGCTGCCGTAGCGGACAGACATAACATCACACATATGGATGGCTATCGGTGCAACCAGCACTTCCACCTCTTATCAACATGACAACGATGACTAGAAACGCATATATCACAACCCTGACAAAAACAGATGGCTAACTGTGCCTTGACTGCGCCGGCAGCTTGGCCATCATTGAGCGCGTTAGCCAGACACACAACCACATCGTTCAACTCTGGCTTCCGAGAGCAGGCTTAAAGAGCTTCCGCCGCCCAACCAATCCAAGCGCTAAAAAACAATCGACTGCCAAACAGAAAATCTTCAGGCAAATCAAACTAGAACATTAAACCAGCTAGATGTCGCAATCGAGCTATCTCCAATTAACCCTTCTCCTCAGCATTGACCAGCGGCTGACCTGCATGGCTGGAACATCTGGCCCATCAAACAAGGAATCCTCACCTTTCCATTTGTTCCAGTATTCATTTCAAAGCAATACACCAAGGTCAAGTAATATAAATTTCTACATGCTCAAGGACTACCCTTTGGCAGCTTGAAAAAAATCAATTCTATGCCGACACCGTGAAAAAGATGCCATAACTTATTCATTTTCCAAAAGATGCCAAAGTGGTAATGCCAATAATATTCATGTTTATTCACAATAAAGTGATGATGATATTTTTAATGGCGTAGGTTAAATCATGGAACTTCAGTTGATTTTCCCTAAACTCTCTTTTACCTATCCACATTCATCAATTTGCAGTGGTGCCTAATCTATGTTTATTCACAAATTAGATGCAGTAATTTTCATCGGCAATAGTTGTTCGCAGTTACAGTAGACAATTAAGCCCTTAATTACAGAATCATACAATTTAAAATCTTGAAGAATCGATAATGCGTCAGACAGCCAAATTTTTGTGATAATCCAAATAAATCTGAATGATAAACATAACTGAGCTAAAAATAATGCAAACAGATTGTACCTTCTGAAGTTCATGAATACTCCAAAAACATAAGCCTCATTTAATTTCGGCAAAGTTGTCAATACACAGTGTTGAGAGGAGTGTATTTCATCGAAGGAAATTTGCCATTACACAACTGGAGCAGGTCTTATGTTTGATAATACCTACATTGCCATGCCAGAATCAGATTTGGTGCTTCTCTTAATCATCATGTATCTACTCCCACAATTAGTTGCTATTTTTGCTGGATGAACATAAATAAACCAAACTTACCTTGGTACATAATTATACTCCATATCTAGTGACAATTGCCTCGATCAATATTGAAACAAACTGTCCGACAATGTTTGTGGGTTTCCCTTGTACCAACAATTATTCACCATACATAGCTTAATTGGTCTTGACAATTACCCACACAGCTTTCTAAGGTACCTGTCCATGACTTGCAGGTCAATGGTGATCATTTTTTGTCCCTGATAAGAGAGCAAACAGCAATACAATATTTTGAGCGTAGTGCAGCTACTCTAAAAAGAAGTTAAGAGCAGGTGACCTTCAGCATCTATTCAAGCACCACCCATGATGTTCAGATTTTTAGAGGAAAATAACTCCACTGATTGCTGATAAGGTGATAATCCTACAACTACACACTTGTCAAACCTTGATAATACTAAGCCCTCTGTCAATAGGCAAGCAAGCGTGAGGATACACAATCGTAAAGGCTTTCAAATCATGTGTTAGTATTGCATGGGCAAGATTTCCTGACGATATAGGAAATTTTCCGGTGGCGTTGAAATCTAATTTTACCTGACAATGCATAGCTTCTTTGCAGAGAGATTTTTCATTTGATTCATTGCCAGCCGTTCTTACCGCCAACCAGTTATGATGTTTCACAAATATATGGCAACTGTCCTATTCTGGGAGAGGATAATTTTAATTATAGTGATAAATGCTCTGATACCTGGCATATCAACACCACCATTTGGTCTTCTTTAGATACAAAATACAGTGGTGCGCGTACCCCTGCACAACACACAGGACTTCAGCTCGAAACCATGATTCAAGCGCTGTTTCGAGGCACCACTATAGTACAACCTCCTCATGGCTGGCCCCAGCAGCATGAAGCCGCCCCTGTGTGTTGATGAGCATGTCAATTAATCTCATCGATCCCTCAGAACATTTTGTAAGTTTCGGTGGTTTGACATAATTGGTGTGTTTACGCTGATGCGCAACCAGGGAGGCTGCCAACTCTTCATTGTTTCAGTGCAACAATGTTCGCCCCATCACTCTCATGCTCATACACTAAGCCAAACTAGTGGACGGAGGTTTGCTTTCCATCAACTCATCGGCGCAAAGTCGCTATCGTCAAGGCACCCGCCCCCGTGCCATAGTTCACTACTCAAATTCACCACATTGAGCATAGTACAATGTCGCATCTACAGCAGCAAACAGGAGAATTTTCTATACCAACATCAGACACAATAACAACATCCAATACACTCAACCTCGACTCGAGGACACACAATTAATAGCCAGTCCACACAATTAAATTAAAATCAAAATTCTATTCTTACTACCGGTGCCACCCTAACGCTACAACTGTGACAACCGTGACAATGCAGTAAGGGTGGCGCCAACAGAGACAATGCAGAATGACACAAAATCATTCTTGCGGCGGATCAACCCTCTTTTTGCGGTAATTGAAAACTGTGTTTAAATCTTGTTTTTTTGCTTATTGACGTCAGCAATTTTTTAATATGTCTCGGTTTATGCTATTTAAGAACATTGTTGTCAATTGAAAAATCATGATCTGTTTGGCGGCCTTCTGGTCGGCAGCCAGGCTTTGTTTGCACCTTCACTTGTAGTCAGGTCAGTTTTTTAAACATGAAAGTTTTACAGTTTTTATCATAATGTTTTCATTTATTGTACAGTAGTGATATTTATAGGGAAATAGAACTTGCCTTATTATTTGATAATGGCACAGTATAACACTTGGTTGAATTACTTGTATCATCAACTAGTTTAGTTAAATTAATTAAATTGAGCATGCATGGCATCATTAAATAGAAAGTATAACTTGTTAAAATAAGACATGCATTGTTAAGTTTGAAATGCGTTAGATTTTAAACTTGATAAGAATTAAAAGACATGCTCTTGAGTCAGGTGTTTGATCTTGAATCAAATGATATCGCATCAAGATAAGTCAGTGTCACATAGTGAGAATCATCATACCGAGCTCGTAAGCACAGATCTCAGCAGCGGAGAGTTTATGTGAGGACTCCATGACCTGGAATCCCACAACAATTCATACACAAGTCAGAGAGATGACTTATTTTAGCTACAGCCAGTGGGCTGACTGTGATCTCCTGTCTTACTCTGCCTGCCTTTTATCCGAGGGCCAAACTTTTAATCCAATGTTTGTAATACCTTAGCACTAACTCAGACTCACTTTGATTTTTCACACTGCAGAGATTAAACTACTTTAATTTGAGTATTAAAGGCATATCCTGCTTAGCCTTCTACCCGAGCAGTTTGCTAATCATCACTTATTATAACAAAAGGGATTAAATGCTTGCCAACTCCACAAAACAAAGTGATTGTGTTAAACCCCAGCTTACAAGCAATAGGATTACTTAGCTTTTGTCTTCACACAGTGTTGTTGCCAAATCCATGCAGATGCACTTTCTGCCTCATGTACTATGCTTTTTGTGGCTTGTTTGAGTTCTCTGCCTGACAGCCCAACTCTAGTCAGACATTTGGTAACTGATCTGGCCATGAATCCACGGCAGCCAACTTCCACTGCGAATGATTCGCAATTCCAACCTTTGTCTTGGCATTGTGTCACTAGATCTTCGTATCTTGTCAGTTTTGTCTGATGCGCATTTGAGAGATTATCTTCCCAAGGCACCAACAATTCCATCAGTATTAGTGTGTTTTCTTTGTCAGACCAGACAATTAAGTCTGGTCTTTGGTTCGTGATCACAATATGCTGTGGCATGCTGAGCTGCTCTGTGAGGTCACATCTCACCTGCCATTCTCCGCTGTTCATCAATCCCTTTTTGCGCAAAATCATTTCGCGCGCTTCACCACCAGCATTAGCATATTCACACTTCTCCTTGACATATTTACACAACACTTTCAGGACTTAATTATGCCTATAGGTGTATCTTTCCAGGCTCTGCAGGCAATTCGACAGTATATGTCGAAGTGTGCGCTTGGCCGAGCACTCGGCGCATTTCGCGTTCTCGGTCAAATTCCAGCGTTCCAGGTTCGCCGGGGTCGGTAGTTGATCATTACCTGCACCAACCAGAAAGCTGATCCTTTGGGGCTCCATTGACCACATTTCTGTCAATTTGAGCTGACGCTTCTCAACAAGTCCACCTGCCTTGTTGGGCTTGGCCTACAGCTTGTGTCTGGCGGCACTCCTCTTCCATCTTGCGCACCTCATCAACTACCATCTCCCGTCTAACCTTTGGGCTTTCCTTTGAGAACCACCGGTTTGCTTCCCAGCCGATGCCATGACGTGCAGTTGTCACAGCACCCACAATATCGCTAATCTCCAGTCGAGATTTTGCATCTCTGACAGTCTCTGTGACAGACCATTTTTTACCGGTGTCAAGTGTTTGAGCACGTTCCCTTATCACCTGGTCTGGTGACTCGTTCAACATCATATCCAGTGTCTCTTTTGATGTTTTGTACTCTTCCTGTGACTGGTGGTTAGAAGAAAGGACTTAACAATGTATTCAGACCATGTCAATGACGAATTTCTAGTGTATGTGAGTATTGGTATAACTATATAGAGTGTAATTATCTAAGTAGATGGTATTTATTTTTGTTGTTCAAGCAGGGAGAATTCTTCCTGGTTCAAGTAACATCTTCATGTGGGTTTGTCCAAGGAGAAAACCACTTTTTTACTCCTTGCTCCTTGGTTTGTCTATTTTTTTCTTCTTCTACAAACTATTTGCACCACAAAGAAGGAGGCTTAATACTAATAAGTTTTCTGTTGTGATTAACTAGTTATCTGCTTTTTGTTGCTGCTTATAACAAAATTGTACTGGTGGTGTAGATTCCAGGATAGGCCTGAGAGCTAAGTGAAGAAGGTCAGTGTTGACTGTGCTGCAGTGTTTCCAAAATTATATTGGCGTTGGGCAAGGACTCTTCTACTCCTTGGCTCCAGTACCTCAATACCCAGCTTGAATTGTGTACAGTGAACTATTCATGTTTGAAGCCTAAATAACTCTGGTACGCTGCCTGTGTAACAAATTAGACCATATAGATGTGTGACTGGTTTTGAAGTTTCTGTCTGAATGTTGTTGGATCCTGGTTTAATTTGGCGGCAATGTCATTTATTACCTGAGTATTTCAGCCGGACACATTCCCTCTTGTCTCCTAAAATCTTTGACTTATATTTAAGTAGAATTGGGCTGTCTCCAGTTTGTGTTACCCTTTGTTTGTCAACAGATTCAGAGTCAATAAACAAGTAAGACGGAAGATGATGAATAGCCGGTATCGAGGGGTCCACTGACTGTGTAAAGATGGAGAAGGCAGGCCATGAAGAACCACTCATGTCAATGAACTCAATATCAAAGGTTACTGTGGCAGTCTTTGGTAAATTGTCTATTCACATTGTAATATCCGTTAAGGTAATGTCAAAGACCGATCCGAATATCAACATATCATATACCGTTGGAAAGCTGCCGAGCTACTGAAGATGAATACCTGAACAAAAACTTGATTCAATAACGTTGTGTCATTTTAGGGAGGAAATGAGGCAGAAAACGCTGTTTTTGTCAAAGCAGATGGAGAAGTCAAATTAAATGCAAGAAATTTCAAACCAGGTGGAATGCATACTTAGAGATTGCGTTCATCGTAAAATTTAATTTTCTTTGATATATGACTAGTTTAAACTGACTTTTTACGTCACGCCATACAATGCATTTATTTTTGTGAAGCCATGAAAATATGTGAAATTTTAATCATTAATTCAGAACAGATCATAGGCTCGAAAGAAAATTAATTATGATTTTCTCTTAGAGTACACTTCAAATGGCATACCTATTAACTTTCAACAAATTAGCCTGCATATTGCTAAAACAGTAGACTCTCGAATACAGCTAATATGTTTTGCAACTTTTGCATAACATCAAATGTGCTGTTCAAATGACCATCATTGTGGTCAAACAAAGTTTTTTTGAAAGTTCTCTCATACGAAACCGCTTTCATTTGCCATGGTGCACACAGGAAATGCCAAAAGATTTTTTCCCTGCATCTTCATTTTTCTTGAATTTAACGCAAAAGAATGCCAAAAAACAGCTATTTATTGGGACTTTTGAGGTGCTTTTGGCCATTCTTTTGCGTTAAATTCAAGAAAAATGAAGATGCAATGAAAAAATCTGTTGGCATTTCCTGCGTGCACCATGGGTAATAAAAGCGGCTTCGTATGTGAGAGCTTTCAAAAAAACTTTGTTTGGCCACAATAATGGTCATTTGGACAGCACATGTGACATTATGTAAAAGTTGCGAAAAATATCAGGTGTATTCGAGAGTATACTGTTTTCGCTATATGGAAGCTAATTTGTTGAAAGTCAATATGTCTGACATTTGAAGTGTACTCTAAGGGAAAATCATAATTCATTTTGTTTCGAGCCTATGATCTGTTCCTAATTAATGATTGAAATTTCACATATTTTCACGCCTTCACCAAAAAAAATGCGTATGGCGTGACGTAAAAAGTCATTTTAGACTAGTCACATATCAAAGAAAATGAAATTTTACTATGAACTCAATCTCTAAGTATACATTCCACCTGTTTTGAAATTTCTTGCAATTAATTTGACTCCCCCCATCTGCTTTGAAAAAAACAGCGTTTTCTGCCTCATTTCCTCCCTTTAATGAAACAACGTCATCGAATCAAGTTTTTGTTCAGGTATTCATTTTCAGTAGCTCGGCAGCTTTCCAACGGTATATGATATGTTGATATTCGGATCGGTCTTTGACATTACCTTAACTCAGTATCCATATGAGATTTACAAAATTGAGCTTCATAGTTGGTCACGCTCATTTCTATACCTAGAAATAACGTAAATCCACATAACATATATAACAGTTTAGTTATCTAGACTGCTCACGAAAACATGTTGGGCTTGTATTATTCAAGCAAGAGTGATTAAATCATTAGTAGGAGTTCTTTGCAGGGTTTATGATCAAGTAATTTCATGGCTCTCTCAACAACAACCCATGACCTATCACATTTTCAATTATTATAATATAGGAACAGTGTGCACTGATATCTAGGGTATGGGCAATGAACCCAGAGACATAACCGCCAATTTCGAGTTTTAAATGAGATCTTCTGACTAATGCCGCATTGAGTGTCTCTTATAAAATCTAATCTTACTCAAATAACTGTGTGATCATATAGTGAAAAGTGTAGAGGATGGGATTTACATAAGAAACTTCGTCCTTTTTTGACGTTTAGATTTAAAACTTGCAAGTTGAAAGATAACGCATGCATACCGGTACTTCAGATTATTCTAGAACAAGTTTGATCCAATTGCCTGCATTCACAGTGTAGTTAAGGTCAGATCTGGGCCTTTTTTTTGCGACATATAGACTTCAATGGAGATTAACCCACCTGCGATAACTTGACCAGTTGTTGTCCGATTTGGACATTTGAGCTATCATTTAAAAGGTTTTTTTATGGGTCATTGTACATTTTGTCTTTCATGAGGGTTGACCCAAAATGTTTATCACTTTTGGGGGAAAAAGGGTATTTTTAGGGTAAAAAAACATGCCTTTAACCCACCTGATTTAATTTCTTTCCTGTTGAACTTATCACTATGGATGTTTCTCAGATGGTAGAAAACATATTTATCTTTTGTACATTTTTAATCTTATGCCATTTGATATAATATTAAAGGGGTGAGAGGCTTTCATAGGTGAGTAACATCCATTTTTCATGATAAATTTTCTAGCCATTATTTGGGCAATGATAATTTATATTGTAGCACGCCTGCCTATCGAATGCGTTATATGCTGTGATTGAAGCGGTGTGTTAATTCATGGTCCATTGAGCACTTGTTGATGATCCTTGATCACGCTTGCAGAGCATGCTAGATGCAGCTAGTAACTGCTTATTTTGCAAGACTGTCCAGTGGTGATAATCGTTCTACAGTATTTAGGCCGGCTGCTCAGGGAAGAACTTAAATTGCTCCAGCAATCACTGATACTGGATAGGGAAGTTGCTATAAATTGAGAACAATTGTACTCTGACTTGCTGACATAGATTGAATCGGATTTTACGAACTAGGAAGTATGTATGTTTTGTATGGGATGGCTCTTCTTACTAAATACAGTACACCGCCGGGCAATCATATCGAGTCTCATGATGATATCAGATCAGCGGAGGATGTACCAATTGCAGGGTAGGTACAATGACAAACTGAATCAAATGTTAGGACAGTCGAATCGCAGGCCTACTATTAAATTGTATTTTAATATAGAAGTTTCCTCAATTAAACATTTATTGATAGTCATCATTTTTTTACGTGAGCATCGACACCATATAATATGATGTATCCAACTGATAAGTGAAGCTGTTGCTGCCAGATCGCAATTCCGCATGTATGTAGAGAACAAACATAAACCGGTTCAGATCCTTGGAACGGAGCCTGTCTTTTTCACAGTGACAGTGCCACTCATAAGCTCTAAATACAAAGTTGCTAAAAGGATGCTTATCTATTTTATGAGCCTTAACAAATCAATTTGTTTTCTTTTTACCGGTATGAACTTGTAGCGGTAGTGTCCATCTTGTTGTTGTTAAGGGCATTGACATCTCCCGGGCATCCATGCTATGATGAACATATCGTTGCTCTCTTCATGGTTAGTTACATTTTCTCGCTTTTTTTTCCATTTTTAAATGTTTTGATGTTGGGTATTTCATATATCTTTAGGCTGAGGACATGAGGCTCGGAAGAACTTCTGGCGCAGCTGCAATCACTTAAGATTTCTGATACACTCGGCCTTGCATATGAGGGTATTTAATCAAACTACAAAGCAGAGAACTTCTGTAGAGGTATTTTCTCCTGCAACTTATCTTTTCACATTTGAAATTGGTCTCCATTATAGGAATATTTTGATTTAACTTGTAACACAGTTCTCTGGATTTTATAGAGAGTCCAGGTTAATGGGAACATTGTAATTCTGGTAATTTTAGAAAAAGTGGCATTGGCTGAATACTGTTTACCACTCCTTTCCAATTTAACTATTGTGATCACCTACATCTGTTGGATGCAGATAGCGGTGTTCTATCCAGATTTCAACTTGATCCCTGCTGTACATTGATGTTGTTTACTCTTCTGGAGAAATTGGCTTTGCGTCTGAATATTTCAGAAACCATTTATGAGAATTTGTTTTTGTTTCTATCAGCAATTGAAAAACTTTATTTACATTTCATGAAGCCCTGACACCATTCGTAAATAAGTATTGGTTATCGTCTGCGGGAGGAAAAATCATCAGGCATTTGTTTTTTGTGATCAAAGTCATCTACGATCTGGTGCTTGTTAATTGGATCTAACATGACATAGATAAACCTCTGTAAAATCCCAACTAAAGCACCCTTATCAGTAATTTGTGGACAGAGGAACTCAAAAAAATTTAATCCAGTTTCCGTTGTACTATGAAAAAAAGCCACGGAGCTATATCTGTCTCAGAGAAGAGAAAATCACAATTATTTTTGAATGATATACACAAATAAAAGAGCCCTCAGGTCTATTACTGTTAATTAGGGGAGAGTTTGTTGGCATCCTTTGATCGTTTTCCAATAACAGTTTGGCTATTGCAGTTCAACAGGAATCATGCTGAGATAATATAGTAAATATTTGACTTTCTTTTCATGGTGGTTGCGCAAGTTAATAATACCTCTCTGTCAAATAGACACACTATCTATTTTTTTTTTTGCAGCTACTAAGATTATAAGAAGTTAGGGCTGGGTATTATTTAACTTTGGGTGCTTCACTTACTATCGTTAAGATTTATAAATAACTTGACAGACCGCTGGGGAGATTTCTATCATGTTGAAAGCGAGAGGACACGCACACGAAAACTGTGTGTAGTCCAATGGTCAATGCCCATGAGAATTTTTTCTGCATATCTTTTGAATGAACTGGTGAGGTAATTCATTGTATGATGTTGTTTTTTATAGATTGAGATTTTAGTGGACATCTTATATGACTGGACCTATTGCGTTTTGAAAAAACAGTACTGTGCAAGAGCCAAGATCGATTACTCTATCGCCTAAACAAAGCCTTTACAGTGCTTCCCGATGAATGACTTCATCTCAAGATGCTGCTCGAACGACTCCCTATGCCTGGCTCTGTTATTTTGCAAGTTGCCGTACTTTTGTTGCATAAAAGACACTTCTTCAAGGGATTAGGCTGTGTTTTCTTTGCTCGATGTTAGCTGTCTTACAAAACTTGTTCAATGAAAATATGAAAATGGTTTTGCAACTTATTATATTACCATGACTTCCTTATTGTAGATACTGCCAGTTATTGAGCTAAACTTTCTCTTGAAGTATATATATATATATATATATAGTTTTTTATCCATATTCACTATTCTATTTTCTCCATATTCAGCAAATAAATCTTAGTATTATAGAGTCAGACAACGATATTCTCGAGTTTTGATTCAGATTTAGTTTTGTCATGTTAACTCTAGAACAAGATTAATCCAATTGTCTGCATTCCTGTTGCTCCCTTCCACTGGTAACGCCAGTGGATTGGGATCGACTTGGAAGACTGGGTAGGAAGACTGTTTGATTTTGTTTTGTCCGATCGAAGATTGGTATCTTAGTTAAATGGTCACTGCTTGCTCGTAGTATCCTCAGAGACTATAGATAATAGTCTCTGGTATCATACCACAGTTTGCCAGACAAATGCAAACATTTTTCAATGTCACTGCTCACAAAATATTTCATAGCGTAAGCTTCATATCATAGTTGCAGAGACTATAGATATATCTATAGTCTCTGATAGTTATTCATCGCTATTCATCGCTCTAACCATAACCACATCTATTCATAGCACTCACAAGGCCCTAACCACAAGTACTTGTATGGAGATCATCACTTGGAAGGTATGCTGTGTATTTGCTCATATGATAGTGTGTCAAGTTTAGCGCAGTGGTATGGCTATGGCTTAGAATGCAGAAGGTCCTGGGTTCGACTCCCAGGTAGGGAAGGGATTTTTGTGTTTGAGGTAAAAGCTTCAAAACTTCTCAACTTGGACAACAATCTGACCTTAACTACACTGTGTTCCTGTTGCTCCCTTCCACTGGTCACGTCGCAGGCAAAGGGATCAAGAATTAACTACCAATCCAGTGGGATTGTCTTGATAAATGCTCTTGCCAACTGATTGTACCTTTGTACCGTTACAATAGACACACTCTTGCCATCTTGCCAGGACTTCTCCTACAGAAGATTAGGCTGCCCCTAAAGAGGGACACAAGGTGCCCTAATCCTCATACTGAAAATGTCATACATCCTAGAAAAACTAGAATGCATCCTAGAGATGAGGCCATAGAGGACCTCCTAATCATAAGTGTGCAGCGAGCTGCCAAAACTGAACTGGCACTTATCGGCCATTAGCAGTGACACTTTGATCTTAGCCAATAGGCCGAGAAGCGATCCGTATCCATATCCTGTTTAAGGCACGCCAGAACATCGACAAAATACTGGTCTATAAAGCCTCTTCGTCATCAAAACTTTGATAAACAGGACGACATTTCAACCAGAAACTCGGAAAAAATGGGGATTGAACCCATATCGCCCTCTTCAACTGTCTACTGAGCCACGGGAATAATGTTTGTGAAAAGCAGGAAAATTAGTGAGATGATATTTGATTAAGGTTTGTGTATGGTATTAGGTTTTGCTAGGTATGCTGTGACCGACTCACCACAAATTCTCATGCAGACAGCGATTGCCTGAACACACACTAGCGGCAGAAAAGGTTGTCCCGTGGCTCACCAAAGAGTTGGCAACAAAAACAAATTTCGGATCAGTCCTTGAGAGTGACTGCTGGAAAAAAAACCATGAGAGAAGAAAAATAAAAACGTATCTCCATTGATGCACGCTAACCATCAATCATGAATAAAAATTACTCATTCTCTCCTATGATATTGCTGAAAAAGGGTTTAACAGCAGACAAAAATCTCGACCTTAGAATATTGAAGATAAAAACCTCACTGTCAAAAATTATACGGCACCTCATGTCCCATATAACCTTGTTGAGGGCCACAATAAAATGCTGAAGTCGGCGGTCTCCTTCATTATGCCCAACTCGATCGGAAAATACTCCATTCAACATAGCATGCTCCCTCGCTGTATCTATCTCCATATCAACAAACCGTTGTGCATACCAGGCCAGGAGGTCGCATGCTGGCTGCAGTTCTTTACAAGTTACAAAAAGGTGTGTGACTGTCTCCAGCCCCCCTTTACAATGGACACACTCGGTGTTCCCCCCAGGCATATTCCATCTTGCCAGGACCTCTCCCGTTTTCAGGGAACCAGATGAGAGCCTCCACCTGAAATCTTTATACCTAGCGCTGAGCGCTCAAGAATGAACAGACCGCCACACCAAGATCTGCTTCTCCTCCGAAAGCCCTGCTGAGAACTTGACTCGTAGCTGACTAGGAATGTCTATGAGCTTGAGCAAACATTGATATACTTGGTTTACAAAGGGTGTGAAAGGGAGAATAACTCCCAATTTATCATAAATGTCTCGATACAGCTCTATGAGCCCATAATATGGGCACGACTTCTTTAAAACTTATATTTGTGGTGTTGTGTTGTCAAACACAGTCGGAAAGAAATCCCTGCATCGCACAGAAAAAAGGTACTTAAAGAAAGACTTCCGGCGATGATCAAAATCCTCTGAAACACAGCGTAACAAGTTGTTAGAAGAAAACAGACTCTTCGCCTTAGACAGCAGATGAACCAGACCCCAGCCCCCTTTGTCTTTGGGCAAAAGGAAAAAGCTTTTGTCTACCATCTTCCTTTTGGCACAGGACCAGATAAGGTCAAACGTGACAAACTTTCTAAAACTACACCTGGGGGTAGAAATGTACTAGCCAAATAGTAAAACATCGGGAAAACAGCCGTGTTGAGAAGAACTATCTTCCCAGGAATGGTCAGTCTCCTCAATTTGTATCCCTCAATCTTATCCCAGGCTCTCTCGAATACCTTGCTCCAATTATATGATGCCATATCTGTGAACTGGTCTATTGAAAATTCCAAACCCAAAAATCTTATGCGGTTTTTCCAGTACTCGCTCAACGACCCTACATGTCTTCCAGCAGTTGAAACTGATGCAAGAATTTCTGTTTTACTCCTATTCAGTAGACTACCTGTGGCCTTAAAAACCTAGCAAACAATGCAAAAATATGGTCCACCTCAAAAGCATGACCAGCTACCATGCTGGTATTATGTTAGATCAAAAGCTGCGCTTTGAAGAACACATTCAGTCTGTTGTGAGTAAATCTGAGCAGCGAATGTATATTGTCAGGAATTTTGTACATCTTAGCACCATACCCCTTGCCACTATGTTATTTAAAAGTTTTATTGTTTCCCTGCTCACTTATTGTTTACCAGTATTATACACTACTATTTTTGCTAAAGACAAGAAACGATTGAGCACGTTTTTTGATCAGGCCTCAAAGCTCAAACTCCAAGTAGATGATCTCGACAGCCTTATGACTAAGCGTACCAAAACACTTGCCCTCCGATATATCCATGGCGATGACCACTTTACGAACAACTTTCTTGCTAAATGCCCCTCAGGCAGGTATCGAACAATTGAACACAGAAGTGCCTTTGGTAAAGACTGTTTTTTGAGGCAAGCTATCCATATTTTAAATGATATTCTCTTTTAAGCATCCATCAGTGTTTAATCTTATTTTTCCTTGTATGTGCTGGCTCCTTTTCAGTATGAACACCCTTATCTCGCAACATATTATTTTATGTTAGTGATAGAATACAATCAGTCAATCAATCAGTCAATCAATCAGTCAATCAAGAGATCAAGAGATCAAGAGATCAATCAAGAGATCAATCAATCAAGAGATCAATCAATCAAGAGATCAATCAATCAAGAGATCATCCACATAGGCTAAACACTTCCAACTCTCAGGGCCAGGCACAGGGCAGCCGGAGAGAAGCCTGCACTCTGTGATAGCTCTTACCATCGCCTCGATGTATATAACATACAAGGATGGGGAATCCGTATCCATATACCCTGTTTAAGGCACGCCAGAACATCGACAAAATACTGGTCTATGGTCTATAAAGCCTCTTGGTTATCAAAACTTTGATAAACAGGACGACGTTTTAACCAGAAACTCAGAAAAAATGGAGATTGAACCCATATCGCCCTCTTCAACTGTCTACTGAGCCACGGGAAAATTAGTGTGATGCTATTTGATTAAGGTTTGTGTATGGTATTAGGTTTTGCTAGGTATGCTGTGACCGACTCACCACAAATTCTCATGCAGACAGCGATTGCCTGAACACACACTAGCGGCAGGAAAGGTTGTCCCGTGGCTCACCAAAGAGTTGGCAACAAAAACAAATTTCGGATCAGTCCTTGAGAGTGACTGCTGGAAAAAAAACCATGAGAGAAGAAAAAAAAAAACGTATCTCCATTGATGCACGCTAACCATCAATCATGAATAAAAATTACTCATTCTCTCCGATGATATTGCTGAAAAAGGGTTTAACAGCAGACAAAAATCTCGACCTTAGAATATTGAAGATAAAAACCTCACTGTCAAAAATTATACGGCACCTCATGTCCCATATAACCTTGTTGAGGGCCACAATAAAATGCTGAAGTCGGCGGTCTCCTTCATTATGCCCAACTCGATCGGAAAATACTCCATTCAACATAGCATGCTCCCTCGCTGTATCTATCTCCATATCAACATCCGTTGTGCATACCAGGCCAGGAGGTCGCATGCTGGCTGCAGTTCTTTACAAGTTACAAAAAGGTGTGTGACTGTCTCCAGCCCCCCTTTACAATAGACACACTCGGTGTTCACGCAAGGCATAGCCAATCTTGCTAGGACTTCTCCTGTTTTCAGGGAACCAGATGAGAGCCTCCACATGAAATCTTTATACCTAGCGCTGAGCGCTCCAGAATGAACAGACCGCCACACCAAGATCTGCTTCTGCTCCGAAAGCCCTGCTGAGAACCGTAATCCATATCCAAGTCCATACCCGTATCCACAAAAGTGTCGAGGCAAATCAGACTGAGATCAGATGCTCCCAAGTTATATAATTCTTTGAACTCAATTAAAAGAGTGTGTAAACTATTGTACGCCATATCGCTCACAGGAATCAGAAAAGACCATTATGTCAGAAATATGTCCTGATTTTATACATTAGAAATGGTTGTTTCCTGTTGCTGATAAAATTATCTCAGACAATTTGAGAGGTAAAGAAAGTTGTATTATAGACGAATGGAGACAACTCCGAAAATTGTGTGTTGGCATCATGAGGAAGGTTACACATTTTACAAGATATCTCATCTCGTAATTTATATTTCGGAAAAATAATTCCATATTTGGAATCCTCATCCCAGCGGGCACCCGGACATCCAATCGACGTCCGTAGACGTCAGTTTGATGGTTGACGTCCAGATTGGGTTGATGATTGACGCCAGTTTGATGTCCAACTGATGTCAATATTAGAGAGAATCGGAGGTGATCTGACATCAATATCAGGTCAATTTTTCTCAGTTTAAGGTTGGGTTGGGCAGGTGAAAAGGGGCATTTGTTTGGCAGAGCCCTGAGAGCACTAAATCAGTTTCAGCTTGCTGACTGGCCACTAAAGATATGTATGTAGCTATAAGCACCGTGTTTTGTGGCTTCATTCAAAATCGATCGCATAGCATTTATATTATTCGGTGGTGAATTTCATTTGCGAAAATTCTATCACCCGATCTCACTAAACAATATTTCCGAAGAGTGTCTTACCTGTTGCATTGCAAATTTTCAACGATTTGAATAAGACAAAATTATACCACTGCTTTTGAGCATTTAAACTGGGTTAATCTATATATTATTCATTGTTGTAAGAAAATATTGCTATTTGAGATATGATAATTCAAAGTTGGTTTCTTAACAAGGGAGACAATTACTGATGATTTGATCAAAAATATGTTAATTATAGGATTAGTGTGTATAATTTAGAATTACACTCATGGATTATAGGCCAGAAGCAGCCTAGCTGTAACTGCTCTATAAAAAAATAGCACGGACAATTCTTGATGGCAGGAAACTGATCGCATATTATACTTCATTGATCTTTCTTCTGTAAAATTCACCGGGTGTACCCAGTTGTAGTGGTCATATTTCGAAATTAAAAGGTGTTTTGTTTTTGCATTATATGTGTGGGGACCATAGATTTAAAAACAGTATAGATAGGACATTGTGTGCTCCTGTCTATCCAATAATATGATAGCTACTTTAGCCTCAGATCTAGGAATTTTAGCAATCTAGACATGACTGTTAGTAAAACGACCTTCCAGCCAATCATGTTCTTACAACATTGTGATTGGCTCAGAAGTTGTTTTACTCAGTATAGCCTTCTCTCATTGGACACTTTCTGATAAGGTTAACATCATTAAAGGTAAAGTTGAGTAAAGTGATGGACATGTCTTATTAATTGTTGCACTACTATATATATGTACTAAAGTAACTACTTTCTACATACATTCTTTTCATCCATACAAAACTAGAGCTGCCTCTACTTTGTGTCAAGTGTAAACAGGGTCCCAATGACGAAAGAAGAATTCACTGGTAAGTTGTAACTGCTGAAGTTCTACTTATTCAATACTAGCTTATTGATAACAACCTAAATTTTAAATATGAATATGTTCTTGGCTGATTGATGTTATGAATTAAGTTCTCAACAGACCAACAAGTATCATGTTCTGCTATTAGAGATTCATGAAGTTAAGAACAATAACTGCCCTATTATTGGTCTGTACACACTCATTGAGTGTGGCAGATCATCATGCTAGAGCAAAGGAGAGAACTAGTCAGGTCAGGTTCTTCAAATTAACAAGAGAATAGCAATTGCCGTAGTCATATGACAAGATGCATCTTATGATTATTTCAGGTTCATTTGCCCTACCTAGATGAGGTGGCTGGTAATATGTGCCACAGATTCCAAGAAAAAAAAAGTTGAAAAAAAATTGAAGGGACAGCCACAATTTGCAGTGGTAGTGGCCCAGTGGGTATGAGGATAATGATAGCTATAAACAGGCGCAGTCGGAGGTTGGTATAAATAACTATTTGAGATATGAATGTCTTAAAGCCAAATGCTAATCCAACAATAATGCCCTGGATATCTAAGATGTGTGTTGCTGCTCAAACATCAAGGTCCTACTTTATTGTAAGAATCGCCACATTTAGCTTGTTAGGTGTATTTTGGTGAACAAAATGTTCTAAACTTATATTTCTCTTCGGATGTTTTGATATAGAGAGGACAGTGCTTCAATCAGAGTGGGAGGCGATCATTAACACAGTGAGCAGACTCGTTAACATGGGCACGAGAGATGGAACGAACAGGCTGTACCACATATAGAATGATCGCCGATATCGCAACATAAACAACCTGTGGGAGAGTAGCACTGAGAAACTGTCTGGCTGAAACTTATCTGGACAATTCCATGCTAATAAACATTTAAGGCCCTGAGAGAGCATTATTTAATTTTCAGAGGGCTAAGAAAAAGTTAATCGCCCTTAAAAGCAGAAGAGTTTGCTAAAATATATTTCCTGTACCATGTTGCACTGAAATAAACAAAGTTAGTTTTCCTTTGAAATAGTTTGATGTCTTAATTTATCCAAGCCTGATGCATTATCTTTTTGGCCAAGGTACTCCCTGTTATGTCCTCTTGAAAACAAACGGATGAGGATTATATACCAAATATGCGGTATTATCAAGAGTTGTCTTCTCATGACATGTGAGAGGACACCTCATCATCAATTTGGTGTTATACATCATAAACTGCTATTCTTTTCCAGGGAAGGGGAGATGGGTTGCTCTCATGCCAATAAATGCATCGAAACCATTTGTTACATGTCTGCGTGTGCACCGAGAGCCCAACAATGAAATAGCTTCTTTCAACTGAAAATCCTGTGGCAGCACTTTTGAATTAATTGTCATATATATGTGAGCTACTGCTTGTTATGACAAGTAAATTATTCAAGTGTTTAGCATAATTTTACAGAAAATTGAATCATCAGGTGACTAAGATATAAGATACAAGTATGTTTGTCAACAAAAATCTATCCAACAAGGTGCGCTTGAAGATCAGCTTTTAATAAAACCGGACATGAAGGTCACTGATTCACCTATCATCAACTGCACTACTTGTATTCAAATAACTAAAACTATTAGCATGAAAAAAAGAGCCTGCAGTATGGTTTGAACTTGCAACTCCTGGAACAAAAGACAACAGCGCTAACAGCTAAGCCATCCAGGCCAATATGGTTAGTGGGCAAAAAGTGCTGACTATAAACCCACTGGCAGTTACGCTATGCATAACGCGACACTGCGGGTGGCACAATGACGATACGGGTGGGGACATAATGCAAAGTTATTGAAGCGCAATGTCCTATCTATACTGTTTTTAAATCTATGGTGGGGACATATCTCCTATTCTGTGTGATATTACTATCTAATCTTCAGGGAATTCCAGGTTGAAACTGCTTTGTGGGGATTTTGTTGACTTGCCAATTTATTTACCAAGTAAACTTGTAGAAGTCTGCTCGTGTTAGATCAGGACAAATTTAAAATTTTCAATAAGTATAATATCAGATCTTTATGAGGTTAGTATGAATGCTATGCAATCGATTTTGAATGAAGCCACAAAACACGGTGCTAATATCCAACTCAGTCTAGACAAAGCGATCAAACTAAGATGTCAGAAGTATGTGCTGACGATCTATCGAGATGAGACTCATTTTATTCATAGCATCATCGAGACAATGCCGTCAGGACGCCTGCGTGCTCCTAAGATCAGGTCGTCAAAGGGAACGGACTCGTTTTATCGTGTTTTAGTCCGCATCATAAATGCAAACCTGTTTTAACTCTCTGGTCGCTGTTTTATTTTTCCCTCCTCTGCTCTTCCACAATCTCACGTATTTTATTATAACAATCTGCTTTAGTCTATATATTTTTACACATTTTTACACTACTTTATTGACAGTTTACACCCAGAACAAAAATCATAGTGTTTTTTAATACTCATGACAAATATATGAAATCAATCAATCAATCAATGATACTGTCTTGCGGCGGCGTATCCGCAATATTTCTCAAAATTGCATATAATAAGTGAAATGTTAAGAATTCAACAAAAGGTGTTTCTAGGGTGGAACAACGTGCTAAATCCAATATTAAGGGTGTACCCAGTTGTAGCGATCGTGTCAGCGGCGGCGCGGCAGCATATCCTCATTTCCTCTAAAAATTGCTTTTAATGAGTGATATATTAAGAGTTTAAATAAAAGGTGTTTCAAGGGTATAATAACGTGTTCAATATAAAGAAATAAGGGTGTAACCTAGAACAAGTTTGATCCAATTGCCTGCGTGCCTGTTGCTCCCGATCCACTGGTCACGCCGCGGCGTGACCAGTGGATTGGAAGCCACTCGGAATGCAGGCAAATGGACCAAACTTGGTCTAGTGTACCCAGGCGTAGCAATCATGTCAGCGGAAGATTGGCAGCGCGGCAGCATATCGCAATTTTTCTCAAAATCGCTTATGCTGAATCTAAAACTGAGAGTGTACCCCATTGTAGCAATCATGTCAGCGGCAGCGCAGCAGCATACCTGCAATTTTCTTCACAATCGGTTAGGTAAGTGAAATGTTAAGTGATTAATATGGTCAGCAGGAAACACGACTATATGTATGATTTTAACAAGATATTCCATCACATCAAAAAGGTGGTCAGCGACAGCACTACATCTCAATGAGAACAAGACAAAAAGCAGCCTAGACGTGAGACAAATTTGATGTAGGAAAAAAGTGTGTACCCAGTTGATGAGGTCAGCCTCAGCACTACTGCACATCCCAAATATTCACACTAGCGATATGTGATTAGTGGGAAGTCAAGAGTTTGATGCAGTTGACACTAGTCGAGACTATAGTCCTGGGTTCTACATTGTATATGTTTTATCATTGCATGTGGTGGTTGGTGAGAGACAGCGCTACTGCATATCCCCGTATCATGTCATTAGCATGTTAGGAAAGTATGCGAAGCTGGCATATCTAAGTTTTTCAGACTCTGACAGTTGGGTTTCTTTGCTGAAAAGTGAGGCACTCATTGAACTCTTTGCTCATGTGTTATGCAAAAGATATCCAGCCGAAAAATGACATAAGAGACAATTGGAACATCAAAAATGTTGTTGGTAATTGCCCCAAGACAGTGGTCTTAAGACCATACAATATCATCATACTCATCCCATAAGAAGTTTGACATAATTCAATTGAAATTTTTCAATTTGTGCTGGTCTGATACGAGCAGACTTTTCTACAAGTTTACTTCGTGAATTAATTGTCATGTCAACAAATCCCACAATGCAATTTCAACCTGGAATTCCCTGATGATTAGATTTATTAGACTACGCAGAATAGGAGTTATTTCCCCACACATATAATGCCAAAACAAAACAACTTTTGATTTCTAAATATGACCACTACAACTGGGTACACCCAGTGAATTTTACAGAACATACACCAATGAAGTATAAAACGTGATCAATATCCTGCCATCAAATATTGTCCGTGCCATAACAACTTTTGCTATAGCTGCTTCTGGCCTACAGGTTACTAACCTAAATAAAGGCCGGGTTATGGAATCAATGAAAATTTGACTTCACTTTCACGAATCCTGCTGCAGTCTACTTACTACTGGGCCCAATTGATGCCCCAGATGTGCTCCGACCTGCCTGCAAAATGAGAGTAACTTGGCGCCGAATATGTCAGCCGCATCCTTAAGGCACCTGTATTTCTCAGTCCTTGGACAGAGACAAACATGCGATTTCAACCCACATTTAACCCAAATCAGTGAATAGATTCTGATGTGACCCATTTGATGAAAAAAACATTATATCTTGACTTTATCCTGACCACCCACCTGGAAAACTAATAAGTTTGGCCGAGCCTTACCCTTTGACCAAGCCCCTTCACAAACTCCAGACATTAATGTAAAGTGAAAACCATCAGCTCTACAGTTTTATATAATCTTAGATTGGACATTGGTATCTAGCCTTGAATAGCCATGATACTGACTGCCTCTGTCAAGATGCCAACGTCTGATTGAAGTCCGACATTTGTTTTTTGCTTTGAAAAGTAATTGCCAACTTCATTTTTGAAGGTATTAGGCTAGGCTAGGGTGAAGTAGTAGTAGACAAACAGTGCTCCCGGTGGGGTTTGAACCTGGGAACTTATGATCCCTAGTCAGCCGCTCCTAACGCTGAGCTATCCCTGATCCGTGAAGCATCCCTGTTTGTGTAAGCAAAGATTATGACATTTATCCTCTCCTTTGTTGGGGTGACCATAAATGCATATTTTAAGTAAAATGAACAAGTGCGCTCAGTCAATCAATATTTAAAAAGGAAGTATTCGGTATCAGTTTTAAGATTAGCCCGTAACCCACACACTAAAAAAGTTTTGTTGAATGATACCACTTCTTTCAGCAGAAATGAAATTATCAGAGCATCCGATTTCCAAGTGTTTCGTTGATTAGTGTCCAATAAAAATTGTACATCTAATACCAGCCCATGATGTGTTTTCTTCTACGTGGAATATAGACTCTGTGTCTCATTGCATGACAATACGGATTAGTATGAAATAGAATAGATTGTAATATAGCATTATGGGAGTCTGCATGATATGCAAAGCTTTGACCTTTTAAAATTTTGTAGTCATCTAATTACAGATACAGCCAGATTTTGTTGAAATGTTCACGCCACGGTTCAGATAGGCCAATAAGTCAACATTTGACAGAAAATTGATGAACACATAATCTACATAAAGCGATAGCCGGAAATAGTTTGCCAGATATCAGGAAACGCGTAAGTCTGGATGTTTCCAGGTTATACAGTTAAGTTTCACTGAAAACTTTGCTGCTTCAAAATAGCTCATAACATCCTTTTATTATGGATTTCAATGGAGAGTTAAATAATTCATACTGCGATGGCGGACAAATTTGAAAAGAAATTAAAAAAACACAAATCTGGATGTGGCCACTTTATCCTACAACCCAAGTGAATACAGCCTTGTCATGCGGCTAATTTTTCTATTTTGAATAGCCGAGTGACAATACGCGTTAATCAATACACCAGCAATGAATATTCTGTGCATCACGGTTCCTGAACAGATCGTCCTCTTGGTTCAGCTCAAATCATCACTTATGTGTCTCCCAAACAGATTAAAACATCTAAGCTGCAGCTGTCAAAACAGAAATAAAAATATCAAAAGCCTCATGGTCCAAAGTCTGAAAGCTCCTGAAAACCCTCTTAACTTCAAAGTCCTCAAAAAGCGGAATGGAAAGCTGGTCAAACGATTTTCAGCTAGCTACAACCTTGCTTACAGGTAAAGCAATGAGATATAAACTATACAAAAACAATTTCTAAAGTTGATCTTCAATAAAATCCTCTGGTAAAAATAAACTGCAACAACAGATGAATTCTCTTTTCGCAATTTTGTGAAAAACCTTGCAATTGACAAAGAATTTCAGTCCATTCAAACTTGACAGCTCTAACACGATGTTTTCAAAATTTGCTGATAATGCAGAATTAGAGCAAAAACCAATTCAGTAAACACTGGGAGATCAAGCTAGAGACAAGATGAGCATGACTTGTATAATATGTATCCAAGATAAAATTCAGTGTCAGTGTCATATCAATTAAAAACCTCTAATAGTCAGCACAAACAAACATTACTTGCCAAGTCATAGAGCATAAAAGGTGAAATGGGTGCTGATCAGAAATCTCCGATGGCTGTAAAAAGCTGATTACATATTGCCAATACTCCTCGGTACTACACTGAAAATATTCTTAGATCGATTTAAGAAAACATTGGAAGTTTACTGCGATATTATTGAGCTTTGGCTATTGTTGTGCTTTAGTTTGAATATGAAGTCATGATGCTCATTATTTTGTGATTTCCTATCAAATACTTCCAAAATGTCAATAATGTACCATTTTGTACAGCTCTATAGGATTTGTATTTTCACAATCTCAATGTCATAATAGTCCAGCTGGATGTTCTATATAGGTCAGTGGTTCCGAGGTACCTAAATCAACTATGTTACAACACACTCCTCTGATTGATCAGGGGTATAATGAAATTATACGAGCTGGTGTCATCTTTGAAACTGGTATTTCATCAACAGTGGAAAAAGATACAACAATTATTTTCTATCAGTGAAGCCAAAATTACATATACACCCTGGATGGATGGTTGATTAAAAAAACAGTGTTCCAAACCGGTGATTTGAACCCACAACCTTCAAAACTTAATCATTATGGCAGACCGGCGCTCTAACCAACTGAGCCACCTCGTACTCCTGCCTAGCATAAGAGACGCCATTCTATAAACTTGCATTTACTACATTCTTTTTAGGCAGAATTTTAAGTCAGATTTTTCCGTTAGCTTTTTATTTTATATAAGCCATCACTGAGAGCATTGTTATAAAACGCTTGTTCTTGACATTACTTCCATTAGACGTCATTAATTGGAGATGTAATTAGGTTATTTAATTCAAGCTGAGGCTAAAGGCTGGTTCACATTGTCCCAGATGATACTGGGATGCCATCCCAGATGCTTATCCCAGATGGTCCCAGTCTTATGTTCACATTATAAAATTCATCCCAGACTAGCAGTAAGGTTTTTGTCTGGGATAGTGCTGGGATGATGTTCACATTGTTTAGGATCGTCACAGATCGACCCAGATCGACCCAGATGATCCCAGATCATCCAAATGTCTGGTTCACATAGCACCCAGATGCAAAATGAGTCTGGGTCCTTCTGGGATAGCATCGGGAAAGTTTGACGCTTACGAACTTTCCCGATACTGTCCCAGACGGACCCAGACAGTCTGGGATAGTGTCATTTTCATGTTCACATTGACTGGGATGGCCATCTGGGATGGTCGTGTGGGACAATGTGCACCAGCCATAAGATTATTTCTCAAAACAAGCTGAAAGATAATACCAAGATAATATAACCTCTCCTTGTAAGCCATTCATAGCAGCTCTCATTTAGCTTTCCTATTAGCCAGCAGTGCATAGCTTCTATTGTTGAAGTAACCAGTTCTCATAATGTTATCATTTTCTAAAGTTTACCTTCACTTAGATAATGAATTCGATGCTTCTCTGTTTGGATAATGGGGGACTGGAGGCACAGAGTTTGAACTGTTCAGTTGAGGATTGATCTAAATACACTGCACTGCTTGTGATTCTCTTTGAGGTGGTGAGTTGTTAATATCGTATTTCTTGACTCCGTAATTCTCCATCTGCAGCATAAAATGCCAACGACGTAGGGTTTCTTGTATTTGTATTTACTCGATTGACTAAACAGGTGTTTAAGTCTACTTTTATGAACAATTTTTTTTTGCGGCATAGATTAAACAAACACCTCTGATCTATTCATTAAAAATAAATGCTTTACATGTTTCATGATGGATAATTACTGGTTCAACCATTGATATTGAGCTTGATATTGCCCTTTTTATTTTCAGATAAGCTTAGAAGTTTCCATTTAAACATCTGCTCTCCCGAGCGACAACTGCAACAGTAACAGTTTGATATCTGTAGTCTTATTATGATGAAAAATTAGTATCAACCACGACTAGTATTTTGCAAGAGGCAACACCAATTCAGTAATTTGAACGCATCAGCTTTCAAAGACCATACTGATGTAAAAATCCTTGTCAAGACTCTCCTACGCGATCAGTTTTCTTTAAAATCTGAAAAACTTTGATATGAAAACCTGCACAAAACATGAAGGCGCGCACCTTGATATATTAAGTTGATTATCCTTTATACCTCTTCTTATACTTTAGATTGTTCCAGTCTAAAACAATGAAGGTGAAATTGTTATAAGCTCTGTACCCATAAGCAACGAGGTTACAAAGGTCATCAAGGTCACCAAGAAAAAATGCCCCCCCCATAATGCTGATATTGATGACACAGACAGCAGCCAATATGACAAGGTCAGTGTTGTGTTTTTGGTTCAACAACTTGTGATCTGACCGGTGAAAATTGTTGCGTTCAACCAGTTTGTCATTTATGTCATAGGTTATATGTTGTGAGAAATTCTCTTCTGTTGAATAGGTTGCAAACTTGTTTAAAAATTCAGTTATTCTAGCCGGTAAATTGATAAACAGCTGACCATAATAAATGCTCGATCTAATATTTCAACTCTTGTGACATTTTGTATAGAGGCAACTCAAATCAAACACTAAACTCAATCCCACAATTCACCTATTTACTGTTATACCAGTATTATTTTGTAAATCCTACAATAACTTTATTATAAGAGTAATACACATATTTGTCAGAATTTCTGTTGGTGTCCGGTTCTCTGATGTAGTGGTTATCCCTAGCTGAATCTTTAGTTTAAATTTCAGGTAATGAACAGTTTTTGCTAATGGAAAAGAGACAGATGCGTGATCAGAGGTTGTGTAAACTTGGAAGGTCTTGGCAGAAGACGCTGTAGTTACAACTGCACCAATTCAGCAAGCTGAAAACTCCTGACTACTCTGTCTGCTCTCTGCCCTCATTTTACAACACTCTATGCAGGTGAGAATTTTGTTGCCACTACTCTTTTCATAAATGTATCAATGTGCTCTTGTGCGTCTCACACTACGGTGAATTTTTTCACATGAAATTTATATCAAGAACAAAGAATAGGACCTTTAATGTCCAAATTCAGGTCGTGTGCCATAAAACCATGCTGCTCATGCTTATATTGCTGTGTTGAAAATGTTTTTTTGTTGGCATCATCCTCATAAAAAAAATAATAGTGATTTATTTAAAGTCATTATCCTGATGCCACAAGCTTGAGAATCCAACGCACAGTAAACAATTGTTCTTTGCTAGAATATGATTTAAAATATGAACACGTGGCTGGACACTGCGATTATTCACATGCTAAAGTAAAATATCCTATGTGTCTGCAGCTTTCCTAACCATAATGTTTTGATTTCTTTCAGCGCAGTATTCCATATCTGAGTAAGAACATCAAGCTGTTAATTGGTGCATATTTGGTATCAGCATTCACCTTACCTACTGCCTGTTCGTTATGTGACGGACAGCAATACAGATTGAAACGACAGGTAAGCATATATCAATTAGTCAACTCAAACAATTTATTTTATATGAATTGGGGGGGGGGGTACAAATCTGACCCTTAGTAGGTGTATGGATTGTCTGGACCACATTTCTCATCTTTTATTGGGCCACAAGTTCAGAATCTAAAGAAGCTGACACTTGTAAACTTTTCTCAAGCAGCTTGCCTGAGTTTTCGAAGGTTGTTACTGGGATGTCAATCAATGCATTACATGAAAGCTGCCAGATACATGGTTTGATTTAGATCCTGACACAAAACTTCATACTGATGGTGTATCTCTAAAAATAGCCACGCTATGTATTTCACCACTGATCCATAAATTCATATCCATAAGTCTACTCAAACCCTCAAAAACATTTTAGCTCAATCAATGCTTGTTTAAAGCTCCCCTGCTTTTACTGTAAAATGTAGTGCGCGTATCAGCTTTATGACATGCTTTAGGCTTTATCTGTCTTGAATTGTATACCACATTTTGTAGACAAAAGCCCAATCATCAGAGACATTCAAGTTTGCTGTGGAGATGATATTAGTAACTGGTGGCTTAAATGCATATGTCAGATGTGTGGTCATACAATGACTTTGGAGAAAAATTCTGAGAAAACTGACACATAGCAACATTACCCCACGCAATGCTTATTTATTATATTATTAAGTTATGTAACGGTATGGGGTAGCTTTGCACACAGAGCTTCGGCTCCACAGACCCTAGATATAATAATTTGCTCAGTGCCAAGTTTGATTGCCTTGACAAACCAATTTTTCCGTCTTTAATCATCAAGGATTCCTGTCACTTTAATGTTATAGGTCAATCTGGTCGTCAGCTTTCATCGCCCAGTTTCAAATGAAAATTTACAGTTTCCGTTTTTAAGCTTAAAGCTTAAAAAACTGCAATTAAGAGCCAATATACACCTGATCTCCTGTGCGACGAAAATTTTAACAGTAACCACATCACATCAGGGACATTCAAATAACGAGGAAAGGCCATGGAAGAAGGGAAGAAAATTGAGTGTCAAAACCTATTGACTAATTTCCCTAGGCAACACAAATTCAATAAGTTGATCGCATCACCTTTCAAAGACGATAGTAGTTTCTGATGTAAAAATCCTTGTCATGACTATCATTGGCGATCAGTTTTCTTTTAAATATGAAAAGCTTTGATTAGAAATTGTCCATAAAACATGAAGAGCGTACTGTGCTATATTGAGATGATCGTCATTAACACCCTTTTGTATATTTTGGTTGTTTCAGCCCATCACAATGAAGATGGAGCTCTGTTCCAACAAGTTTTAACGACAATCAAGCAGAGATCAGGGCAATTCTGAATTAACATCTTGCAGTTCCCGGTATGTTATGCACAAGTACAAAGACCACCTCAAGATGCTGATGCTGATGCTGATAACACAGACGGCAGCCGATATGACAAGGTGAGTTTTGTTTTTCTCTCAACAGCTTGGGATCTGACCGGTAAAAGCCGTTGCAGTTGAGCCAGTTTGTGTCTTAGGCTATACGTTATAAACAATTCTATACTGTTGAATGAGTTGCAAACCTGTATAAAAAATTCAGTCATTATGGTCTGTAAACTGATAAACTGGCCATAAAAAAACGCTGATTATTAAGAATTGATAGAAAAGCTTAATCTAACAATACTCTAGCATTGAAGTTGAATTTTAGTAAGCATATATATGCTCTTGTAATTTATGATGACATAAACTGCTAACATTTTGTATTGGGGCAACTTAAATCAAACACTAAAATCAATCCCACAATTCACCAGTTTTATTGTGTACATCCTACAATAAGTTTATTATAAGAGCTATGCATACATTGGTCAGAATTTCTGTTGGTGTCCGGTCCTCTGATGTTGTGGTAATCCCTAGTTCAAACGTTAATTTAAATTTCAGGTAATGACCATATATTGCTAATAGAAAAGAGACAGTGTTGTGATCAGAGGCTCTACATTCATGAAGCTGCAAAAAAAACTGATGCAACTAGCTGAAAACTCCTGACTACTCTGTCTGCTCTCTGCCATTATTTTACAACACTCTATGAACGTAAGAATTTTGTTGCCAGTATTATTTCCATAAATTTTCACTGAGCTCTTATGCTTCTCACACAACAATAATGTTTTTCTCACTAAATTTATTACAAGAACCTCCCAACAAGACCGTGATTGTCCCAATTCAGGTCTTGTGCCATAAAACCATACTACTAATGCTTATATAGCTGCGTTGAAAATGTTGTAGATTTTGGCATCATCCTCGTAGAATGGTGATTTATTTAAAGTCATGATCCTGATGCCACAAGCTTGTGGATCCAAAGCACTGTTGTTATCTAGAATATGAAATAAAATATGAACACGTTACTGGTCATTGTGATAATTTTCAAGATACATAAACTATCGTATATGTCTGCAGCTTTTTTTTTCATTCAGCACAATATCAAAAGTCTGAGTAAGTGCATCATGCTGTTAACTGCTGGATAGTTGGTATCAGTTTTCATCTTACCTACTGGCTGTTTGTTATGTGACGGACAACAATACAGATTCTAACGATCAGTAAGCCTGTATCAATTAGTCTGCTTAAACCAAACCCTCAAACAACTTTTGAGACCAATCAATGCTTGTTTAAAGCTCCCTGCTTTTACTGTAGAAGGTTTCAGCTTTATAATTTAACCATTGAATTCCATATCTGGAATAACATCATAAGCTTCCTGTTTTCAAACGATGGGCTTGCAAAAATAGCCAGACTCTAGTAACATTCTATACAAGACCGAAATCATTGACGCTGAAAGCATTTTGTTTCTGTTCGCAGTTTTGTAAACAATGCAATTTCCCAGCTTATATTATTCATGCTAGTAGGGACAGCCAATCAGTTTGATGTTAGATGGTCTTTGTTGAGCTTTCTAGCAGCATGATGTTATGATACTAATTCTGTTCCATAAGAAGAATTTAATTCAGTGAATTTAACCTATTTGGCTTTATCCGTCTTGAATAATATGCCACATTTTGTAGCCATAAGCACCAACTTTTGGAACATTCAAGTCAACTGTGGGGATGATATTAGTAACAGGTGGCTTGAATTTATATATGACAGATAGCCTGGGCAGGCTGTCGGGGGCTGTCAGCCTGTCGACAGCCTGCCCAGGCTATATGAAAGATGTGTAGCCTTATAATGACAGCTTGAAGCAACTTGATAGAGTTACCCCACACAATACTTTACATAATATATTTTATTATGTAAGTAAAGTAATTGTATGGGGTAGCTTTGCACACAAAGCTTCAGCTCCACAGACCCTAGTTATAATAATTTGCTCAGTGCCCAGTTTGATTGCCTAGACAAACGGATATTTTCATCTTTAATTATTAAGGATTCCTGTCACTTGAATGCTATAGATCAGGTCAATCTGGTTGTCAGCAGTCTTCGACAAATATCAAATGAAAAATTTACAATTCAACTTTTATTTTCAGATAAGCTTGAAGACTGCACCTGCATCCTGGGATACAACGACAGTAACAGCATCACATCAGTGACACTCAACCAGGAATCTAATAGAAGTAGGGAGTAGTAAGGAAGACATTATGAAGAAGATTTAATATCAAAACCTACACACGGCTATTTCCCCAAGGCAACTTGAATTCAGTAAGTTGAACCCTGCGTTTTCCAAATACTATATTGGTTTTCAAAAAAGTACGAATAATTGAATTTCTTAAGTGAGCAAAGTACGATAGAAATTGAGGGTGGTTCAAGTACACTGATATATTGTTGAGGATATGTTTATCAGACATTTTGTTACACTTTAGATATGTTTTGATACAGTCCATAATGATGAGATTGAGTTGTGATGAGCTCTGAACCAAATGGTGCCTTCAGGGTTTTAAACGACTTCCAAACAGAAAATAGGGCAATAAAGTCTGAATACAGACCTCACACTTTTAACTAAGAATACTGGCATACCATGCACAGGAACAGTCACTGCCTCAAGATGCTTATGTTTATAACACCAATATGACATAATGAGAGTTGTGTTCTTCTCTCAACAACTTGTGATCTGACCTTTAAATATTGTAGCGGTCCTTCTTATGTTAAATGTTATAGGAAAATTCTACTCCTCTAATGAATTGCAAACTTGTTTCAAAAATCCATATATTTCATTCTTGTATCAGTGTCAGATTCAGTGAAGTTTGTTTATACATTCGGCAAAATGAGAATAATAAAATTGAATGGTTACATTACTTAAAAGATGGACTCGGAAAAAGCGAAACATAGATAAAGTTTATAAACATAAAATTACAAAGGTTGTATGTCAAAATAAGGCATAATGGTTGGAAAAAATGATTTGGTACCTTTTTGAGTCTTGCAAATGTAAGTTCAGAAAATAGCATTATGACGAGAGGATGTACTTCTGCTGTGTATATGTATGTACATATTTTGTATCAATTTTCATGATGAAATTGGTTGCTTTCCTGAGTGCTCCGTTATAAAATATAGGCATAAGAATTCTCAATAAAAAATGACTGAGAATAAGTATAAAATGAGTTATGAAAAGATAGAGTTTAACAGTCTCCACCTGAAACAGAATTTTCTGGCATTAACTCTGTATTTTGGCACACAGTATCTACCAGATGGCAATTTTTCGAAGTCTATGATAGTGTCTAGTCCACAGCATTTCATGCGCAAACATTTGGTTTTGAAAGCTTTGTTGTTTACTTCACTGATGTTTGTACGAGAGATTCGGTGTTGGCTTAGACGAAATGCTACAGTGATGGTGTGGTTGTACTGTTTCATGTCATCTTGATTTAAGTGTCTGTAGATTATGGATAGATGGTAAGATAAGGACACTTTCTATAAATGTGGTGTAAGCTAACTGAATTGTGGTTGCGATGACATTGAGGTAGGCTAATTGTTTCACGATGAATAATCTTTTGTTAGACTTCTCCACTAGCTTCAATGTATGGTATTAAATGAGAGTTTTCTTTCCAGTGTTGTTCCGAGGTATTTGTATTTGTACTGAAGTAGCCCATGACTGAAGTTGCAGCAGTTACTGATACTTTATTGATAACAATGGCTGATCTAAATAATGCATAAAAATAATGAAATATATTACATATAGCCAGTCCAGATAACTCTTTAGGTGATTGAAACCTCGAAGCACCAAATGCGTGTAAAATTGAAAAGTTTGATCCTTATAATGGATGTACACAAATTTCAGATAAAGAAGAAAAGAAGGCATATTGATTGAAGGATTTAAAAGCACAATTGTTTTCTCAATTGAAGGAGCAAAAAATTCCCAGCATGCTGGACAGTTTTGTACTTCAGTGTAAAATCTGCCAATGGTACATAATACATTATATCGGACAGTCGGAGGTATAAACATCCTGCTGTTGCCTGACTAGAATCTAAATCTCTCTCTTCAGTTTTCATACCGCTTGCACTCAAAAATCGGTCTCCTTGTTCACTAATATGATGTTTTGCGCTTTATAGTGTTTCCCATCTGAGGTCGCAATCGATTCCCCTGCTTTGACTTTTTCCTTCCATTCAGTCACTCCTCCGCTAACGCCGTCAAGAGAGGTTAATGATTGGTCTGCTGGGAATTAAAACGGCATTACAGATCAGTGTCAGAATAATTATGTATATAAAATTAAATTAAATTTCAAGCATGAAGGACAGTTGACTTTTTAGATTTACTGCAAAATCGAAGTGGGCATGGTTATACGATCTCCAATGACACAACTTTAACGATTCCCTATCGTTAGACTTTCAGCTTAGGGGATTATGTGACTTGGGATTTTTACTGATGGAAATTGGACTTTTGTCGTACAATTTATAACATTTATTGTCGAGCTTTACCGAGATTCACACCGTGAAATCTAAAAAGATTAACACAAACAATGACTACATGACTATGTATAAAAGCATTACACAGTTCTCAAAAATTTAACTTTATACTTTACAACTTTTAAAATAAACTTTTACTTCCAAAACGTAAAATTAATAAGGTGTCAAATGCATCAATCCTGATGCCAAATTAAGCCTTTGCACAATTCAAGGTAAATTTTTTTTATATAGTTAATCCATGAATGAGGAATGCAGGTTGCAATAAAATGATAAGGTTAATATTCATACCTTTTGCCTTTTTCCTCTAAACTGCTTTTGTATATAATATCTTGATCTAACTGATCTGAGTTCATAATAAAGTGAACTGCCTTCTTTCACATGTAAAATTACACTGAACCAGGATAAGTTCTGCCAGATATACAGGGAACACACCAACACAAAGACCAGGGCGGGCCCAAATCCCCCCAGACCAATCACGGACAGCCAACGCCCCATAAAGATGTTGGGAGGTGGCCAGAAGCTGCAACAAATACACTTCTCGACACAATACTGCACCCTGGATCCCCCCGTTTGAAGAGTAAATTACTCTATTGTCCCCTGAAATTGGACTGAACCTAATCCTGCACATGAGAGCAGTGACAACTTGTTTGGAGTTGAAACGAGTCTCCAGCTTAGGCTGGTACAACAAAGAAGTTTTAATTTGACACGTAATACACGGGTTTGTTATGTAACAAATTTTATTGTGTTTTGTTAAGCTGATGAGTATCTTTACAACAACCATAGGTCTGCTGACCACACTGATCACGTGATATACTAATTGGTATTGGTATTTGTTTATTTCAACTCCTCTATCAAACCAAGGTTCGATAACATTGAAATGCCTTGCTCGTTTTACTCAATATAAATGTTGTCATTATTAAAAAAATCTCATATAAAACTGAATAAAGTTTTTTGAGCGTTCCTGGGTTTGGGAAATTGCTAGACGGTATTTAGTGCATACATTATTAGCAGCAGAATATCTCTTGAAATAATTAAAACATGTGCGACTAAAAGTGGATGAGAGTGGCTACTAGAAAAGCTGCTGGAAAATATGAAATCATTGAGTGGCGAAATAGAATGGAAATCTAATCTATCAATGTAACTCACATGGGAGGGGGGGTTGAATTTTCTCTAGTTTTTCTTTTGATGTCAAGGATAAAAGGTTATGCCAAGCAGGGCCCCATACAATAAAATGGATCTTATGTTTAATATATAAAAGGTGTTGAGGCTATTACTGTTGAGTCCTAAAGATTTCAGTTGTATCATTAACAACAATCGGCTATTACACTTAGAAATTGAAATTCAATATGGCTACTAAAATTCAACTTATTGTCAATTATAATATCTAACAACTTTTGTTTGATCATGAAGTAAAAGAAATATCTCACTATTACAGGATGAGACAAGAGATCTACATGTTTATTAAAAGATAAATGATTATCAATGTCATACCTAAATACTTGGCAATCTGAGATGGTGAATCACTGACTCAAATTCACAGGATCGTTAAACATTTATCATACCAGTATTTGTAAGCATTCAGTAGCATGTTATTATCATCAGCCACGGCAGCGGCAGCGGCAATAGAGTCGGTGCTATTCTCTCCAAAACTTTTGTAGAATGTAGTATCATCTGCATACTTCACTAATCTAAAATCCTCAACATTCAAGTGCGCCAACAGAGATATCAATGTAATCAGAAAAGGTGCTATTCAATTTTACAAATTGTTTCCTATGTTCTAGAAAACCAGCTAATAGATCCAGTAGGTTTCCATTCGCACCATAATTTACATTTTACTTAGAACGATACTTGGCCAAAGCCTATCAAGTGATCGAGAAAAATCAACACCCTCCCCCCCCCCCCCGTATAATTGTACTTGAGTATTGTGAGCCAAATCTAAATCTGATTTTATATCATCAATAAGCTGTAGAATAGCGGCTCGTGTCCCAACAAAAAGTATACTGATTGCTACTGATGGGATGTTTCACACAAAACTCGATCTTGTCAATGGTAACCTGTTCACAGACTTTGACTAAAAGATGCAGCAAAGAAACTTTGATCCAATAACTGGGTCCAAAAACACGGATTGAGATCAACTGATAGAACAGCTTGTTTTTATTTTTCAACTCTTATGGCATTATGTTTTGAGGTAGCTCAAGTTGATCAATCACTAAAAACACCAAAAATTAAGTAGGCAAGAATATCTGTTGGTGACTATTAATGTTTGGAGCTGAAATGTACAACTACTTGTTGTGGTAACCCTTTGTCCTAATCCTGAACAGGGTTACATAGTGAAAACAAACTCCCACAGGGAAGAAGCTCAAATAGGGAGCTTCTCAGCTCTAGGGTGGTGATGGGTGGCATCTTGAGATCTATTATATCACCCGATAAACACTTAACAGTTCTGCCCATTCAGCTTCATTCACTGCAAGACATACTATATTCTTACCTGTTCTTCTCTTTGGTTATACTATCAAACACTGGGTAACCAACTAAGTTGCTTTGCTTGTAATGTTCATATGAGCTTCAATTAGCCCGCAAGTGAGTAGCGCATAGGTTTGGACTATAGGTTATGATATTTGAACACACACTCTGAAGTCTAACCAGTAAGAGACTGTGTTTGTTACAAAGTGAGGTCACTTCCGCTAGTCTGGTCCTTTGAGTATTGTCAAGAGCACATTCTATCCCTCAAAGTTTTTAAGCCTCAGTGCCTTGGAGATTTTCTGGTACAGGGACTTTTTTTATTCAAAGGTGTATCCTAGTATGTTGAGTCATGCCTTTTGTTGAACTTTGAAATGCACCGCACTCAAAATGAATTTTACAACAGCCAATCAGCTGCTTGGGTAGGTCACTTTGTTATTCATTCAACTATTGGAGCCAAACACTGTGAAATTCGAAAATTTCTGGGGTTCTCGACATATAAGTAATACTATTATCTCCACATATCTGATTACTACTTATTGCCGATTTCGATCTTATCATATTGTGCAACCTTATAATTAGCTTCCTATGTGACTGTAAATATCTTTTTTTATGGCAGCTGTCAAAGTCAGAAGCCTACAACATAGGGAGCGCTTTTTAAAAGGCATATACCTGTGTGGCGTTGTTGGTTCGATACCCAGTGGAATGCTGCGTTTCTTTCTTTCAGCTCTTCTTTTTTCATCGCAGCTGTCAAAGTCGGAAGCTTGCAAGAATTTTTTTTACCAGGCTGTATCACTTTGTTGGTTCGATACCTAGCGGTATGCTGCTCTTCTTTTTTATCGCAACTGTCAAAGTTCAAGGCTTGTCACAATTTTTTACCATGGAGTGGTTTTTGACAGACAGGCATCTAATTGTGTTGTTTTGTTGTTTCGATTCTCAGAGTTTTGCTGCTCTTCTTTTTTATTTTATAGCAGCTGTAAAATTCAGACCCTTACCACAACTTGTTTTATCAGGTAGCACTTTTTGACAGGCATCTACGTATATTGCAATAACTATTTCATAACATACTGCATAGTTAGCAACGGGTTAGGTTCTCAGAGGGTTGCTGCGCTTCTCTTGTACTCATACTCTGTAACTTTGTTGACCCAATCCTGAGAAGTTTGTTCTTCTTTTCTATAGCAGCTGTCATAGCCAGAAGCTTGCCACAACTTTGTTTCACCAGGCAGCACCTGTTTATAGAAGATAGATATAGATACTTGTGCATAACGTTTCAATTACTTTTACTAAGCAAACCCATTTGTCTCCTGTAGTTTCAATTTTCGGAAAGTTGGACTGGCCTCCTACCTGTACTGAAACCTTTAATAGTCCCTGCTAGATTCTACTCATAGCTTTTCATCATGTCTCTGTGAATGCCTTTTATGACCAAAACAAACATTGACCAGGTCCTACTGTCCCTGAGCTTTATTGACTCACACCATCTGAACAGATGGCAGGTCAATCCAAACGTGTCACTGATGCGTCTGTCTCGTGGCGGTCGATTCGCGTTCTGTGGCCATGTTCTCAATGATCCACAAGACATTAATACATTCATTACCAATCTGCCCAGAAGGGTTGACCAAATTATAATCCAGACTGTCTTGTCCCCTGCATATTTTACTGTAAATAGACACCGTGTATTATTACGATATCATAATCTTTGCGCCTGCCCTGATCACGATATTAGTCAGTGAAGTGGTCATGCACTTTACAAACAGCATTCCTGATCTCGTCGAATCGTCTTTCATAATAGGTTGATGATTTTCTCTTTTCCAGTGCACTGATTCGGTTTGTCAGAAGTTCTGTTCGTTTTCTCACGAAGTTTTAGACATTTTGGGCATTTAGTGTGAACATAATATATCCTCACCCATTTCATAATTTCTCTCAACAGAGAAGATATCACTTGGGATTTGGTCATTGCATAGGATTTCAGGCAATGAGGATAATGGTGATGGTGTATCTGAAAATGATTCTGAACATCTGGCATATTGTTTAGTGTGGTTTGTTGGGGTTGGTGGTACTGCTAGCTTAGGAAGAATGTTGTTTACTATGGTGTTCTTGATGAGGTTTCCTATGGATTAAGCTTTGGCATCCTGAATATGGATTGTCCCAGATTTTAATATAGTGATATGCACATCAAGGTTTATTGATGTCATCATATACCCATTATTGTAATTTACTGGCGTTGTTTGCTGTTGGAAAAGAGTATCAGTTATTTCTATTTCCCGAGAAATAAATCTTGTTACAGTCTATAGTGTACACACAGAAACTGCCAGTATGCTCTGCACAGTATCTTTAGAGGTGTAGCTGATTGATATATTGATCAGGAGCACACAGTTTGAGTCGGTTTTAGTTTTTAGATTTCAAGAGCATTCATGCTTTTTTACTGGAACAAAAGACTTGGTCGTTCTTGATCGCTACCTGCACTAACAGTTTGTGTACATCTGCACAAAATCATCATCTGATATGAGATCAGTCATGGCTGACCCAGAAAAGGAAAAACCACTATGGAAGCCCAAAAGAATGAAAATAACTTTGGGGCAGCTGGAAATTAACAGCACAGACTCGCCAGTCCAAGACTGATGTAAAATTTTGTCAAAGATATGAATCAGAATCAAGAAGTCATAATTATTGTTAGGTTTATTGGTGATGTTTAGGATATTTATTGGGAGCAATTACAGAGGCATCTCGCATGTAGCGTGGTTGACGTAAAAAGGAAATAGCCACTGCATTGTGGTAATCATAATAGACAATAGAATACGACATCACATCCTGTCCTGCTGGTTTACTTAATTCATATGCTATGATATGTGGATTGGCGATTTGAAAAAAGACCAAAACCTGCTTGCGAAGAGACATACAGCAAACCTTACATGAAGATCGTAGTTCTTTCCAAAACAAGATTCACAGGTTTTGTGCTCATATTCTCCTCAATATTTTGTTCTTTTTTTTCTTCACTTTTTCAGTTTTTCAGTTTTTCACTTTTTCACTTCTTGACTTTTTGACTTGACTTTTTGACTTTTTGACTTTTTGACTTTTACAGTAGCAGAACACCAAAGGTTTATTGATGTTGAGGCCCATTCATAAAGCAATCGCGCAGTCACAATTGACTGTTGATTCGTAATACCCTTACCCTTACCTTACCCCATATCTTAAGTTTGAGGACCTCCCGCAATGTTCGGCAAAATTGGGGAAATCTGCACATCCATGGGCTCAAATAGTTGTCGTACTTCATGGATTCACTTATTGCCACAGAGCATGAAATAACACAACAGTTGGAATCCTGCCATGCAACCTGATAATTACCCTGTGCATGATTGCATACCTGATTTAGACCATGAAGATTTGGTCAATATCTACCGAAAACACACAAGATGTAAGGGTTAAACATGATGGCCAGCAGAAGTGCAGGTTTTTTTCAATTTACCATTGGAGTATTCACGAATGATGCTCAAGGCTTCTGGGAAAATTCAGCAGTCACTGTCTGTCATGTTTGCGTTCCAACCCTGCATTGCAGACAACAAAGGTTGGCATGTATATTACCAATACACCCTGCTCGACATGGCCATTCCTCTTTCCTCCCAGTCTTCAGCCATTTTCTTTCAGCTGCAGAGGTCAAATACTGGTTAAGGCCAACGGAGAGGAGATAAAGCTATCCTCCAGGTCCATCCTTGCTATCCTGATGACCCTAATGATCTATCACTCGCATTGCTGCATGTAATTGCTCATTCTTCACATATCTTTTCGACCATGGGCACATGTCACTGTTGGCTTTGGCTAGAGGAAGAGGTGCCAAATAAAGATCAGGTTTACCGACCCATGAGCCTTATAGTAGCCAGATGACCAACTCATCAATACAGTACATGCAGATTTCTATGGCTTGCTCATACTCAACCAAATCAGCATCTCATTCAACCATCCCGCTCATGCCTCATACAATAAAAAAATGCAAATCATCCCAACCTGCCTGTTGTTTTGCTTGGCACGGACTATGACCCTCAGAAGCTGAGCGCCGAGCAGAGGAGGGTGCTTTTATTTTCAGATCAACTCAAAAACTGCCTTTTAAAGCCAGTGAACATCTGCTCTCCTGCACGACGACTGCGACATTAACAGCATGATGTCAGTGACGCAAAAATAACCACAGCAAACCATAGAAAAAGTGAGTAGGCAGTCTAATTATGGAGGAAATCGAGTATCAAACACAACATTGACTTCTCATTTTCTTAGGCCACAAAAACTCAGTGAGTCGCATCTCCTTCCAAAGAACTTAGTGATTTTTGTCATAAAATTTTCTTGCCAAAACTATCATACCCTGTCACTTTTTCTTTGAATATGCTGTTTGAAAAAAACCATGAAGCATACAAATCATCCACTTGTGTTTTTAGTGTGACTGGAGATAAAGGGTCTGAAGGGCGGTTCAAGTACCCTGCTATACCGCGATTGTCATTTTCATCCTTTGCTATGTTTCAGGTTGATAAATTCAATAACAACAAATATGAAGCTGTGGTCAGCTCTGTACCAACAAGGCCGTCAAGCTTGAAATAGGCTAATGTAGCCTGAACAAGATGACTGCAGACATCACCTCTGATTAAAGACGTGTCGCTGCAAATGTAAGTAACTCTCATAATCATTGACCTGATTTCTCATGATAGTGTACCCACCAACTATGTCTTTATAAAAGTAATTTAATTTTTTTAATTAATTTAGAATAAATAGAGATTCGAACCAATGGTTGATCATTTGGTGTCATGATCGTCAAGCCCGGCACTTCCTAAAGACGCACAGGAATCCGGAGCAGTGCAAGTTCTGGAAAAAAAAAAAATTCAAGGAATACAAAAAATAAGCATGCATTTTCCCTGTATAAATTGTAATGGTAAGTCAAATATCTGATTTGTCCGTGAAAGTCAATGTGTTTATAAGTGTTGAGACTGACTGCATACTTACAGATTAAAGTTGGCGCATCATGCTGAAAGCCGTTGGATAATTGGCACTGGTATTGGCCGCCTGGCACTAATCCATCATGAGAAGCAGGTGAAGAGTGAGAAGGTAGGATAATTTTTACAGAATTTGACATGAGTTTGATAATAAAGAGTGGTCTGGACCAACAAGTTAGCACAATCGATACTTGTTTATGTAAAACTACCCTGTTTTTATTGTCGAGGTATAACCAGGTACCAGTTTCACATTTTCACATTTAATTATCGATTTTTATCCACTGACACCTAGTATCATGAATAATATGCCACATACATATTGTAGCCAGATGCAGAAGCATCTGTGATAGTCGAGTCCATTGTGAAGAAGGTTATGGGAACCGACAGCTCATACGTGTATATGACAGAAGTGTAACATTATTTTGACTAAAACAAAGCAACTTGAACATTGTCCACTCTGAAGTTCTACAGAGAGAATTTTGGTAAGATAACATCATAGGTAACTTGGTCAAGGACGATTCAAGCTTCAAGCCCCAAACTCAAAACTCCTAAGATAGAATATCAATCTCATTGCCCCTTTAAATTGCCTAAATATAATAATAATATTGCCACAATGAGATCTGATGCATTTTAAGTTTAACTCACTTGGTTCCTGTCACTCACGATGCCTTCACTAACACTATCAAAGGCTCTTGAATGGCGCTATCAAAGATAGGAAACTATATTTAAAGACCTTTTTGTTTGTTTTTGTATTCGCATCCCTTAAATTTCTAGGGTTCAAGAAGAGAGATTGGTATCTCGATCAAACTTAAATCAACTCGCCCTGCTGCCCTTGCAATCTTCAAAGGTCAATGGTGCTTTAACTTATTGACTTGGTAAGCCTGAGCAGAAATATATATATATGAACATAAATAAATACATATACATGCCATGTAAATGATGAGGTAGTTGTGGGCTTATTCCAGTCCAACTAGAATAAATAATACCTGGTCTTCATGTTTACATACTCGTAAAATCAATAATTTGGTTGAACAAAACCTGCAGAAACAATTAGTTTACAGAATTCTATGTCAACTTTGCACCGATCAACAAGATATAGTAATTTCAATGCGTTTATTTTACGAATGGCTTTATTCTGTCAAAATAGCCTTGCTTATTATTCCTGCACAAACTGACTTTCAACTATCCACTGACAACATTTACAAGTATAATCGGACTGTTAGGCATAACATGATACACTGAGTGATAGTCAAACTTTACTCAATGCGTTATGATACCTATTGGAAGTTTTGGTGACAGCCTGTTATTGTAGGATGAGTAAATGTTCTCACCACAGTGTGTTATTACTGTAGGTGAAATGCTGCGTGTAACTTGTACATTGTGGGCAATGAGATGTTCAGTCCTAGTATATATACGGCGATCTCTGTAACTGTTACAAAGTAAGTACATAATATAATATGCATGACACATAAATTAAAGTAACACATGTATTTTATATCACAACTTGTGATTGACCGATTGGAGTACATTCAGGTGTCACATAGATGGGGATTTCAGCGCCCATTTCCACCATAGGCAATTGAGCAAAAATATTCTAGCAAACAACTTAAATCTCCTCCATTTGTAATTTGTAGCATTGTATGCCCTAAAACCTAAAAATATGCATCCGAATGTATTGGAGTGAACTAGAAACCAACACCAAACAACTTCCGATTGGTCAACAGCTCCAGGTAGATTCATTCTTTCATCAATAATAGAATGCTCAGATTAGATCATGAATAAATCATATTAATATCAATAGAGAGTAGATTGACTCATAAAGAGGCAATAACAGTTTATTTCAAGTATCCATGAGCAAGGCAGCTTGGCAATATTCTTCAAGATATTGTATTTCTTTTATTGTATGTTGAATAAACGAGGCCATAAGTGGCACCTTGATCATACTTGTTTGTGCATAATTATTTGGTTTTGCAAGGCTTATTATTTTGGGCCTGTGTGTACAGTCTGTGGCATTATTGTGCAAAAACTACATTGCATTATGCAATAAACATTGATCACAAAATAAGTTTAAAGATAGTGCAAAGAATTGGAACAATGTTGCTCAGATGAGACTTCAACCTAAACTGGAAAAAATCCAAAACTGATCACACAATTCTGCATTCCTTTTTCTCAATGCAGCAATCAATCATCATTTTGATACCAACACATTCTTTAAATAATATCCTGACATTCTTCCTTCCTTGTCAACACTTTCTTATAGTACTTACCTTTACTCACCTTTATTGTGATGAATACCTAAGACTACTATCCTACTTGCTTTTGCTCGCAAATACTGACTCCGCTTGCCTACACTTACTACACTTGCTTCCACTGACCTACATTCACTTTCCCATGCCTACAACTGTCTTCAATTAAAGCCAATTGCCTGCACTGGCCTCCACTCACCATCCATTTACTTCTACTTGCATCCACTTGCTTTCACTTAATTCCACTTGCGCCATCGCTTACGTCCACCAACTTGAACTTGCCTTTACTTACATCCACTTACATCCAACTTGCTTCCACTTGCGTGTGCTTACTACACTTGCCTACACTAACTTCCGCTTGCCTACACTAACTTCCGCTTGCATACACTGACTTCCTCTTGCATACACTGACTTCCTCTTGCATACACATGCTTTTGCTTGCCTAAACTGCCATTCCCTTGCCCACACATATTTCTGCTTGATTACACTAAATTCCACTTGCCTACACTTCTGCTTACACTACACTAACTTGCCGCTTGCATCCACTTGCCTACACATACTTCCTCTTGCCTTCACCTATTCCCACTTGCTTCAGCTTGCATACACGCCTTTCACTTCTTACCGCTTGCTTACACATGCGTCTGCTAGCGTACACTCTGTTCAACTTGCATACACTCCCTTCAAATTGCCTACACTTCCTTTCTCTTGCCCGCTTGTATACGCATATTTCCGCTTGCCTACACTTACGTCCATTTGCATGAACTTGCCTTCACCAACTTGGATTAACTTCTACTTCCAACTGCATTCACTCGCATCCATTTGCAACCACTTGCCTTTACTTACTCTCGCTTGCCTTCACTTACTCTCGCTTGCCCTCACTTACTCCCGCTTGCGTTTACTTAGTCTCACTTGCCTTTACTTAGTCTCGCTTGCCTTTACTTATTCTCGCTTGCCTTCAATTAGTGCTGCTTGCCTTCAATTACTCTCACTTACTCTCACCTGCCTTTGCTTACTCTCATTTGCTTCCACTTACTTACACTTGCCTTCGCTTACTCTTACTGCTTCCAGTTATTTCCACTTGCTTCCATTTGCCTTTACTTATTCTCACTTGCCTTTACTTATTCTCACTTGCCTTCACTTATTTGCACTTGCATACACTTATTCTCATGTGCCTTCACTTGTTTTCACTTTTCTTGACTTACTCTCACTTGCCTTGACTTACTTGCACTTACTCTCACTTGCCTTCACTTACTTGCACTTATTCTCATGTGCCTTCACTTGTTTTCACTTTTCTTGACTTACTCTCACTTGCCTTGACTTACTTGCACTTACTCTCACTTGCCTTCACTTACTTGCACTTAATCTCGTTTGCCTTCGCTTACTCTCATTTACTCTCACTTGCCTTCATTTGCACTCAGTTGCCTTCACTTGCTCTCACTTGCCTTCACTTGCTCTCACTTGCCTTCACTTATTCTCAATTGCCATCACTTGCCTTCACTTGCCTTCAGTTGCCTCCACTTACTCTCACCTGGCTTCACTTACTCTCACCTGGCTTCACTTACTCTCACTTGCCTTCACTTGCTCTCAGTTGCCTTGACTTGCTCTCACGTGCCTTCACTTGCTCTCACTTGCCTTCACCAGATCTCGCTCGTCTTCGCTTGCTCTCGCTTACTCTCACTAACCTTCGCTTGCCTTCACTTACTTGCACTTACTCTCACTTGCCTTCGCTTGCCTTCACTTGCCTCCACTTGCCTTCACTTGCGTTCACTTGCTTTCACTTGCCTTCACTTGCCTTCACTTGCCTTCACTTGCCTTCACTTGCCTTCACTTGCCTTCACTTGCCTTCACTTGCCTTCACTTACTCTCACTTGGCTTCAGTTGCTCTCAGTTGCCTTCACTTGCTCTCAGTTGCCTTCACTTGCTCTCACGTGCCTTCACTTGCTGCCATTTGCCTTCATCAGATCTCGCTCGTCTTCGCTTGCTCTCGCTTACTCTCACTTACCTTCACTTGCCTTCACTTACTTGCACTTACTCTCACTTGCCTTCGCTTGCCTTCACTTGCCTTCACTTGCCTTAACTTGCCATCACTTGCCTTCACTTGCCTTCACTTGCCTTCACTTGCCTTCACTTGCCTTCACTTGCCTTCGCTTGCCTTCACTTGCCTTCACTTGCCTTAACTTGCCATCACTTGCCTTCACTTGCCTTCACTTGCCTTCACTTGCCTTCACTTGCCTTCACTTGCCTTCACTTGCCTTCACTTGCGTTCACTTGCCTTCACTTGCCTTCACTTGCCTTCACTTGCCTTCACTTGCCTTCACTTGCCTTCACTTGCCTTCACTTGCCTTCACTTGCCTTCACTTGCCTTCACTTGCCTTCACTTGCCTTCACTTGCCTTCACTTGCCTTCACTTCCCTTCAGTTGCCTTCAGTTGCCTTCACTTACTCTCACCTGGCTTCACTTACTCTCACCTGGCTTCACTTACTCTCACTTGCCTTCACTTGCTCTCAGTTGCCTTGACTTGCTCTCACGTGCCTTCACTTGCTCTCACTTGCCTTCACCAGATCACGCTCGTCTTCGCTTGCTCTCGCTTACTCTCACTAACCTTCGCTTACCTTCACTTACTTGCACTTACTCTCACTTGCCTTCGCTTGCCTTCACTTGCCTCCACTTGCCTTCACTTGCCTTCACTTGCCTTCACTTGCCTTCACTTGCCTTCACTTGCCTCCACTTGCCTTCACTTACTCTCACTTACTCTCACTTACTCTCACTTACTCTCACTTACTCTCACTTACTCTAACTTGCTCTCACTTGCCTTAACTTGGCTTCACTTACTCTCATCTGCTTCTGCTTGATTCCACTTGCAAGTGGGGGCAAGTGGGGGCAAGTGGGGGCAAGTGGGGGCAAGTGGGGGCAAGTGGGGGCAAGTGGGGGCAAGTGGGGGCAAGTGGGGGCAAGTGGGGGCAAGTGGGGGCAAGTGGGGGCAAGTGGGGGCAAGTGGGGGCAAGTGGGGGCAAGTGGGGGCAAGTGGGGGCAAGTGGGGGCAAGTGGGGGCAAGTGGGGGCAAGTGGGGGCAAGTGGGGGCAAGTGGGGGCAAGTGGGGGCAAGTGGGGGCAAGTGGGGGCAAGTGGGGGCAAGTGGGGGCAAGTGGGGGCAAGTGGGGGCAAGTGGGGGCAAGTGGGGGCAAGTGGGGGCAAGTGGGGGCAAGTGGGGGCAAGTGGGGGCAAGTGGGGGCAAGTGGGGGCAAGTGGGGGCAAGTGGGGGCAAGTGGGGGCAAGTGGGGGCAAGTGGGGGCAAGTGGGGGCAAGTGGGGGCAAGTGGGGGCAAGTGGGGGCAAGTGGGGGCAAGTGGGGGCAAGTGGGGGCAAGTGGGGGCAAGTGGGGGCAAGTGGGGGCAAGTGGGGGCAAGTGGGGGCAAGTGGGGGCAAGTGGGGGCAAGTGGGGGCAAGTGGGGGCAAGTGGGGGCAAGTGGGGGCAAGTGGGGGCAAGTGGGGGCAAGTGGGGGCAAGTGGGGGCAAGTGGGGGCAAGTGGGGGCAAGTGGGGGCAAGTGGGGGCAAGTGGGGGCAAGTGGGGGCAAGTGGGGGCAAGTGGGGGCAAGTGGGGGCAAGTGGGGGCAAGTGGGGGCAAGTGGGGGCAAGTGGGGGCAAGTGGGGGCAAGTGGGGGCAAGTGGGGGCAAGTGGGGGCAAGTGGGGGCAAGTGGGGGCAAGTGGGGGCAAGTGGGGGCAAGTGGGGGCAAGTGGGGGCAAGTGGGGGCAAGTGGGGGCAAGTGGGGGCAAGTGGGGGCAAGTGGGGGCAAGTGGGGGCAAGTGGGGGCAAGTGGGGGCAAGTGGGGGCAAGTGGGGGCAAGTGGGGGCAAGTGGGGGCAAGTGGGGGCAAGTGGGGGCAAGTGGGGGCAAGTGGGGGCAAGTGGGGGCAAGTGGGGGCAAGTGGGGGCAAGTGGGGGCAAGTGGGGGCAAGTGGGGGCAAGTGGGGGCAAGTGGGGGCAAGTGGGGGCAAGTGGGGGCAAGTGGGGGCAAGTGGGGGCAAGTGGGGGCAAGTGGGGGCAAGTGGGGGCAAGTGGGGGCAAGTGGGGGCAAGTGGGGGCAAGTGGGGGCAAGTGGGGGCAAGTGGGGGCAAGTGGGGGCAAGGGGGGGCAAGTGGGGGCAAGTGGGGGCAAGTGGGGGCAAGTGGGGGCAAGTGGGGGCAAGTGGGGGCAAGTGGGGGCAAGTGGGGGCAAGTGGGGGCAAGTGGGGGCAAGTGGGGGCAAGTGGGGGCAAGTGGGGGCAAGTGGGGGCAAGTGGGGGCAAGTGGGGGCAAGTGGGGGCAAGTGGGGGCAAGTGGGGGCAAGTGGGGGCAAGTGGGGGCAAGTGGGGGCAAGCTCTTCCCCCGCATCGAATCTGGGCATTTAAAAGGGGGCAAGCTCTTCCCCCGCATCGAATCTGGGCATTTAAAAGGGGGCAAGCTCTTCCCCCGCATCGAATCTGGGCATTTAAAAGGGGGCAAGCTCTTCCCCCGCATCGAATCTGGGCATTTAAAAGGGGGCAAGCTCTTCCCCCGCATCGAATCTGGGCATTTAAAAGGGGGCAAGCTCTTCCCCCGCATCGAATCTGGGCCACGCTGCGAAGGGCTGGGGCCCTCCTTGCGCGTTCAGCTTCCCCCGCATCGAATCTGGGCCACGCTGCGAAGGGCTGGGGCCCTCCTTGCGCGTTCAGCTTCCCCCGCATCGAATCTGGGCCACGCTGCGAAGGGCTGGGGCCCTCCTTGCGCGTTCAGCTTCCCCCGCATCGAATCTGGGCCACGCTGCGAAGGGCTGGGGCCCTCCTTGCGCGTTCAGCTTCCCCCGCATCGAATCTGGGCCACGCTGCGAAGGGCTGGGGCCCTCCTTGCGCGTTCAGCTTCCCCCGCATCGAATCTGGGCCACGCTGCGAAGGGCTGGGGCCCTCCTTGCGCGTTCAGCTTCCCCCGCATCGAATCTGGGCCACGCTGCGAAGGGCTGGGGCCCTCCTTGCGCGTTCAGCTTCCCCCGCATCGAATCTGGGCCACGCTGCGAAGGGCTGGGGCCCTCCTTGCGCGTTCAGCTTCCCCCGCATCGAATCTGGGCCACGCTGCGAAGGGCTGGGGCCCTCCTTGCGCGTTCAGCTTCCCCCGCATCGAATCTGGGCCACGCTGCGAAGGGCTGGGGCCCTCCTTGCGCGTTCAGCTTCCCCCGCATCGAATCTGGGCCACGCTGCGAAGGGCTGGGGCCCTCCTTGCGCGTTCAGCTTCCCCCGCATCGAATCTGGGCCACGCTGCGAAGGGCTGGGGCCCTCCTTGCGCGTTCAGCTTCCCCCGCATCGAATCTGGGCCACGCTGCGAAGGGCTGGGGCCCTCCTTGCGCGTTCAGCTTCCCCCGCATCGAATCTGGGCCACGCTGCGAAGGGCTGGGGCCCTCCTTGCGCGTTCAGCTTCCCCCGCATCGAATCTGGGCCACGCTGCGAAGGGCTGGGGCCCTCCTTGCGCGTTCAGCTTCCCCCGCATCGAATCTGGGCCACGCTGCGAAGGGCTGGGGCCCTCCTTGCGCGTTCAGCTTCCCCCGCATCGAATCTGGGCCACGCTGCGAAGGGCTGGGGCCCTCCTTGCGCGTTCAGCTTCCCCCGCATCGAATCTGGGCCACGCTGCGAAGGGCTGGGGCCCTCCTTGCGCGTTCAGCTTCCCCCGCATCGAATCTGGGCCACGCTGCGAAGGGCTGGGGCCCTCCTTGCGCGTTCAGCTTCCCCCGCATCGAATCTGGGCCACGCTGCGAAGGGCTGGGGCCCTCCTTGCGCGTTCAGCTTCCCCCGCATCGAATCTGGGCCACGCTGCGAAGGGCTGGGGCCCTCCTTGCGCGTTCAGCTTCCCCCGCATCGAATCTGGGCCACGCTGCGAAGGGCTGGGGCCCTCCTTGCGCGTTCAGCTTCCCCCGCATCGAATCTGGGCCACGCTGCGAAGGGCTGGGGCCCTCCTTGCGCGTTCAGCTTCCCCCGCATCGAATCTGGGCCACGCTGCGAAGGGCTGGGGCCCTCCTTGCGCGTTCAGCTTCCCCCGCATCGAATCTGGGCCACGCTGCGAAGGGCTGGGGCCCTCCTTGCGCGTTCAGCTTCCCCCGCATCGAATCTGGGCCACGCTGCGAAGGGCTGGGGCCCTCCTTGCGCGTTCAGCTTCCCCCGCATCGAATCTGGGCCACGCTGCGAAGGGCTGGGGCCCTCCTTGCGCGTTCAGCTTCCCCCGCATCGAATCTGGGCCACGCTGCGAAGGGCTGGGGCCCTCCTTGCGCGTTCAGCTTCCCCCGCATCGAATCTGGGCCACGCTGCGAAGGGCTGGGGCCCTCCTTGCGCGTTCAGCTTCCCCCGCATCGAATCTGGGCCACGCTGCGAAGGGCTGGGGCCCTCCTTGCGCGTTCAGCTTCCCCCGCATCGAATCTGGGCCACGCTGCGAAGGGCTGGGGCCCTCCTTGCGCGTTCAGCTTCCCCCGCATCGAATCTGGGCCACGCTGCGAAGGGCTGGGGCCCTCCTTGCGCGTTCAGCTTCCCCCGCATCGAATCTGGGCCACGCTGCGAAGGGCTGGGGCCCTCCTTGCGCGTTCAGCTTCCCCCGCATCGAATCTGGGCCACGCTGCGAAGGGCTGGGGCCCTCCTTGCGCGTTCAGCTTCCCCCGCATCGAATCTGGGCCACGCTGCGAAGGGCTGGGGCCCTCCTTGCGCGTTCAGCTTCCCCCGCATCGAATCTGGGCCACGCTGCGAAGGGCTGGGGCCCTCCTTGCGCGTTCAGCTTCCCCCGCATCGAATCTGGGCCACGCTGCGAAGGGCTGGGGCCCTCCTTGCGCGTTCAGCTTCCCCCGCATCGAATCTGGGCCACGCTGCGAAGGGCTGGGGCCCTCCTTGCGCGTTCAGCTTCCCCCGCATCGAATCTGGGCCACGCTGCGAAGGGCTGGGGCCCTCCTTGCGCGTTCAGCTTCCCCCGCATCGAATCTGGGCCACGCTGCGAAGGGCTGGGGCCCTCCTTGCGCGTTCAGCTTCCCCCGCATCGAATCTGGGCCACGCTGCGAAGGGCTGGGGCCCTCCTTGCGCGTTCAGCTTCCCCCGCATCGAATCTGGGCCACGCTGCGAAGGGCTGGGGCCCTCCTTGCGCGTTCAGCTTCCCCCGCATCGAATCTGGGCCACGCTGCGAAGGGCTGGGGCCCTCCTTGCGCGTTCAGCTTCCCCCGCATCGAATCTGGGCCACGCTGCGAAGGGCTGGGGCCCTCCTTGCGCGTTCAGCTTCCCCCGCATCGAATCTGGGCCACGCTGCGAAGGGCTGGGGCCCTCCTTGCGCGTTCAGCTTCCCCCGCATCGAATCTGGGCCACGCTGCGAAGGGCTGGGGCCCTCCTTGCGCGTTCAGCTTCCCCCGCATCGAATCTGGGCCACGCTGCGAAGGGCTGGGGCCCTCCTTGCGCGTTCAGCTTCCCCCGCATCGAATCTGGGCCACGCTGCGAAGGGCTGGGGCCCTCCTTGCGCGTTCAGCTTCCCCCGCATCGAATCTGGGCCACGCTGCGAAGGGCTGGGGCCCTCCTTGCGCGTTCAGCTTCCCCCGCATCGAATCTGGGCCACGCTGCGAAGGGCTGGGGCCCTCCTTGCGCGTTCAGCTTCCCCCGCATCGAATCTGGGCCACGCTGCGAAGGGCTGGGGCCCTCCTTGCGCGTTCAGCTTCCCCCGCATCGAATCTGGGCCACGCTGCGAAGGGCTGGGGCCCTCCTTGCGCGTTCAGCTTCCCCCGCATCGAATCTGGGCCACGCTGCGAAGGGCTGGGGCCCTCCTTGCGCGTTCAGCTTCCCCCGCATCGAATCTGGGCCACGCTGCGAAGGGCTGGGGCCCTCCTTGCGCGTTCAGCTTCCCCCGCATCGAATCTGGGCCACGCTGCGAAGGGCTGGGGCCCTCCTTGCGCGTTCAGCTTCCCCCGCATCGAATCTGGGCCACGCTGCGAAGGGCTGGGGCCCTCCTTGCGCGTTCAGCTTCCCCCGCATCGAATCTGGGCCACGCTGCGAAGGGCTGGGGCCCTCCTTGCGCGTTCAGCTTCCCCCGCATCGAATCTGGGCCACGCTGCGAAGGGCTGGGGCCCTCCTTGCGCGTTCAGCTTCCCCCGCATCGAATCTGGGCCACGCTGCGAAGGGCTGGGGCCCTCCTTGCGCGTTCAGCTTCCCCCGCATCGAATCTGGGCCACGCTGCGAAGGGCTGGGGCCCTCCTTGCGCGTTCAGCTTCCCCCGCATCGAATCTGGGCCACGCTGCGAAGGGCTGGGGCCCTCCTTGCGCGTTCAGCTTCCCCCGCATCGAATCTGGGCCACGCTGCGAAGGGCTGGGGCCCTCCTTGCGCGTTCAGCTTCCCCCGCATCGAATCTGGGCCACGCTGCGAAGGGCTGGGGCCCTCCTTGCGCGTTCAGCTTCCCCCGCATCGAATCTGGGCCACGCTGCGAAGGGCTGGGGCCCTCCTTGCGCGTTCAGCTTCCCCCGCATCGAATCTGGGCCACGCTGCGAAGGGCTGGGGCCCTCCTTGCGCGTTCAGCTTCCCCCGCATCGAATCTGGGCCACGCTGCGAAGGGCTGGGGCCCTCCTTGCGCGTTCAGCTTCCCCCGCATCGAATCTGGGCCACGCTGCGAAGGGCTGGGGCCCTCCTTGCGCGTTCAGCTTCCCCCGCATCGAATCTGGGCCACGCTGCGAAGGGCTGGGGCCCTCCTTGCGCGTTCAGCTTCCCCCGCATCGAATCTGGGCCACGCTGCGAAGGGCTGGGGCCCTCCTTGCGCGTTCAGCTTCCCCCGCATCGAATCTGGGCCACGCTGCGAAGGGCTGGGGCCCTCCTTGCGCGTTCAGCTTCCCCCGCATCGAATCTGGGCCACGCTGCGAAGGGCTGGGGCCCTCCTTGCGCGTTCAGCTTCCCCCGCATCGAATCTGGGCCACGCTGCGAAGGGCTGGGGCCCTCCTTGCGCGTTCAGCTTCCCCCGCATCGAATCTGGGCCACGCTGCGAAGGGCTGGGGCCCTCCTTGCGCGTTCAGCTTCCCCCGCATCGAATCTGGGCCACGCTGCGAAGGGCTGGGGCCCTCCTTGCGCGTTCAGCTTCCCCCGCATCGAATCTGGGCCACGCTGCGAAGGGCTGGGGCCCTCCTTGCGCGTTCAGCTTCCCCCGCATCGAATCTGGGCCACGCTGCGAAGGGCTGGGGCCCTCCTTGCGCGTTCAGCTTCCCCCGCATCGAATCTGGGCCACGCTGCGAAGGGCTGGGGCCCTCCTTGCGCGTTCAGCTTCCCCCGCATCGAATCTGGGCCACGCTGCGAAGGGCTGGGGCCCTCCTTGCGCGTTCAGCTTCCCCCGCATCGAATCTGGGCCACGCTGCGAAGGGCTGGGGCCCTCCTTGCGCGTTCAGCTTCCCCCGCATCGAATCTGGGCCACGCTGCGAAGGGCTGGGGCCCTCCTTGCGCGTTCAGCTTCCCCCGCATCGAATCTGGGCCACGCTGCGAAGGGCTGGGGCCCTCCTTGCGCGTTCAGCTTCCCCCGCATCGAATCTGGGCCACGCTGCGAAGGGCTGGGGCCCTCCTTGCGCGTTCAGCTTCCCCCGCATCGAATCTGGGCCACGCTGCGAAGGGCTGGGGCCCTCCTTGCGCGTTCAGCTTCCCCCGCATCGAATCTGGGCCACGCTGCGAAGGGCTGGGGCCCTCCTTGCGCGTTCAGCTTCCCCCGCATCGAATCTGGGCCACGCTGCGAAGGGCTGGGGCCCTCCTTGCGCGTTCAGCTTCCCCCGCATCGAATCTGGGCCACGCTGCGAAGGGCTGGGGCCCTCCTTGCGCGTTCAGCTTCCCCCGCATCGAATCTGGGCCACGCTGCGAAGGGCTGGGGCCCTCCTTGCGCGTTCAGCTTCCCCCGCATCGAATCTGGGCCACGCTGCGAAGGGCTGGGGCCCTCCTTGCGCGTTCAGCTTCCCCCGCATCGAATCTGGGCCACGCTGCGAAGGGCTGGGGCCCTCCTTGCGCGTTCAGCTTCCCCCGCATCGAATCTGGGCCACGCTGCGAAGGGCTGGGGCCCTCCTTGCGCGTTCAGCTTCCCCCGCATCGAATCTGGGCCACGCTGCGAAGGGCTGGGGCCCTCCTTGCGCGTTCAGCTTCCCCCGCATCGAATCTGGGCCACGCTGCGAAGGGCTGGGGCCCTCCTTGCGCGTTCAGCTTCCCCCGCATCGAATCTGGGCCACGCTGCGAAGGGCTGGGGCCCTCCTTGCGCGTTCAGCTTCCCCCGCATCGAATCTGGGCCACGCTGCGAAGGGCTGGGGCCCTCCTTGCGCGTTCAGCTTCCCCCGCATCGAATCTGGGCCACGCTGCGAAGGGCTGGGGCCCTCCTTGCGCGTTCAGCTTCCCCCGCATCGAATCTGGGCCACGCTGCGAAGGGCTGGGGCCCTCCTTGCGCGTTCAGCTTCCCCCGCATCGAATCTGGGCCACGCTGCGAAGGGCTGGGGCCCTCCTTGCGCGTTCAGCTTCCCCCGCATCGAATCTGGGCCACGCTGCGAAGGGCTGGGGCCCTCCTTGCGCGTTCAGCTTCCCCCGCATCGAATCTGGGCCACGCTGCGAAGGGCTGGGGCCCTCCTTGCGCGTTCAGCTTCCCCCGCATCGAATCTGGGCCACGCTGCGAAGGGCTGGGGCCCTCCTTGCGCGTTCAGCTTCCCCCGCATCGAATCTGGGCCACGCTGCGAAGGGCTGGGGCCCTCCTTGCGCGTTCAGCTTCCCCCGCATCGAATCTGGGCCACGCTGCGAAGGGCTGGGGCCCTCCTTGCGCGTTCAGCTTCCCCCGCATCGAATCTGGGCCACGCTGCGAAGGGCTGGGGCCCTCCTTGCGCGTTCAGCTTCCCCCGCATCGAATCTGGGCCACGCTGCGAAGGGCTGGGGCCCTCCTTGCGCGTTCAGCTTCCCCCGCATCGAATCTGGGCCACGCTGCGAAGGGCTGGGGCCCTCCTTGCGCGTTCAGCTTCCCCCGCATCGAATCTGGGCCACGCTGCGAAGGGCTGGGGCCCTCCTTGCGCGTTCAGCTTCCCCCGCATCGAATCTGGGCCACGCTGCGAAGGGCTGGGGCCCTCCTTGCGCGTTCAGCTTCCCCCGCATCGAATCTGGGCCACGCTGCGAAGGGCTGGGGCCCTCCTTGCGCGTTCAGCTTCCCCCGCATCGAATCTGGGCCACGCTGCGAAGGGCTGGGGCCCTCCTTGCGCGTTCAGCTTCCCCCGCATCGAATCTGGGCCACGCTGCGAAGGGCTGGGGCCCTCCTTGCGCGTTCAGCTTCCCCCGCATCGAATCTGGGCCACGCTGCGAAGGGCTGGGGCCCTCCTTGCGCGTTCAGCTTCCCCCGCATCGAATCTGGGCCACGCTGCGAAGGGCTGGGGCCCTCCTTGCGCGTTCAGCTTCCCCCGCATCGAATCTGGGCCACGCTGCGAAGGGCTGGGGCCCTCCTTGCGCGTTCAGCTTCCCCCGCATCGAATCTGGGCCACGCTGCGAAGGGCTGGGGCCCTCCTTGCGCGTTCAGCTTCCCCCGCATCGAATCTGGGCCACGCTGCGAAGGGCTGGGGCCCTCCTTGCGCGTTCAGCTTCCCCCGCATCGAATCTGGGCCACGCTGCGAAGGGCTGGGGCCCTCCTTGCGCGTTCAGCTTCCCCCGCATCGAATCTGGGCCACGCTGCGAAGGGCTGGGGCCCTCCTTGCGCGTTCAGCTTCCCCCGCATCGAATCTGGGCCACGCTGCGAAGGGCTGGGGCCCTCCTTGCGCGTTCAGTATTCGCATCGAATCTGGGCCACGCTGCGAAGGGCTGGGGCCCTCCTTGCGCGTTCAGCTTCCCCCGCATCGAATCTGGGCCACGCTGCGAAGGGCTGGGGCCCTCCTTGCGCGTTCAGCTTCCCCCGCATCGAATCTGGGCCACGCTGCGAAGGGCTGGGGCCCTCCTTGCGCGTTTCAGCTTCCCCCGCATCGAATCTGGGCCACGCTGCGAAGGGCTGGGGCCCTCCTTGCGCGTTCAGCTTCCCCCGCATCGAATCTGGGCCACGCTGCGAAGGGCTGGGGCCCTCCTTGCGCGTTCAGCTTCCCCCCGCATCGAATCTGGGCCACGCTGCGAAGGGCTGGGGCCCTCCTTGCGCGTTCAGCTTCCCCCGCATCGAATCTGGGCCACGCTGCGAAGGGCTGGGGCCCTCCTTGCGCGTTCAGCTTCCCCCGCATCGAATCTGGGCCACGCTGCGAAGGGCTGGGGCCCTCCTTGCGCGTTCAGCTTCCCCCGCATCGAATCTGGGCCACGCTGCGAAGGGCTGGGGCCCTCCTTGCGCGTTCAGCTTCCCCCGCATCGAATCTGGGCCACGCTGCGAAGGGCTGGGGCCCTCCTTGCGCGTTCAGCTTCCCCCGCATCGAATCTGGGCCACGCTGCGAAGGGCTGGGGCCCTCCTTGCGCGTTCAGCTTCCCCCGCATCGAATCTGGGCCACGCTGCGAAGGGCTGGGGCCCTCCTTGCGCGTTCAGCTTCCCCCGCATCGAATCTGGGCCACGCTGCGAAGGGCTGGGGCCCTCCTTGCGCGTTCAGCTTCCCCCGCATCGAATCTGGGCCACGCTGCGAAGGGCTGGGGCCCTCCTTGCGCGTTCAGCTTCCCCCGCATCGAATCTGGGCCACGCTGCGAAGGGCTGGGGCCCTCCTTGCGCGTTCAGCTTCCCCCGCATCGAATCTGGGCCACGCTGCGAAGGGCTGGGGCCCTCCTTGCGCGTTCAGCTTCCCCCGCATCGAATCTGGGCCACGCTGCGAAGGGCTGGGGCCCTCCTTGCGCGTTCAGCTTCCCCCGCATCGAATCTGGGCCACGCTGCGAAGGGCTGGGGCCCTCCTTGCGCGTTCAGCTTCCCCCGCATCGAATCTGGGCCACGCTGCGAAGGGCTGGGGCCCTCCTTGCGCGTTCAGCTTCCCCCGCATCGAATCTGGGCCACGCTGCGAAGGGCTGGGGCCCTCCTTGCGCGTTCAGCTTCCCCCGCATCGAATCTGGGCCACGCTGCGAAGGGCTGGGGCCCTCCTTGCGCGTTCAGCTTCCCCCGCATCGAATCTGGGCCACGCTGCGAAGGGCTGGGGCCCTCCTTGCGCGTTCAGCTTCCCCCGCATCGAATCTGGGCCACGCTGCGAAGGGCTGGGGCCCTCCTTGCGCGTTCAGCTTCCCCCGCATCGAATCTGGGCCACGCTGCGAAGGGCTGGGGCCCTCCTTGCGCGTTCAGCTTCCCCCGCATCGAATCTGGGCCACGCTGCGAAGGGCTGGGGCCCTCCTTGCGCGTTCAGCTTCCCCCGCATCGAATCTGGGCCACGCTGCGAAGGGCTGGGGCCCTCCTTGCGCGTTCAGCTTCCCCCGCATCGAATCTGGGCCACGCTGCGAAGGGCTGGGGCCCTCCTTGCGCGTTCAGCTTCCCCCGCATCGAATCTGGGCCACGCTGCGAAGGGCTGGGGCCCTCCTTGCGCGTTCAGCTTCCCCCGCATCGAATCTGGGCCACGCTGCGAAGGGCTGGGGCCCTCCTTGCGCGTTCAGCTTCCCCCGCATCGAATCTGGGCCACGCTGCGAAGGGCTGGGGCCCTCCTTGCGCGTTCAGCTTCCCCCGCATCGAATCTGGGCCACGCTGCGAAGGGCTGGGGCCCTCCTTGCGCGTTCAGCTTCCCCCGCATCGAATCTGGGCCACGCTGCGAAGGGCTGGGGCCCTCCTTGCGCGTTCAGCTTCCCCCGCATCGAATCTGGGCCACGCTGCGAAGGGCTGGGGCCCTCCTTGCGCGTTCAGCTTCCCCCGCATCGAATCTGGGCCACGCTGCGAAGGGCTGGGGCCCTCCTTGCGCGTTCAGCTTCCCCCGCATCGAATCTGGGCCACGCTGCGAAGGGCTGGGGCCCTCCTTGCGCGTTCAGCTTCCCCCGCATCGAATCTGGGCCACGCTGCGAAGGGCTGGGGCCCTCCTTGCGCGTTCAGCTTCCCCCGCATCGAATCTGGGCCACGCTGCGAAGGGCTGGGGCCCTCCTTGCGCGTTCAGCTTCCCCCGCATCGAATCTGGGCCACGCTGCGAAGGGCTGGGGCCCTCCTTGCGCGTTCAGCTTCCCCCGCATCGAATCTGGGCCACGCTGCGAAGGGCTGGGGCCCTCCTTGCGCGTTCAGCTTCCCCCGCATCGAATCTGGGCCACGCTGCGAAGGGCTGGGGCCCTCCTTGCGCGTTCAGCTTCCCCCGCATCGAATCTGGGCCACGCTGCGAAGGGCTGGGGCCCTCCTTGCGCGTTCAGCTTCCCCCGCATCGAATCTGGGCCACGCTGCGAAGGGCTGGGGCCCTCCTTGCGCGTTCAGCTTCCCCCGCATCGAATCTGGGCCACGCTGCGAAGGGCTGGGGCCCTCCTTGCGCGTTCAGCTTCCCCCGCATCGAATCTGGGCCACGCTGCGAAGGGCTGGGGCCCTCCTTGCGCGTTCAGCTTCCCCCGCATCGAATCTGGGCCACGCTGCGAAGGGCTGGGGCCCTCCTTGCGCGTTCAGCTTCCCCCGCATCGAATCTGGGCCACGCTGCGAAGGGCTGGGGCCCTCCTTGCGCGTTCAGCTTCCCCCGCATCGAATCTGGGCCACGCTGCGAAGGGCTGGGGCCCTCCTTGCGCGTTCAGCTTCCCCCGCATCGAATCTGGGCCACGCTGCGAAGGGCTGGGGCCCTCCTTGCGCGTTCAGCTTCCCCCGCATCGAATCTGGGCCACGCTGCGAAGGGCTGGGGCCCTCCTTGCGCGTTCAGCTTCCCCCGCATCGAATCTGGGCCACGCTGCGAAGGGCTGGGGCCCTCCTTGCGCGTTCAGCTTCCCCCGCATCGAATCTGGGCCACGCTGCGAAGGGCTGGGGCCCTCCTTGCGCGTTCAGCTTCCCCCGCATCGAATCTGGGCCACGCTGCGAAGGGCTGGGGCCCTCCTTGCGCGTTCAGCTTCCCCCGCATCGAATCTGGGCCACGCTGCGAAGGGCGGGGGCCCTCCTTGCGCGTTCAGCTTCCCCCGCATCGAATCTGGGCCACGCTGCGAAGGGCTGGGGCCCTCCTTGCGCGTTCAGCTTCCCCCGCATCGAATCTGGGCCACGCTGCGAAGGGCTGGGGCCCTCCTTGCGCGTTCAGCTTCCCCCGCATCGAATCGGGGCCACGCTGCGAAGGGCTGGGGCCCTCCTTGCGCGTTCAGCTTCCCCCGCATCGAATCGGGGCCACGCTGCGAAGGGCTGGGGCCCTCCTTGCGCGTTCAGCTTCCCCCGCATCGAATCGGGGCCACGCTGCGAAGGGCTGGGGCCCTCCTTGCGCGTTCAGCTTCCCCCGCATCGAATCGGGGCCACGCTGCGAAGGGCTGGGGCCCTCCTTGCGCGTTCAGCTTCCCCCGCATCGAATCGGGGCCACGCTGCGAAGGGCTGGGGCCCTCCTTGCGCGTTCAGCTTCCCCCGCATCGAATCGGGGCCACGCTGCGAAGGGCTGGGGCCCTCCTTGCGCGTTCAGCTTCCCCCGCATCGAATCGGGGCCACGCTGCGAAGGGCTGGGGCCCTCCTTGCGCGTTCAGCTTCCCCCGCATCGAATCGGGGCCACGCTGCGAAGGGCTGGGGCCCTCCTTGCGCGTTCAGCTTCCCCCGCATCGAATCGGGGCCACGCTGCGAAGGGCTGGGGCCCTCCTTGCGCGTTCAGCTTCCCCCGCATCGAATCGGGGCCACGCTGCGAAGGGCTGGGGCCCTCCTTGCGCGTTCAGCTTCCCCCGCATCGAATCGGGGCCACGCTGCGAAGGGCTGGGGCCCTCCTTGCGCGTTCAGCTTCCCCCGCATCGAATCGGGGCCACGCTGCGAAGGGCTGGGGCCCTCCTTGCGCGTTCAGCTTCCCCCGCATCGAATCGGGGCCACGCTGCGAAGGGCTGGGGCCCTCCTTGCGCGTTCAGCTTCCCCCGCATCGAATCGGGGCCACGCTGCGAAGGGCTGGGGCCCTCCTTGCGCGTTCAGCTTCCCCCGCATCGAATCGGGGCCACGCTGCGAAGGGCTGGGGCCCTCCTTGCGCGTTCAGCTTCCCCCGCATCGAATCGGGGCCACGCTGCGAAGGGCTGGGGCCCTCCTTGCGCGTTCAGCTTCCCCCGCATCGAATCGGGGCCACGCTGCGAAGGGCTGGGGCCCTCCTTGCGCGTTCAGCTTCCCCCGCATCGAATCGGGGCCACGCTGCGAAGGGCTGGGGCCCTCCTTGCGCGTTCAGCTTCCCCCGCATCGAATCGGGGCCACGCTGCGAAGGGCTGGGGCCCTCCTTGCGCGTTCAGCTTCCCCCGCATCGAATCGGGGCCACGCTGCGAAGGGCTGGGGCCCTCCTTGCGCGTTCAGCTTCCCCCGCATCGAATCGGGGCCACGCTGCGAAGGCTGCGAAGAGTACAAAATACTTTCTTGAAGGCACCTATAACCCTTAGACTCGTCTGCGCTGATATAGGCACAGCCACAATCCACTTACTATAAATGTCTACAAGAATGCAGTACAATTTATTTCCGAACACCATAACGTCAGATGTGATCTCAATCCAAGGCCCCATTGGCAGTGAGGTTTCATGACAAGGCTCATGTTTAACTCTGATGTCTTTGATACAAACATCATATTGAGCCACCAGACCACCTGTTGAGTGAGTGCATGTGCTCTATCAATATAGGCACTACGCAACCTAGCAGGTATGTAAAGTCTGTCAGCAAACATAAGACAACCTTTGTGCACAGACAACATATGACGACAAGTATATAAACACCTCAATTCACCTCTTAACTACTTGTATCTTGGCCAACCATCGACCAGATATTCTTTGCATTTAAATGTGAATTCATCAGTCACATTGGCTTCAAACAACTATACTTCATGTATATCAGGGACCAAGTCCTCAACCATACTATCAATATAATATTCAACAGCTGCACTGTTTTTTATAATGGAAAAAATCATTTTTTAAGACTCATCGTCATCTATTGATATACGAGATTCAAAAAACATAAATTTTCAGAGATATGCTCTTTTGACTACAGTGATAGTCTGTTTTAATACAGATAACAATAATCTATGACACCCCTTTCTTGATATGTCTGCTTGCCTAAAAATTGTTGTGTTGTATGTTGTGCACTTTGGATTGTATATCACTAGAGTTAAAACCAAGGAGTGATAAGTAATCAGCTGTTATAATCCTTGTCAAAACTGACACCAGCTGTTGTCGTTACTATAGCACTGATTAAGTCCATTGTGTGTGCAGTACGATTATTTGGACCCAACAGAACCCATGACACCGTCAAACATTAAAATGGGACGTTAATAACATTTTTAATTTAATGAAAAACACAAAATGTAGGGAGCTGTAAAAATAGTATATTATTCAATAGGAATAACAAAGCATGGAACATCATAACTTCATAATTGAAGGAAAACTCCAGGTAAGTCAATGCGAGATAATATGATACTTTCATCCATCCCTTCCTGCCTTGTGCGTGATCAGTCGACTTCTTAGCTTATATAGGTTGAATAGATAAAGTTTAAGAACGGTAACTTAACATGTGTGTACGCATACGACGGTAGAAGGTGTGTCTTAAATATGTTAGATGTAAATTGAGGGTCAATGGAGTTAGCCTTTTTCCGCAAATACTTTTTAGTGAGCGGGTGGCAATGCAAGCCTCGAGTATTGTGAAAAGTGACAAAAGTGAATTAAAAGTGGTTTAAAATACACATACATCCATACACTATCTAAACAATATCTAAACCTGAAACAATGTAATAATGGGGTTGGGGACAAACTCCCTGATCTACAAAGAAGGGGCTCCCCGCGTATTTTACTGAATTTTGAAGATTAAGTGTTTTAAAATTGGAAAAAAGAATTAGTCAGATTAAATGAAAAATCAATAAAAGATTTTAGACTGAAATTCAGTCAAACAATTTGGAATTAGCTATTCAGATTAGGTGTTTTGGACGTACAACTCCAAGCAATAACAAACTTAAACTCGTCAGCCTATCAAAACAAAACCAAAACTCAAGCACATGGGTCATTCTAAGCAGAAATGAGCTTAGATAACACCACGGTCCAGTTGTTTTGAAGAATTAAGTCTGAAGATGGAAGTTTTAAAATTGAAGATTGCGCTATTTTCTCTGAAGAAATTGAAGACAGCTTTGTGTGCAGGGAGCCCAAAAGAAGCAATACAATAAAGTGACAAAAAGTGAAAATCTGAAGAGTTGTCTGCACTCTGCCCTATATATTATTCTTGTGAAAATATTTTGACCAATCAGATAGATCAGAACATATCTGAACTTTAACCTGGCACATAGATCAGTCAAGACAGGGAGTACTCCTTGGTCAAGATATGACTCGTTGGTGCAGGTGTGACTGGTGGTTGGAAGAAAGGGCCTAACAATGTATTCCGACCATGTTGATGACGAATGTCTAGTGCATGTGAGTATTTGCACAACTATATAGAGTGTGGAATTTAAGTAGATGGTATCTATTTTTGTTGTTCAAGCAGGGAGAGTTCTCCCTGGTTCAAGGAGAAAAGATTTTTTACTCCTTGGTTTGTCTATTTTTTTCATCTTCTATCTATAAATTATTTGCACACAAAGAAGTAGGCCTAATACTTATGGGTTATCTGTTGCAAATAAATATTTTAACTGCTTTTTGTTGCTGCTTATAACAAATTGCTACTGGTGGTGTCGGTTCGAGGAAGGGCCTGGTTGGTAGGAGTGTGAAGAGGGTTTAGTGTTGACTGCTCATTGTCTAGGCACTACAAAGGATTTTTTCAAAATGTTCCAATCATGAAAATAAATACATGGTTGGAACCACATAGGTGTGAATTTTCCAAATATGTTTTCAAATTTGCTCTGAGAGCAATTTGAGGCAAGCAAATCCAAAATCTAATTTCATTTTAGCAGCCAAAAATATCATCTAGAATTTACAATATTTGATCCCAGGCAGAAGCAAAAAATAGTGTGTGTAACGTTGCGCTATGACTGCACAACGTTACACACACTCATTTTTGCTACTGCCTGAGATCAAATATTGTAAATTCTAGAGTCTAGTTGATACCTGAAGTATCCATGTTCCATCTTCCCTGGCCGCATATATTCAAACATGTGTAACCCATTCCATCAAACATTATGCCAAAATTTATGTATTAAAATGCGATATTTTGTTAAGCGGTGAAGCAAACTCCATGCTTATTTGATATGTTTTTTTAAAGCTATACAGTAATATATATATATATGCTCATGTTTATAGTTTGATTTGATATAGATGATTCTCAGAAAGATCTAGACACTGGTCGGGGTCAAGAAAGAACGACTAACAGCTACCTTGAACCTCACTAATACAATGCTCCTCACTACTCGTTGATAATGATAACAGCCAACTAACAGATACTCTCAGCTTACTAAATCTCTTGAGCATTGCACTACATTTTTTGACACCTCTTTTTAAGCCTTAGGACTATGTTTAGGACTGTAGGCACTCTCTGAAGTTCTAGATTTTCAACACTGTTTCGAACTCAATCCCTAAGTTGGCATTAGCTTTTTTAACATGCCGGGATTTACATGTCCGCCAATTATATATGTAATAAACATTGCAAAACTAGATATTTATACATTTCTCTCACATTGATTATGAGACGAAACCATACCAATAGAACTACAACAGCGACCCTTGCGCCTTGGCCTACAACTGACTCAACTTGTTTATCACAAGAAAAAGAACTCCCTTTTTACCCTGATTAGAGCGTCATGAGCAAAAATTGTTGACACCCATGCTTTACTAACTTAAAACATGTTCATTACATGCAAAAGCTCAACTATGTTATGGATTATGATCTGCTAGAGAAGAAGTGTCAACCAGCCTAAGCAAGCATATCCAGACACTAACAACAGGTGCTTGCAATGCAAGTGAAAATAGTTGTTCATCAAATTGGTCTGCACTGAATCTAGCTAAGATATCCCAGTAAAATTTTGGTGATCACTCCCTGATATCACTAGTGAAATAGGTTTATGTACAGCTTAATTGGTACTTCAATCACACACAGTTGACACCACCATCTGTAGTAGTAACTGTGCAAAATCAATCTGAGGTGGGCCAACTACTATGCAAGTTGATGTTCAATCTTATATGAAATTAGAGAGGACATCACTTGAGTACATATAAATGATGAAATAGTGTGCAAACTTTGTCCATCATGCTCTCATTTTGTACCAACACAGACAGTTATGGCCTTACCATACTCAGTGATGAATGGTATGAGGATACATGTGTCATTTACACTAAAAATCCATCAGCAACAAAACAACAAAAATCATCGCTTTACTGTTGTGATATTTAGCAGAGTTTAGTATGACCTACTGTGATTGGTCTAATTTTGAAAGTTAGACCAATCACAGAGGCCATATTAATACAGTGGCCATATTTTTTCCTCTTGAGTATTCTAACTTGCAACTGAAACATGAGATTTTAAAACAGAGAGTACAAGCACTTCTTCAGAGCTAAACCAAACAAAGTACACACCATCAGAATCAGAAACCTTCAATCTTATCAGATAATTGTATGTTTGGAGTGAAAATGGAGTTTTTTTGTGAAAATTCAGGCAGCAGTTTGACACTAAATTTCAGTCTTGCCTACTTTAGTTTTCTAGGGTTTTCCATGGTTTTCTAACAATTGCGCTGGGTGCGCATGCTTCAGATCTATATCCTGAAAAAATTTCAAGGCTGTAGGAGGAATAGAAACTGAGATATCTGGGTTTAAAAAACTTGTGTTTTCGAAAATCTGCGCAGTTTTTAGGCCCTGTCGAGAGTATAAGAATTTGATGACACTTTTCTAAAACGGAAGTTGGTGCATTTGTAGTGCCTACATTGTCGCAGTGTTTCCAAAATTATATCGGTGTCGGAAATGATGTTTGTTCGTTTGCTCCAGTACCTCAAAACCCAGCTGCATGTCATTGACCCATTGTTGGCTTGGATTGTGTAGAGAACGTGTTCATGTTTGAAGCCTAAATAACTCAGGTACGCTGCCTGTGTAACAAATTAGACCATATAGATGTGTGACTGGTTTTGATGTTTCTGTGTGAATGTTGTTTGATCCTGGTTTAATTTGGCAGCAATGTACAAGAGATAATCAGACTACAGGCAGACTTAAACCGCTCTGTCGCTTTAGACATACATGACAAGATGGCTGGGCTCTATATCTGGTTGTGCATCACCTTGCACGCTGGGTTGGACTGGGGGACCCTGAAAGTCTCCTGCCGGCGTCACACTGCCGCACCCAACTCGCTGAAGCTCTTAAAATTTTGTTTTTGTTGTTAATTATTATGTGATAAGTGTAATTTTCCCCATTCTAGCTAGTGTTTCACAGAGTGTGACTTTGTAATACAGTTAAAAATGAATGCAATTGGTTTAAATAGGTTGAAAACTAGACCTCATGACAAGCTGTGTTATGAGGTATTGAAGTAGCCCCTTTCAATAATTGCTCCTTATATCGCAAAGCCTGGGTGTAAGGTCACATCAGGGTTTTTGAGCAATATTCGTTATTTTTATGTATATGGAACTGTCAAATATCCTTCGGCTTTTTGCTTTGAGTTAATCTCTATTTAATCTCTAATTACTCAGGAGCTATTGTGGATTTCAACTGGTTTCCAAAGTTTCTAATGCTAGGCATATATGCAAAATGTATGTCTATGACATCACACCAATGAACTAAACCTAGTTCATTGATCAAACCCCCTGCGCAAGGTCCTCGAGGGAGCGTCACCAAGGCCTTACTTGGATAAGTTACAACTTCAGTCCTGATTGACCAATTGAGCTTTTCTTGGACTCATTTTGAAGCTTACAAGCCGGAGCAGTTCCTCTGATTATTTAAATGTTTATTTCATGCATGCTCTTATATAAGATTTGTAATCACAGTTAACAAGAAAATCACAGTATTTTGATTGCTTCCGAGCCCTGTCTAGGTTTTCATCAGTAGGATACTGCTAGGTTTTGCCTATGTGATATCTCCCAAACCGTTTCTCTGCATGGATATCCAAGTGGATGGTTTGAGTTTTCTATCTCATCTCAGAAATTTTTGCATTTTTGAATATATGATATGGGAGGGTGTTGTTGTTACTTATAGCGTGAGAACCAGGGGCTTTGGCGTAGAGTTCGAAGGTTATAAGGTGGTGGTCTGAGTAGCCAGATTGGTCAGGACTAGATCTAGCGTATTGCCATGTCTGTCAGTTGATCCTCAGACATTTGTTCTAAGTCAGAGGAATCTACAAGGTTAAGCAAAGATTTGTGTAATGCAGGATCTTGGAGAATGGTTACTCCAGTCAATATCTGGAAGATTGAAGTTGCCGACAATTAGATTGTTACAAGAAGGCTGATATAAAATTAGCAGAAAGAAGAGTGGGAAAACTGAGCTGATTTCCCTCCAAATGAACAGAGCCTGAAGCTAGTAAAATTATAAAGGTATGGTGTGGCTTTGGCTTTGGGGTATAGGCCTACATTAGATAGGGTAGAATAGGCTCAGATATAACTGAATACTTCAATCATACTATAGATATTTTGAAGCTGCACAAATCTCCAGCATGTTTTTTATGTTGACATCAACAACATGAGTCTTTTGTTTTCAACTTACTTGTCAGTGGTTGGTTTTCTATGAAAAAGAGTAGAGCTTGTTGGGATTTCGATGAATATTGGCCTAACATCTCATGAATTGGCTTTTGTCATCGTCAGAATGTTACATAATCTTGTCTTTCATTCATTACACCAAAGATTATTAATACTTTGATTACACTATAGCAAATATTATTGACTACTGTTTAGATGTGAATAGTGTTGTTCAAATAGCGTAACAATTAAACTGTGAATGTCTGTTTTCTCCTACACACAGAGAAGAACATGACAGGAGAGCCAGGCATAGGTGGATTTTTTCATCCAGCAGTCATTGATGGTTGTGTGTTTAACAGGATGTGTACGAAGAAATACATCGCTGTAGGACAGCAGGTAGGAGAAACTATTGTTATTATTCTCATACCTAAAATATGTTAAACAAAACAGCTCAAGGCTGACTCTTTTGGGGGGGGGGATGCATAGCACTGAATTTGAATTGATTTCGCAGCTAATCTCACCTGTAATTTTATAGAGAAGTAGTAACACCATTATCTAGACCAAATTGTAAGGTAGCTTGATGCTCAGCATCAGGCCACCCACTAAGATGAGGATAAAATCTAGCTGTCACCTGGTGATGACCACAGCTGTCAACTAGTGGTGTCTAACATCAGCAGCTAGGCAGAATTATGGCTGATTGGGTACTAACTAAACTGTCGTACTTGTTTGTTTGCTGTCGATACCGTAGATGAATATTGCTGCTGTAGAAGTCTAAAATCCATGTTCACAAGTTTTGAGAACTGTTTGACTAGTATTTCAACTAAGACAAACCACTTTGATATTTGTAGATTGCAGTAGGCCTACTTGAAGGTACACTGAAGATTAGGGTCTGATATCCATAGTTGAGAGCTTAGAACATGTGACTGACTGCAGGCTATACCTACAGATAATTCCATAGTATGACTCATCTTCACTGAGCTGTGAGTTTGATTTCAGTTCAAATATTGAGATGTAGTTGAGTAATTTCATAGTATTTCCCCAACCTTGCCACCATTTGTTTTAGACCAGTGCTTGATTGTTAGCAGCTAGTTATTTTTTAGGATGTAATATTTTGATCAACTAGAATGTTCCTCATGCTGCATAACCTCAAATTACCAGCTATATTTACCCTAGACTGTCTATGCTTATCGAACTAGATTTACAGCGCTTTATTCGGTGCTAGGCAGGTGCTATTGTACCATATTAGTCACACGGTTAGGCGGGTACCAAATTTTCCCTGTTAGAATTTCTCAAGCTGATCAAAGTGGTGATCATTTACCTTACGTTACGTTTACCTTAAGATGTTGGATGGAGGGATTTATTGCTATCACTGACAATAAATCCGTGAAATTCGGTGTATACACTGGCAGAAGACAATACATAGAAAAATCAGGTCTCTGTGGTACAAGTCAAACAAGAATATTGTTTAGTGTGTGAGTCAGATGTCATAAAAGCAGTCTCGACCCCAGGCAACTCTGTACTTAAAGTGGAGTGCGGGCAAGGGGGTGCACGGGGATTAATCATGTGTAGTGACAGGCAACACCATTGGCTGATCAGTGTAATTAGAGGCGGAGACTGGCCAGTTGACGTTGCATTTGGGTTTTACATGTCAAGCACTTGATATTTTTCTCAAGTGGTCAAGTGCCTTATATAAGAAATTGTGATTTGCAGACACCTATAAATAAAGTTGAATAGCAGCGAATGATATAGCTATTGTTATGTTGGCTCATCACACCTGGGATTATAGGATTTTATTACAACGGCCAATTTCAATCATGACAACGGTATCTAGGCAACCTCTGACTCATCAATCATAGACGTCAAAATTGACCAATAAGAGCCCGTATAATTTGAAGCGGTTGATTTGAAATTATTGGGACTGGGCAGTTTTGATGTATTTTCACCACTTTCCAATGTGATTTTTGGAATAAAACTTTATTGGGCAAGTGTATCACACAATTCCGCATTAGTACATCCGATTCCCATTAAAAAAAATCACTACTGCTCCTCTTATTTCCGAAAAAGCCGGAGGAATTTGAATGCTGCTAACCCGATTTGAATTTGATATGGCTGGGTGATCGCTTTACATTGACTGGGCCTTATATACCCGTCAAGCCACTTTAATGGAACTCATTTATAAAGTGGTCTTCATCGTGTATGTATCTGAGTGCGAGTGTCTTAGTTTGAGTGGTCATCAGAGCATCGACATCAGGGTGCTCGATACCTAGCTTAATAGCGCCTTTAACAAGTTTACATATGTGCTTCTTATCGCTTGCATAGATTGATGTAAGTAAGTATTGAGAGTATTTTAGAGATACAATATAACTTTTAAATAACATATTAGAAAAACTTTTATACAATATACCTCATTTGCGAGGCTGTTGCCATCATTGATTGCACATGTTCTTGAAAGCGTAAATTTTCATCAACTGTGATGCCAAGATATCTCACTTTTTCACAATAGTAATATCGGTACCATTAAAAAGCAGCTGCTGTAGTATTAGGTTTGACAAGCTGAGTTGAAAACATCATTTCTTGTGTCTTAGTATAGGGTTTAAAGTGTTTGTAAAGGGAACAGGTATCTTGGTATCATTTTTGAGCTTGAAATCAGATTAAGACAGCTATCACACTTGCATTTGCAAGAAAATAAGTCTTCAGGGTTACTTGGTCTGTTAGGTTTGGGGGTTATAAGTTAACATTATTGAGTTGCCTACTCATGCACAGCACAACTAGTCCAGTCGATTTGTGATGAGCCTGTTGTTAGGGAAATACAGTAGTATTAGTGACTATTGTGGTTAGATGACAAATCTTGCAAGTAAATTACTATGTCACTAAGTCTGTTGATGACATAAAAGTTCAAAGAAAGTTTAATAATTTGAATGCACACTATCTGATGAGTTCAGACCGCTAATCAAAACAACCATTATTTCTGTTATGAGCCCATGTCAAAGAAAATATTATAAGAACCGCTTTACAACACAATCTATGACGTGAAAACGAGTGATTTTCATTTCAGGCAGCTGTGCTTGTTTGCTCTGTTTAAATAAGATTACAATGGAGCAATGGTCTCTTCCTGCCGACAAAGCCTTGCTCATTTCAGATTTACCCAAAAATGGTCCATGCAATGCTTTATAGTTTGTGCAAAATGTTGCGAGAATATCCAAACGCTAGCCTCCAAAATAAGATCCATACTGACGAAATAACTCAAAAACTTGACAATTTAATTTCAAGATTCAAGATTCAAATCACTGCATAGCTTGGATATTCTACTAATCTCATCAAAATAGGAATGAAGATCTGACTGATTGCCTATGCAGCCAGTGTCAGAATTAGTGGACGTACAAATCATAAATGGTTGCAATAAACCCATGTTTATCGCCCTTATAGAACTTTCATAGAAACAAAACTAAAGTTGTAGCTACACAGGGCGATTTTTACATCAATTTGGGGTCACGAGTGGTTAATCGGTAGATCTGCACGAGTGAGTGATTACTCGAGTTGAGTTGACATCGAACTTGTCGGTCTTTTGCCTGAGTGATCTGGACGATCCTCTATGCTGATTGGTTGTTGATTGCTTGCTTCAACAATTACGCGGTTAAACACGTCATCTATCAAATTGTGACAGGCTATCAAAAATGGAGGAGTTGATAATATCTGTAGTAAAATCACATCCTCCTATTTATGATAAAAAAGACCATAACTACAAAGATAGGAGTGGTGCTGTAGTGAAAATATGGAAGGTAATAGCTGTATCACTTGGAAATGGAAGCTGTCCTGACATGACATCCATAGTATAGCATAGGAAAATCAATTTTACAGAAGACTGAAATTTTATTTGGTGAAGATTCAAAGTGACAAAGACCCGGATTTAATATGACATCTATATCCAGTCATTTGTTAACACGCCCATTAAATATCATTGGTCAACCGATTGAACTGAGGGAGTTCATTGGTCAATCTAGGCACCTGATTTATGACCCCACTATGACTCACTAGACCATCGTGTACTAACTCATAGGCCTGTATAGCAGTGTGAGATCGGCTGAGCATGTCTAGACATGTCATCGGCCTGTGATTACATCGCTCTGTATACCCACAGCTTAATTCTTCGATTCTGGTACATGAAAATCAAGCTTTGGATATTTGTAATGAGTCAATTGATATGAATAGGGCTTTTTGGCAATACAAACGGTTCGAGGATATTTTCAGATATTAAGATTTGCTTTATGTGTTGTATAACATTAAAGTCTCTTTTATGAAACAACAAGGATAACTAATAAATTCTTCCAATAGCAACAGCAAATGATTGTGTATGTGATGGTATGGTATGTCTAGTTAAATCACATTTTGCAAAGTTTGAAACAAAATCGTTATCCAATCGCCAGTCTGCTGATCAGAACACACAAACAACTTGGACCTATAAAAACCCAAATGAAGCCATTTTAATCTGACTGTTCCCTACTGGTAGAGTTGGTCTTAAATTGAAGTATATATTCTGTACTGTTACTGTAAGCGCACATGTAGGGAGTGCCAAGAGGTTTGCAAACACTGTAAGCTCCCCACCTGGCTCCATGTTGTGGTAAAGGCCTACATCCAGATGCTTTGACTATAGGCCTACAGCAGTTCGACCAAATCATTTAAAATCCTCTCTTCCACCCTCCCTAATTCCACTCCATTACTTGTTGTTACTAAGTTATTCCAACATGAGAAAATAGAAGACAACTTGCAAAGATCAATTCCACTTATTTCATTGCATGAGTGCTGTCAAAACTAGTGACCTCAAACATGCTTTGAATCATTATAATAAAAGAAAGCTTCAGCTTCATTCATATTTCTTGTCTTTTGCAGGTGGAGGCACATGTTAGTATTGCACAATCCCCCAGTAAGACCCGTATTCTCGTTGGTAAATGAAACTCTACATCGTCCTATGGAGACTGATTATGTAGATCAGCTATAAAATATGTATTGTCAATGGTTCACAAACAGTCAGTAGGTCTGAGGTGATAGGAATATTACTTTGAGCCTCAAGCTCTAAACCAACACCCTTCTCTGCCTAGTTCAAACGATTCTATGTCAATTTTTGCAGATTAGTCAATTGACCTTGTCCCTAAACACTCATTAGCCTATATGGTAAAAGAATGTTGCACCTCTATATAATACTGTTTTACGGTTTATAAAAACATTCAACTGTCGTTGCCTGTCTCCCCCATCTTGTCCTCCTGCGGAGACTATCGTTAGATACAACAAGTATATGATGACCAACCTGGATAGTTAAACTCATGATTTACAGTTTTTACACATATCAGGTTGTGCAGTGTTGCATAAACAATTAAGAGTCTACCTGAAATATTCAGTAAATGGACTTGTGGATCTGAACCTGACACAATATAAAATTACTGGGTCAGGATCACAACTACAACTTCTAAATCAAGATATTTTCCACAATAATGGTGTGATAATGTTTTTATTTACAGCAAGTAATCAAGTGTGACGACTATGCGATGTCAACGAAAAAAGATGTGTTGATTTTATACAGAGTTACCGTCACGGCTCAGTATCATGAAATACTGGTGAGTTATGTGCAGTAAGACCAGAGACCATAGAAAGTATACGTTCTCTGGTCAGACTGGTATCGCTGTCATTGCAGGCAGTTTACATCTAATCTATTTAAACAATTAGCAATTAGTTTCAATTTTATTTCTGCGAACAGCTTTGGAAACAAACATAACAGCTTAGAGGGCTTTCCATCGCTGAGGTCATCATAGCAAAGATCTTAAAGGTTTTGCAACAAGTGTGTCATGGTGAACTGCTGTTACTTATGGAGAGCGCTCTCATTCAATTCTGTATAGCTCAATGATGATAAACTGAGGCTTCATATCAGCACTGTCACCTAATGGGCTAAGTGTTTACTGCTTAAACTCATCATCACCATCATTGAGTCAATGCTTTCTCCCTCCGATATTGACACTCCATTTTGGCGAACACCCCCCCCCCCCCCTCAATTATAGGTGATAGTGTTAAGATTTAAACCTCTTTTCTACTTTGCTCCGAAGTAAAAGTCAGGTTCGCCAAGGGTTATCCTCTCATTTAATAGTGGAGGACAACTCTATATTGCACTTCTAAACAATAGAATTGAGTTCTATTTTGATAAGCTTGCACAAATTGGCCACAACGGTGTGACTATCAGCGTTTCCCCTTTGAGCAGGCCACCCTCCACCCTACTCCGAGATTTTTGGTCTGCTTTTTTCTGTATTAAACTAATCCCGGTTTTGATTCAAGTTTTGATTTTTTTTCCACACCTGAAATATCTCTGCTGTGACCATTGAGGGGGCTTTTAAGGTTGATTGCTCCATCCTAAAGCACCCTCGACTGTATACCTCTTCTGACAGTGAAGCTATTCTGTCTGGCTGATGATAAGTAGGCACCAGCTGTTTTTATATTGATGCAGTCTCTTTTTTTTCTCATCGGTTCATGTTGATGATCAACAAAGCTTTTTTTATTCCCGGAAACTCAGTACATCTCGGACTTAATTCATTATTATTACACATCAGTTCATTTTTGGCAACTTGAATATCCTTCAGCATGGAGTCGATCCCCAACCTCACCTCATAAATCCTTGAGAGGCCACCGTCATCATAACGCCAGTTCTACTCTCACATTATTGTTGTATTTGCTGATCATCTCCTTGATTGTTGTGTTATACAGTCTAGATCTCTCAGCTTTTATTGCAGGTTTTTTTACAAGTTTGAGCGAGAGCACTCTAACCTCATTTGCCGTGTTTAATGTTGTATTTTTTCTAACTGAGCATGATACTCCCAAGTAGGCGGGAAGTTTAAGTTTCGTTTTACACTATTTTTTACGCTCATTAACAAAGGAGTAAGAACTAATCCATAAGATCAGTACAAGAGGCTGCAATTATATACCTGGCACTGGTTGTTACTGAGAAGAAAAAAGAGTTGTCATCTCAATGCTTCAAACAAGGTCTAGACTTCAATGTTAGCTTGTTTGATGGCCTTGATCAGATGGATTGATCCTACTCCTGCTTCTTCTATGTTGTATGGGCGTCATCAGTAGACGATCAAACAGTCCAGCTATGCAGCTAGGAGAATTTCGATTTGTGACTTTTTGTTTGCTGTATTCATTGAGCTGAATGACTTTCACTTAATAGCCTTTATATGTGTGCTGAAACTTACTTCTCGGCTCTGAAATCGCTTGGCGACAAAATCGTCCTGCTCCTTTTCACCAACTTCTTTCGCTTTCTGGATATCTGTCTGGGTATTTTTTGGTGCTTGAGTTCCACTGACAATGTGAACAATATTTTCTGAATCATAGCTCAATAGATTGATGCATAGGCCTACCTCAATTGCCTCGTTCATCTGCAGCCGTGATACCAATGATGCCAATTCTACCACATCTGTGTTATAGTCTGCAGTAAAACGAAAACAAGATAGTTAACCATGAAAAATACAGGATAACAATTTATTACAACAGCAAGTAACTTTCAGTTTAAAATATTAAATAAAATTAGGCTTTTTAAATAGGCAATTATTTTGCAATTTTTTTTTCCTCATTATGTTTACTGATGGTAGGGATGGGAAGCTTTTGTAGAATAAACAAACCATTGAGTCAACTGCTGAATCTTCTACTAATGAAACCAGGGGTAGTGAGTGGGTTGTTAGTTGTCTGCTTATTGATACTCAACAGAATAATTTGATAAAATAATGCTTCACAAGCTTCAGAATTCATCTCGTCCAAAGATGTTCACCACATATCATAAGCGGCGATTACCTATGTGATGGCCTGAGTAAGAAACAGCTAGCATACAGTTGACAAAAGCTCTATGGAACTTTTTTGTACTACCATTAGGATTCTTCAGGCAGAATTTTGCATGTACTCTGAAAGCATGGGGCTTGTCATCAAGCTCATTGTGTCATGTCCATCCATGGTCTCTTTTTGGCTCCTTAGGCATGTTCTGTAAGGATTTTTTTCTAGCTGTTTTAATTCATGCCAGTTGTTTTGCTAGATTAGGGTCTCTGGGTGTTCCTCTCTTACATACTTGCTGATGCTAGCGTTAATGTCATGGCAGTGCTTGGCGATCGAGATATATACTTTTAGCGTGTTATAATGCTAACTGTTCCTAGTTTCTCGTGTCTCTGGGCTACACGGTCCTTCTCAGATGTTACAGTCTTGAAGCGACAACCTTTTTGGTTTTATTACCAATACATATAATGTCCGTTTGTCTAGAGTTTTTCCATGTCCCGTGCGCGCATCAGACAAGATATCTATTGCTTGGTTCCTTTCTCGCTCCTTGGTAAGAGCACTGCTCACAGATTTATCAGTCGCCTGAAGAATGAAATATTAAAGTTATTATCAAACAGATTATTATCATTTATGGTATATAATTGTATATAATTGGACTTACTCTCTGAACATTAAGTTTTATCAATTTTGATAATACTCGAGAAACTGAATAACAAATTTTTAAAACCAGAATATACTTACGTAGTAGATGGAGTGGTTGTTAAAGCCTCCCCAAATGACTGAATGTAAGCATGGAGCACAAAACCATTCTTTGTTGTAAATTCATCATAATGTATCTTTGTAACAGTAACAGTAACAGTAAAGATAGCCATGGTAACGATCAGTGAAATAGAAAACAATATTATTGTACTTGACTGCTTACATGGGCTGTCAATTTGAAACGCAGTGGAATCACAGTCTTTCCCGACAGGGTATATTGATGGGGCATTACAGTCAGATTCAGAGCCTGGTACTATCAGCTTGTAGTGAGATTTAGACTCGGTGACTTCAAAGGCGAGAAGGGAATAATCGAAAGATTAGGTCTCTAAAAGTTTTCCAAATATAACCCACTGCGATCGTAGTCCTAATATCTTGAGGATTTTTACAAACTCTGGTAATTCCAGGTACCCTCCACTCAACTTCCATGCGAGGACATGGTTTTCTTGTGCTTAGCACCCTCAATTTCCACATTTTCAATGCAGTAAATAATCTCGTCATCATCAAGTACTGGGTACTGCTGCTTAACTAGCACTTTAAGTTGGCGAAATAAAAAAAAGTCTTGAATTGCAATTAGCTTACCTTAGGACTGTAAGTGATGTCCTATACCAGACATGAAAGCTAAATATGACGCCCAACGCAATGATGTCTACAGGTTTCACATTGTTGACACGAACTCCCACTCTACGCACAAGTTTAGAAAGCTCCCAAACCTGTGTAAGAAAATGATAATAATGTGTATCCGTACATTAATAGAAAAATTATGTATATATGAATTCTGTTTATTTACTAATTAGTAACTTATTATTGCTGTCAGGCTTTGAAAACTGTACTAAAAATCAATGATTGGGTTTCTCCAACATAGGAAACAACTTGCTCAGCACCTAATTGGCCAGAAAGAAATCTACGCCTAGCTCGCAACAAATTTTGGTGGTTTCTCTTATGAGGACATACCACATGAAATCTAACATGATGAGTGAATGGGTTATTGACGGATATCCAACACTGCTAACGTGTTCAGCCAGCAGAGGGAAATGACACAGCTCTGATAAGTTGTTCAACCTGTAGTTATTCGAAGTTAATTTAATTGGATACAACTATATCAATATTACACATCGGTTTGATATCATCATTTTGAGCCAACGCAAATCCTGGCGATCGATCCATATCCTCTACTCATAAGTCATTTTGACGCCACCATCATCATAACACCAGTTCTACATTCACACTGTTGTATTTTTCCGTTTTGTTGCTGTTCATCTCAGTGATTGCAGTGATTGTTGAGTTCTGCAGTCTTGATCTCACTTGCCTTATTTTATGTATTTTTGTTCCCAGCTGATCATGACACTCCCCAGCAGGCGGGATCTTTAGAGTTTTTTTTACACTGATTAATGAAGTAGTGAGACCTATATCATTAGCTCAGTACAAGAGACCGCGATTATATACCAGGGCACTGCTGGTTGCTAAGAAGAAAAAAGATCAGAGTTGAGTTTCAAATATATATTTGATTAGTCAGCTGTGAAATTATATGTGTCCTTGTGCTCAAAAAAGTCGTCATCACAATGCTTAGACCATTATCTATATTCTAGACTTTGATGTTAGCTTGTACAATGGCCTTGTCAGAGCTACATTAGCTATAGATTTGTTTAGATTTGCATCCTCTTTCAGGTAATAAATTGCGTCACACCAATCGTCCCAATTTCAAGGCCTAGTTTATGATGATTTTGGTGTACCAGTTGTAAGTAATGACATGCATAAAAAAAACTTTGGGCCGGAAAAAAAATTGCACAAAGATTTGACCGCAGCTACTCTGTCCTATCAAGAAAAATTCAACATACCATTAATTTGACCCGCATGCTCAGCCCCAGCCTCTCCACTGACATTCCCAACATCAACAGCAGGTTTAGTATCATTACGAACAAAGCATCATGATCTGATCTAGCCTCAGGGTTAGCCACTGCTGGTATTGTCACAACTGTATGTTGTATCTCTGTAGTCGAAGGCTTGGACACGATCATAGGAGGTGGACACTTGTCGACAGGTTTGTTCTCAGAAGATGGAGGGTTCGGCTTCTCGGTTTGGAACTCCTCATACTTGGACATCTGTAAACAGATACCATGTAAAAGGTTTGACAATTGTGACCGACAACAATTCCAAGTTTGAGGGGCTGCAGAGAGTTCTCGTTGATAGATGAGACCATGTAACCATAGTTAACCACAGGCCAGCCTTGTCCCACAGCTTCTATACTGATGCATGGAGCGACTTTCCTAGTTGGGGCAGTCTCTGTGGCCATCACTATCACTGTAATCCGACCTTGGCAGCTTCTCGCCTCGCTTGTATCTAGCATGGTCACACTGGTAGCTGTTAGAAACTCTTCTCTTGTGATGTGTTTGTATTTTGCAGGAGTCTGCCCAGTTGTTCTTTGGCCAATGCAAGTTGATATCTAACCTGGTAGAGACTCTTTAATCCAGACATAGTTTTCCTGCCATGGCATGCCAGTTGATGATCTGAATGTCCTAAGACAGAACCATATTGATTGTTATTTCGTGTCGAATCTGATCGGGATGTTAAACGAGATTATCTCACCTTTTATTCAACTCATGTCATTCCAATCAGCTGCCATTTCTCCTTGTTTATTCCATCCATAATGGCTATTGACTATTTACTGCGCACTCCTCCACATAATGCCCATTGGCAGGCTCCACTGGAATATCAACTGCGTTCTTAGCTCCCTGGAGAACCATGACAAGCCAAAGAACCTGACCCGGTAACGATCGAGATATTCAATTGCGTATAACATAGTCAGCTGTTGTTGATGTTATCACTGTCTTGTGGAGTTGAATCAGGCAGACCAACACTGAATTTTTTTTGTTTATTTAGGTCTTAGACTTGAAATGTATTTGCTGTCATAATTAGTTGTTGTCTCCACTGCGACAGTGTCTAACACTTTTAGAACTTGAGAAACGAAACTTCATTAAACCTGTTTTCATGAAGGTCTGCTCAGTTGGATGGTATATGAACACTTGTCCCGAACAAAACTTTTGAAATTAATATCCAATAATTTAAAATCTAAGTAGAATCAGACCTCAAGCAGCTGCAAAACCCACAAGAATTGACAGAAACATCCACGCGATCATGCACACATCAATGCTAGAAAATGTCTGTTCAAATGGCACGAGTGTAATTGACCATGAGCCATACGATATAGATCTCAACCCGAAAACACACGCCGCCGACTTTCCTACCAATCCGAGAAGGTTGCCTTCTCCTGGTAGTCTCTTCATACAGGTCCTCATTCCAATCCTAGTATGAAGCATATCTCCATTCAGCCTCCATTGTCAGTGTAACTTTCCCTCCCCATATTGGTGCCTATGTAATCGAACTGACGCTGAGATTGTTGGTATTATTGTTGGCGACGTGAAAACTAAAATGGTAAAATTGTTGCAATGTTAATGGTCTGAAAACTTCTTAATAAAATGAATGAAATTGATGACATTAGAATAACGAGCATGAGTAATTACATAAAACAAATAATATCAGTGTCACAATAATATCAAAACGACTATGGAATCAAGAGTAAAGTTGTTAAAAAATACCTTGTTTAGCTTCCAGGGATGGAGTTAGATATATTTAATATTGATAATGTTACTGTAGTCTGTTTCTGATCGTTTTATGCTGTTTGACTTATTAAATAATAAAGTCACAGCGAGCTTAATGCTACATGTTGCTCCGTAGCTGATAATATTGAATGTGAATTCAGGTTAAATGTACCAAAAACAGCATGATATTGATATTGATACTGTGTAACATGTACTAAATCAAGGATGGCCAAGGATTATGATTCAAGATAAATGATTGTTGCAAAACAATTTCATAAAGGCAACCGAAAAAACAGCTTGGAGCGATGATGATTAGTATGGCTGAATGTTGTTTTAGTGATGATATTAAACCCAAGCTGTTGCAATAATAATCAGTTCAATTGTGATTGTAAACAATGAGACAGAGATTTATAGCTATTGCGAGAGCAGTTGGATTCCACAAACAGGCCAAAATCTTACAGTCAGTGCGTATGTCACAGTCTAAAATATTTTGATATAATTATGACATTTTCCATATTTTCTCGCTACTTTTTGAAGGGAACATATCATTCAAGACATAATGCTAAATTTAGAAAAGCTACAAGTGTCAAAATCTGATTTTCGTGGGTATGTACAACCAAGGGGAAAACAGCCACCCAGCACGAGACTGACCAAGGACCAACAAGCATTCGAAATAAAATAACGCATTGAAGATTAGAGTAGGTTTGAGTGGACAACGCCCAATCGCGAGATGTGTAAATATCACATGACATGGTTGTTACTCACCACAAATTGAAGACTCCTGCAGCGTTTTTCCCTCGGACAGTCAGAGGGAGCTTAGCCAGGATATCTTCCTCGTCTGTCGTTTTAAGCTTACTTCTCAGTTGTACTGTTGGTATAGTTATCAACTTCCCATCCATAGTCACAAACACACAAAAGGTGTCTCCCAGCATGTTGATGCCGTCAAGGGTGATGTTGCGCGAATCCGGTGAAGGAGGTGTGTACTGTAATAAAAAATAAGCTGTGTCAATGTGCAACCTATTTTAGTGTACTTGTTTTTAAGATGTTGTACTTTTAGATATGGTACTGCGAATTGCACGTTGCCTGAGTCGGACGTATTACTCAAAAACCAACTGATTTTTAAGTATCACAAATTGTTTATCATCACAATTTGTAAGTTAATGCCTCGCCAAAATGTTGCTTGGGGTTTCTTTATCCATATGATAAAAGAAGTCTAAAGTCAAATTTGACGTTATGCCATGATGTAAAGTTATAGCGCGACACTGAGTTTCCAAAACATGTCAAAACCTATTGTCACTATTGTCCATATAAAAAGACATTGCAAGTTCTTGTAGCAAAAATGCAGTTAATACATAGAGACTACCCTTATATCATGCAGCCATAGCAACAATAATGTTTGGTGTTTGATTCGACTTGACAAAAACTGCTTTCAAATTCACATAGTGATAGCTAAACCATCAGTGTTGGCAATGCTTTGCCCGCACTAACCTGGTTCTGACCAATATTGATGAAAAAAAATGGCGTGCCAGTTGGCAATTTTTAATTATCTCATTCCTAAATTAGTCAAAATTTTGACAAAATTGCACTTGTACCTGACGAAACGAGACGTAAAAATATGTGAAACCGTACCGAGACTGAAATATTTTTTTCTGTTAGGGATATCCTCCAAAGCCTTGGTGAGGGCACTGCTTTGGGAAAAAACTGCTTTGTGAGACATTTATGTGTACCTATATTAAAAACACCATTGCTTACCCTATTTTAGCATGCAAGGCAATTTGTTATTTTTTAGCAGAATACGTGTACCAGCAAGCCTTTTGTTACAACTTTTACAGTATATGATAGAAATTCAAACAATCAATCGACTGGAGTTTTTTAAGTTACTTACAGTTAAGATTTTTCCCATAGCTGAATATTTTCTGTCAATGTGTTTAGTTTCGTAAGCACTTGAGTTTATCATCGGAAATAATCCATTGCCTGTTTCTGGTACCTCCTTGCCGGTCGGCGGTACCGTCGATTGAACAGGATAAGATCTGGAGATCACTGTTTTACTGTGGAGCCTCATGTGTTGCCCTTCAGCGTTGTAATTGGATAATACATAAATTTTAAGAGGTGTCCAGTTTTTTATTTACGTTGGTTAACTCCATTTTGATGTACCCATTGGCGTGTACTACAACGTCAAATTGCCTTGTCGCCGGTCCTTTCGGTGTGTCAATTTCTTTCTTTCTGCTAAGAAAAATAACTTTAACTTTAGCGACTCATCTTCTTGCAGTATTCATGATGAATTGAGTGTTTGTCGATATCTGATCTGATCTGATTTGATTCAGAGACCAATTTGATAGCGCTTTTTATAGGTTTTTTTGGCAGCCATCAAGGCCTTTGATTGGTCAACACAGTGAGTTTTATTTTACATCTGCTTATTCACTATGTTTTAATATTATGTAATATTATATTACATATCAACCTGAAAGCTCTCTTTTGGAGTAAAAATAAGTCCTATAGTAAATAATTTGGTGATAGATTATAGTAAATATGGATACCACTTATGATGTGGAAAAAAATAAAATGTTGGTAAAATATAGTAGATGTTTTATAATATAATAGATATTGAAGTTAACATACGATAGTATATAAGCATTTTTCAATGAATTTTGAGTGACTTGCACAGTATGAGCAGAATAAGATTTTGGTATTTGCGCAGTCCTTAAATCAGGAAAAATCAATAAATAACATTTGAACATATTAAGACATTTTATTTGAAAAGTCCCCTTCAAGAAGAAGTGGCTGGGAAGGTTTGGTCAAATGTTGGTGTGCCTAGCTGAGGCAGGACTCTCTATATTGGAAGAAAAAATCTAAAGAATATGTCAATCATTGCAATGGTAGCACATTTAATTCGTTGTGATTAAAGTTGTAAGCACTCTTCATTCGATTTGGGAGCGGACAACTCATTCAAAGCACGATTAGTCTGCTGGTTTCCCGCTGATGGTTTTGATATTTCTTATCTAAAAAAATACAGACAAAAGACCTATTAAACTAACTAAGTGCTCGCTTGTTTACATATACTGTCTTTGACAAATTACCAAAATAGAATATCAAACTATTTGAATAGGAAAATGGGCATTAACTTATTCTTAATCAAATTTGATATAAGTGTTGTCCTTGCATCTATCATAGGCCAAAATAGGCTAATTGGAACATACCTGTGAACAGAGAGAATGGAAGGGGGAGGAGCCTGCACTCGAAAGGTCACACCTCTTATTATAACATGATCTTACTTACGTTTTGGAGTTGTGCCCTCATAACGAAACCACGATTAGTGAATGGAAAAGTGTGGGTTGAAAACTTCTCAAGTGACAAATCTATGACTTTCCAATGGAAAGTTCAAAAATAAAATATCATTTTTGTTGTATTGTAGAATGAAATTATTCTTTATTATTCTTCTTATGGCTGAAGAACACATGTGAAAGGGTAGTAAAACAATTCTTAGAGCTAAAAACAATCATCTTGATAGACAAATCTTACAGGGCAGGTACCCATGATAATATCAATTTTTCGAGTTGTTTCATTGAGGAAAAGAAACTTAGCTTCTGAATCTGAATATTATTTCAGCACATGTGGTTAGGGGGTGTTGAGAGCTGTCCAACAATATCCTATTTACATACCTACTGTCACTAGCGAGCTGGGAATCTTACAGAATGTGGCAGTTTAAGGAGCGAAATATGTCGGCATGGGCCTTTCATTGATGATTAATGAGTGTTATTAGCACAATTGTGTTGTAATAACTTGTCCAGTACATAATTCAAGTGTTCTGGATTAGTTGGTGACAATAATTCTTAATGGATTGGTATATTTCATGGCTAGAACATAAAAAATGAGTGTGATGTATCTATCAAAATACTTATTTCAGCCGTAATCAACATCTATTCACCAGTACTTGTCTGTGATTGGCCAATACTACTAGATCAAGCTCCTCCCCCTTCCATTCTCCCTGCTGTGAAGCATTCAGTGTTTTCCCGTCTTTCGCTTTCAACCCAGCATCTCTCGCTAACACTTACTTTAGTAGATTGGTTAAGTTGTATTCTCAGAGATTTTATTGGGTTACTGACTAGAAGAGTTTAACAGATGTGTCCTGTTTGATTGCCAAAAGCTACTGTCCGAATATACTATTGCTCAGTTATTAAAACTATGAAAGAAACATGCCACTAGCTGCGGAAAATTACAAAAATACATCATGGAATATAACCAGAATAGTTGCCATGCCAACAATACTGTAGACCTGAAGGTGTAAAAATAAGTGTCGTTAAAGATTGAAAAGTTACTACTGATTGCTGATATTATTATGTGTGTGGACTCGTGGAGGTAGGAAAGGTAGTTATGACAACAAGTGTAAACCAAAATAATGGATGGATTCTAAAAATGGTGAGTAATGTTTGTTCATGATAATTCAGCTGCTGCTGTAGTCAGTTAGATCCATCACAAAGGCAAGTAAAATTGTTTCAATGTAAACACTGGCATATTATATTGAATGATAATTTTATGACAACACCAAATATTTATTAGGTAAGTCAGAGCAATGATACACATTTTCTATGTATTCAGATTGATTAATAAAATAATCATCAATCAATAATTATTTACCTGGATAGAGTTGTTTTTAGCAGCCTGTTGTGCATCAGAATCATCTGACATCCAGTATGGCGGCTGAAAACCTCTAGCATCCTTCAAATGCTTAAGGAAAGCTGATATGGTAACATTTTCTTCCTTGCTGGTTAACCAGCAGAAATGGTCACCTCTTTTTTTCAAATGTGTACTGGTTTGTATCGTTTATTTGAGTGATTGCGAGGATTAGCCCCCCCCCCCCCCCCCCCAGCCAGACCAATCACCTCGTGAGTAAGGGAGCAGTGCACCCCTTCGAGGAGGTGTTTGAAACTTTAGGCTCATAAGTGAGGTTGGTTTCGATTTAGGACTATTAATAGGTGTTTTGTGGGTTATTGGGGCGGGGGAATTTCTGCTTGTTTGATTATGATGGTTTCTGTTTTGAATTGGGTTAGGCCGTGTGGATTGGTTGTTTTGAGTTGACAGATGTTTGTTTGTTGTTCTTTGCCTGTATGACTTATTGGCAGAGCTTTCCCTATTGTTTTGGATCAGGGGCTCTGCTGTTTGCCTTGTTGTTGGGTGTGTGATTTCTGATCTTGGGTTGTTTGGGGGTTGATTTGCCGGTAGGTTTTTAACGCCTTGGTATCCTACTCGGCCGGGTGGGGCATTGGTGTACCTGGCATGATTGCAATCGACAGTGGAAAGCCCAAAGAAGGCTGAATATTCAGCCTCCCTGAGCTTCTTCTCTTCACTTTCAGGAATCCATTATAACATTTGTAGAGTGTTCTCTTTTTGGAAACCCCAATAGACTTTCCATGAGCTGATGTTTAGATATGGGTTTGATCTTTGGAGTATATGCCTAGTTGAACCAAAGTCTCTACTAGCTTTTCGTGGGCAGTGGGTGGTCATGGTGAGTAGCTTTGGCAGCTCATTCCCTCTATGTGCACAGTAAGTTCTGCCTTCAAGAGGTGGAATTTTGTTAGTAACTTCTATGATCCATTCCACAGATTTTTAGTCAGAACAGGTCATTTTGAACATGGCTTGGGTAAGGCTGTACCTCAAGAATTTGGCTGGGGTTGGTTCATTTGATTTAGCAGTTGGTGGATGAAGAAGGTTTATTAATAAACAGAATGTACCTCAAGTAGCACACACTACATACAGCAATGTTAAGAGTTGAAACAGAACAATTTAAGTTGAGACCACAAAAACTAATGCTTACATCTACACGAGTGCCCACCAGTATAAAATAATAAACATTGGAAAAAAAAATATTTGACTAAAAACCTACCCTTCCCCACCTAAGCTTACCTAACAACCATGCTATTTAGACCTTTACAGCTAAGTCATTAAGTTATCCTGCTAAACAATAAAGGCAAATAAGTCTAAGGGCAATGAGCAAATGTCTGCTCAAAAATTCACAGATAAAAACGTATTCCAGGTAGGAAATCTCAAGATTTTTACCCCACATAGCATCAGTGAGTAATTGGGGATGGCGTAACTTAAAAACAAATATTACTAGTTGGGTATTGAAACCAGATTACTTGCTATACATTTCAGTTACAGACACGATGTTATCAGACGTAGCTAAATAAAGAAAATATTTTTTGAAAAACTTTTGTTTGTAATATTAAGTAATATTAATCTCAGCATTTTTAACTTCTGTCATATCCACCGCTTTCTTTGCCTTTTTGTTGGCTCTTGCAGCACTCAGGCCTACGCACCGTACCTCAGCCAGCATCTGAAACACAAGCTGAACATTAGAATATATCATACCTCTCAGCTGTGTTATAGTGAATACAAAACCAATGACCAGTCGATCCACAAATTTCTTCTGGTATTCCCGAGGGTCGTCAAACCAAGTTAGCATTGCAATTTACTGCGTCACTGATTGTTCACTTTGTGTTTTCTTCAATGTTGACAAACAGCTACAAGAGTATTTTATACCCATACACAAACAATATTGTCCAGACATTTAGGTCATATTGGTCATAAATAAGATCAAGCCTAAAATCTCCACCCACATGTCCTTGCAACAATATATACGACAGAGCTAACAAATACAAAAACTCCTCCCTGAATAAAAGTTACATTGTGTTTTGCACTTGGCAAATAGTATCAATTCTCTTGTCAGGGGAACTTCCCGAGGTGGTTTATTGTGGATCTTGTATAGCCTTGTCATGCGGCAACTTTTTTGTAAAAGTAGCCGTGTAACAAAGTTGGTTCTTGTATACATCTGATATGATGACCAGGGCAGACAACAGCAATGTATCAGCGTGGGAAGATTAAGCCTTGGTCATACTGTGTGAAATTGCAATTTCCTCCTGAGGCTGGCAATGAGATAACCAATATTTAAATCGTCTGAAAGTTTCGAGTGTACACCTACGTTATCGATATCACATTGAATTGAAGTAATACAAGTCAGTGATTCCATGAGAGCAGTCATGAATGTCACTTTATAGCAACATAATTTGCTCTCAGTAATCACTATGCAACTCACCAAATCCTTCTGCTTCTCAGTATCCGGACTGAATTCAATCAGCTCCTCTACAGTACCGAACTTTGGTGCAGGTCTCTCCACTACTGGCCTTTCTGCCTTGAGGTTGGCCACATCTTCCTTAAGTTCGAGAATAAGCCCACACAACATATGTATATCCTCTGAAATAAACACAACAATTTTTTTGTAAGGTTCAATGTTTTTTTCCCACCTGAAATATCTCTGCTGTGAGAGTGTAGCCACTATAAGTTATGCATATAACTTACTTATGCATATAGTGTAGTGTAGCCACTATATGTGAAGTGTGTAGCCACATATAGTGTAGTGTAGCCACTATATGTGTAGTGTGTAGCCACATATAGTGTAGTGTAGCCACTATATGTGTAGTGTGTAGCCACATATAGTGTAGTGTAGCCACTTTATGTGAAGTGTGTAGCCACATATAGTGTAGTGTAGCCACTATATGTGTAGTGTGTAGCCACATATAGTGTAGCCACTATACTTATGCATATGAAGACCTCAATAAAAACATTATAATATAAATATAAATATAAGTGGCTGATAATTTGGCTCAAACACCCGTTTTTGTTGTTTTCATATTGATGGACCCTCTGTTTTTCTCATATCCATTCACCGTGATGATCAAATATTTTTTGTCTGCCAGGAAGCTCAGTACGTCTCCGATGTTAATCATTAATGTTACACATCGGTTTGATATCATCATTTTGAGAAACTTGGGATTCTTTCAACACAGATTTCTATCCACAGCCTAAAGGTCTTGCTACATGAGCCCACGAAATATGCGTGGAATTGTCTTCCCACGCGTGGTAGGCGTGGCTTCATAGGCTAAACACACCCACGTTGTGTCAACGTTGCTAAGTGAGTGGCCAACGAGCCGTGACCAATGAGTAAGAGTAATGGCCAATTAAATCCGCTCTATTGTACCAACTGGCCAATGTCAGAAGCGTAGGTTCACAACGTGGTTAACAACACGACCATGCTGGTCTTTGAAAAGACGCATCGTTAGCATGGCCAACGGCGTGGTTTGGCATCAACAACGCGTGGAATTGCATCCCCACGCGATTTTGTGGGCCTGTCTAGCTATACCTTTACCCCATGAATCATTTCGAGGCCACCGTCATCATATCACCAATGCTCTACACTCACATTGTTTTTTCCCGTATTGTTTTTCTCATCTCTGTGATTACAGTGTTTGTTGTGTTCTACAATCTTGATCTCAGCCTCGGCTCTAGTCCTTTTTTTTAAGATCAGCTTCCAGCGAGATCTTTGATGTGCCGCATTTAAATTTGTTTCTTAACTGAGCATGATGCTGCCCAATAGCTCTGGTTGTGTAACCTACAATAGCAAGAAAATGACAGCTTAAATAATGTGGACGATCAATAATTTATGCGACGCTCAACAAGCCCAAATAATATGTATGTTAGTGATAAATAATCAACAAATAATAATAATTTAATATGTTATTTTACAGCAGGGAATCAATGTTCAACGATTACTAAACCACTGAGATATAGAAAATGGATGCGCTATGGATATAACAATAAGAATAATAATAATAATGTAGTCAAAAGTTTACTCTGTGTAACAAGCCTAACTAAACAGTATGTCACAGGCAAAAACGGGCTATCTGCTGATTGAAATATTCCTGGTAAAACACGTTTTCCAAATTTCCAATTTTCTAATTAACATTAAAATTATTGCAAATATACTTTTATATGCGAAAAATTAGGGCGATTCCTTTGGCGTTAATTAATTAATGATCAAACAAGCGGTTCAAAAGATATCGCAACAAAATTCAGATTTGGCTATTTCTTCGGGCAAAAACGGTCTATCTTCATCAATTGTCATTCAAAACGAGTCATTGTTAGCAAGTGCAGTCATTAGAATCGTAATTGCATTGTTCAAATGAATGCATTCACGGTCAATTGAGCATGGCTTTCATTGTCATTGAGAAAAAAAAAACTTATAGACCTTTTTTGCTCGAAGCTATCTGGCTATTTGTGAACAAAAGAAATTTCAAACAGGTTTTTTTTCAATTTCTGGTAGGAGTTTCAGAGAGTTTTTGATAGCGTTAGAAAGCCAAAAAATAGCTTAATTTGAATAACAAAGAAAAAGAAATTTTGAAAAAAATACATGAAGACCTTTTTTGCATGTGATTACCTGACTACCCTCTTAGATGGAATTATTGTGACTGAGCTACTAGTGTTAGGGCCAAGCCAAAGCTTCTGGCTTAGCAAAGCCCTACTTATCCCCTCTCAACTTTTTAAGTCTCATTCATTAGCCCCAAATATTCACCATCATTCTCCATGAGCCTGTCTGCCAGCTCTGGGGTTGTGAGTGTCTCATTAAGGCTTAATAGATTCAAAGAACTGACTTTCGTCTCGCTCCCAGCAATTGCTAAGTCTGCTGCTGGTGTATCTGCCACATCCACATCTACCTCAGTTCAAACTTTTCCAAAGTTTCAACTTTTATTCTCGGAGTGCTGCTGTTATGCACTATAGAACAAGAGATGTTTTGAATGCTACAAAATCTAAACAGATGTTATGGGTCCAGCAGAATATTGTTTTGTGATGGTAGATTTTAGAAGTTTTACTTCTCAATTTCTGCCTGTAATGTTTTGAAATGATTTGAAACAGTATTGCAATATTTCCAAATATTAACATACGGTCGTTGAATCCTGTGGAATGGGATACATTTTAACATTATTTTCCTATGTTAAGCAGCGTGTATAGACGGATCAAGACAGCATTAAGAGCAGATCAAGACAGCATTAAATCATGTCGCCAAAGGCCAGTACAATATATCACATCATTTGACACTTAATGACTCCAGGCAGCCTCTCTCTATTGCAACAAGTTATAGACTGGTTAAAGTACAACCTCCATCAGGTTTTTATTTCTCTGTCCTTACCCTCCTAGTTTGCTTGTTGAGGATATTAGTCCGTAACTGTAACTCAAAATGAGTCAACCTTTTTTTTAGGTGGTTTATGATTCAGCATTGGCAAGTGTTTTCCGGTCCTCTACAAATGTAAGGGTCCCCATGATCATACTTTCATACCAATAGCTTAAGAGTCTGCTATTTTTTCCACCCATGATTTAGCACCTTGATACAATGGAGCACCTCTAGTTTGTCGTATGGTGGGTATGGTAGTAGGTAAAAGGAGACAACAGCTTGTAAAAGGCAGCCTGACAGGACAGTTGAAGGCTAGGAATATGACCATCTAGGCTGTTTTTCTACCAGGCACTCTCATTAAATATATCTCCGCCCTAATTCATATGAGAGAGTGAATTAATTGAACATCGTACTACGGAAATAAAGGGGAGGGAAGAGAAATTTCAAATGTTTAACATTTTTATGCCTCACATCACATGACCTGTTTAAATTAGTCAACATATTTGCTTGGTCGATGAAGATCATACTCCAAAAAAGTTAGCTAAGATTTCTACTCATTGTCATTTTACCTCTGTGGAAGAGTTTGGTTTCTTGACTTCTTAGAGGAAAGGGCCCCAGCGCTGACGAACGAGACAGTCATACAGATTATTCCGCATCTCTGACTGTATGAATGAAGATGTCGGGTCGCCTTAAACGAGAAACCCTATACAGTATGCCACTTCAAACAATCCGCAGTCATCACTGCCCATCTGCTGCTGCACGGGGACGTGGCTTACTGTCAATGATTTGGACTGACACCTTGAAGACCTAAAATGAAGTCAAATTGAGAAATAAACTCAATGACAGTTCACATTAAATTTGATAAATTTATGTTATGTAGCCTTCATAAACCCTTGACAAAGCTCACTCTTTGGTTATTTGTTTTCATGAGAAGTTGCGGAGGCCTTATACTTAAGATCACCCTATGTATAGGCTCTGGTATGATCTTTGACTTGTGTAAGCATTCAAGTAGCTTACTGTCCTATATTTGTTAAAAAAAGATTTAAACTTGACTGCCACCTTCAGCGTAAATACGCAAGGAATGTATTGGTTTGTCTTCCACTGTCTACAACTTGGAATACAGAGAAATTGATTGAAATTGATCAATGAACTAAGCTATTATCTGTCCAATTAAGCCGAAGAGTTTTGCTTCCTTTCAGTGGTCACTGATCTTATCAGTTCAGTTCAGGCATTCAGCGAGAGTTTTGATGTGCACTTATACCTCATTTTCATATTGTATTGTTTGTTAAATGCCAAACAAGAAATTTTCCCATCAGAGTCGATCAACCAACATCTTTATAAATATTTTCTACATAAATGTGATGTCAAATCCTGTGCATCTAAACCAAATTGAAATATAAAATAAGAACTGAGACACGCCACGGCAAAAGTTGAAGAGAGAATATTCCCAATGATAACATCAATGCCAATTACCTCAGACCTTGTACGGTGCCGTTTGTTTTAACGTTGGTAAAAATTTTGCCCAGGTCATATTCCTCTGAGCGATCTCTCCAATATCTTTAAAATATGTCTTTTTCCTCGTGGTTAGTGTGACCCAGTGGTGATCAACATATTCATGTGCAGTTGTTTTTTGACATAGTAAAAATTCAACTGGCATATTGACTCAGTTATTGTGTTGATTTGAATGTTACCTGTTATATGGCTGTCGCCGTTTGGTTCTATGCGGCTCAGCAACCCTGGGTTTTTATCAGGAATATAGTTGTTATGGTGTCATCATCCCATGTAGTTCTGCTCTGAGGATAGTGTATTCCATGCACTGTGTCTATAAACAAGCACAGCAATGTATCTGTTGAGATTTGCATGTTTGTGTTATGGCCTGAATCATCTAAGGGAGTCGACAAACAAATACCCAAGCACCTTGGTTTTAATCACAAACTACTTTTTAGCAATGATGAACACCTCCAATGGCTTTTCAGTAACGATAAGTGAGGCATTTGGAGCTACGATCTGACATGAAAGTGCTCGAAATGGTATTCAAGCTAGGCCAATTCTTCCCAAGCCAATCACTGCAAAGCTTCTAATGCATAACGAAACCTCAAAGGTGATAAAAGTGCTTTAATCAAAAGACTATGCTTCTGCTTATATCCACTCATATTACATTACATATTACATACTTTCTGCTGTGAACGCTGCACTGTGGGACATTCTGGATAATTCCACCTGGGTCGCAGTGTCTCTGGCCCGTCTCTGGCCAAATTAAATGAGCCGAAAAAGAAGAAAGGATAACCCTGATATCTACATCCTTGAAACCATTGTAAGTGGGAGTTACGCTTTACTCCCACCTTCCTGTGAGAAATACCCCTACATCGATACATTGTCAGTAGCTTTCGATAGTAGAAGGCCTTGTGTGCTGGCCGGCTGTTCAGTCAATGCAGAAGTACACATATATGGTTATCTCTTTCAAACAGCAAGTTGGCAGTCAGACATTCATTGAACTGATATGGCGGTACTAGACCTGTCATGCCCCTGGCAGGTAGTAATTGACTCAACTCATCACGGAATGAATTTGCAAGCAAATTTGAAAACATGCTATCAACATTTGATTAGTATTGTATTTACTATAAACCTGCAACTAATCTATAAAAGTCAATGCGTACTTCTATTATCACAAAACAGTCGGATACATAAACAATAAAAAAAAATCAAACCATGAGTTTACAATGTACAAACATACTTACAAACAGATACAACAATATACAAAACATTTCCTACCCTGTTAACCTGGGTATAAATGTGACATTGCGATGATGAACGCTTTACTTTTCAACTAAGGATATGTGCTGTACTTGCAGATACATATGAATACAATCACTACCACTAATAGTCAAACACACACCTTGACAGAGTACACCGTAATTCGCTCCACCATATTAGCCCTATCTCCGTCAGGGAATTTCCATGCTTCTCAATTTCAGCTAAATGATCCAGAGACACAGATATATTAAGGTAGTTACACATGTGGTAAGGTTTTCTGAAATCCTCACGCCAGTCCAGGCATTTAAGATGGCAGTAGGTATTCTGGGAGTCTTTGGTATGGTTATAGTGCCAGAATCTTTCGCCCTGTATTTTCGATAAGGCATCACCACCCCTAACAGCTCATTTCCCTCTTTTTTGAACAGCTCGTCACAGACATAACATTTTTTGGCACGGCAATCAGTACTAAATCTGAAGAAGACATGTGACTGGTGTTTGCTCTCAAATGTGCAGAATTGAGAAGCATGGCTTGCTTTCTTTCTCTTCCTCCTTCCTTCCATCACTTGTCATTGAGGGGTATTTAAATACGGATGCTAGAATTCTTTTTCTCTTTTCACTACTGAGCTTGCAAAACTCCTGAGGATCATATGACATTCTACTGTACTTCGATTTAAGCTTGAACAAACCCTTACTCAAAACTGCTCTTTCACAATTGTTTTTTTGGTTATTTCCCTGCTTTTCCCACTCCTCTATTATTACCTTTGGAGACGATTTTCTGGTGAGATTTCGTTTGAGCTCCTTGTTTACTGATTCATTGCTGTTATTAGTTGTCATTAAGCCCAGCAGCCTGTCTATTCTCCCTAACCAAGCTTTTGAATGATTTTGCTTGATATCTAATAAACCATTTAGTAATATCGGGGTTTATGGAGTTCCATGATGACAGCAGAGCTTCCAACACCTCTTCAAACTCTGTTTCAGTGTTACTGTCTAGAAGGGTGGTGAACATGTCATAATGAATTTTGTTATATTCAGCGTCACATAACTTTGATTTTAAGTACGACTCTACATTGTCTTTGAGGTGTTAAAAACATACAATGTGCTGTAGTAAAGGCATGTGAATTTTGAACCCATTCACAGTCTCAAGTGCCCTATCTGATCCCAAGAAACGGATATGCTTTAATTTAGAGTTCAAGTTCACAATGCTACTAGCAAAATGACGATAACTATGCTCGTTGTGTTCAGTGTGAATCAATGTGGGACCCAAGAGAGTTGGTTCAACCTTAGTTACCGTGTGTATGAGCAGAGGGTGACGTATTGTAGTGGGTGTAACAAAGTACTGTCCAATATTGTACGTCATGTCAATTCCGAGGATGCCAGCAGATTCTCCAGTGCAAAATGTTCAATCAAATGAATTTGTGTATCAGTGGCATGAGTAATGGCCAACTGACACTTTCCTGTCATGCATATGTTAGCTATAGGACTGCCCTCTCTTTCTTTTTGATCGTTTATGGCCCATAGTAGCTCATCAACCCACAGCTTATCTTTCACAGAACATTTCAAGTTATATATTAGTGTACAGTTTTTAAACTCCCCAGATGTATCGGTCATAGTGAGAAGGTTATTATTGTTCATATTTTGTTGAATGATTTCCCTCGGGGCCATGTTACTCTCAATTCCCATCCTCCCCTTATCCAGCAAACTAGGCCTAGTTCGGGCTAGTCTAAGTGCTCAGACTCCAAGGCGCAGGGAGTTACTTGCGCAAGCTATCAAACTCCTCTCCCCTTCTCCGTCTGAGCAAAAACCTATTATCTCAACAGGCTCACAATTCAGAGTTGCCTCCTCAATTTCACAAAATCATCAAGAAGCAACTCTGAAAATTAAAAATAGCCTTAGGCACATAACTTGCAGCAAACTTAAGTTGTAGAACTTAAATTATTTTTGAGTGCACTCAACCGTGCAAAGATATGATTGCTATATGGATCACAGTTATACAAGACAGTAACATATTCTTTGATAACATACACATCACAGAGTATAAGGATATATAGGATATAGGGATATACAGAGGGGATGCTTCAATGATAGTCAAAGTGTCTATGGTCTATGGCACAATTTTCCCCCACCAAATCATCTCTATATGTTATGGTGTCATTTTTCTCGCAGACATCCGTACCTTTGATGGGCCATAATTCAGTCTGTATTTATCCTAAAGACTGATTTCCAACTTTGTTGAAATGTCCAACTTTCAAGCTATACACCATATTATTGTCATTTTTTGCAAAGATACATAGGCTAAGAGCTATCTGCATTTGTAAAATGAGTTTTATCATATAGATTATCATGTGACAATTGATAAACTTCTGGTCATCAAAATTAGGAAATTTCCGTGTATTGACCCAAGCCACATGTAAGTCTATATGATATAACTCATTTTAAAAACACAGATAGCTCATAGCCTATGTATCCTAGCAAAAAATTACAACAATATGGTGTATAGCTTGAAGGTTGGACATTCCAACAAGTTGGAAATCAGTATTTAGGATTAATACAGAATGAATTATGAAGATGAAGTTTTTGAATACATATCAATCAACCTCTCAATCTGATGACCCAAGATATGCTTGCTTCATAAATAAAGGAAATATATTGCAAACATGCACATTGTCATACATGTACATCAGCAAGTTTTGATATATATGACAATATGTGAGTTTATTTAGCACAGCCTGTAACCAGATAGCTCTATTGTGAAGTATTCAAATGGTATTCCAAAACAAGGGCAAATGACTTATAAATATTAAGAAGCGCAGTATGTCCAGTAGTCAAAATAGGCGTATGCACAAGGCCGAGTACCAAATAAAAAAAAATGTTCAGAGTAAAGTCTTTCTTGAGACAGTAATAAAAAACATGGAGAATATGGCCCTGGAATGGTATGCATATACCTGACCTAGTAATGTAAATCATAGTCTAAGTGCTCAGTCTCCAAGGTGTAGGGAGTGTAACTCCCTGCACCTTGTAGTCTGAGCACTTAGACAATATGAATCAATGTTCTGAGCAAGGGCACTCGAGACAATAACTTAACACAGAGGATAGGGCACTGGATTGGTACCACCTTGGTACGCATCTACATGACTGAGTAATATTAGTCTATGCACTATACAGGATATGCTTAGATTTTTCCTCTCATTACTTCTACATTAATCTTGCTTCGTATAGCCTAGGATCCAATAATGCACATTGTATGACCTTTTGTCAATGTCATGAATGACCGCCCTTATTCAAAATGAATGAAATTCTGGCTGACATTTTCTTCACTACTTGGCAGTGAATATCTCTGCTCATGGGTATTTCCCAAACATGAGGCTACTTTTCCCGGAGTCTGACTGGAAAACTCTCATACCTAGAGCAATATAGTAGGTGGCATGAATAGAAATCAATAGATATTGCAGTTTTAGTGCTCCACTTGATTAACTTATAACACTCAAGGGCAGACAACTCCAGCAAGATCCTGCATTGTTCTCAGACTTTCTCTCGCCCGGTGGGCCGTCGGACGAGGGGCAAAAGTCTGGTGGGCTCAGACTAGAGTAATATAAGTCAATGTTCTTAGTAAGGGCACTTGATACTAAACATCCTCTGAATTGGAGCAGCTGATATCTCCAAATGATGCTACTGATAGCGAGTCACTTAAACTGTCTGTCATAAGACTACTATCTGGGTTTTTACATGGCATGAGATATCAGGGTCACAAACATCACAGCAAGCGCATAGCTCTTCATGGTCTGATCTAATTTACGTCCATTTGCCATTCTAGGATATGTTAATATAAAAGAATGTGCAACAACTTCGCACTCCCTAGAAGCACGCCCAGATTCCTGGAAACGCACCAGCAGTGGTGGGAACCACGTAATGAATGACATATTCAATGTTTCTCAAATTGAGCCCCATTGATAGACTGCTAGAACAGAGAGATACTTTAACATGACCAGATGAATTGCCAAGGTCAGCCAATATTCTTGACTTGATGTTGCTGTCTGTTATCAAGTGGTACATAACCACTCTGGCGGTGGTAGAACCTACAGGTTGATGCGTGTTAAGTGTGATGTACTGGTAAGCATCCACTAAGGTGTTGATGTTTGTGAAGAATATCATAATTCTAGGAAGGTCTAGCAGTCTAGAATTAATCAGGTCACACAACCATTTAAAATCTGCAAGAATGTTCCCTGTAACTCTCACTGTGTGATAGCTACAAATGAAACAAAAAATCTAGAATGAATAAGACATAACTTGTATTTTTTTTATGAAAATGAAGCTGAATTGAGACGTTGACAACCGCAAGGTTGACACCATCACCAGCTGAACTGAGAGTAACTGCAAGTGTTGGCCAATGTCAGCACTTAAAAATTGAACAGGAAAACATTGCGACACACTGGGAATAGTCTAAGAGCTCAGACTCCAAGGCGCAGGGAGTTACCTGCGCCAGCTATCAAACTCCTCTGTTTGATAGTTTGATAGATGGCACAGGTAACTCCCTGCATCTTGGAGTCTGAGCAGATATTAACATCCACGTGTGGAACTAGCTAGATGCTCCCGACTTTAAGCATTAAAAATTATACACACTTAAAATAATATGACTTACATCATATTCTTCTTATTGATAGAAACTTGACATAGTCTATGGTATCATCAGAGGCAGTGGCTGACATACACACGAAAGGCACCCTCCTCAGAAAGGAGTGCAAGCTGTAGAGTCTGCCATATGCACTCCGAAATGTGTCGTCCTTTCCTTTCTCAGCACCCCTAAAATAGCATGAAATATGAATGTAAGCACATGTCTTTATTTACTTTGAGTGTCTGGCTAGGGGAAAGTACTATTGGTATTGAAATTTAATCCAAGTGGTGTATATTTAAAATGGTCCCAGTAATATTAGTTTTCCACTTTAAACCAGATGAAATGTCATCAGTTGCCTATGTATGGTCTTTCTCAGCTCCATTGACCCCCATAGCTGCCATCATCTACATTTACATTTGAGAGATCATATTGAATATGGGGATAGGAGTTTGATAGCCTGGTGCCACTAACTTCCTGTGCCTTGGAGTCCGAGCACTTAATTAGGCCTGATAATTGTCAGTTATTATGATTTAATTATGGCCCTTTGTGTTTTCTTCTCAATTTACAAAATCTAAATATGTGAATATTTCAATGCCTGTTATAGCTGGCTTCTGTCTGGATTTTCATTATTTTCACTCCCGAAGCAGAAGGATCAAGGAGGTCATATAGATTTGCTTATTTACAATGTATCATGGGCATAATATTTGAATACTGCATGATGAGAAAGAATAACTACCTTTGCTCAACGATATGGAATTCGTCGATGAACACAGTCTTCACATTCAAACCCTCCTGTAACGCCTTTCTCCCACTGCCATCGAGAATACTCTTCGGGCTCGTAAATATGAACACCGCGGCGGCAGAGAGATGAATTGCCGAGAGCTTGGGTAGATTCTTAATCATTGACACCAATGGCATTACAATTGGGAATTGGGATGGAGCATTCTGGAAAAAAAATGGGGATATGGATCACAAGATTAAGTGAACAATATCCAACCAAAAATTCAAATGCTTTAAATGCTCATCAACAAAATATGCGAGGGTGGCCAAGGGTTCAAATTTCATTTCTGGTTTCAGACGTTGGGCCCATCAAGCTGTGAAGGTTCAAACTGGTGTCATCACTGTAATATAAGGGGCAACAGTATCTTAACCCAACAGTATTAATATTAACCTATCACTTCGATTTGAATCATCAACAGCTGACAACCATCTGAGCCCTAGCAAGTAAACATGCCTATGTTCAGACTAAATTAATACCTTATTCAGACATCGAAAATGAGACATAAAAAAAACGCCTCCACCCTGCATACAAAGATGACTAAAATAAAATATTTGGAATTTATTCATCTTTTAGTCCTTTGTTATCATTAAAATGAAGCATCCTGAGCAAAAAATGGCAATGAAATGGTGCTGCTACAAAATCAGTTTTGGTGTAAAATTTAAAGTAATGAACCTCTGAACCAAAAATATTGAAGGAGTTTGTCATCTAGAACAAAGTATTAATTTGGTGTGGCCTAACCTTGACTAAACCATTATAACCATAACTAACCTTCTGAACAGTTGAGCTTAACGCATGAGTCAATCTCCTCACACATGAGCCCACAGAATCCTATGAAACAAAAATGGTGGTTCAAATCAAGATCGATGCGGACAACAACTATTTGAACAAGGTGTCTGTATGATGGAATTTTGAGCACTGAGGTGAGGTTGTCGTGGGACTTGGATACAAATGAAATGATGATGTAGTCCATCTCACTTGCATATGTATAGTACGCTAGAGTACAAATTCTACACAAAGTCAAAAGCTATGTTATTCTGGGAGCAATGAAATGGATCGTATCTAGGTAGGAGAGATGATAGTATTAGTAAGCTAGGTGCCAAGGCACCAAGAATTCAACATATGTAGACTATTGTATGTATTGGATGAGCGAGAGAGACTAAAAAAAACTAAAAATAAATATGTTATTTATTGTTAACATTCAGGGAAAGCTGGTTCTTGTCACTTACCTCCTTGTTTGATTGTGACTGCTGGGGTTTGTACAACTGAGTATCATGGTCATACAGGAAGGGTGCTGCTAGGTATAGAAGAGATTTCCCAAACCGGTTGGAGCAATGAATATGGGATCCATTCCTTAGTTAGGCTTTTGTTTAAAAAATATGAATTGATATGTTTAAGTTTGTTTGAATAATGTCACTTATTTCAGAACTATCCATCTTCCTTCATATCATTATATTACTGTTCAGATTTTCCATATCAGTGAGTGTAAAACAACAAAATAAAGGTAAAATGACCCTGTAATAATTGTCACAGTTAAATTGTTCCTGACCCTCCTGCATTCTTGGCCAGAAAGTGGGCCCTGCTGCTGTAAATAAGAAAAGGTCAAGGTTGTCATATGTAAATACTGGATTGTCTCCCTTGACTATTTACACTAGAAGCTGTCACAATATGGGAGTTATCTTCTCTCAGTAGCTTTAAAACTCAATAACTGGTTTTCCTTGATCTTCCGCAAAAAGAGAGGTATCCCATGTTGTTCAGAGGGGACTAATCTCTATGAATACATGCAAGTTTTATTGGGGAAGATCAAAGTTTCAGAGTTGTCATTGCTTACAGTGCAAATTGCTCTGAACAAAGGGAAGACAATCCCACTATATCCCCAGGTTTTTGCTCAGACGGAGAAGGGGAGAGGAGTTTGATAGCTTGCGCAAGTAACTCCCTGCGCCTTGGAGTCTGAGCACTTAGACTAAGTTCGGGCATACATTTCTGATTTTTTGCTGTTCCCATGGGGCTGTTCAACAAATTTTTCCCCATTAAACATATAGCAGATCATAGCCATATCTCCAGAAGAATGAGTAAGACGCATTATGGGTCGTGTCATTTTGATGTTACTTTTTTGAGCGTAATATGTTGTGCGAAACAGTAATGGCCCAGTGTCACACTCCTTGATACAGCCAACTTTCCCGATAGCATATCCATAGTCTTTGTTAGAACAATTCAACCAGGTGGGTAAACCATTAGCAGCAAGGTCCTTTGCGGAATCTAAACGAGCTACATCAATTATAAAGGATGAATTACTGACGCATCGATATGGTACAGTGCTACAAACTTTTTCTCTGTTGACTCCTCGACTTGCATTATATAATATATCGACTTGGCTCATCCGATCTGTAATGGCTGATGCTTTGTAAATGGGTGTAGCTGGATCATCATTTAGATACGTCTCAGCATCATCTGCAATAATGAGACATCCAGTTATAATCAGCTGGATTGTCCGGATCATGCGCTTTTGTATTGACGACCAGGGTATGACAAGTCACTCAAAGTGCTGTAACCATACACGTATCATAAATCAATATCTATATTTATTATTGCTAAAACTATGGCCGTTGCCGAAATCATTATAGCAATCAGTGATATATACTGCAGAAATTGGACCTTGGAAAAATTTATTTGATCAAACCATTAAGTGCTCAAAACACATTGAAGGAGTGGAGCTAGCTTTAAATAGATCCAAAACTTGGATTTAGGCAATGGTCATATTCATCCCTGTTCACGATATTCACATAATTGAAGGCTCGCTTACCGGTAACTGATTTTGTATCACTATTTAATGTTATGTCAATACAGCCATCCATTGACACCGATCTGACGCAAACACAATCGTGCATGTCACACATTGTAAAAAAAAGCCAGGTGATGGTGAGAACCGTTCAAATGGACTACAACAAAACCTATGTCTACTTAAAATGTGCAATCGGCTGCGGGCAGCATTAAAGCATTTTAGGTCGGTAAAGTATATGCATAAGATTTTTTATGCCACACCCATCTAGAATATGCACATGTGTTCAAAGCAAAGCATATCTGGCAGCTTTCTTTGGTACTGCGTTATAGTGTCCTGACCTTCCCTACTCGACTGCCGTATATGCCCATTTCTTATGAGCGCTGGAAAAAACGCTGTTAATAATATATATATTATTATATTCTGATAATTTATTCGTGAACATGTAGGAACATAGAGCATTGGTTAAGCATTATGATGTTGCATCATGAATTGTCCAGAGGTGCCTTTCATGAATGGTCAAGTATTCATGTAATCACAACTGTTTTGATTTGATCAAGTCAAACTATTTTGTCTTTAGTTAAAATCTCAACACTAAATTGTAAAAATAATCCCTTGGTTTACCTAGCTGCACACGATTTGACGGCATGCCCAAGCTTCATGGCCAGGCTCGGTATAGACTCTTTCTTTTCTGAGTTGAATTTGCAGAGATTCCGTACTCCTTTGACAACTGAATGGAAGTTTTCTGGTCGAATGAGCTCTATCATGGTTGTCCTGGTCTCATTTCTGTCAATTCGGACCTGGTTTAGGAGCTTTGCCAGCTGCCTCGTGGGGTTTGATGCTAGATGAGGTTTCTTGTAGTTATGTCGCTCGTATTTCTCCTGCCCATGCTGGAGTATTATGGCATGTTGTTTTACATTGTCTGTGAACTTGTCTGGTTCAAAAGAATCTTGGATATCTCTTGCAAACACAGCATGGTACATGTCATCGCTGCTTCTTTTATCAAATTTGCCTTCGCCGATACATTTATTGGCATGTTTCTTCAGAGTGTTGTGATGATACCAACCACGGCAACCGTAACATGGACGATAGTTTTCCGGCTGGTAACTGTGAGATGAGCTTCGTCGCTCCACAATGAGGCCCCCTTCCCCTCCTTCAATGACCTTCTGGTTGGATGGATGGATTTATTACTATCATAGACAAAATTTGTCACGAAATACGTTGTTAATACTGACAAGAAAGAAAAACATGGAAAAATCAGATCTCTGTTGTATAAAAAGTTTTTTAGAATAGTATATTATTAAGTGTATGTATGAGATGTCTTAAAAAGCTGTCTCTACCCCATGTACCCCGATATTTAACGGTGCGGTAGCGACCTGAGGGGCATTTAGTTAGAAAGTCATTGATAAAGTGCTCTTCATCGTGTATGTACCGTAGTCCAAGTGTCTTGATCTGGTTGGCCACCAGAGCATCTATATCGGGGTGCTCAATCCCTAACTTGGCGGCATCTTTAAATATTTTGCGTAAGGACTTCTTGTCGCTTGCATGGATGCTTGTAAAAAGTATGGGGAGACAGTAAGTGATGAGGGATACAATAAAACTCTTGAATAACATATGAGAAAGGGGCTTTGAGCTATAGTATGCAAAATTTTTCACAATATACATGCGTTGAGATGCAGTAGTCACTATGGATTGCACATGATCATGATAGCGGAGTTTATCGTCAACAGTAGGCCTAACACCAAGGTATTTTACTTCGTCACAAAAATCAACTTCCGTGCCGTTAAGGATAAGAGTAGGGGTAATGGGCCTAACAAGCTGAGTAGAAAACATCATTTCTTGACTCTTGGAGGCGTTTAACAATAGGCTTAAATCACAACATTGCTTTGAAATTCTACTAATTTCATCAAGATAGGCACTAAGATCTGATTGATTTGATATGCATCCAATTATACAGGTGTCGTCTGCGTATTTAATGACAGTTATATTGCTCAAGTCTGAGGTAATCCTATTGGTATATATTGAAAACAAAAGTGGAGATAAACAGCAACCCTGGGGAGTGCCAGTGTTGGTTATGATGGGTTTTGAGATATTGCCATCTACTATTGTTCTTTGGGTGCGATTCGTTAGGAAGCTGTATATCCATTCAGTGACATTGGAGTCGAGATGTGATAGTTGCGAGATTAAGTCTGGAACATGTAATGTGTTGAATGCAGAAGAAAAGTCAAGGAACAGACACCTGGCATAATTTGAAGCTTTCTTGTCAATGAAATCTGTGATGGTAGTAGTGAGGCATAAAAGAGCATCTTGAGTTGAGCGGTTTGCACGATAAGCAAACTGAAGGTGGTCCATAGCTGTATGAGTAATAATGTAATGTTTAACAAGTCTCTCCATCATTTTGCACAGGCTACTGGTGAGCGCTATTGGTCTGTATTGTTTAAGTTGATTGGGATTCTTAACTTTGGGTAGGGGTTTGATAATGGCCGATTTCCAGGAAGTAGGGGTTGACTTAGACGTGATAGATAAATTGAACAGTTTCGTTATGACAGGCGCCAGTTGATAGGCACATAGCTTAAGTACTTTGGGGATGAGGCCATCAGGGCCTGGACCTTTCCTCGAGCTCAACGATTTCAACTGCTTTAAGACAGTAGCCTCTTCTATTTCTAAAGGTGGTGCTATGGTGGCGTTGTTATTGATGTCAGGACGGTCAGCGAGAGGCTTCTCAAATCTTGTGAAGAAGGTGTTTAGGTCATCTGAGTTGAATGGATTTTGTTGAGTTGGTTTTGGGCTATTAGTAGGTAATCCACTAATCTTTTTAATGTCAGTCCAGGCTTTAGCAGGTTCTTTTGCTAGGTTATGCTGTATTTTCCGAGAGTATTCTTGTTTGGCTTGTTTAATAGATTTAGTGATGTCGCGTTTGAGTTTGTTGTAGAGTTTACGGTTACCAGTTTTGTGGGCCTGTTGTTTCTCATCGATCATCTCCGATATTTGTTTATTGATCCATGGTTTTTGATTTGTGCAAACTCTGACGCTCTTCTCTGGTATACTTGTGGATACTTGTGCTTGAAGTATCCATCCTTTCTCAATCCATCAAGTAGATCATCCCGTTGTCGACTTATAATACATAATAACACTTACAAATACTTAATTGAAACATATTATGCTGATAGGTTATTCCCCTAAAGAACTGCATGTGGCAGACCTAAATTCTAATCTAATAACTCTGTGTACTGAATATATGGGGCTAAACAACCATTATTTTACCTAGTATTTGGTTGCACGTTACTGGTCAATCAGCAACAGCAAAGCATGGTACTTAGGGTTACAAACTATGCATACACACACAGAGATTTATTTTCCTTCTCTTTTGTACACTTCACTGAGTTATTAACCTCAATTTCATCGACTTCAGGCGTCACCTCTTGTTCCCCTTCAGATTTATCTTCTTTGCGCTCTTTAGCCTTCACTGTACCTTTCGCTGGCAGCTTCTAAATGATATAAATTGATAAAATAAAATGAGTTCTCAATTGCATAATCAACTCATTGCCGATGAATCTCCACCCTTCAGCAAAGTTAATCCAACCAAATTCAACATTGTCAAAAAGAATTCAGACCTAAGACAATGAGATCAGATCAACAAACCTACCTCCGCTGTTTACTTCCACCATCGCTGTAGTATTTGTCGCTACCATCTGATGGCTCTGCCATTTCATATTCAGAATAATCTGAGTCAATGTCTGAATCATCGGACACTTAGAGAAAATGTACAGTTTGGCTTGCTTGATTAGGTAAGAAGTATGATTTTACTACATGATGGTTATCTTGGAAAAAAACTCATGTTAAAACTTACAACAGACTCTTTCAGGTTCATGGACTGAAAGCCAATAATATACCAATCCGAACCAAGTATATGTTCGTGATTGCTACCTCCAGATCTATTTTCCAGCGTCTCAAACGCGTCTCTGATGGTTGCTGACAGATCTTCAAGTTCATCCTGTTCTTCGAAGTCGAAAAGTGATAGTGAACCTAAAACAAATTGTCAAAGGTCTTTTTATTCTGCATTTCTTCAAATTGTCAGAATAGTCTAGTTTGAATTTTTGTTGTAACAAAAATTATCCACAGGAATTATAATTTTTGAGGAGGCTTATTCAAACCTACCGGGTGAAGGCAGTCCCGCTGCTTCAACATCATCGAATTCACAAGCTAATGACTGGCCTAAAATAGATGACATTGTTATGGGATCAACTAAGTATAGTTGTTTGAATCCACGCCAACTAACGTAAAAGTGTACACATGATAGAGATATTATGTAAAATTTAAACTTTAGTATGCATTTTTTTGAGATACGGTAGTAATACTGATTTTATACAGCTACCTGTTTTGCTGCTCTGGATGGGTTCAAGTTGAGGCCCCTGGAAAGGCTGACATAAAGTATTGAAGCCTGTAAAAATTAACACCATGGATTAAGAGAATTTATTTACAAAACTCTACTTGGGAACTCATGCAACACACATGCATTCTTAGCCTAGGCTTGAAGCCAACCAGTGATTTATGTTTGTGGTGGTTGGCTTAGGATAGAACAGGTGAAAATGAAAAATGTGTCACACTACAAGTCCATTAATGGATTGGAATGGAAAAATTACAAGGCTATTACAGCCCTGTAATTTTTCCATTCAAAAAAAGTGCTGCCTGTTAAATAAAATTACAATATTCTGAATTATCTAGTGTGGTTTTGGAGCTTAAACGCTGGAATTCCACTCCTATGTGCCGAATCCACCCCAACCCCAAAACAAAAACATTCCCGCCCACTTGCACACTTTGTTGGCTTAGTACATAGGCTAATACTTCCTTATTCATCGAGTTGCTTGTTGCAGTGAACAAGTGGTGCGGTTTAAATGTGACGAATGGGAAAACGATTTTACTAGAGTATCATTGCTTCAAACACGGCTTACCCGGTAGAGTGTTGGTCCCAGACACAGAGTGTTCAGGCTCCTCTCTAGTCTGGCTGTCATCTCTCATGGCTGAGGAAGTTGAGTAGACGTTGATGTCATTTCCAGGCGTCTGGCGGTTCTCTCCTAAGGCTGAGGAGGTCGAACGGTTATTGATGTCATCTGCATGGCCTGGACAATGTCCCGACTCACCATGCCTGGTGTGCGTGTCGACCTACAGACTAGATAATGATGATAATTAGATGTACATCTTCAAGCTACTACCCTCACAAGCTGATAAATTCATGCTGATGATTTATGCTCTTGTTTCAAAAGCCCAATCATTGTAATTATAAATTTTTTTAAGGGCAAAAATTAAATGTCAAACTCACTTCATTGGCAGATTGTTTCCGGCTCGGTCTACTCATGTTTAGGTACCTTCTAATATATACAACTGCAAGATAGGAAAGGCACCGGATTGATGGTTGAATCCACGGATTCCCATGCTGGAATCCGCGGTTTGACTCCAGGTTTTTGCGCTGCTGATTAGAACAGTATTTCAGTGTGAAAGACTGATGATGACAAATATTCATGTTCTTATCTTAACGCAAGAACTAGGAGTTGGATTTCCAAGTTATATTTTTTAGATATTTTGGTGTCCTCCCCTAGGTGAATCCAGAAGCCCACGGTTGATTTCTTAAATATGGGCGTACAGATTAGCCTTGTCCCACCTAAAGAATCTAAGCCTGCTCGAGAGATTAAGTTGTTGCATAACATCGCTCTATTGCGTGATATGAGCTTGTGGGACCGAGTGTATATGTTTGCTGGCTATTTCATCACAAAAGGTCGCTCAGGACAACAACAGTTGACGGACCAGGAATATTCAGGCTGCAATGGTGAGGGCCCTGGAATGTACTTGGACTCAAGGGCTAAATCTAAATGCCAGTTATATGTTAGTCGACCATTAACGGCTTGCAGTTTTAACTGTATTACAAGGGTTGAAACTGTAAGCCTTTCAATGACAGGTTACTTGAAGTAACTGTATACAGTTATTGTTCCAAGTTAATTCAAGTAACCTGTGATCCAAAGCATGGTTGGCACAAACTACATGGCTACATGGCATGGCAAACTACAGAACTCGCACAATGTATATGGTACAAATGTTCTGACGGTAAATCTTATGGGTGGAAATAAATCCTACGTGAGTAACGTTACTGATAATTAAATCTCAGGTAGCTTTCTCCTTCTTCGGAATTTGAAGATATATTCTTAAGGAACTTTGTTAGATGGGGAGACGTGTTCAAGCAGCTGGCATAAACTTGTGAAACAAGGTATTACCAACTCTCGGTACTAGAGATATAAAAATTGGCAGAGGAAATGGCATGAACCTACAAAAACCAACTTAAACTGATTAATACTAGTATACAATTCAGTGCAAAAACCTGTACTAAGTTATGCCATGTGATCATGTTTAAGATGAATAGTTATTGCCAAGCAAACATTGTGGGAACTTGTGAAGCAGTGTATTACCAACTGCTGAGTCTACTAGACAATTAATTACCAGGTATTTAGAGATGGCAGAGCAAAAGTCAAAAGTTAATGGACAATATTTTGCGTAATTAAACTGATGAGGACTACACTGGTAACAAAGCCTTTCGAAGAACATGGAATCGGAAATGGCATGATTGATACAATAACATAATTAATAATAATACTGACTAATACTAGTATACAATTCAGTGTAAAACTTTCACATAGTTTTACCGCTTGATCCTATTGGAGATGAACATTTATTGAGAAAGTTACAATGATAAAATCATGAAATAAAAAATTGAAATTGTGGGGACTTGCGAAGCAGTGTATTACCAACTGCGGGGAGTAATAGACAAACAACTATTAGTTGTTGAGAGATGGCAGAGCAAAGGTCAAAAGTTAATTCTCAACATGTTGTGTAGTCATAACGATGAAACTACACAAGTAAAAAAGCTTGTGAAAGAACATGGATTAGGAAATGGCATGATTGATATTTATATTACTAACCAACACTAGTATACAATGTATACTAATTGAATACTAATTTACCGTGTGATCCTGTTGGAGATGAACATGTATTGCTAAGGTCACATTAATACAACCGTGGAATATAAAACTGAATGTGTGACATTGTGAAGCAGTGTATTACCAACTGCGGGGACTACTAGACAGTTACCAGGTATTTAGAGATGGCAGAGCAAAAGTCAAAAGTTAATGGACAATATTTTGCGTAATTAAACTGATGAGGACTACACAGGTAACAAAGCCTTTCGAAGAACATGGAATCGGAAATGGCATGATTGATACAATAACATATTAATAATATTGACTAACACTGGTATACAATTCAGTAAGTTTTACCGTGTGATCCTATTTGAGATGAACATTTATTGACAAGGTTACAATGATACAATCACGAAATAAAAAAATTGAAATTGTGGGGACTTATGAAGCAGTGTATTACCAACTGCGGGGACTAATAGACAACTATCAGTTGTTGAGAGATGGCAGATCAAAGGTCAAAAGTTAATGCTCAATGTGCTGTGTAGTCAAAACCATGAGACTACACAAGTAAAACAGCTTGTCAAAGAACATGGAATATGAAATGGCATGATTGATACTAATAATACTAATTAACATTACTATACAACGTATACTAATTGAATACTAATTTACAGTGTGATCCTGTTGGAGATGAAAAAACTGTAATTGTGGGGACTTGTGAAGCAGTGTATTACCAACTGCGGGGACAACTAGACAACTAGATAAATGTATTTAGAGACAAGGTCAAAGGTTAAATTCTCAATATATTATGCAGCAAAAAATGGTTGTGGCTGTGATGAAATTCTCGAGAAAGCGCAAAATTACTGAAAAAAATCAATCAGATTGACTTAATAATTTTCTGGTTATCTCACATTCACTCTCTAAAGGCAACATTGTGGTTCACAATCTAATTATCTTTTAACCACTTTTGGGCTTCTTATAGTTGATTGATTGCAAAGAGATTGGTAACTAACTACATAAATATTTCTTTTTGTAAACTTGCAATTTGAATTATGGGGTCAATTGGTATGGATATGCATTCAATCTTACAACACACAGTGAGATGTTGATTCTTGGTAGTCTCAGACTGAAGATTTACTGCTATTGATGAAACATGAACGGAATGGTGTTGGTGTGGACGACAATAGGCTCTTTGGGTTCGAATAAATTGAAGTAAAGGAAAGTCTCTATATTTTCTCAGCCAGCCAATACAAAACTCAGATAGGGAAAAATTCTCAGTTATGAGGACGTTATTTCTTGACCAGATATATCACATCATTACAAAATTACAAACTATGGGACGAAACTGAGCTAAGCTAAGCTAATGACGTAACATTGTATCTATAAAAGCTCAAACTATGGTGACTTGATCAAAGGAGTTTAGTAAATGAGCAAAATAAGTACTTATCTATGAATATAAACTTCCTTCTTATATTTTCGTTTTTCGATTTTGCAGGAGTATGAAAATAAAGCAATTAAAGACGAATGACTCCAGACGAATGACTCCAAATGATTATGTATGGCAATTCTCACGTTCCGAAAACAGTGAATCTGGAGGATCCCCACACTAAAACAAAGTAAACGATATATCGGTTCAGAGTCATAAATGTACAAATACAGTACATGTATAAATGTACAAAATTGCACCACGACTCACCATCTTGAATATTTCATGCTGTGCTTACCGAACCAAGTGTGACAAGGGTACAGGCTGCCTCGAGTTTGGCGTCTTCCTCCTCTTTGGCTTCTTCTTTAAGCCTACGCTGTAACAGCTCACTATCAACACCTGTTCCATAAAGATTGCTAAAATTGTTTTATCGATTACTCTTCATCAATATCATCTATCAATATTAAAGAATAAAGCACGTCGTTGTTGCAAACTGAAAAAGTAAACATTGACTTGCAGGTGGTTGGTGGGCCAATTTATATCTCAAACAAAGCAGATTAGTGACAGGATGGTAATTTATACTTTTAATTTGTTTCCTAATCAGGATTATAGTTACATAATAAAATATTTTATTGACTATAAGGGTTTTGATGCTATCAACCTATTACAGGATGGATATTAGAAATTAGGCAATACACAATCTCAAACTCAAAATATTTTTACTCATACTTGTGTATGTATCTGACCACTGTTTACCACTGCTATTTTTTGCATACAAACTGCTCATCTGTAAGTTCCAAGCACTTGTGACGGACCAGTTGGTACACCTAGGACACAGAATCAACCTGTCACCATCGTTATCACTTGAATCATCTTTCTGACATATTCCGCAGTTCTCATTATTTGAATTGGTTTTTTTCTGCGTTTCGTAGCAGCCCATACCTAAAGAAAAATATTATTAATATGAGAAAGGTTCTGGAGTACTAATGCTCAAACTTGTAATTTTTTTAACGATTGACTTTTTATTTACGCATAGTTATTTACCTCCACTCTCCGTGATTTTTTCTTCTCCACATTTTCGTTGGTTGCTTTTCTGGATTCTCTTCCTGATGTATTTACGAAGGCATCGATCACCATACTATAGATCTCTGAAATGAATAGAACAGAACATGAAAATCAGACTTATGTAGCTGATTTCCTTCTAAAGGGGTTGCTCATGCAAAATGTGTAGCGGTTTCGAACATAATTTTCAAGAATACTAACCTCTCTTCTCGTGATTTGATAGTTTACCATGCAGGGCAGAGAACTTGGCTTCTGATTCTTTTGAGACGAGAAGTAGGTCTATAAAGAAAGTTAAGCATGGTTACAAGAATGAACTATTGCAATCCGGCTATCTGAGTCTACAAATACTTGGTGGGCACATTTTTTTGGCCCAAGCTTGCAGATACTATGTAAGTAACCATTAGCATGTCATTTGTCAAAAAGTGTTCAGCTTAGAGTACGTATGGCAATGGACTGCGGTCAGGTCTAGTTGTACAGGTTGCCGTTTAACAAGAATTCTCGGAGGAGAGAAACCTACAGCGTGCTTCAGAATTCTCCATTTTTTAATTACCTTGCATAGCTTTTATTGAGTCAGTTCCAGTTGGTGAGGAGTTTAACCACCAGTACCGATCAACATCAACATAAATTTGTAGAATTCTACAGTGGTGTGAGTGAGCCCAAATCTTTGATTTTGGTGGTGTTCGACCTCTCGGATGCTTGGCTCATCAAGTACTTCCTCATTGCAACCAGTGTGGACATATCTTCCGCTCTTAATTTCTGCCTGATCTTCTATCTCAGCGTATCAACTACTCTGATGAGCACATAACGTCCTATGGTGCGCTTGTGACATCAAACGAATCATACCTCAGACTGGAATGAATGGAATTCACATTATCCGATAGTTTAAATTGAAGATAGATCGGGAAGTGTTGGTGAAATTTACACTTACATACATTTAATAAATAAAAATAAAATAACAAATAAGATGTTTGCTAGTTATGAATTTCATTTTTTCAAGCTTGTGTGGAATGGTGAATTTTCTCTAGGATTTAAAATTAGATTTAAATTATAACATTACAGTAATGAGACTTGACTAATATACCTGAATTTGCTGTCATTGGATTTGGACTTTGTACGCTGAAGTTGCAGAACTGCCAGGTGATGGTATGACCTTATGTACTGCTTCAAAATCCCTTCTAACCTTAAGATACCGTCATACGCATCCACTCTTCCAACTTGTGCCACTATATCACTGAAGGTTTTAGTGTAGACGAATGTCTCCACACTAGAATGATGATAATTAATGATGATCAAAGGACGAACAAAACTGGGTGTCAGGAGGTTTAATGGCATTGATCTGATAATGTACGGTTTCCATTACTTGGTCATTTTTCTTCGGAATAATTTTTTGTGTCATAAGTTAATTGTCACAGAATTTATACCACTCCAATTAAAAACATTATTTCAAAGCTGTAAATGAGGGTTAAAAAATGTTATTGGTCAAATATTGCGTCAGAATAATGGAGAGTCTACTTGAGATGGGCAGCGTGACCCACCAATATACCTAACATAAAATGCAAACTTTCACAGTTTTTTCTATTTAATCTGCTGGGAGCAACAACGGACGGAATGTTCACTTGAAATCAGATTACATATTACAGACTCATTGCATGTTCTCTAAAATTAGCCAACCTGTTCCAAATGATTCTCACATGACTGTCTATACCCGGATATGGTGACCCAAGAACTGGCGTAATACAGCATTCTGGTTGGTTAGCTGGAGGCGTACTGACAGCTGGTGACATACGGCTAACTGTTACTGTTCTACGAGGTTCCGGCTGGACATATGGCTGTAAAGTTAATAACATTGTCTAAGCAAGAGGGGGTAGATCAAACGAGAACAGCTAATTATTTTGAGGGATTACTATTACAGAATAAAGCATTATAATTATTATTTTTGTGATACAAATATAAACGGCATCAGATTGTATAATACACGATTATATGAGCAGTTTTTTTTTCATCTCTATCACAAGATGCCATATAGTGCCGCAAATTGTAGTGGCCTTGTCTTGGGGAGGTTGGGGTCTGCCGCGCAGAGTGGAGAGAAGCCCTTTTGTCTGTAACGACAGAATTCCTTTGGAGACTTCCCCGACTACCCTGTAATTCGAATTAGCATGGCAACATAACAAAATTGTTACTGTATTTTCCAGTGAATCAAACACGGTAAAATAGTTTACAATAGGAAAAATAGGACCAGGTTACCATTTCATATCGTATCACAAAATTTGCATTTGATCCTATATCCATTGTAATGAGTGAGACGAGAGTGAAAGTGAGATTGGACTGCCTGAGCAGTGACCATATGAGGCTGAGGTATGAGCTGATCCCACAGCCCACTTCTTCTAGGGTAGCCAACCCCTACCAGCCTTACCTTAAGGCCCAAATATTTCCAAATTTTTACCCAATTTAGGTACTCGGTTTATGTTGATTAATTCAAGCCCTATGCTGCAGAGACGAACTTATACCTCAACAGTTCGCACATGCGCCGAGTGATTAATAGTGGGTGACATTACGACATTAAATTGTGTAGTAGCAATGGTGCTATCATTTATTTGCAGTAATTTATTTGGATTGAAATTGACTAATTATAATTAAAAAGCCTGGTATCGGGACTGCAAATCGTTGATAACAACATTGTTCCAAATAAGTTTTAACAACACTGCTCTCCTCACCTTCAGATTTTCCATACCGCGAGCCGTAGTAATTCCATGTAAACTTAAGTGGGACCTCGAAGGAAGTGGATAAGTTGAATAGGGGAATGTGAGATATATACTGTGCACTGCACCCGTCTGACCAGATGTGCACGTGTTTTATATGCTGTTATGCGCACAAATGAATCTCTCTTTACATCGGAACAGGGACTAAACACAATCACCATAGGGTGTATGGTAACAGAATTTCGAACATAGTACGCTGATTGGGCCTCCGAGGATTGTCTGCAAACATAGTTCTCTGCAAAATCGATAACGCAGACAGCCTCATCTGCTGAGAGGTTCTCCTTACACCTTTTGTATGAAGGCAGTTATGCTACAGCATTTGAGATATGCAAAGTAAAGTTTGCCATTCTAGTGACTAGTGATTTGATTACATCTGTCTGATTCTCGCACGTCACCACCACCACCACCACCACCATCATCGCATCTCGCTAACCAATCGCTGAAAACGTCCCTCAGCTGAGCATTTCTTACAACTTCTTCTGAGACACGCTTCATTTTTTAGATCACAAACCATCTTCGCTGCCAAGTCCATCTCCCTACCAGGAGAGCTAAGGTCAGAAGAATGTAGTCCAGTTCTTGCCATAGAAAGCCTGATTGACTTGCACATCATTGCTATCGAGTCGCATATGTCACTAACGCTCTGTAGCCAGCGGGCGGCTTTCATTAACTTCACATGTTTAGGTCTCAGTTTGTAGAAAGTTGTTTTGCTCAGCTTTGCCTCTGGGTTTTCTGCTATATATCTTTTGTATGTGGACTTTTTGCTTTGTTGTAGAACACAGCACCTTGATTGTATGATGAGATAGATCGTAACAAACAAAATCCACAGCCAGTCATTAATGGCGTTTGCCATCCCGAAAGCCGATAAGGGATGGCTGCGTCAAGAGTTAACTGAGTGTTTTCAGGAATAACCTAATGTTGGCCAACAATTGTCATGTAAATTGTCAAGTGATCATTTTTATCAGTAATCACTTCTGTTGCGACAGCTCATGCCCACCTAATCAAAATGGCAGCTCTGACAGTATGTAGCCATGCTGCATATATAGGTTGACTGCTTTATTCTTTTAGCTTGTTGACTTTCACCTAAGACACTCCTCCAAAACCTCTACCCCGAGCCCCGCTGGGGGGGCTAAGACCCGGCTGGGTTTTCTCGGGCGCTATGTGGCCTTGGTGCACAGCTACGCTGCACCGGACAGTAAAAAATGGCAGGGCCACAACTGAAGGCTAGAAATCCCCCCTGGTCCATTCAACTGATATCCGAGAGTTTAGGTAAAACATTTCAGTACAAATTCCGTGCATAGGTGAGCTATGACCCATTACATACTAAAATTATTACAATCCTGATCATAGTCAATGTTGTTTGAGTCTGAAATCAACAGTCAAACAGCGATGGTCTATCATGACAAACATAATTCTACTAATAAGCCTAGAGATTTGAGGATAGAACTCAAGAAAACAAATTTAGAGTGGAAATATGCTTCAATACCAGGCACCCTATGGTGAACCTCCACACAAAGATAATATTAGAAGCACGATGGGCTCAGAATAAAATCATACTGCAACTTTAAAACACCACCTTCCTGCCCATGAATAGTATCAACATTTTAGTCGTCCTCAAATTTTTGATACAACACATTTGAATGAAACATTATGGTATCATGTGCATCTAATCACATAGCTAAGCTAGTGCAGGTGTGGTGACAGTCCACAGCATGAAATTACACAATAATCAAACACATAGTTGAATAAATTTATGGAGTCACTACTGTGCTAGTCTGCTAGCAACAGAGGGTCATGTGCAACAAGTCTGTTACTTATCCTCATACAGATGCGGTCACATTCCAAAGCATGAAATTACACAATCATCAAACACATAGTAGAATTCATTTATAGAATCACTACTGTCCTAGCCTGCCAGCAACAGAGTGTCATGTGCAAAAATTCCATTACTTAACCCCATTCAGTTTATCAATCAATCATTACTTTTCTAGTGCGCCTTTCCACTAGCAATGCCTACGAATCATATTTCTAATATTATGCCAAATTGAAAGTGAATGAAATTCACGCGCCTACCAGTCAAGCTCTAAAAATCTCTTATATGAACATCTCTGTGGTCTTTGAGTTTGTTTCATACTGAAGCTTGGAATCACCACCTTAGCTGCCAAAAAATCATTAATTAGATCATAATCTAGATCGATTCAATTATGAGTTCTTTTAGTAGCAATATGGAGCTCGAAAATGAAGACTACTTCATACCATCACCTTAGCTGGACTTAAATTGCATAATTGCGCCATTTACTGTTATCTTATGAGAATGGACATACCGTAAATTAATGAAAATTACCTGAGTCCAGAGCAGATCTTGAAATATACTGGAGAAGAATAAAGTATCTGTTTAGAGAAGTATAAATATCCGATCACAGTAGAATTATTTCTGGCTGTAGGTTTGTAAGTGATGAACTTCTTCATTGTCTGAGCACAAGGGTGGAAATGACTATGCTATTATTATTACTATTACTATTACTATTATAGCGTTGTTTTGATTCTGAGATAGTTCTCCTACTTCACCCTTGCAATGGATTATTTTGAAGCTAAAATGACCTGCTAATTGAAAAACAATCAGCTGTGATTTGATACTCTGAATTAACCAACTGTCTTTTGAAATTGGCCAAAGGTGATAAAAGAGTAAAATTAATTCTAAGGGTGAAGTGGGGGAACCATCTTGGAATCAAAACAACTTTTATTTGATGCTAATTTGCCTTTTGATTATGAGCTAGAATCATTCTGATTCTAAAATTTCTTTGTGTGTACCTATTGTCAAGCATTTTGGTACTCAAATATGCACTCAAAATAATATTTTGTATGTGGGGATTACAACTTTCACTTTTATGTGATTAACAAATTTCAGAAATATCTCACCTTTGCCCTACTATTTTATGACCTGTCCCCATTGTATGTTGCTGGGATGTTAAATCCTTAGGCTTGTTTACTCACTGTAATTGGAATTTATGGGACCTTAAAAGTCATTTGGAACTTCAAATCTACAATTTAAAGTTCCAAATGACTGTTTTAGGTCCCATATGACATGTATGATGACCATTTGGAATGTTTTAGTCATTGGGAACGTTAAGTTGGAACCGTTTGGATAACAGTGTAGGAATTCTGGCAGATGAAACACTCACGCACCTTTATAGTCTCGCTCCTTTTGTTTGAAACCTCGATATTACTTATCTCTTTCATTTTTGCCCTACAGACTGTATTCGACAAAGAAATTAAAGATGAGGCAGTATCATAAAATCGTAAAATGTTATGTTTCCTAAAGATATATTTAGGCGAAAACTGCTACAAAACATTCATTGAATTTACTTGTTTGTGAATAATTTGTGTTTAAAATTTTACTAGACATAATTGAGATTACTTGCTAATTCTTAAAAGTCAGTTAGTTTGTTTGAATATTTGATAAACAGTCAGGAAAAGAACACGGTAATCAATGGTGTTCAGATAAATGAAGGTAACAGGAAGTTAAAGCAGCAGCGAACATTAAGATTGAGAAGGTCTCACTCCTTGATGTGCCCATGCTCATCAGATGACCACCTTCATCAAAGGCTCCGAGTACAGGAAAAACTGCGCCTAGATAATTAAAATAGTTTACAGTCACATTTAACACCATTTAGAGGTCATGTTTGTATACAAATCCTCAAAATTTGCTTACAGACAGTATCATTGGGGTTCTGATACATGCAACACTTACAAATTTGAGTGGACAAATAATTTTGGATAAACAAGTTTCAGGTCCAAATTTGTTGTACTCCGGTTCTGATAAATATAGTAGAGACCCATTGTACTCCTAAGTACAGTAAGATTGTCATAAGCACTCACCAGTTCTTGGAGAATCTGTAACCAAAGAAAATAGAACAATGATACAAATCAGGAGAACATGTAAACATGATGGTATGTGCTAATAAAGCACTAATATTTTGCCGACCATGTTTCGGGATGGCGAGTGATAAGACCCCTGAATTTTAATCAGCCATTAGATCTGCAGACACATGTTTTTGATTTGAACGCTCCAAGCATTGAGGAAAATTTGAACTCACATATTGAACATGTTGAGCCAGACCAGTCGTCATGACATAAACATTCAAAGCCATTTCCTCGCCATGAGTCAGAACAAATTCCATGAGGACCACAAGGCGCGCTGGCACAGTCATCGGCACCAACCCCTGCATTTAAAAGGGAATGAAAAAACTCAATTTATCTGAATGTGTCAGCCTATATCTTGCTTATGTTGAAAGGATAATTTTTGATACAACCAATTTTAATTTCAATAGAGGGGAAAACCCTCTTGGCGATGAAGGCCTAGACTTACTACTAAATGGTAAATCAGAGCACTCTGGGCTTGTCTAGTGCTAACACTACGATTTTACGATGCGTTGTCTACACTAGATTATTACGAATTTAATTAGGAGTTGTCCCCACGTGAATAAACAAACATTAGAGCCTATTCAAGCTGATAAGGAGTCACAAAACCAAGCAAGTCCAGCATCAATCCAACAGTCAAACCACAACAGCACTCTGTCAAAGGAATTTTCAATTATTTAGTTTACCATTTACTGAAACACTCACAGTAATTGTACGTATCAGCATTCAGTTGATTTGCAAAATAATTCATCGCAAACCATATTCTATCATGATGAGAGGGTGCTTTTTCTAGCTTTCAATTTGTTACCCTGCCAATCCTGACTGTCTTGAGGGCTTGAAGCGTCAAAGTAAAACCAGCTGGAAGGTTTTGTGGGGGGAGGCACTGTAAGCCTAGAGAGCAATTGAGGGCCATAAAAATTAAATTGTCTGGGTTTTAGATGAGTGTCTATGGTGAAAGTTCATAAGCAGATTACCAAAAGAATAAAATCGTCGCTACAATTTTGATCGAATTACTTAGACGGGCATGAGCTATCTCAACAATTGATAACTTAAAAAAAGAATGACTTAACATTTTACATTACAGGTGAGGTCATTCTTGAATAGAAATCAGGGATTTTGTTGTTATGATCTATCTTATCATACAATCAAGGGCTTGTTGATTGAATTGAGCATGACATTAATATTCCACTTTAAATCCATGTGATAATCTGAGAGAAATCAATTATATTCAGCATTAGACGCAGCTAAATTTTATGGTGAAGAAACTATGAAGCTCTTCCTGATTTAGAACAAGAGAAAATCACAGATTAGCAGGTTCAATTTGTGTTAAAAAACGGATGGGTTGTTGACAACACCTTCGAATATTTTCGGCTGATACAACTCACCGGCGTGAGTTTCCGATCCCTATGAGTTGGATAGATTTGATGATTGTCTGTCTATTCATATAGGTACAAAATTGTCAATGTCAATACACACATCATCCTATGTTTCTCATTTACGTAATATTAAGAATGAGTGAAATAGGCCAGGTATTATGCAGCATTTGGGTGAGACTGGGCTGGTGTGACCGTATACTGTGATACCGCCCTGCACGACGATTTTAACATAAATAGAGAGTCAAGTGGAATTTCTTTTTATGCATAGGTAGTAAATTGTTTTCAACACGATGTGCAAATTATGAGAAAAGTTCTGACCGCAAGGCATATTCTTCAGTGCCGCTTAGGGCCTCATACGCAGGTACCGATTTTGGTTTTCACTCAATAGCACTCCGTCAATGAAAAGGTAGCCCTCAAACAAGACTTCAGAAAACTCAGGTGGGGTACTATGAATCACACTGCATATTTGAAGGACATGTGGTTTCCCCGATGGATCTTGATCGTCTTGCTGCCCCTAATCTTTTCTCCCATGGCAAAACTGCTGACATTACTTCATGCAGGGTTGTTAACTCATGTGAAGGAAGCTTGATTTTAAAAATGATTACATGAAATTTTGGACCAGACAACACCAAGGGCCGTAGAATAAGTTTCGGCAAAATCAGAATCCTTGAGGGTAAGAATTAAGACCAGGTGGGGTACTATAATTTAGTCAAACCAGGCAGTTTCTCTTTAAATCCTTTACTCACTTAGAGGGCTAGCTTGGTAGCCTACTCGTATACAACATTAAATATTTAACTATTTATCAGTGTCACTTATTACTGAAGATATAAATATCAAGTATCATATTTTTAGTAGTACAACCATCCAAATTTAATTCACTCAATCACAAACAGATACTTAGAGACGACACATTGCAAAAAGAAACTACTTAGCCTAATGAGTGATCTGCTTAGTAAATATTTTAAAATAAGTGCACGACAAAGATTTAGCTCAGAGTATGAGCTATTACTCACTCACATGCACAGAGTGTTCGGTCATTTTCACTTACATTGTCAGTCATGATGGTGATCGATGCGAAGTTCTAAATATCCGAATAAGTGATCCTAATCTATAACAGCAGGTGAATTGTAATTGAATTGGTGGTAATGTCTGTATGCTATCACTGTCGAAGAAGGTGTCTGGACTCCATTACTTTGGTCAGAACTTTATACAAACAGTAGAACCTTAAGTCTTAGGGATCAAAGATACTAACAGAAGATTTAAATTCTGGAATTCTTAGATATCCAGCAAAACTATTCATGTTAATCTTTTGTTGTCAGCTTCTACGCTATGTTTGGCTATACAATGTTACTAATGCCAAAGCTAATGCTGAGGGTAGCAAATCTGGGACTAATTCCAGATTTGGTACAGTGTTTATTATGCTGGTAATTGAGGGAGAAACAATGAGGAAGAGGATTATGCATAAGTTTAATAAGTTTTGATACCAATTATACCAAATAACTAAAGCAGGTAACTGCAATCTTTCACTAATCATCTAGCTGATGTTATTCACTGAGCTGATAATTGCTGAGCTGATAACTGTGCGAATACCAATTAAAGTAATACTGCATTACATTTAACTAACATACCTGATCATAACCAACAACAAGTTTTTGTCAATGCATTGTCCTTTGTGGACCTAACCATTAATCCATGAAATAGGCTGTGACTGATTATGATCTACTCATATTGACTAAGTCTTTTTGTTTACGCTTTCACTTGAAGTAGCCAGTATAAAATACCAGCAGAGCGGTCTGGGCAATGAACTAAACTGACCAAAACATGGCAAGACATAGGCAGTTGTTTGATGCAAATAACTTTGTTGATATAATCTGACATCGGTAGCAACAACTCTCCTGATTATTCAACTAGTTAACCCTATAATATGGAGAGACATCTCCAGATTTGAGTATCAAGAATACAGAGCACAACAGACCTATCCCTAAACCTGTGTTGTGTGTCCTTACTGTGAAATGATGTAGTTCTAAGGGAAACAGCACACCATCATTACCAAGTTTACCAGTGATACCACAACTTCAGCAGAAAATCTGGGCCAATTTTCAGAAATTGTATGGTGTTTACAAACCTGATAATCGAGGAAGAAACAAAAAGGACACATCAGTTTCGCTATTGATGACAAATACCACGTAACTATACCAGATGTAGAGCTGCTAATCTCAGAACGAAATGAAATCTCTCACCTATCATCCACCTGGCATTATTCACTAAGCTGATAATTGGGTAAACATCAATTAACATGCTAGAACATAGGTAGCTGTAATTTGTGTACCAGATTATAATCCACAAGAAGTTTTGCCACTGCATTGGTCTTTTCTATCACATTGACTAGACTCCACCATTAATCCATGGGATAGGCTGTGCCTGATTATCGTCTACTCACCATGACTTAGTATTTTTGTTTATGCATTCACTTTCGACAAGGGACAGCAGGTGCTCCTTGCTTTGAATAGGTAGTTTATTGCATCGGCACAGTGGACTGGGCAACAAACAAAATTGACACAAACACGGCAAATGTAGGCAGTTTTTGATGCCAATGACTTAGTTAAAATAACTGACTCTGAACATTGGTAGAAGCAACTCTGCTGATTATACAAATAACACATCACATATCATCGGCAGACACATCATAATTTAGTACCAAGAAGAGAACACATCAAACCTATCCCAATATCCTGGTGTCAAATCTCCTTACTGGTGCTGATCTAATTATTAGGGCAAACAGCACATGTTTACTAGCGACCCCGCAACTTAAGTTGTGATCATATGATCATCTCACTCTCCAAGTGCCTGATCGTATGTGTCCTCATGTCATCAGCTCGACACCAAATATAGCCAGATGCCAATAGGCCTAGGCTAGAAATCTATCAAACAATTCACACAACTTCCTAACAGAGCAGTTTAATTTATATTAGAGGTTAGCAGGCCCATGGTCAAGAGGAGCCAGCAACGCACTGCCTCCCCTAGAATGCAACATATAGTGACCTAAAACCACTGTAATTGAATAATCCATGTCAGAATCAGCTCCTCTGGGATTTCAAATCGCTTAATATAGGCCTTTAATTTCTTTGGGGAGCTTACAGCCCCCTTCCTGTGATACTTAGCACTCGTCTAGTACTTTTGCCTCCCCTACCATCTGTTCTAAGCTATGGCCCTGGTTAGGTTGAATTTATTAAAACATCACAACAGTTTGCCAAATTTTCCATACACTTGATAATTTAAATATACCATAGAGGAAATGCTCTATTCATAAACAGCTGAGGATGTGTTTGCTCTGTAAGCCATCGTAACAGGTCCGGTCACCGAAGTCTAGAGAGCAATTTATAGGGCGCTGCAAGTGAATTACATTGTTTTTTTTTCAGAGTTCAGATTCATCATCGTTGCATCATCATCATCATTACTAACTGCATCCTGGTTTTATGTTTCATATATTACAACATCATAATATAATATCATATCATATAATCATAAAAGTAGACCATACTGAGGACCATACTGAGACAACTTCCCCATGAAAAGAAGAGTCAAAAATACCCTGAGTTGCCTATGTTTAAACCATAAACCTTTGTAATTCGGGATAAATCTGAGTGGTTGAAAGCCCTGACAACAATTATATGCAGGGTCAAAGAAGGGTATTTATAGAGTTATGTGACCATTCAGAGAGAGAACAACTTCGATAAAATAGAAATACCTAGTATAGAAAACGCAACGTAAAATCGTAGTGTAAGATGGATGCCACAACTATAAATACAGGACTGTGAGCTGTTTCCTTCTTGTAGTGTTACTTTAGAGTATTCTGATTTGTGTTTGCATGTACTATTGGGAGAAGTTTCAGCAAAATATATAATGCATAACTATTTATATGGTCCGCTGCATAGTTCAATGCTGCACAAAACTTGACTTACTGAGTTGCAATAAAACTCATGGTATCTTGTGTCGACTTACGAAAGTTGATGACATAAATCCTTCCTCTATATTCATAGTCTGACACCAGTGCTGTAGTAGGAGTTAGCCACATTGCACTCTGCATCAGTGACCATCTGCATGTCTCTAGACTTGATGTTATTATTGTAAAACTATGTTTCCTGCAAACTCCCAACAGATTCCCTATGAAAAAAAGGTTGAAGATTTTAGCTGAGTTACTTGCAGATAAATGAGGCACACTTAAAAAAAAAATAACTTCACAAACAATAACGCATCACTCTCTCTGGAATGGACCCTCTTCAGTTTCAACTCCCGACGCGGATACTCATATGCATGCAAAGAGTAACATAACAAGATGTACAGTTTTTAATGATTCATGAACGAATGATCAGGAACATGAGCGTACCGGTAGTTATGTTATACAGTATTACACTATCTTTGCCCTTGTCAGCTACCATTAAAAGGTTAGGGATTGAGGGATTAATCTCAATAACTCCTCCTATGTCACGTAAACTCGGCTCCTGATTATTGTCAGAGCTATGAATCGCCCCTGTATCATAGTACTGATGTATCTCAGCTGTGTACGGCTTTAGTCTGAAAATAGAATGTTTTTACATGATGATTGGTTAGTCAGTTCAATTTTTTCTGCAATAAGAAACAAAGTAGACCACCACCCTTGTTCTTCTTTGTAGGTCTATCCATCCTTACACTCTGATAATAACTTAAATGAAACTGATGACTTGGCTTTTTCATTTTAAGGAAAGTTTCAGACAGACAGAAAACTTTTTGTGTAGCCACAATGTAATATTCTTCATCATTTGAAATACTCAAACTGTATTACTATTTCCATCATAAGAAATTTCTCTCTATATCTTTGGCAGTTGGAAAGTCTCAAAATTTTAATTTTTAATGTATTGATATGATATTCATACGCTTTCATTGTTTTCACGAGTAACAGATTCCTAACTCTCTGTGGCATCATTCTTAGCATAGCTGTATGTTTTGAACAGGCTAGGCCTTCATTTTAACATGAAAATGAAAATTTAACACCATTCTTTATGCCACCTTATCAATCTTTTGTTCACCATTTTTATGTGCAGTTCATCGAACCAATTTCCACTATATGCTATTTTAGGGTCCAATCAAATCACAATAAATTTGTAGTCATGAGCTCCAACAGAAACCACTATGCCATCTTCATTGTCATGAGTTCTAGTCCCACTGCCCCACACCAACAACAGGGACTGCAGGAGCCCCAATAAGTACTCCCACCTGCATAGTGACTGAGAGCAGACTCGGCGCAGACATTGTTGCCGTGACCTTCAACCACCCATTTTACTTTTGAATATGGTGAGTTACTTAACGATTCGATTTTAGCCAACATGGTCATCTAAAACAAATGCAAATAGTGGGTGAACTGAAAGACATTTACCGAGGCTGGTTGAGAAAATAAATACCTTTTTGTGAAAGTGTTTGCTCACCTTGCAACTCTGGTGACAGATGGTTCAATGCCCAATTCAGTGACGCGATCAAAGTCATACGCTGTGATCCCTATCAATACTAGAACGGAAATACTTTCAAATGACTGCATAGCCTACACCGCTTTCTGTATCGCAAGTCTACACAACTAAACTAACATATTGGGAGTTGTGTTCATTTGCATTTCAGTGCACTGAACATGCCCTTAAATTAGCAAGTTTCACATTCGATGATTGCAATGCAAATTCTATACCTTACTCTCAGCCAGCCTTGAACATCAATAACCAGTGAGGTCTTAAACCACTGCTGCCACAGCTGGGCTGGGCTGGGCGGGGCTGACCATGTTATCTGTGAAAAATAATGTTCGGAAGCATAAATTTTGAATAAACTGACGGCCGTAATGGCACGCAAAATTGAAGGTAAGTTGTTATAACAGGGCGCTATAATATTGTCCAATAGATTATTGGTTGAAGAGTATAATTTAAACAGATCTCTTAGATTGACTTGGTAACATTCCCTGAAGCGTTCCATCAAAAAAGATGGACACGTTCTATGAAACATTCGATCTCCAGTTAAAGCAGTAAATATATGCTAAGAGATGGTAAAGGCAATAAATGAAGGGTACTAGACAAAATGTTTGTCGGTATCAAATGTTTGGGAATATCACATTAGCTATCAATCTGATTGCCCTTGGACACAGATTATGATAAATATGAATGCCATAACTTAGATGACAAAAAATGAACTGATAATAAAATATCAATGAAATTTTGGTGTTGAAATCCCCCCTACACAAATGAAGCAATGTGATAGATTTTGTCACCTTTTTAGAAATGTATGCGATTTGTTTTTCCCAACTCAACTTATCATTGATCTAAAAACCCAACAATATTGTCTCCCTCTTAAAAAGTACCCCCGCCCCACCACAAGTCAAGGAAAAGGAGTCGCGAACACAGTCTTGAACATTACACAAAAGGAAATGTGACTTCTTCATATTTAAAACCATCCGATTTGTAACACACCATCTATGAATTAATTCTAGGTCTAAATTAGTATTGTGTTGTAACTTGTCAACATCTCTATCATGACTCAGAAACATAGTGTCATCTGCATATGTGTAACTAACAGCTGAAAGTAGCAGTTTGAGCAGGTCGTTGACAAATATCAGAAAAAGTGTCGGGGCAATTATAGAGCCCTGTGGGACACCTATGTTAATGGAAAGTGTAGAGGACTCTTCATGATTGTATGTGTCTTTTTGCCACCGGTCACTCAAAAAAGAACTAAGGAGCTTTAAAGCCCCATCTTTTACTCCGAGTTTTTCCAGTTTCATAGTTAATATGTTTGATGTTTGATGTTTGTTTATTTAGACATTTCCGGTATCACTCCTAAAAAGGTTGACAAAATTGAAATGTTTACATAAAAATTGATGGAAAAATATTGCACTAGTTGAAAAATCTCATATAGAATTCAAGAAAGCTGTTCTGCCGTTTTACAGTGCGGCATTTGCTGGGTCGGTATTTGTCGATTACTGCTTTACGAGCGGATTTTCTTTGAGTGTTAGGTCTGATTCTATTGTTCAGCGGATGGGTATTATCGGTTGAAATTTTTAAAAAGTGTTTGCTGCATAGAGACATTAAGAAGTCGGATATATAGGGTAAGGCTAGCTTGGTCAGTCTATCGTCATAGTGCTCTATGTGTGGCATCATCATGCGTGTAGCGTATCTCTGCACTTTCTCTAGTTTCTCTTTATCGGCTTCGGAGATAAACTGAAACCATACTGGGCAGGCGTAGGAAAGAACGGGTTTGACATTGGCAGCATAGAATGTTATCAGTCCTGCAGTGTTCATACCCATGGTCTTAATCTGCTTCATCAGATACAGTCTGCTATTGCATTTGCTCACGACAGAGTCTATGTTGTCACTAAAAGACAGTTGAGAGTCTACAGTGACTCCTAATAGTTAAGCAGATTTAGATGGGGAGATAAAAGTATCATCACTGGGGTTTACATCGAGGTTCATACCAGGTCGGTCAGGAAAAGCAATATTCAATACAACAGTCTTACTTGAGTTGAGAAGCATACTGTTTTCTAAAGACCAACTATTAGCATTTGATATAGCATCAGAGACATTGTCATCGGTGAGGTTTACAATAGGCTTATAAAATGTCGTGTCATCTGCGTACTTCACACAATTAAAACCTTCAGCTTTCAAGTCATTAACATATATCAGCCAGAGAATAGGCCCAAACTTAGTGCCTTGTGATCTACGCAATCGTATGCCTTGCTGAAATCAATGAATACCATAGCTACAGATTCATTATTCATTTTAAGTTCCATGCAATCTGAAACAATTTTCTGTACCACATTGGTACATGGAAATCCTTTCCTAAATCCGCACTAATATGGGTGAAGTAAGTCAAGCTTTGCCAAGTAGGTTTGTAAATGAATGTTCAGATGCTTTTCAAAAAGCTTAGATAAAATGGGTAATACAGAACTTGGTCTATAGTTGGATGGGTCATTTTTGTCTTCCCCATTAAATATGGGAGTGACGCGTGCAAATTTCCAAGCTGAAGGAAATTTCCCTTCATCTTATATCCTATTGAACATGTCAGTAGGGACTGTGACAATGAAAGACATTGTGGATTTCAACATCCGAACTGATATATTGTCCAATCCTGTTGATTTAGAGTTGGGAATGCCCCTAACTATTTAACAATATCATGAAATATCACTGTGCAAAATCAGTTCCTATTCAATGATTATACACTGGGCATAAGTCTGAATAATCATGCTTATACCTTCATTATTCGACTTTATACAATGATTATACCACATTCCTGGCAAAATTATGCACATATAATTATTCAATGTATGGTATAAGTAGACAACCTATTCAATTCAATTGTAATTATACAATGCAGGTATAACTTCATCTATTTATACAATCATTATCCCGCTTGGAATAAGCTCTGAATAGGAACCGATTTTGCACAGTGGATGATTTTTGGGAAGGTTGCTAACTTTATTGATGGGATTTCCTCACACAGTTCAGTTTGAGGTCTAGAAGATCTGTACAGAGACGTAAGTTTATCTGCAATAGAAGTAAAGTGTGCATTGAGTTCACTAGCTGAAAGATCAGAGGAATTGAACTGTTTAACGCCAGATTTAATATTGAGGGCGTTCCAAACTGATCTAGTGTCTCCTAAGAAATACACAAGAAAGCCTGACACTATCACATTTCAAACAAGGATTGATCGAGGAAACAATGTCAATTAAAAATTATTGAAGTTTATTCGGGTTGTTTCAAACAAAAAATTACTGTCTTTCAAGTAAAGTTTTTAAGAATAGATCGGGCAGTGCTTCTGATTTGAGCAACAATAAGTGTCATGTTCAAATCCCAAATCCTCCCCTAAAAGAAGACTTAAAAGTAGCAGCATTGTTGTAATGACGGCATATTATAACAGGTATAAAATACTTCTAGTTTCTAGTTACTATTTGATTATGATCAGGTGAAGACCAGAGAAGGCAGGAGGGATTTTTTTCTGCAGCTTAATTTGTGTTTAAGATTTTCCATATGCAGTCACCAATAGCTCCTCGGCCATATGCCATCAACAGCTTGAAGTCAATATGGTCTGTTGGGTATCCAGATGAATCACAGTATGAAAGGTATTTCCTATGGTATCTACTGTCATGAGGATATTGCTCACTGTGTTAATGGCTGAGATGCCATACAGAGAGCAAGGAGTTACAGGGGCCTTAGCCCATGAAAATATTCAAAATTATATTGCGCAAGCCTAAATTATTAGCCATTGTTTTGTAAGCCTAATGCCAGCAATCACTACACTCATATGCCTACCTGTAAATATGACAAGAGCACTACCTAGTAAATCATTTGATTACACAAAGAGACGTTGCGACAACACAAACCATCACAAACCAACATAATTATGAGATTATATTAAATTAATCTTGTCACCAAACAATAGCCCATGCGCCTGTTTTTAAATTAGCCACACAATTACACATTATATTATGAATAGTAACACATGATAACACTCTATGAGAAGAATGCTGTGTGTACAGCCTCTGCTTACAATTGAAATTGTTAGCATAATAAATTATGCTGTGTTAAACACTGTCCAGATCCTATCTCGATTTTAACTTATGAATCCCTATGCTCAGTACCAAAATATGCACATATTTTGGTAACCTTCCATTTATTATTTAGTATGCCACCAACTCTTAAATCCATCTCATGCTTGATATCACGCTTTCTGCATCATATAATCGAATAATAATAAAATATAATTTATTTTAACCACAATTTCTAATTGAAAGATTCATACCCGTTGGTGTTGACTAAATAAGTCATCACAAAATTACAAAGAAGATCTTTCAGAACCCACAGAGTCAGTATATTTTGGAGGCATGTGCCATGTGAGATTATAATAATAACCATTCGCATCATGGTTGCACTAGCTTGCCATACACTTCTAGTAGCTTGGCTCGGGAGGCACTACTGGCCGTGGAGCAAGTCAATTGAATAGTATAAAACTCAAGCACTTTCTGGACGATCAGATGTTTGACAAAGGTGAAAAAACCTATATATACATGGAAATTACAAGTAAACTACAAATGAATAAAAAATCTTGTTGAGATATTAAACATTAAAGTAAGATGGGAAACCAATCAAGACCAATTGTACCTAAGACTTATTTCCACATTTGCTGTTGAATGATGAGATTTCCTGCTAAATTACTGAATTCGAATCAGCACCATCGCTAATTTATTTCATGATCAGAATATTATGTAAAGTGAATATTACAATTTATAATCATTTATAACCATTTATAATCTTTGGTATTCACAGTATTAGGTATCCTGTAGCAGATTATAATTGTACTTGTTGCATTTGGTACATAGGATTATTGTGCCTCATACATTGATTGAATTGAAAGCCTGTTATAGAAGGGGCTTTGTTTAGACAAAGAGAGTATATCAAAGGCTAAGGTCTCTGGTTTATTGCGCAATTGTAAGCATACATCAGGCATACTTTTGAAAAAACAGATAAACATGTTACATTTTGCTTGCATGCAACTTACAATGATCCAAAAATCGGCATATCTGGACAGCCCTATTCTAAATAACCAAGAAAAATGTAGAAGAAATCGAACTACTGGAAGTAGGTGTGCGATACAATACTTTGTTATTAAAGGCCGTTTTTCGTAGATTTCTTTGAGAAATAATATTCTTTTAAATATTATTGTGGCTCATTGGGTTTATATTGGTATAATACAAAATTATATGTAGGTTTAACTCACCCATGATAAATAAACATCCATAGAGTGAAGTTCAAAGTTTGGTCAGGAGGAGATAATCACAAAATTCAGCCAATATTTCTAATGGAGTTCACTTTCAGGCTTGATTGATATGACAACATTGTTACTACCTTTAAAAGGAAGTTGATGTTGTTGACGTTCGGATGGAGTTGTTGGAGTGGGAGTTTGTAGTGCTGGATCTGGTGCATTCATTTGTTGTAGCTGCTGTGTAGTGGGTAGAGTTTTAGCTTTTCTTGCACCTGCTATCTTCCAGTTTCTATGACTGGCATTAACAACGTAAGTTTCCATGGAGTTGTCTTGTGTTGGTGTGACTGTTTTGGGTTCTTTTGCACTTTGAACTGTGCTTCTAAAAGTATTGCTGGGATTGCTGAAAAATCTACTATCTAGTGTGGTTTCGATAGATTTAGACAAAGACATAGATTCGCCTAAAATATGCCGATGTATGAAAGTTTCTGCTTTTTCTAGCCTTTTGATGTCACCATTTGTTTTCTCAATCTGTCCAATCTTGTTTAACAGCATTTCTACTGTACCCGATAAATATGAACACGTTCTACACGAAGTTTGGTTTGGTGTTTGTTGCAGGGATTTTGAGTGTTGTTGAATTATGGTTGCGTGTTGAAGTGGATTACTGGATGTAGTTGATTTATGGTTGCTGGAAGATTGACCTTCATTTAGATCTATAGAAGTAGCTGGTGTGGTTTGGTTATTTCTCAGAAATCTCTCACAACTTTCTTGAATAGAGCTGTTCATGGATTCCGCTAGAGGTATAGAAATACTGTCCATAACTTTCGAATAAAACTTCAGGAAGTTTTGGACATGTTTTATTCTGTTCACCAAGTTAACTGTAAATGATTCAATTCCCTCCAAATCGTCGACTTTGAGAACAGTACTGACCTTCGCTCCTGATCTATCAGTGTCATTTCTAGCAAGAAGTTTGAGGTTTGATGAAGCCAGATGTTTTGGCAGACTATCTTTCAAAATCTCATAGCTTGCAGTGTCGAGTGTGATTGTGATCAGGGGTTTTTTGATATCTCCTTTGACTTCCACCTTTGGTTGTGAAACATAAGACTTGTCAAGTTTCTTTTGCAATGCTTTTAAGCGATTCAGAAGGCATGGTAGTGTCTTTGGATTTGAATCCATACCAATGTCTCCAACTTCATTATCCAAGCTGCATGAGGACTCACTGCTTTCATCCTTTGATTTCTTCCGTTTTCGCTTCGGCATATTGTTAATAATCCAAGTTTCTTTTTTTTTTCTAAAAAGTTGTTGCAGAGCAATATTTTTACAACCTGTAGCTGCGTCAGTCCCAACAATCCCTCAAAACAAACGAGCCATTGCGATGTTCAAGAAATTGCGACGTTTGTGGGTTTGCAACGTTATAAAAACCCTTCGTTGCGATGTTTTTTTTAGGATTGCAACGCTAGTGGCATGCTAGATTGCTACGTTTTGACGTTTGCGACGATTGTGGGTTCAACAGGATCTGTACCATCACTCCCCTAATACTTGAATTGCTCTGAAGCAATACCACTGGCAAAAAAAGTTGACACCCGTAATGTATTTTAATGAATAAGAGCTCAGACTAAAATTGTCTCATTGGCCCTTACATGGAGCTAAGATATGTAATTGGTCATCAAAGAATCCTACGTTCTATCGAGTCCCTTTATTCACATCCGGTATCACAGTAATTTAAGAAAACACTGCTTGTGACGTCATGAGCTGGGACCATGACTGTTTTCATGGAGCATCAGCTTTGAGCATCAACAGATCTGCCTGTGGTAGGTGTAGAGTTTTGTCCAATGGCTCAAATGTGAGCTTAGAACCTCATAAAAAACATACAGTACGTTAGAGCTTCATTGGGTATCCACATCATATCATATCATATTTTGCAAAGAGCACAAAATCAAAGATAAGTTTTTCTTTAATGCTATAGAACTTTACTTCGATCACCTTGGTAAGGAAGTTACTGTTGAAGAGTGTGCACTGTTCTAATGATTCAATAGCTGTCAGGCCAAACCATGGGTTGAAGTCCAGACAACTCAAAAAAAAATGTAACTCCAGATAAACTGTTCATCCCTCAACAGGCACTCATGTTACAGAACATCAGCTTAGGAGATCGTCTGTCCGTGTAAGACAGAAAAGATTAAAAAAAATATTTTTCATCGTTCGTACAATAGCAACAGACAGGAAGCCCTACTTTGATATTTGCCTAAACATGCTGTTGCAATCATGCTTGACGGCTAATTCAGGCATTGCACAGAAAGAAGTGAGCACAGCCCTATTTCCTTGTGTGCACTCTGAGGCCAAGTCCTGGCTACAACAGTGTGTGGCAGATGCTTGAATCTAGTAAAAACTAACTTTACATTCATTTTGTTGAGGTGGGGCAACATGGTATGCCAAACTCTGCATTTGGCTTTTGGAAGTCACATGCATATCTATCAGCTAACTGAAAAATGTGGATCCAAAGAGGATCAGGATTAAGAGACTGCCACATACAAATCCATGTTAGTGATTTTAGAGGGGTAATATAAACATGTTCTGAAAATACTTGCCATACAAAAAGCCTGCAGGCGAAAGAAACTGGGAGAATTTTCCAACCTAAGCTAATAACTATTCCTGTCATATTTTCTGCTAATGACAATTTTTCTCAGAAGAGCAATCAGTGATGAACAGCTCCCTACAACAGAATCGTTCATTTTATTAATGATATCAATAATACCATAAAATCATTCAAAAACACTTTTTAAACATCATTCCCATCTCGGCTACTGTTGACCAATTTTCCCTTGCCATGGCCTCAACATATTGTTTCAGTTATAAATTGCTGCTCTAGCATCCATGCATGTTAAATATTTTAGTATCAGTGAAAATCAATCCGTTAAATATATTAATGAACGGAATGCATCAAATGTGGATATAAAAAAGCCAAGCAATTTACAATGATACGCTCAGCTATGCCAGTGTCTATTGGCTTGGGGATGTTACAGTTGCAAGAGACACACTCTTGGCTTCGCTATCAACTAATCACTAATCGTGGAAAATGAACCACTCAGGATCAAATCAGGATTCAACTCATTGGCGCCTTATCAGACTTTTGAGACAACAATCAAAAGGGATAGTTACTGGCAGGATATGAGCACTCTAAAGGTATGATCACTTTTTATGATTGTCAACTAAAATTTTCAATATCACAGGAACTGCAAGTTGGGATCGTCAAAAATGTATCCTACAAGTTGCTGTAAATGGTATTAAGGTACAGGACAGATATATCGGTATTGGTATTGATCATGTCTTACTCAAGGGTGTGTTATATCCCCTTTCCTCTTTATAATTGCCACAGACTTCATCATGAAACAGATCAGTGCACAACACAGGAGCGGAATGAGATGGAACTTCACAACTAAATTAAATTATTTGGCTTATGCTGATGACATAGCTCTCTTCGCTACGACTTGGAGAGGCATGCAGGATTATACAGAACAGCTATCAGAAACAGCAAAGGCCATAGGATTGAGGATAAATTAAGAAAAGACTAAGGTACTAAAGGCTGGAGTACATACTGCAGCGTCTTCTAGCATAAAGGTTGATGGTGTGGAATTACAGTATGTTGAACAGTTCACATACCTCGGAGGCTAAGTTGACAAGGGTGGAGGATCAGATGGTGATGTCACAGAGCGTATAAAAAAAGCTACAGTGGCCTTTTACAGACTAATTAAGGTTTGGAACAGTTCTTCAATTAGCAATCATCTGAAGGTTAAGATCTTCAAATCTAATGTGATATCAGTTCTACTCTATGGATGTGAAACTTGGAAGCTCACTAAAGTTCAAATGGAGAAACTACAAGTCTTCCAAACTAAGTATACCAGGAGAATAAGGATCTTCTTGAGAAAACCAAGCAAGATGGAGCACACTCTGGAAAGTCGAAGATGGCGATATCTGGGGCACACTTTGAGGAGAAAGGATTCGAGCATGGCTGTAAGTCTCGGCTGGGCTCTGGAAGGAAAGAAACTGCCAGGAAGACCAAAAGAAACTTGGAGGAGAGTGGTTATGAAGCGATTGAAGACAGTTGGTTTGAAGACCTTGAATGAGGCAGCAGATATAGCAAAAGATAGGGAGAAGTGGAAAGCAACTGGGAAGCTGTTATGGGAGCCGCTATGTGTCACGAGACATTCAGCATCATAAGTCAAAGTAAGTCATATCTTACTCGGTGTAATTTGCAGGAGCAATACAGAGGCAGATTTTTTCACAACCAGAGAAGGGAGCAATTGCATCTGTCACAGAAGATACGGCTTCTCTAAAATCGGAGTTCTGAGCACATAAAGAAGGTGATAAAATAGGATGAGGGATTATCCATAGTTGTTATCAATTACACACATCAATAATGACCTTGCAACCGCTAGTCTAGAAGATAGCAAGCCATCAATTTATTGCCATTAAATCTGCTGTGCCTAAGCTAAAGTTATCTCTGTCAGGGACATGAATATCCTGGACTCCCAGCAGCCCGAAACATGACGAATATATGCTATCATAGCAACCTTATATGAGGTGAGCTATTGATAAACCTCAGCAGATGACTAGCTCCAAGGTTAAATATTCAGTGGCTTTCCACATCTCAAATTTACACCAAATTGGGGCAGCACGGCGTGTTGGGACGAGTCATGGAAAAGGTCGAATTTAACTTGAGGCAACTCGACCAATTTGTATCGATTTAGGGGCGACTTGATACATGGGAGAGCCCAGCACGTTCATATTCGAATTGCTCTCTTGAGAAAAAGGTCAAGAAATTTATCTCTCTTCATTTCATTCATAAATTTCAAACCTAAAACATCATGGCTAATTTTTCTCACGATGATATCCTTACTTTCATTGCTTTTGTGAAGGAAAAGGATATGTATAGATTTATGGATGGCAATACTGCCAAAAAAGAGCATATGTATGCTGAGCTGGGAACACTTGTGACTGAGAGTAAGTTGTTGAATTCAAATTTTTAAAAATAATTATTATTTATTGATTGTGGCATAGTGTTGGTGGCTGTCTGACATCCATGTGAAGTGAGTTAAATCTTTCTCAGGGTTGAGGTCTTTCGATTTGAAACAGTCAAAATTGCAATCGAATCACTCAGTGAGTGAGCGATACCTTCTAGGCTATCGCTTTCAAGTCACTCAGGCATTGATGGAACTAGATCCATTCTGAGTGAGCGATTTGGGAGTGAGTTTGTCTAATTTAAAGACCAAGTCAATGATAGTTTTGATTGATGTGATGGCGGGCGGGCAGGCGGGTGGGCGGGCGGCAGGCATGAAGACATGCAGACAGACAAACAGACACTTCTTTCAGGATTTTGATAATCGTATTCCTCCTTACTCACAGAGTTGGATAGTAGTATGTGATCCAAGTGGTTAGCGGCACCAACGAGTCAGTCTAGAATTGAAAGCGTTGCAGCATTGAAAGACATTTCCTGAATGTCCACGATTGTAGCAGTATAACCTCCAAATGGAGTGATAAATGATCTGAGCAGTCCTGAGTTGTCTTATATTATTGGCCAATTCATGTACAACCCGCCATAATGATATATGTTACTGTCCGTTGGCTGTTCTGTGTTATAACGCTGCTTATTAGCACTTTTGCAATTGAGTTAAAAAAGGGTGATAATTGTGAGCGCACCCTTTATCGTGATTCTACAGTAAGCAACTTATATACTGACCAATATATTAAGCAAGTTTAGTATTCAGATTATAATGCATCACACTACATTGCGACACCACACTGTGCCAGGAGTTGTAGATGCACGGCTTATCCTCAGTCTCAACAGACCATCAAACAGATACAATATTGCGTCATGGATAACAATACAGATGACCATGCACTTCATATCTGTAAGCTTGACTCTATAGAGCGCTGCTACTCTGACATCGCATGGAAATATATTATAATATCAATCAGCTTGATATCGGTAGTGATTAATGCCTTTCATCTGTATGTAGTAGGTAGATTACCATCTTTGCGAGGTAAGACTTATCTTATTATTCTGCAGCAGATTTCTGTCGCTGACATCTACTCGACATTAATGATTCTGCACTTTATATGTCCTCTTCTACAACTATATGATGGAATGGATCTTCGTCTGGCTGCTGTCGTGGCTTCCATACAAGGACACTGCGGACTGATAAGACTTAGCGTGTTGGCTGTCGCCAGTTTAGAGAGATATTTAAACATATGCTATCCATTTGAGGAGATAGGAAGTTTCAAATTGACCAGACATTGTATAGTTAAGATTATGCTGGCAATTGTTTGGGTTATCGCTTTCTTTGTTTCATTTGCAAAGAACTATATTTTCAGGGATCATGTCTGCTTATGGGCAGTGTATGGACCCACTATACTAGGAGCTCCCCAATCAGGTGCGATAGTCACAACCTATGTGATCTTTCTCACTGTGTTCATAGTTAGCTTCAGTATTAAGATTCTAATGACATTTCACAAGCTTCAACAATCGGGAACAACATCACACAGTGAAAACCAGATTACTAAAAAGGCAGCCCAATATATCATTATTATCAATATAGCTCATTATATTTGCTTGATTCCTGCATATGCCTTTGGTGTCAATGTCATGGCTGTTAGATGGTTGGTACACTTAGTTTATAGTATATATGGAATATTCAATGTAGTTATCTACGCTTGGCTATTTGAACCCTACCGAATAGTACTTAAGACTCTCCTAAATGATAACAGCATCACAAGAGCATTATCTGAATACAGCCGTAAGAACACGACTTCAAAAGTTCAGAAAGATGACAGGAAATCTATATCAGCTCACTTTTCTGCAGAGGAGGAACACGTGGTCCTCAGAATACCTTCACCATCATTTTATGAAAGGAGAATTAGCGTGTATGTAATCGATTATTGCAACTCACCCGCCAAAACAAACTTCCATGAACAAGAATCTTCTCTTTAGTTATACGTTGACATAATTTATATTCTCTTGAAGATATTGAATTGCAATTTATCTCTATCTAATGAGCTGTATTGGTTGTTGTTATCCTTAGGACACCTTCATTGACTTGACATGCTCCTGTTCAACAAAGACCAAGCATAGAGAGCGCAGTACATACTCAAAGAGTTTTAAGTATCTAAATTTTTAAGCACATGATGACATGGATGACAAAAGGGCCCTCGGGTAGCAACCTGTAGATTTGTGACACTTGATAATCGTCCGCATTTCGTGTTGTATCTTTTCTAAACGTGTCATTTCTTCACAAAAAAACAATATTATTTTTTTCAGTTTTTCTGATCTAGTTATCCAAGAATAATAATATAATACATTATCTGCAAATACAGGCTTACAGTAACAGACAACTCTTCGATGGCATAACCGGAAGCGAGCCGTACTTTCCAGTCAGTCATCAGCATTTTTTTAAACGATATGCCTATTGGTTGTGAAACTCAAGTTAATTAAACAAGAAGAGTGTTTGGTTTGACTCAGTCACTTACTTGACGGTGCTCTGTTTTAACATAATCCTTGATCGAGTCTACAGAAGTCTGAGTAGTAACTACAGCTAAGTTATCTCCCTCTGTCTCACATCTAGACTTGGCATTGTTCCAATTATCTCCTGATCCAGCTAGCCTTATACACGTAGATGTGTCTGATTTTAGTACATATGTACTTGGGCAGGTAGGAGCTGTGGTGGCTGCAAAACATGGAATGAAGAAGGTCATCGTCTGAGCCATCGTTAGAGGGTTCCATAGAATAATGAATACCATACTCAACAACAGTAGATTGTTCAAATGAGGGACCTTCTCTGAAAAAAGCAGACTACCACACCATATCCATGAATCCCATTATCATAGCTGTCAGTGAGTGTGCTGATGGTAGTATTTCAAGTGTTAATAGAGAGTGGAGATAACTCACTTGTAGGAGAGAGATCAGGTAAAGTAAATCCTTGACCTGTCTGCATCATTGACTCTGTCATATTCTCCACTACTTGCTCGAACATGACACCGATCGTCAATCTTACTGTTATACTTTTGTAGATTTTGATGCTGAACTCGACCTTATCTGATTACGGACCTCAGTGATAGAACACTTACTATGAAAGGCATCTCCTGACATCCAACATTTCCCGATTTAACCTATTATTTTTTCTAAAACTAATTCCTGGAATTACATACAATGATGCATCTGAAAGCAGAAATATCTGAGGCGTTCAAGTCTGCTGTGAAGAAGATATACATAGCCGGAAGCTAATGTGCATATATGGCAGAAGTGGACTGCTAGTATGACTGTAGAGAGATGTCCAAAGAAGCAACATGAGGGAAATGACTTAACACAGTGTTCCTAAAACAATAATGTAAGTAAGATAGCAGTAAGGAGGTAGCTTCGAACGCAAAGCTTCATTTCTAAACTTCTGATATGGAATAAGTTTTTCATTGCCCTGATCTATTGCTTGACATACAAATTGTCTGTGAGTCGAAAAAAAATCTAATGCAATTTAAGTTAAAATTATCTTTTAGATTGAACAAGTCACCATCACCCGATTTCAAGCTAAAAGGTAGAGTACCAACCAAGCTATAAATCCGACTGCCTTCACTTTCAAACCTGGGAAACACGGGCGGGGAGAGCTAACCGAAGGAGTTTGTCAACTGTCAAAAATCTCATTCCAGGAAAGGTAACCACTTACTTCATGCAATCTAGTTCAGCAAAAGAGTAATGAGAGTCACAAAAGTGTTTTGCATACATTTCCAGGTGTAATAAAGCTTTTTGTATTGTATATTAGCCAAATTCTAGCACCAATCATATATTACCTAGGAGTTGCACTGCCTTGCATGCAACTCCCATTTTAAATAGAGTACAAATGGAGTATATGGAGCCCACTCATGAACAAAAGTTGAAAGCAAGAAGAAAATGTGGGATGATACATTAAAAAAAAGACCAAGAACTAAATCAGCAAGATTTTACTTAAGCTGTATACTGTAAACCATGTATATTCGCCATAACTACTAAATGACTCATATGAGGATTATATTAATTGTAGAGTCTCCAAAACAGGCTGGCTGTTAGTTAGAGAGGACTTGTCACTCTGCTGCAAGCTTTGTATTGAGACAGATCTCGCTTGAGACAGTTAAATATTGGTAACTATGAGTTCAGGTGAGCCTGTTCTATTGATTGTAACGAGTTGTGTTGTATTGAGTATCCTAAAATACCTAGTTTCAGTTATAACAACTGTAAGCATAACCTGATGCATGAGGTGATGATCTGTATTTGCTTGTTCTGATATTGACCTAAAAATATGCTAACTTTCGAAAAATGACACTATCTGCCTTTCGTTTTTGACTGCGTACATGTTCTCATCGAAATCCTTATAATACTGTAGGTGTGCTGCTGGTGAGGAATGAAATATTAAGTTGTATGATATATACAACAATCTATGTTATTGTCAGAATGTAAGTACAAAAAATGATTACTTAATATAAACCACAACTCCTGTACGATCGATTAGAGCAAGGCATTGTATAGAGAGTTGAGTAGAGTGATTAGAGTGTAGGGAGTGACAGAACATCTTGTAGAGAATAGCTGAATCAATTTATATCATGACTCCATTTGATTGAAGATATTTTGGCAAACAACATTGTTGCAATTGATTTAAATCTCTTCTATCTGCAGTTGTTATGTGACCTAACACATAAAAACAAACGTAGGATTGTCTTGAGAAACACCATCAAACACCAGGAAACGACCATCTGTCGACAAACGCAGGTAGACTTATTTTTTTGTTAATAACGGTAATTGAGTGTATACTGTAGATCTATTATGAATCAGAAATTAGAAAGCAAGAAAGCTCGTTATTTTACACTAAGAAGCAGTGGCATTTATCTTAAAAACTATTGAACAGAGGCCGATCTCACAATATTCTAGTGAGATGTTATTGATAATGTTGTTGAACAAACGAGGCTATAAGTGGCACCAATGAACTTCATTGGTTTAGTTCATAACATATTATTGCTATTTATTTTTGCCAATCTTTTCATTTTGTTGATTTGTCTCATCTTACTAATTTTGGGTGTTTGTGAATGACATTACTGTGCAATACTTGATAACATTACTAATATAGAATTTGCACAAAGAGAGCATAAAACAATGCGACACTATTTGGTTGACAGGGTAACAAATCGGTAAACACACCTCAAAACAAAGACTAGAAGCAAGTTCAATCACAATAATATAATAACTAAACTTGAAATCAAAATCCCTATGAGTAAACTTATCTTATCGTTCGTAATCGTTAACTTTCACTTGCGTTCACTTACTGCAACTGGCCTTCACTTGCTTCCAATGATATTTACATACTTGCCTCATTTGCCTTCACTTGCACCTTCCTTCACTCACTTTCACTTGCCTTCACCTGCCCTCACATACACCAATTTACCTTCCCTTACCGCCACTTGCCCTCATTTGACTCTCACTGATTCCCGCTGGCCTCTCACTTACTCTCACTTACTCCTGCTTGCTTCTCACTTACTCCCGCTTGCCTCTTGCTTACCTCTCATTGACCTCTCACTTAACCCCGCTTACCTCTCACTTACCCCCGCTTGCCTCTCACTTACTCCTGCTTGCTTCTCACTTACTCCCGCTTGCCTCCCGCTTGCCTCTTGCTTGGCTCTCACTTACCTCCCGCTTACCTCTCACTTACCTCCCGCTTACCTCTCACTTACCTCCCACTTACCTCTCACTTACCTCCCGCTAGCCTCTCACTGACTCCCTGTTGCCTCTCACTTACTCTCGCTTGCCTCTCACTTGCCTCTCGCTTACTCCTGCTTGCCTCTCACTTGCCTCTCACTAACTCCCTTTGGGGAAAAGTGGGGTAAAAGGAAGGTGGAGTGTGAAAGTCTCCACCTCGAATCTGGGGACTGAATGACCGGGAAAGTCTCCGCCCCCAATCTGGGGACTGAATGACCGGGAAAGTCTCCGACTCGAATCTGGGGACTGAAGGAGCGGGAAAGTCTCTGTCTCAAATCCAGGGCACGGGCAAGTGCGGGGGCACTTCTGGCGCACCCAGCTTCGCGCGACTCGAATCAACTCGAAAATGAATTGCTTGTCTAGGTTTATTATATAGCTATACTAACTACTGCTGACTACTGCTAACTACTACTACTGCAAATTTGTGGTCATTTAATTCTGTTTCGCTCCAAGATACTTACTAATTGAGGTTTTAATCTAATCACCTAATGGGCAATTAATTTGCAATCACTGACCAGCCAAAATTTGGGTATGAAATCAATTTACTAGCTGATCATGTCATTAGTTTCCACTTGTAAGATGGTAGCTTTGTCACATTATATGGTGCAAGAGTATTTTCTTACATGGTTTTGATGATCAGTTTGAACAAATATTTTTGTCATCCGGCGACAATTCTGAGATTAAGGCCTTATTTCATTACTTATAATATAAACATTCGAGAAATTTGTAAAAATTCACACTCACCACTGTTAGTAGGTCTGACTTGAAAGAAAATATTATCTCATTCACATTTTCACCTCCTGATTATATATGTTGCATTGTCTTTGGTTAGCAGGGTAACATTGTCGTGCGCGCTTTGGTATAATGTCGCATTCTGTGTGATTTACTTGCTGTTAAACTGGCGAAACAACAAGGCGAGAGAAATTTTTATAAAATATTGATACGAACATCCTGCTTGATATTGTCAAGTTGATACCAAACCAGCAAGACGCTAGGGTCAAACAGGAGGTCCCGTGTTTTTGAGTATCAATTCAAATAGATGATAATACAATACATTTTGGTAGTTGATTTCAGGATTACCAATGAAAGATAATAAGTGAGCAATAATTATGGAGTATAATAATATATGATAGTTTTACATTATTTCAGATTGAAGTGGCACCTTATTGTGGAGGACATGCTACATTAACACCTCCTTGATGAGCAGGGGGACAATTTCTATCACTACGCATAAATACCATGAATTTTTCAATGTAAAAATATTTCATAACTGCAGATCTAGCCGCCAGATTTTAGTCTTTAGTTCTATTATTCTTTTAAACGGTCTTTCTTGAGATTCACCGAGGTTAGCTGTGTACAGGAGAGTCAGGCTGACTAACATTAAATCAAAAAATAGTCTTCTTCAACATCGGCAGCATCTTAATCTATATCATAATATTAATGTACTCAACTAACGGACGACTGAAATATGAGACAAGTCATATCAGTCCTTTTGAAAACATTCGGAGATAAATAAATTCCATATTCCATTGGCTGACAGTAGCCTCAACTTTTACTGATAATTGTACCTACACCTTCCGTGTGTATCGGATAACCTATTAACCCGTTGAATAATACAGCAGGCCAAAAATGGATCACAAAGAGATTTTCATTGCTTGTCTACCCAAATGGAAAGCAGATGATCTGTGAGATGAATGTGTAAGATTAGATCTACCGCGAGGAAACAAACTTGAAATGGTTCAAATACTGAAGCATTATTATACTGATCCTGATCAGTACAACAAAAATCAGGAACAAGACGGAGCAGAACAGCCTTCCAGCGTAACTGCAACAGGTGCAGCTGGTGAAGAACCTGTTGATGTGCGACATAAATCGACACCTCTCAAATCTGCAGAAAGTCCCTCATCTGACTCAGACCAGCTTGATTCAAATTCATCAGGTGCCCATAGTCAACATGATAGTGATGGAATTGTCAAACCTGCTGAAAAACTACAAGAGATGGACAAACTGGAAGCTCTGGAATGTGAGCTGAAAATTTTGGAGATGAAAGAGAAAATCAGACTGAGACAACATCGACTCAATAAACCAGTCAGGGAGGGCAACTCTGATAATAGCAGCCCTCTGTATTAGGATCATCAGATATGATGAAAATTTTTAAGGTCATGCAAAAGTCAATCGACACTCAGAATATTAACTCTTCAAATCTGCCAGTTTTGGATGGAAACCCACTAGAATACACAAGATGGAAACCAAAACTGAAACTACTGATACAAAACAGAGATTTTGATCCCGCTCAAAAGCTCATGCTCCTAGAGCAGTGTTTAGCCAGGAAGGCGTTGAAATGTGTGAAAGCCTGTTTCATGCTAGATACCCCTGAAGCATTTGATAATGCATTGGAGATACTGCAGAGTAGATTTAGTGACCCCTATGTTGTTTCTGATGCTTTCCGAGATGAACTCGAGTCTTGGTCTAGGATTCAAGCCAACGACAGTGAAGGTTTAAGAGACTACGCTGATTTCTTACAGCAGTGCAAGCTGGCCATGAAGACTATTCCCCAATTTGACAAAATAAATGATTCGAGAGAGAGAGAGAGAGAGAGAGAAAGGGATTGAAAGATTTGTCAACACTCTTCCATGGGGGTTACTGAATAAATGGTCCGACAAAGCTGGGAAAAAGAAGCTAAAAAGCAGTTCCTTTCCCTCATTTGGTGATTATGCTGATTTTATCTTGGTACATGCAACTCCATCTTGTGACAGTGTCACCTCAGTCAGCGCATTATCAGACAGAAAGAAAGTCAATGATAACAGGCAGTCTAAAGACTAAAAGCTGCTCAACACAAGGTCAACTATTTCACACAATACTAAGACCACTGAAAAGAATCAACAGTAAAATTATATGAACCGATCATTGTAAGATATTCAGATTTTACCTAAATGTCAAATCACTTGATTCTGAAAATGAACTGTCCAGTTTCATTCATCTTTGAAGAACTAAGATTGGTTGAATTAATGTTGATTCAGCTATACTAAGAATCCAAGCAATCGGCCAGGTATAGTCCAACAAACCCTGAAAGCTATGTCAAAAAAGTATAGATTTTGAAATGTAATTTGATTGTTGGCAGCGAGCGCACTACTCTGAGTAATTAATAATGGGCTTGCTTATTGTAGCCATAAACTAACTTTTGGAGATGGCGGGATGAAGCGACTGGAGAGCTTGCTTTTTGTTTTCTAAGCTCTGAATTAGGCCTCAATTGGGAGTTGTCCTTTCTCCAGCTTTGGTATTTTTAACCCACGTCGCATAGGAAAAACATGCTGAAAGAGGGTTATCTCGAAAACAGCTTATGATAGGATAAAAATGATTTTTGATTCAGAGTCTGTACCATTGAAAAACCTGTGAGTCAGGGTTTCCAAATCATTGGAGGCTTTAATGTTGATAAATCTTAATTTTAGTGACGAAACTCAGGAAAAATTCTGCCAAATTGTCCGAAAAACATGCAGAAATTGCTATAATTGACATTCAATTATTGAAATTATTTCCCAAACTATGTCCATATGAGTTTTCAATGTTGCAGATTCTGAATCAAAAATAATTTTCATCCTATTATAAGCAGTTTTCAAGATAACCCTCTTTTCAGCACGTTTTTCCTATGCGGCATGGGTTATAAGTACCAAACTGGAGAGAGTACAACTCCAAATTGAGACCTAAATCAGAGCTCAGAAAACTGTCTATATCTCTAACTTTGGGAATGAAATGGCAGGTATCCTTTATTGAGATTGCAGTTGAGTTGCGAATGCTAAGGGTCAAAATGGAAGCAAAAATATACACCATGGACTCTCTTGAATGCCAGCTAGCTCTGTGTGATTGATCACACCTCCCTGTCTGATTTATGTGTGATGAGGAAAAACGTGATTTTTTTTGTCAATTAAAACTTAAATTAGTTCACGTGATGCTGGAGGAAGTTGCTAATTATTACTTATCACAACCAAAAACCAAATTGGTCATTGAAACATAGTGATGGCTTTTCTTTGAAGAAGCAATAAGACAATCATATCTGAACACCTTGTATGCTGCTATTGATCAAATGCTACCATATTTTACCCTAAAATGACCAATCATCACATTTTGGGGGAAATGTTGAACAAAAAGTTGATTTCTTTGCAAACTCAATTTTGGCCTAGTTCTCCTTTCAAGAGGTTTACCCTGGCTCCTTCCCTCCCTCAAACATGAACTCTCTGAGTACGTCAGCAAACCCAAATTATACCATCCATGAAACTTCCCAACTAGACTGAACAATCTCATCCTACTGGAAATGTGTGAAGTTGTATTTTCGTATTCCTTCAGTAATGGCCATTGATTGGTAAGATCTATTAGCCTCACTTGTCTTATTTTGGGAGCGAAGTGTCTCATACAGCAAATAATTAAAGGCAAGTTGTATTTGAATGAAAGCTTGATCATTAAATGCGAAACCGCCATCAGTGACCCAGCAAGGCGAGAAAATTAAAGAAAATGTTAGCTGCTCCAAATATGATTGATATACCGCTTACCATGATCCTTGAAGACAATGATGGCAGAAACAATCCGTCCTGTAACAAGCTCAAAAAGACCTCCAACAAAATTTAAATCCCCACTCACAATATTGAGTAATTTTAGAGATGCAAGTTTGAATATCCTCATCTGGGTCATGAGAAACAATAAAATGAGTGAGTATTTCATTGTTGGTACTTTCATGTAAATAGATCGTAGGTCATATGCTGACTACAAGGATGTTCATTTTGTATCTTTATTTTATGTTCCTCACTTTTTACTGGCAAAAAATCTCGTTCTTGATACCTGCTGACTAGACTGAATTCATTTTGAACTTGCCTTCTCATCCTATGCTGACCATGTATGATAAACTAACTCTCAATGCAACTTATATACACTCCCAAGAAAAAGGGTTCAAATGGCAGGAAAAATAAATGGCCTTCAATCTGATATCCGGTTACTACACCAGTATTGAAAGAAAAAAAAGTCTGTCAATTTCTGTCAATTTCCAGTTTCCAAACTCACCATGCCAGCTACACACTCAAAACCAGCTACTAACCAGGTATTTGATGCGTATTGACAACATATACTGGAACTGGAAGAAAGTATTCTCATCGATTCGATAGTGAAGACTGTCTAGAAAAACTTTCACAGCCAGGTTGAATTTATTCATCATTATGATAATAAAGTAGGCAATGAACTATTTCATTGATGATCATTCAATCAAGGGTGATTCAACACAAATATAACCAAGGTATTCCATTGTATAATGTTTATGTTGGTTCTGACATGACTTGACTGGTCAGAGTTATGTTACCAATTGATGGAGAGTAACATAGTTACGACATATTGGTGGTCATTACCCCTCGTAGTCAAATTCATATTGCATCACAAGTCCACACTTCAACTACTGCTGCCACTCATGCAAATTTGTGCTCATTGAATTCTGCATAGCTCCAAGATAATTAATTGAGACTTAAATCTCATAATTGTCACCTAATGGACAAATAATTTGCACAAACTGATCTTCAAAATCAGGGCATGAAATCTACCACCAGCTTATGTCGTGTACAGTGTGCACTAGTAAGATGGTAACTAAGTCCCCTGATGCGGTAGATGATTAATTTCATACCCTAATTTTGACGATCAGTTTGTGCCAATTATTTGCTCATTAGGTGACTATGCTGAGATTGCAGCCTCATTTTGTTAGTTTTGAACTATACAGAATTCTATAAGCACACATTTGGCTGTGTGACAGAAGTGGTTTAAGCGCGTCTCTCAAAAAAGTTACTCTCTAATATATGTATTTCTTAGACACCTTTTCCAAGAAAAAAAAATTAAAAAATGATTTAAATAAGATAAATAAAAGACTCCTTGCACAACATATACTGGGAGCAGCCAAGCTATTGCAGTCAAAAGATAAAATTGGGAAGTTCTACCATTAAAATTGATCATACTTATCATACATTGTCATTTGATACCTGAATCGATCCGATATATAAGAACCTAGTGCTACCTGTTGTCGTTTGTGTATTTTGACGCTGGGTGGAACTTGTTCTGGAGAGTCAGTGCCAGGCTGACCATGGTGATGCCACTGGCCCCATTGGTGGGTGTGTGCACATTGGTCTTAAGAGAGTACTATTTGCCAAATGGTCCTACCAGGCTTGATATATTGGAGCAGATGGAAATTTATATTAACCATTAGTTGGTAGAAGATCGGCTTAAAAAATTCTCACTTGCAGTTCTATTAACCTCATTCAACTTCTCTAACACCTGTTCAGGGGCCTTCACCGAGGCCCCTTCCAGCTAGTGCAAGTTGACCCTGGTCACCGTCGACTCAGGACTAGAAAACACAAAAAAAACAAAACAAAAATTTTCCCACCCTTAGCATAAGCCTAATGGGTCGACCCACTGCGGGCTGAGTAGTCCCATGGCTCGGCCTGACTTTCAGCTCCCCTCAGCTCAGACTATTTTGTACCTGCTGGGATTTCCAGCTCAGCTCAGCCTGGCAGGTATTCCCATGGATCGAACAACTCTGAAATTTGCCCAGCTCGATCCCATGGAAACTCAGTGCATGTTGCTTCAATGGCCATGAATTAAGACCACACAACATTGACACTACAGACTAATGACACCCCAACAAAAATCGGCAACAGTTGACTGAAGGGGATCAAATCCAATAATATTTGCTTGGCGATAAAAAATTACTCACAAGTAAGCACTCTCTAGCACAGGTTCAGTCTGAGCTCAGAATTTTGGTCTTGAAGTTTGAAGTATGAGGTTTGTGTATTGCTTTATTATTATCCATCCATCCTATAATACGTTGATATAATCAAATGAGCTACAAGGCAGAAGAGACCTTCAAAATGATCTCCACAAGCTACTGAACCTATTGTAATTTTCGAACTCAAAATTCCAACAAAATTGTTTGAGATATTAGCATTTAATCAGGGCTGAAACTGATAAAATTATAGCTTTAAGTCTATGCACCGTTTTCAATAGCTTGCTCTTTTGATAATATTTGAGCTATGGACCTAAACCGACTATCAAAGTGATTGCCAGAAGCTGCTGAATCTATTGGAATTTTCAAACTTAAATTTCGATTGAAGCCAGTTGAGTTATCGACATTTAACCCTAGCTGCGAATTGTAAATCAATGATAGCTATGGGTAAAAATCACTGTTTCTACACCCTCCAGTGACGTCGCGTCACCATAATTATGTGCCTCACTTCAGCTGTATACAGTGTCCTGTCCAGGTTTAATATTAAGTCTATTAAGCTATTGCGACATTTAAAAAGTTGCGACGTTTGTGGGTTTGCAACGTTAGTGGAACGCTATAGATTACGGCGTTTTGACGTTTGCGACGTTAGTGGGTTCAACACCTGTGGTTTTCATTCGATTGGGGAGAATTGTGCACAGCTGGATGCCCAAAACTCATTATCCCTATTTGTGATATTTTTCTGTTAATAATTCTGTCAAGTTGTATATTCACAAAAATTGTTTGGTGACAAATCACATACCAGCTGGAGGAAATGCGAGAGTAGAACAACTAAAAAAAGAAACAAACCTATTATGAGGCAATTGAACACTATCAACACTGTCCAACTTTTGCAAAGGTTGTACAGGGTTGTACTGCGATCAAAGTAGAGGCAGCATATAAAATAGCGAGGAATGATTTTGGAGGCGACAACAGTGGTCAGGGCTTGATGCATTTTTGAGCCTTGTACCAATTCAAGAGTGATGCAGTCTATTCGAATCCATTCTTTACCAACCAAAATCATTAACAAAACTTCGGCAGTTGTGTGCTTATTAGCTACACCATCCACTACCCCTGCTCGCCCTCAGCTTTCAATATTGTATGGTAGAGAGAAATTTGCAATAGCAGCGCTTTTCTATCGCTGCTTTATGTTGTACACAAAAGCAGATCATTTTCATTCAAAATGCTACTGACAGGCATCAACTTACGCCCTATAGTTAAAACCTGGTTCAGACAAATAATCTGCCCTAATCCCGAGTGATCCTAACAGTTTTATCAAATTACTTTCCTATTCTAACAACATAAAATTTTATATAGAGATATATTCCTGCATTGGATGTCAGGAGTGGTCTGATGGTTAAAGGTGCAGACTTGTGATCTGTGAGGTCCAGGTTCAATTCCGGGCGCCGGCAGTCATTTCTGATTTAGTAATGGCCCGCCAATCTTCATAGCCAGGTCCTTGCGGAACGGGACTATAAATATCAGAGGTCCACTGTGTGTTTGCACACCCACATGCAGTAAAAAGATCCCCTTTGCCTCTTTGATAATAAGAGTACCACGGGTCCCTATACCTGTACTCTAGAGGGGTAACCAATGCCGCAATGATGACTTAGACTTAGACTTATTCCTGCATTGAAGAGTTTGATCCAATTCTTCTATAAATTTTAAAGTTACGGATTTTCATACTGACTGGAAGCTGCATGCATGCAAAAAATGTGTTTGTGATGTTATTGTGATACCCAATTGTTATCTACATTCGTATGATGTTTCTGTATAGGGAGCGCTGATAAACAGCTCAGATTGCACACATAACATCCATGCACAAATTTGAATGCAAATCTAACTATGTCTTCCTGAATTACTATTTGACTGGCAGATTAGTCCATGGCCCAATCTGCTATCAGACATGGACAAAACAAGACTAGTGAGGATCCAGCGCTCTGCTACTCGATATACTGATATACAAGTGTAATAGATGTGGCATTACACATCATTTGGTGTCCTACCTCTATTCAAGTTGGCTTTCTAATGAATATGAGTTTTTGAGTGGCCCACAATGCAATGTGCACATGGTTTGTTTCCTACTCTCCATGGTAATGTTGCGGGAGATAGGATGGTTGTCGCCTTAATACGGAAAAACTATGAATCTAGATACAATCTGCATGGAAACAAATCACATCAAAGTTTGATATGGTCACAAGACAAGGCATTACCCCCAAACTAGTCTTACAAAGATAGTCTAATATAGTATATTATTATAGTGTTGATATCTTGAAAGAAACTGGCCTGTGCTCCCCGAAAGATAAGTGATAAGAGAAACATGTCAACAGCCTAAGGTTACTAAACAGTAAAAAGTTCACTTCCCTCTCTTATCAGAGGTTTTACGCACTTACGAAGTACCAAAGCTATAACTGCAGTATAAAATAGTAATCATCTCCAGTGATAAGTGTAGGAACCACTTACAATATCATTGAGGGGGAGGCCAGGTATGACTTTCAAACTACAACAAAGTATTGGTCCATGATGGCATTATTACTGCTTAGCACAAGTATTGGCGTGTAAAACTGATAGAAACAAATGTCCTGACAAGTGATTGTGATATCAAACAATGGTTTTTGTAGCGAGTTGTGTGCACACTACTTCGTTCTATTGAAAATTTGACTGCGTCCTAAGATTTGCTGCTCCATTAATATGACTGTAATGGTAAACTGTGATTAATACAGGTCATTGGTCATCACACTGCTGCTTCAGTAAGTTTACACATCATTCCCTAATACTGGCTTATTTACTCTTTTTATTACCTCAAATAAATCCATAACTTGAACCCATATGTACATGCTAGTGTTCTGGTTAACACAAGCTGCCAAATAGTTCGAATTGACATTAGTTAGCCAAAATGTTAATCAAAATGCGACAAATAATATATTCTATATCATAAAGTTCGAGACCCATATTCAAGGCCGCTGTCACAAGGTTAAGTTGTACTAACGATGTCTTGTTACCTTACAAATAAGTAAACTTTTTAAATGCATAGACAACAATTTCTTGTTTTTGAAAACCAGAAGGCAGCTGCTAGGCAAATTTTAATCATGCAGCTTCGTAAGAGCCTGGGATGCATTATTGCCAAAAATGATCAATACATCATGTTATAAATAATCACGGGGCATTTGTATAATTGCGTGAAGCTAAAATGACCGTCTTTTTTTACGGAGACATTAAGTTCTTTTTTCTCGTTGATCTATTTTGTCTAATAATAACTCATAGATGCCACTGACTTCTCAAATCAAACACCATGCTCTTGGTCTGATTCCTTTTCCTCGCCTTGCTGGTCTCCTGTATTTTTGTTTTTCAAATTTTGCCTTTGATGGCACCCGACTTCCTTTTGGAAGGATTTATTCCAGCTAGCTCTAAAACCTTTTTTAGAGACAAACATCTATTATATTATCACAGCGATCAATTAAGACATCTATCAAAGCACTTTAAATCCTTTTAATTTTTATGACTTGTGTATTTTTTCTTTTTTTCTCCGATTAAGTTTTTTTTTGTTCTGTCACTGCATGATAAGCATTCCTAAAGATGATTGTAAATTGACAATAAAAGTATATATATTATGTGCGGGTAGCCTTCGTACAAAACTTAGCTACTTCCCTGATATTATGTCAGTTGGTAAAAAGTACAGTATATTATTAGATGAGACAAACGGCCGCATTTATTAAACTCTGAAGATAACAGACTTGCCATACAAAATGAATGTAAAGTGAAACTTGTCTTCTGAATGACTGTGTATCAAAGTATTATCATCGTTTAACAAGAGAGATATGCTCTCTGTATAAGATATATCATACAAGCGGACGCACATCAAATATACCAGGTTATATATAGTTGGTACTAACCACGTAACTCTGCTATATTGCGAGTGTCAGTAAGCTGTTTGCTTAAAAGTTGAATTTTACCCATAGTGATGGGAACATGCTGTCTTAGGGCACCTATCATCCAATGTTTATGAAAAAATTGTAATTGTTTATCCCGCATGAGATTAACTGCCAGGCGATGGGTGGCTCAGGGATCATTTGTGCCCAATTGGGTAAGCAATTTTTGATTGACTATTCAATCCGTCGCACTGTCCACAACAATCTTTCGATATCCGATTAAATAAGGGTAGGGTAGCTATGAATTAAATCGGGTTGCTATGAATTAAATTGGGGGAGGGGCCTAGCTATGACACATTCCCTATAAAAGGTGAAAGGTCAACAATGATGTATAGCTTATATCAAAAAGTTCAATATTCTTAGCTTCCACATTATTTAATTGCATCACTTTGATTATGTATAGGACTTCATCATAGCTTGTTTCCACATGTTTACGGCATTTTGCCAAAACCTATCGAGTTGGCACAGCATTTGAAGATCTATAAGTATTGTTTGGGAGACTAGATATCAGTCAGATACAGCAACACTCACTTCACTAGGCATGATAGGTTAGCTTCATAAGCTGAGAATTTGAGAAATTGGTACACCATTAATTACGCCACAATAATTGTGTACTGTTAGAGAGATATTGATGACGAACAAAGAGTTGTCATTCCTTAATATCTTCGTAGCTCAGTTGAAGCAACAAACTCAGATTTGTTAACATCCAGGCCTCATCAAGTGAAACTCCGGCCGTCATGCTAACTTATTGAAATTACTTTTCATAGAATTTAAAATTGGTTGCCTCATGTAATGTTATGATTGATAAGGCGGACCATCTTGTTACCATAATTCAGCTCTCCGACGTACTGAGCGATTACCCAGTCAAATATAGTTGACTTTGTCAACACATAAAACATGGCTTTGTCCGATTTAGCTACCTTAAAATATTTACACTGATAAGAGATTACTACGTCAACAATATTCAGTACCAGGCAGTGAAAGGTTTACGCGGCTCTCTTATCTGAAGTTTGACGCACATAAAAGATAATTGGTTATAAATAGCTGCATTACTCTGCAGTCGGTTAATGTTTGCCACAGCTTCCATTTGCTTACCATACTGTGTTGAGACTAGAGGTAAAAAGCGAGTGTTCCATAGGATACTCGGTTGGTTGAATAACATGGAGTTGAGACTGACACTTTTCCTTGTAAGTACAAAATAATTAGAATTTCATTATAAAATTGAAATTAATAAGACATTATTTTGAAAAACAAAATTAGGTAGGCCTTATCAGTTTTCCCTTTATATTGGAACTTTCCCCTCCCCTGTACCTAAAGAACCTTGGTAATTTCATTCGTAACATGCTAAACCAAGGCTATCGTTTTGACAGGTGATATGTTGCTGGACTGTGAATACTGGGTGGTGTATGGATCAGGATACGCAGTCTCTAGTTGATCGGTGAGTCACTTTTTGTCAATGTCAGGTTTAACACGTATTTAGGTTGTTGTAATAGTAAATAAGAGTTTTAAAACCTTGAAAATTTCATGCCTGAATAACCTCTTGTAAAAATATCCGACTCGCTGCTGAGTGAACTGGTCATAAGATTGTATTGGTTCAAAAACTCATTTTGAGCTGTATAACCTAATTACTGTTGGTTTTAACTGCTGGCTTTGTTGTAATTGCATGAGTGGAAAATTTTTTCCTCATTAATTGAAGCAAAAATCAGTTGTATACTGTCCACGGGAGTCAAGATCCTGAAGCTTAGTTGCCAAATTGAAGTTCTGTGTGTTCCCGTTGCCGATTATTCATGAGCTAAGACAACTCCAAATTATAAAAATGAATTGTGATATTGTATTAATTATTAATATTTTACATATCTGATGCGTTTATTAAATTTGATTGTGTGGAAGAACTTCGTTAATATTCATTCATTCATTGCGTGAGAAACTACTTTTGTGATATTTGATTTGCAAGTTCATTGATACATCGCATAAAAAAAGCATCACTTAATACAGAAACATTGTAAATTATAAATTTAAAATGTTGCTTTTAATAACAATCATCATATATGATAAAACAACCTTCATTTAAATATTAACTTAAACAGACTGCATTTTTAATATCTGTAACTTCTTTGTTTTATAATTACTGGACTAATTAGATAGAATTTACCAACATCGTCAATTTACATAACGGTATTAATTTTACAGGTTAGAGAGATCTACAGCTACAAACTCCACTACTACCTCTCATTCTGTTTATCACATGGAGACAGACCTCTACAGGCCAGATTATATCCTTTACACTGACAATCACTCACTGAAGACCACCGATGGTATGTCGTCAACCATCATAGCCGGGAACACTACTGTGAGAGGATACAGAGAAGGGAGAGTATCTGAGGCTCGGTTCTATCTAATCACAGGATTCACACAGATCACAGATAAGCGTGCAGTTGTAGTTGACTATAATAATTACTGTCTGAGAGAGATTAACCGTCTAACTGGTCTCACCTCTGCCTTCTCTGGACAGTGTGAGTCAGCAGGATACTCAGAAGGGCACCTTGGTCAGTTCGCCGGACCCTGGTCTGTAATAAGAGACAAGAATGATGATAGTCAGTTTCTCGTCACTGACAAGAATAACAGAGCTGTGAGGACAGTAGAAATAAACAATGGTGCAGTCGGTACTTTTGTTAAGTCTGACATTCTCCAGTGGATCAGACTCCTGACACAGGATGACAAAGGTGACCTGTATGTCATAGCAGCGTTCCATGCTCTCTACCATATCACATATAGACAGAAGATAATAACACTCATCTCAGGGTTGCCAAATAAGCCAGGCAGCCAAGACAGCACTCTCTTAAACTCTCTATTCGATGACCCACAAGACCTTGTGTTCGTAGGTAATCAGGCACTACTCGTAGCGGACAGGGACAATAGAAAGATCCGCATAGTAGACATGAACACTGACAAAGTATCCACATTGAATCTCTGCTCAGAATGTCTGTACCGCGCCTACTCTCTGCTCATAACTAATAACTCACTGTATGTCGGACAATACAGCAGGATCCAGCAGTTAATATGTGAGTACACTGTATATATGCATTGATAATCTAACAATATCTCGGTTATCCCAAGTTGAACTTAGTGACAGGTAGAGAGTCACGCATACTAACATGGCGCCTATGTCTGAATGAAAGTACACTTTATAGATAAAATCTCTGTTTCATCTTTGATAAAAGTTCCATCCCTTTACTCACATGAAGAGATAGCTCCAACAAGGCAACTCAAAATAATTCTCTTTTGACATGACAATTATGACACTTACGGTGCAGTCTTAAATGGGTGAAGCATATCATTCCCTGTCCTGACCACACTATTCATTTTATGTTTACCTGCGTCAATATTTCTTTAAAAAATTTTTTCATTTAAATCATAGATCCCAAACTGACTAGTCCTACCACATCGACAACTACATCATCAACAGCTGCCCAACCGACATATAAAACTTCAACAACTACCAAACCAACATCTACTGTACCCTCAACCAATACCAGAGCACCTTGTCAGGAGAGAAACATGACACTGTGTGTGACATCTGAAGAGGAAAGAGCGTATGTGGAGATAACTCCTGATGTACAGACTAAACTTGCTGTTGGTAGACATGTGATATATAAAGATAACTGCTCTATAAACATCATAGTGATAAATAACGGTGAATATACATATGCATAATGTATTGCCAAGCTAAGCTACCTATCATAACTTGCTGTACTTGCCTAAATCTATTTGCAACTGTCACAGTTTGCACTTAATAAATTAATGAATATCCATTATTACCTGTAGGGACAACCACCAGACCACCCTGTCAGGACAGCAGTATGACACTGTACGTGACATCTGAAGAGGAGAGAGCATTTGTGGAGATAACTCCAGATGTACAATCTGGATATGCAGTCGGCAGTCACGTCATCAATAGAGACAACTGTATTCTTAATGTCATAGTCATAAATAATGGTGAGTATAAATACAATACAATGATTGTTATGTTTTGTACATTTTCCATAACACAAAGGCTCCCATGGATATGGTTATCAGCAACACTGTCAGTACACAAGCACCTGAGCTCAAACTTGCCTAAATGTATTTTTAGCTGTCATTGTTTGCATTGATCATTTGAATAATATTGTCAAACTGAGATGAATATCTATTATTACCTTTAGGGACAAGCACCAGACCACCTTGTCAGGACAGCAATATGACATTCTATGTGACATCTGATGGGGAGAGAGCACTGGTTGATACAGGTCCTGACCAACAGACTGGATTTTCAGTAGGCAGTCACATAATAAATAGACACAACTGTAGTGTAACTGTTATAGTCAAAAATAATGGTGAGAATATATGCCAATTAGTTAAATAGCTTCCCCTAGTCTAAATCATTGTCATCTTTACATGTGGTACGTGGAACTGGATATACAGTCTTCTGTTACATGGTACACTTAATGTAATTGAGCTCAAATGCATAGTTAATATGACAGAAAAATAGATGATTTTTACTGTGATAATTAACTAGATACTTTTTGGTTTTGTTACTAATGAATTCACTGCTATAATTATACAGTTATCCACTTTAAGATTCTGATTGTAATACAAGTACATTTGCATCCGTTTTTCAGGTAAGAAGCCTGAAACTGATAAGTGTCCCGATGTCATCAGGGGAGTTGTCTCTTCTTCCACTGGACTGTCTGTTGTGGACCTCCCACTAGATGGCACTACACAAAGACTAGAACTACCTATTGGAGTCTACAATTACCATGTTTACGGAGATACAAACTGTTCACTGAAAATAGAGATAAAAGGTACATACCATAATTATCCATTCATCCACTGGCAGAGTGCCAATGTGTGATTTCTCCATTTGCTTTGGACAATGGTTCCATTCTGCATATTTAAGAGATATTATCAACAGTTACCATTATATCCGTTAGATGAGCCAATGCTTGAGTAATTATCAGCAAGGTCCAATACAAATATTGAGCTAAATTTAACTCTTTTAGACTCTTTGTTGGTGAGACGTATAGAAATGGTTGCTGCGTATGACATTAACTGTCCTTTGTTGACTGATAATGTAGCCATATCTACCCTTAGAACCCTCGCTAATGGTAATGTAAACCAGATAAGAGAAATATGTCGAGGAGGTGAGTGGACCATAATAACAAATAATCGGAATCAAACTAGGGACACACCTAACACTTTTTTTAATTGACCAATTGCAATTGCTTATCTTGTTTAAAGATGGTTCGGCTGTGGACAACCAGGCTTATCGTTGCTGGATCTTCAAAAACACTGCCAAACTGCACAACACTTTTTATGAGGTTGAGGCATGGACATGTATTACCACAGTCTAGCTTACTAGCTCAACAAGTTCCAGTGATTCGATATCAAAATTTATGCCTTCCTGTCAAAAACAACTAAAACGATCAACCTCTTGACATTTTCGAGATGATTTATGTACATGTGAAGCAATGTTTGGAGTGAGAGTTATCTTTATTTGAAAATGGAGGCTTGAGTTGATACAGCTTCTTGTCTGGAACAATTTAATTTGGGCCATAATTGACATGAATAATATTCCAATTGTTTATAGACTGCAGCCCTCAAGCTGGTTCTCAGGCTAAGCTGAGTTGTGAGAGTGATACTCTGACTGTTACATGGTCTACTGATGTAACCTTCAATGGTACAGTCACAGAAATACCTCGTGACTTAAAGCAAAGACTCACATACAGATTGATCGAGGAGAGTAGATACCCCACTCTGAGTCTTATTGTCCTCACCAAGATACCCCCGTGAGTGATACGATATTAGATATTTATACTACGAATGGTGTGTTTTAGAAGAGCACTGCTGCATCATCTTTGCTTGCTCATAGTCATTTTACATAGTTCAATAGCTTTCAAACAGTCATCTGATATGTGTATACCTTTCATTCAATAGGCTGGTTTATCCGACTAAAACTAAAACAGGAGCGTACGCTGAGCTGGTGCTGACTTCTTCATGTCTTCATAATAAGAAGTATGACAAGAGAACAGATTCTTGTGTTTAAAGATGTCACAAGTAAAACCAGGTTGCACCACTTTAAAGTATGCGCCTTTAGTAGGGATTATAATGACAAATGCTACTTAGACAATTAATATACCATACGGTTCCATTGACTCATTGTGTGACACAATTTAGTATTTTGGGGATAGTGTTGGAGGTCAGTCATGGGGCTATGCTACCCTATTTACTGTGTCACTACTACTTCTTAGAACCTCTACGTCCGTTCTTTTTATATTAAATTGTAGGCTTTTATTCCGTAATTGATTGGAAAGAAACTTTAATGCAACATCGGTTGTAGAGCCGAAGTTTTAGAACAAGCATTCTGCCTTTTATTTTACCTTATAATCAATCTAGATACAGAATTTAATGATAACAACACCAATGGAAATTACAAATTGTCAGCTTTCTACCCTCCACTTGGAGGATGTCATGTCAGAAAGAATCGGATCGGTCAAGACCCTTCTTATTCCTATGGGTAGAGACTAGTGAATTTGATGGTTGAATTCAGTTCCTGTGGAAGCAAATTTGACTGCTTCAATCTTCATGTAAGCTGAAGGCGTTTTGAGAGTTTAAGATCCCAATTCCGCAACCATAATATGGTTGCAGGAATTGGTATCTTTAACTTGAAGGTATGACTTTAGACGGTTAGATGTGGAATGGTACATGATTGTTTCATGTAATATTATTTACACCCATAGTGATAGTCACATCAACTATATTCATTTACTAGCAGTGTATGGTAAAACTGCGGTTTTATCAGATGTGTAGCGAAAGCCTATACTCAAAGCTGCCTCGAGAAAGAGGAGATAGGGAGATATATTTGAATATATTCTACAATCATCTAAACATCTCTTCAAAGTCAACGTAGATGCTATTTCCCAGTCTCGAGGCAGCTTGTGGAGCCATGACTGTCTGTCCTACATACAGATATATGGCTGTTGTTTCTTATGATTAAATAAATAAAATGATAAATGTCTCTTTCGATCAAAAGCGATGTTGTTTGAGTTTCAACTTGTTGGGTCTCTTCTTGCTATAACATTACCCGTGCTGTGAATTGACAATATTTCCTCCAAAATATTTATATACTGGCTGGATCTTGATCCCCACCGTAATTTGATATAGATTTTATAAAGAACCTCAGTCAGAATGAGGGCCTTCGATACTAAAGTGAAACTTCTTAGTAAACTAAACCAAGCCCTGTCCACCATACACCAGCTGTTAGTAGTAAGCTAGTTAGTCTTTCTATGAGTGAGTGTTCCGGAAGCTACCTGTCATTCATTGACAAAGGCGCTTAATTGGTCCGTTGCCTTATTGGTGTGCTCCGATTGCCTGCAGGTTTGGAAAGTATTTTAGAGCGCAATATTTAAATGACTGTACTCTATAGCTCAGATACCAGACATTACTCAGTTATTTAAAGTAAAAAATGCTCAGTTGTAGTTATCTCCTCCTTACTTTTCCAAAAGCTATCTCCTTCCTACAGTTTTTAATTCAGAATAACCACATTTGGTCGCCTGGATTGTTAGTCAATCAGCTAAGTATTCATTTATCTTTTTCTGCAAAAAACTCCAAATCTGACAAAAAATCTCCAAGTTCGTGTTTTTCTGTTTGAGCAGAATTACATTTCGACATGGTAACTCACAGAGATCTGGTTATTTTTGGAGCATCAGTTCATCACATTATCTAAACGAGCTTTTGAGGGCATGTTGAAATATTTAACATATTTAAAATTGCGATTTACTTTATCATTTACTTTATCATTACGGTGTTTATTCCATCCATCAGTGCAGTGGCAATGTTGCGCAAGGCAGTGCAAAGAGCCTATATATTTGTAGTTTCTATGCCATTGTGTACAGTTTCAAACAAATTCTAATTGCCTTTTATCAAAGGAGTGGAGCAATTTATAAATGGCAATGGAGATGCTATACTGAACTTAAACAAAAGAATATTTCTGTTGGTTGATATAAGTTTGCAGTATAGATTGTGGTGACCCATCAGTCAAAATCACCCATCAAATTCTATCAGAATGACTATAGACCTCAAAATAAATAATATTATTAATATTCCGAAACATGGTTTGGATTTGGCTTTTTCAGTGGATACTGTTCAATGATAGCATTTTCAAAATACACCCAAATGTTTGAGCTTAAATTTTACTCGAATGTCATCCCAATATTTTTATTATTGAAAAAACACTAATGTAACTATGCTGGATGCGTATAGGACTATGATAACTGTGTGTCTGGAGGGCTCACCCTTAATAACACACATGATATTCTATGTGAAATATTCTGCTGCATTTTCAGTGTGCTGGTATCTTTATGGTCGACCTTGGTGTATTTATCACCATTTATGAATTGCAGTCCTGAAATAACCATTGACAGCATTCATGTTACAGTTGAATTTGTACATTTTCTTAAAAATCGTGCCCTGGGACTGCATCTATACTGTAAAAAGTTATAATGTTGTTACTTTTGAGGATTCGGTTAGCCAAACAGGTGGGCTACCTGAAGAAACAACAAATCTGAGATTGCCTCCAAACAAAATTGGAAGCAATTCTTCACGCAGTGCATTGAAACGATCCAAGTACAATTGAGACCTAAGCTGGATGAAGATATCAGTAAGCGCAATTACAGACATTGTTTTCATAGAGTAAATTTTCTAATCCCTCAAGAAAATCTTATTTGTAAACAACCAGTTGTATTGCAGTCTCTGTGTTTCATTACAGGGAAAGAATTTGTTACTGTTGTACCTTGTTTATCTTTTCCAAAGGATTTAAAGGCAACGTAATATTAGAATATCCAAACCTGAGGATTACCTTTGTATCTCAAGACTTGTTGCTTCTTATGATACTTATGTATTATAGCATTATTACATCAGATTAAATTGAAGGTTGATTTAAATCAGATGTCTTGTCACAAGCAACATCCTGGAGCATAGGCGGCAAAATTTGTTGCCTTAGTGGCCAGGCCGCAATATCTGCACCAGGTTGCTCTCTGTTTGCAGGCAGGTCAGAGCACACCTGGGTGCCTACCAAAGCCCAGTGCTAGATAATTTGTAATTCCTGCTCAGTCCAAATATATTTTCCAACCAGTATTCCAAGCCCGAAACCCCAGTTCTGATACAAAAAATTTAGCCCATATTGGGTGCCCCGTTTTTTTATACCAATTTTATTGCATCTAAAATATCATATCATTTATGTTGAATCAATAGGCTCTAGTGGCTGGCTACTCATATATTTACATTTTTGCAATCGACCATGACACCTTGTCGACATTCAATTATCCACACTCTCTTTACTCAACAAAAACATGGGCCATGCTTCTAAAAAGTTATACAAGGTTGCGATCACTTCACTCTTGGCTAGCCGGGTAAACCTTCTTCTGGGAGTTATTGAACAAACAAGTAGAGGGTGCCCTGGGACTGCATCTTTACTGCAACAAGTTATAATGCTGTTCCTTTTGAGGATTCGGTTAGCCAAACAGGTGGGCTGCCTCAATAAACAACACATCTGAGATGGCCTCCAAACAAAGTTGAAAGCAATTCTCCACCGGTGCATTGAAACGATCCAAGTACAATTGAAACCTAAGCTGGTTGAAGATATTAGTTAGAGCAATTACAGACATTGTTTTCTTAGAGTAAATTTTCTAATCCCTCAAGAAAATCTCACCTGTAAACAACCAGTTGTATTGCAGCCTCTGTGTTTCATTACAAGGGAAGAATTTGTTACTGTTGTGCTTTGTTTATCTTTTCCAAAGGATTTAAAGGCAATGTAAGATTAGAATATCAAAACCTGAGGATAACCTTTGTGTCTCAAGACTGATTAAAGTTGAAGGTTGATTTGAATCAGATGTCTTGTCACAAGCCGCATCCCGGAGCATAGGCGGCGAAATTCGTTGCCTTAGTGGCCAGGCCACAATATCTGCGTCAGTTTGGTCTCTGTTTGCAGGCAGGTCGGAGGCCCTTTCGATAAATTTAAGGTTCAATGATTGCACAGACCAAGGGTACATTGTGGCAGCATCATTCAAGACAATAATATTTAGTTATTATATTATTATTAGCAAGCTTACTGCTGCTGTCTTGCTACTGTACTATAGATAGTTAGTTACTCTACCGACTAGTACTTCTTCTATCTACTGTATACTCTAGCCATTCTCATTCTACCACCGGTGGATATTGCCGTGACCTTGCAGACTCAGAGGGGTATGTGTTAACTTTGTATAATAAATAATGTCAGCTTGATATACATAATAATACTTTTTTTATAGGCCTGAATTGTTGTAGTGTATATGGCTTAATTACACTGCAACCATTATGATACTGGAACTCAGGAGCTAGCTCTTGCTGGAACTTGATTCATCATTTTATGAATAATAATGGGTAGAAGTTTGCGTATTCTCAGCTAGCAACCTACTTGGGCCTGCAATGACAGAGGCAAACCTCATCACCATGCATGTCTTAGTTTTGGGTGCTTTATAAAGATATAATAGTGCACTCCCTTTGTCCGTATTTCAATCTTAGTAGACACAACACTTGCTGTAGGTACTATACTGTGTATACTGATACTGGGCACTATAAATTTTTCTGCTGGTGAATCTTTTTTTTTTCTTGGACACTAGGGGGGGGGGGGCCTTTCACCTAATTGCAATCTGATTGCTCACTCACAAATCTCCAAATCAATAATTTACATTATGACTGAGTGATACGGGAATGAAATTGTCTAAGTGCAGGACCAAGTGAGCAATAACTTTGAACGATGTGATCTTGTTATATCTGAATATTGACATTTTAATTAGTATTTCATTACCAGAGGAATTTCCGGACCCTTATGATTGATTTATAAGTAGATTGTGTCAATTAAAAATAATGAGCACAATTAATGTTTAATGTCAATAATTAATGTTTCCTTTTAATGCTGTGCATCACTAATTAGTATCATATATAATGTAATGTTCCCCTAACTATTGTCAGTTGTGATATTGGGATCGAGAATAAAAGAAGCAATTCTATCAGCTCACTCTTTCCTTATTAACATCTCACACTATCCAACTCATAAGAAGACTCCCAATATAACTCACCATCGAGACACAACACTGAATCATTACACACAGCATTAATACAGGCCATTATCAGACACAAAGATGTAACTATACCATCAACCAAACAGACATCTTTTCAGTTACATCAATCGTGATAATTTATAGTAAAGTAAAAGGTAAAGCATTGCTTTTTCTAATTGGAAGGCCCCTGGCCGGGTTAAGAGTAGCAGACTAAATTTGTTAAGATAAATTTATTGGACTGGTTATTAAGCTAAATAAGGCCTATCCAGCCTAAAAAAAGAAACTAGTCTGTCTTTAAACACAAAGTCAGGGATTGAAGGTGAATTATACTGTACATTACAAAAAACCTATGAGAGAGACAGGTAGATAAAACATGATGTTGTGAAATTTTACTTGTTCTTCACAAGCAAAGCAGTTGAAAATTCTGCCTAAGAACTGACCTACTCTCTTTTATGAAACTGATTATGCAAAACTTGCAGTAAAGCAAGCTTTGATGTACCTGTTAACCTGTTCATGGAGCATGCATATGAATACTTTAAACAAACGTTAGCAATATATATATATATAGGGGGATACACCCAATCAACGGTAGATAGAAATCACTAACAAATGTTAACAATATTTTCAACCAGTTTGTTATGTTACTTGATGTAAGGAAAGGTCAGTTTACATGATGTGGATCGTCCAGAAAGACATGGCCATGGAAATAATTAATACTTCAAACAAAAGCAGCGATTTAATGAGGGGAAATACTCCCAATGAGGCTCAGGGACACAGGCTCTACCGACTGAGCTATCAGGCTCTTTAATTTACTGAATATGTCCACATTGAAATACTAAATCGGAATGATAGGGCAGGGTTTAATTGTAGGCCACCACAACCTGGCAAGGATTGTTAAATGTGGCTATAGTTGTTTCGACACATCTAGACCCATCATTAGCAACAAATTATTAACATTATAAAAGTATTTGGGATATGTTGGGCTTGATATCTCCGTTTATGTTTTAAAGGGAATGTCCAAGACAGAAGGCAGATTTTGAAGGCAGTGTGGTTCAACCTTTTAAGAATCAATGTACCAAATATATTATTATGAGTTGAAATGGAACCATAAAAAGAGAGATTATGCATTATCAACCTTTTTATGATTATGCATTCGTTTTATGGTATCAATTTAGTCTTTGCAAGGGGCCCAAGAACTTGTTTCATATTCAGTTGGGCAGGAAGTGGATGATGTATTGTACATAGGCCTACTATAGCCATGATCCGCATACATGCTCAACAATCAAAATACTCATATTCAAATATAAGTTCATTTCATTTTCATTATCTCTATTTTGATACTAATTAGGGTCTATGGACTTCCTCACAACAGGTCATTTGTGAAGCTTGGAGAAAAGGACTGCCGGTTGTAAATGACACCAAACCTCTGCATATATATTGCGTGACTATATAATTCAGCTAAAGTAAGACTTGGAAAAATAATGTGAGACTATGGCAAGAACCGTCATTTCAATGACAAGCTATTGACAACTTAATCTTTTGACGACTTTCACATAATACCTCTATCAGAGGGTTTGGGAAATGATACTTTACATTGGGTTGGTTATAGAGAAGGCTTTTAACCAACCATACAGGTCAGTATGAGCATGGAACAAAGCTCCAGGACACCATCAAGAAGCGGAAAGCCAGGTCAGGTGATATAGTGGTATACAAAGGAAGACAAGCAATGTAAGTCCATGCCCTCAAATTGGTAAAAGAAAACTCATCAATAATGATATGGTGGGTCTGTACACAGACGACAAGTCGGAAAGGGGATATGACAGAGCTGGACTTTTTTCCCAGAAAGAAACCACAAGCCGCCCAACAAGTACAAAATCCCACAAAGCTACTATGGAACAATATCAGTTTGACACTGAAAAACTTGTGGATATGCTCATTGAGACACAGGATGAATTTGATGCAGTCAAAGATCATGAAATTGAGTGGCCAAGAAATGAGAGACAGGTGAGAAACAACAAAAATCTAAAACTTAACCATGGAGTAAAATACCAGTAAAGGATAAGGGTGATTTTTCTCATTTTTTTTCGGACTAGTAAAGTGTAAACAACTTCAGATTGTATCTTTGGTAGTACAAAAATATCATTAAGCTACATTTTAGGACTGATCATAAATTGATGAGCTGACTCTCAGACTCAAATAGTTATCAAAACTATAAAATATAACACTTCCAAAATCAGGGAATGGAAACTTACCAATCCCACCTATTGCTTCCTTTAATAAAAATGAGCAATGCTTTTAAAAGAAAATTATCACTTACCCTTAGGCTCCATATTGGCCATTCAATTAATTAATTAAATCCTAATTCGCACTTATCGTGATACATAGTTCAATAAATAAGTTAGTGATTTGGGAACGAGATCCCTTGCAGGTCACTGTGTGAGTGATCAGATGGTGATTATGGCTGTTTTGATAGAAATATTGTCTATTTGCTACTCAAATTTGTGCAATGTTTAACTGTCGATCTAGATTCCCTTCGAATATCAAGTTCTTTACTTTGTAAACTGTCAGTTCTTTATTGGGGAAGCCATTTACTCCGCGCCAACAAGTTGTCTTACCATCGTTTCGCTTTTGAGATGCCCTAAAATCTATGATGTCACCATTATCGCTGTTGAAATTGTATCATCAATCACTAAGGACTCCGAGTACTGAACTTAAATCCTAACAGTGAGATTGGCTGACTCAAAATCATCAATACCGCAGGGTAACTCTCTGTTAAGGTGCAGAAAGGATGGCGACCAAGGCGATCATCAGACAGGATGACGTCAATCCTAAAAAGGTCGAGCTCACCACCATGGTGGCAGAACCTCTTCAAAGTTCCAAGGTGTGTCCTAATAATCACATGGCTATTAGCCTACTCTTTACTCCTCGTGATCGCGTGTGGGAAGGTATAATATGAAATCCACTTGAAAACGGTTGATTGTCAAAGTTCTCACTTTGAGGGTTGTCTCGTCTAAAAACTCTGCTATATTTCTAGTCTGAGCCCCCAGACTTTTGCCCTTGAAATCAATGAATTTTTGAATTTTCTAAAATCTGACTTCTTAAGAGTGGCCATAAACATGACATTACATTTTAAATTACCTATGCCAAGGTGATTATGGCAACAATCACTTCATAGATATTGCAGACTCTAAACAGAACAGAACATTTCAACCATAGCTTTGAATTAATTATTATTATGAATATGAATGGAAAACTGTAGCAAGACCGGTGTCATTTTGTGACAAGCTAATAAAATGATAGATGTATCCATTAACCAGGACGGCAAATATGATAGATAACCTTTCTGATAGCCCATAACTTTAGCCATTCTGTTTTCGAATTACCTCAGATATTGGAGAATTGAATGCTAAATCTTGTTGATTTTGGCCCAAACCCTTCACGTTAAGGATTTATAAAAAGGCATCATGCACTGCCACCGGAATATGCATTTGCCTTTTGAATTCCCTGTCCAGGTGCCCCCTCGCGACTCAATCCTGACTCCCTTGGTGAAAACACCATGTTAATTGAAGCGCTGTTACGTTGATTTATCTCTAACCATAAAACTGGGGACGCGAGTACATTCTTGTGAACACTTTTATTGTAGATTATTGCGGGACCTCGGTCTCCCGAGTGCACTGTTATTGAGAAGAAGAGTCAATGCCTTCAGGTGTGTATCTATATCAGATAATTAGCAGCATTCTTCTACCTATTCTTGAGTTTACAGAATTTGTGGTAAGGAATGAATATGGAATCATGGCAGCATGTCAATTCTATAATTTTTGATTTTTTCCTGGTAGTTTTCCCCTCTCGGTGCGGCTTGATAGTCCTTCCGGAATGATCTCAGTGGCCATACATTTGTTGTTTATATTTGAAGACACTGTTATACATGAACTCGACAAAACCAAAATGAACAAAACTAACGATACATGTTTCTTGCTGACTGGCTACCTAGGGGTTTTGAAGGTTTATTTATGTTTTTGTGACTTCAGATGAACATATGCAGCATTGTGCAGAGTGTATTTGTCTTCTCTAACAAACCCTGTAAAAAGGATGATTTGGAGAAAAATCCTACACGGTGTCTTCCAAAGGTGAGATGATTTTGGTAGTTTACTAGAATTCCTAAATTCATTGGGTCGAAGAGTAACCAAATATAAGTTTCAATTATGTCCTAATCCCATTTCAGTCCTATCAAAGTTTTTCAGAGTACATCTGCTACTCCTGTGAATACCCATAAACTTCATTTATCATGTTGTGATTTATCATTTTTACTTAGTATCTAATGTCCCTGCTTTGCTTCAGGTCCATCGTACACCAGAGGGCGAGCTGGTGAAGACAGATTCTTCTGTGGCTATAATCACTTTTGATGCTCCAGTAAAGGGAAATGAGGTATGCGATACTTACCCTCTACTCGTTTTCTTCGCAAATAATATCAATTGCTATTTTTAATTTTGAATGAAAATTGATTTGTGATGATCCCAGTGCAAAGTTCCCAAATTCTCCTGTTCGATTTCAGTGTTGCGCTTTTATTTTAGTCCACACAGTTTGGCGGCTGTACAACTGTACAAAGTGTAATTCTTGAACGGTGTGATCCTTTAATCGAAGAAAAGGACGCGAAAACTATAGTAGCAAAATGTACAACAGAGAATGTTGAGGTAGGATTAACACTCCAACGTATAAAAAACTTGTAGATCATAAAACAGCAGATATTTGCCAGTTAGTCGTTTTGAAAAGTTGATCATGCAACTGTGGTTCAGAGGTATTAGAGTCATGTTCTCCCTGCTATGTAAGGAAACTTCATCTTGGCATTTCTGTGTTTGTCAAACATAATTTTCTAGTGGTCGCCAAAGTGACTCTCAGAAGGTTATGCTACCAGTATCAGGTCAATCATCAGGGTTTGGCAGAGTTTATAAGTTGTAAGTGTGATGATAACATGCATTCGCTACATCTAGACTCAATTAGGACGGTATAGGGGGATCTCGCATGAAGCCAGTCAGTGCCCGCGTCCAGTATGGACTTTATATGGTGGCAGTATTAGGATAGCAAGCATGAGAGAAGCTCAATTGACTTAGTGTTCAATGGACAACACAATGTGTTTATAATGTACGTATATGGTGAATGTTCAAACCAACATTTCAATTGTATGGCGTCTAATTTTCCAGATGAATTCAGCGAAAAGCACTGCTGCCGCCAAAGCTGTATATGCTCAAATATGTCAGCTAGGAAGCTTAGAGCAGAAAGAACAGTTGGCCCGTAAACCTCTATGTCCAACTGTTGCATCTGCAAACCTTAAGGACATACAGGTTAGCTTACATAAGTAAAGTCAAAAGTTAGGCAACATCTAGGAAAAATCAAAGGTACTCCTCTATGTAGTCATGAATAATAGCGCAATAATGGTAGTTAATTGTATGATGTAGTATCGCTCTTTTGCAGATACGCTAGTCTGCGAAAACCAGGAATGGAGCAGTCCTATCAGAATGATCTTGACAGGGAGCTGACTTGGCTGGGGCTATTCACTAAACTTATACAGCTTGCAAAATTAGTCCTTTAAGGCTGCTGAGGAGTGGCAATTTTCCCCTACTAAAAGAATCTCAGGCCTAGACCCATGTGAACAGTTTGAGCCCACCAAGCAGTGGCTTAAAAAGACTAAATGTGCAGCTCAAGAATAAAACAAAGAACATCGAGCCTCTTTTATATTAAATTTTAATGTAGACTAATGAATGCCAGATTTGGAATCTCCATGCTCAAATACATCTGTCAACCACTGTGCAGGGCTATTAGTATCACATTCTAGACTATAATCCAAAGGGATTGTATAAAAATGGAGTAAGGTGAAATACTTCCAAAAATGCTATGACATGGATAAAGTTTGATGATGTGTGATGTTCACTATGCGAGTTTATGTCGGAATTTTTTGAGAACAGAGGGTGAATTCTTTCCAAATTAAGTTGTTTCATGGGCTAATGCACTAGCACGCAGTGTACTGCATTAAACCTTGGGGCAATGGATATTGATTAAAATCATTATCCTTCATTTGAGATTAGTGAAAAATGTTTTCAATAAACCTCTTCTTCCTTTGATGAGCATAGTATTATACTTTTTTTTTTGAAAAGCGAAAAATTCTACCTGTCCCACATTTCCATGCCCCTCAAATCTGCCATGTTGCTCATTCTCTCTATCACAGTTCTCCTCAACCTTTCCAACCCTACATTCGAAATTCCATACTAAATCTTCCTTTATCCAAATTTGTACCTGCATGTGGCCATTGCCAGCCGAGATATCAAGTATCTGACACTTGGAACTGCTTGCCTGCTCCGATCCGGGAGATTAAACACCCCTCATCATTAAGTGCGGCATCTACATGCCACCCTGATGTAGTCTTCACTATGGATAGGTAACCACCGGAAGTGAACAGGTAGAGCTTTAGAACTGTATTTACAGAATTAACTTTTGCATCCTGACTTTTGAATGATGTACGAATGTCATGTCGAAAGAACCAGTGAAATAGAATAGGTTTCCACTAAGGCTGGGAAATAATCGCGTTATTTAGGAGATTTACGCGATTAATCCATAAATTATTGAGATTAATCTGATTAACTCAAAGATTAATTTTAAACTCAAAAAAAAAATTTTTCTTTTCATTTTTCTTTTCACTTTGTTAGCTGTTTAGGCCTATGAGCACATGCAACATCGAGATGAAAAGTATAGGACTATGCTGATTGTAAGAAAAAGGTTTAAAAGTCTGGTCAAATTTTCCAAAAGCAGAACTAAAGGTGATTACATTTAAATGTAGCTATAAAGTAATTACTCAATCACTCAACAAAAGTTTCGTATTTGAGAGGAAAGCTCATCATAAGTCCATATCTATAAAAAATATATGGTTATTGCTTGATTTCTTCTTTGGTGAGTGGTCCTGTAATCAAACAGATGGGAAGATTAAAAGTAAGAGTAATCGCGGATTAACTGAAAATGGTATGATTAAGATTAATTTTCCTTAATCTTGCACAGCCCTAGTTTCCACAAAACCCTGAACCTCGTACACCAAAGCTAACAGGGTTTAGCTATTATGGAATGCGATCCAGGAATGTCCAAGGTTAGCCTGTGTTGACAAGCTTTGTTGGGCGCAGCAAGTCAAGTTTATGCTAATATCACTGCATATATTTTTGCATATTATTTATCAGGACAGACCTTTTTGATACAAATGTAGGCTTCGTTCTACCAGAGAAGTATTTGCATTAGTGCTCCGTTATCATTACAACCACAGTCAGGAAATGTCCAGCGTCCATTCCTGATTTCGTACTGGCACACTATTAGTCTTAGTCAAGGACCCCACAGCACGACAGAAAAAACAATACTCAACTAAAGTCTATCTTAGAAGAGCAACAATCTTAAGCGTAGGATACTATGGCAACCTGCAAAGAGTTGAGAGCTCAGATGGCAGAAATTAATTTTCGATGCGAAGAATTGGAACATCAAGAGACACCTGCTGCGAAACCCTCGCCAGCCGCAAATCATCAACACCTGATAACAGGTTTTCCCGAGACCCTACAATAAAATCTGCCCGCAATTATATCTTCACAAACCAGTAAAATGGATATCCGAGTGGCGCCAAACGATAAATGCAACATCTACTGAATGAAAAATAAAACATTAATGTGAACTGCCTACCAAAAGAAACACCACCAAAACCCTCGGTATGCAGACTGACACTGATATTTACCTCAATTAAGTGCTCAGTGAACAGCAAAAAAAAACATTTTTTCCAAGCCAGGCAGAAACCAGCAGAAACAACAAAAACTACCAGTTTGCCTGGAAAATTTACGGCGCTGTCTATATCAATAAAACCAAAAACAGTGAAGTGGTAAAAATGCACTAACTTAAACAGTACATATAGAGCCTTCTAGAAAGACCGTAAAAAAGAATGCCCACTACAACCATCTTGGCAGTGTCCATAAATCTTAAGTCTCTGATCACTCATGAATCTACGTTACCTGTCAACTAGAAAAGGACATTACTTTTTTTAAAGGTTAATAAGATCAGGCATCAACTGCAATCGTCAACTTTTTTCTCCCGGAGTCATTATCAGCTATCGCATTAGTTATTAGCAATTTGCTGTATAAGCAAGAGCATATTGCAGATTTTGGTATTGCACTTATCGGTCCTTAGATTTGACTATACTGTCGATATTTGGCATATGCTTAAAATCACAGAATATGATTATAGCTTTAAAAAATTTCTTACGAAATTGTACCTCTGGAGGATACCACACTGTTAATTGTTTAATTGATTCATCAAGGGATATTTTTATTTTATTTTCAATTTTGGGCACCACAGATATGGAGCAGGAGATCTCTGATAACACTCAATATCAAATCTGGGAGACAGATGGTACTCAAAGCTTGAATTATGTTTGTGGTTAAAATCAGCTATAGTCCTTTTAGGTTTCTCCCTATTCGGAGACAATCTTATTTGTATCAATGCTTGTATTCACATAAAATACAGGCGCAGTTGGAAGGTGAAAACATTATAACATTTTACAGAGAGTACTGTGTGTAAATAGGTTTTTTGCCAATTTTTGTGGGATTGCTTGGTAGTCGATTGTATGATGGAAATTGTTGCATAAATATTGCTTACAATCCCCAATGGTTTCCAGTAGTCTCCAATCTTGTTCGATAACATTGTAGCCTGCCAACTTAGTTGAACTATTCCAGTAAATAGACTTAATGTCTTCTATTTACTGTACAAATGGGGATGAATCATGTCCTGGTACATGGTGTATAGAGCACAGTGTGATATTCCAATATATGATTCCAAAATAAATAAAATTAATGCACATTAGTCGCGATGTATTTTGCAGCTTTTTAAGTCAACCTGTTTTAAAAAAAGGGGGGCATATATGGTTATAATGGGCCCGAATATTCGGAGCTTATGTCATGTCATACTGATGCTGTTATGTTAGCTAGAACCTTTACCCTTATAGTATCCAACCCCCATGAGATATATCTCTCATTTGATGAATGATATCAAGGGATCTTTTTGAAACAAATAATATCATGATGAAATGACAAAAAAAGAGGCCAAAGCTGCAGAAATAATTATAGAAAATAGGAATCTGAACATGAGAGTTGTCCCACCCGCCTCACAAGTACAGACACAAACAGCAAACCTTTTGTAAAATTTATCGATTCAATTGTCGCTATACCATTTATATAATATTCTGTTTTAAAACTTATAACTTCAAATGTAGATGTTGCATTCTGTCTTTCCATATGCATATTGATTTTTTTATTTCGATTCTCATGCTGATATTCAATACAGTCCTATTTGTTGAAAATAGTATCTATATTTATAGACAACCTATCTATGGACTCTGCAACTGATGAGATATTGAAGAAACTAGAGCAAGCACATTCCTGTTACAAACAATTCATTAAGAAACCTAAAGACTCTCTACATGCCAGACCTCGTATGATGCATTATGTTCCATAAGCGAATTAACGGAGCTCCTTAGCAGAATCATAGATGTTGCCAAAATATCAGTTGTGCAAGACAACGAGACAACGCTAACAGCGGCATTGTGGAAATCTATTTCTTGATGATCAGGGGCCTCTTTTAGTGGGAGCTCTAATCACCAAACCTACTTCCAATTTAAAAGTATGACTGAAGCGGCAATGCTGACACAGGCCCAACTATCCAGAAAACAAGATGCCAATACCAATACCGATATTAAAATTAGTACTAACAAATCTGCCATAAGGACCAGTCCTCACATAGGCGGCAATACCATACAGAGCTGCTGTTTTACTGGAGTTTTTTGGTTTTGATTCTAATACTTCATCTTCTTACAACTCTAAATGTTGTTCTCACAAAATAATCATTGCGCATTCTGTACTTGTATAGTTTCACTCATGGTGGGATTTCAATTTGTAATCAGCATAAATGTGAAAGTATTCCAGTTGTACTACTCAATGTGTATGTAGATATTTCAAAATACAGCATCCCATCTCATCAGATTGGTGATACATGAGGGGTGGGGGGGGGGGGAGTTTATGGACCAGGGATTAGAAATACCAGAGCATATCCTTTTTATTTCATTACATCGGATTCTTATTGGTTTCCATGAAGATAAAGGAGGCTATTACGCTGCGCCTACAGAAGTGACTATGATACTAGGGATTTCATCCACATGATGTTGAGCTCTGCAGCCAGAGGTCATTTTTTACTGGCTGAAGACCATAGCAAGGTCAGCTGCAGCACTTAGGCTGTATGAGAAGAACTGGATCAAGAAATGGACAGTCAATTCCTTCAGTGTTGTTCGTAGGAAGATACGTACAACTAACGTTTCAGAAGGTTGGCATGTGTTTGAACAAAAGAATGTTACACAAATACTTGAAAAACCCGGTAGTTGAGTTTGGGTGCTCTGACTTATATCGTGATACCCGACACTCTAAAATAGTAACTGTTAGCTTAAGTTTAGTTTTGCTGGTTTGATGTTGACTTGTTGGTAGCTATCACTTTTTGGCAAGCTGAGGATGGAACAGGGTGAGCAAATGTGAGCTATATGTAGATCAAGCTATTTCAAGCAGTTGAAAAAAATGGCAATCTTTTCATGCGGGCAATACTTTGGGGCTTTAAGTATATGATAATAATATTATCCAACTGGATTTTAAGGAAATAGGACAAGTCTTTTACATGGCACCTTACAGAATTTGACAAAAGAAATTAGTTTCAAAGGATATAACAATGAAATGAATTTTCTCATTGGTGTACATTATAACGTTTGGTTGCTAGTAGACAGGCTACAGACAACATATCGTATGGGTATGTCGCCGGATATGTGCTAGCATGTTATTTCACAGTTTCATTTGTATAACCTTCCGCTCCACAATTCGACTTACGATATGAGTTTATTCGGCTTAAATCCTATGATGCGAATTGTCACTTATCTATCACACACACAGTCGGAGTATATTTTATTGACATACCTGTGCTAAACACAGCTTTTCCTGCAGAGTTTTGCCTAGGGAGCAACTCCAAAATCCGACTTACCATATCTATTTGGTTCAACCAAACGGTGAGATTTAAAGCCCAGAAAATAGAAATGTGATATGCTTCATGTATTTACTCTTAACAATTGTAATATTTGGCGGATGATATATCACCGACTCTGCAGATTGTCTTATAAGTTGCTACAATTTAATTTTAGATTCATATCATATGGGAAAATAAAATGTTTGGAACAGACCTGTGCTTTAAAGCTCAATCAAGGAATCTAAGAGTGTAGGTGTGAGACAGGCTACATTGGTGAATTCTGTAGGACAAAACATGATCCATGTGATGCCACAAGAAGTGAATATTGCACCTGGGTAGCTGCAGTATGTTTTATAGAATTCATCAATTCATGTTATAAGATCCTTACTGCTAACCGCACTAGTATTATCCATTCTGACAAATTATCCCAAAAACTGGCGGATTTATTTTGCCACAGATCGATGTTCGCATGGACAGAGTGTCCAATATCACCTGCATCCATGCAGTCAATAACATTGATAAACCGTGTCTCGATGTGCAGAGAGAGTATTTCTTCATACAACACGTCCAGCTTGTCAGCTGCCTCAAATTATTTTAGTCCCATTTCCCTTACTTAATATTACTGTGTTACTGTTCAGATCTCAACAAAACAAGTCTCTGTAAATTATTTGTTTGACGTGACTTCACATTTATTATCATGTATTACTTTTCCAGATCTTGTAGTCTTAGTATTTTTTATTGGTTCCAGAATTGATTTTTAAACAACCATCTCGCAGAACTCCTTGTCCTTATCTTTTGGGATCTTGCGCTGAGACTATGCTGTACAACTTTTGAATTATTTTGGCGTTCTTCTCTGTGTGTGAGGTTTTCATTTTCAGTTGCATTACAACTATAAAGAAAAATCTTTTAATTTGTGTATTTCTTTCTGTTAAATAGTTCAAAGAGGCTAATTACTAAATGGGAGTTGAATCACTCATATCTTAACCTTAAATCAGTTTTCTTGATCTTGGTAGGATCTTGTACCATATGTTAGAATTAATTTGTCGCTCTTGTCTGTGTGTAACGCCTAATCTTGCAGTTGTCTGATACAGCAACTATTAATTTTTTCATTTCCGGATTAGTATTGTTTTATATCCGCATTTCGAAACCCAGTAAAATATAAATAACAAATATTAGTAAATATCATAATTATATTAATTCAATAACAAAGACTCAATAATTCAGTGTAGACATAGAAGCAATTGCCTAGATGTAAAACCAAGACAGTGTAGGACATCAACTTATGAAGTCGTAATGTAAATCCAATTCACGCGCTCTTTTTGACTCGACCTGTACCCGAATTTAGGAAAATTTCAGTGGCTCTCGACTCATTTTCATTTTTGCTGGCTCAATACCACATTAACCATAGTGACAGTGCAACATAGTTTCTTCCTCTTAGTTTAGGAACTGTAGTAGATTTGAATGGACAAAGTGAAATAGTGTCCTCACAATCAATTTACTTGTCAGTCAGAAATGCAAGTATAATGAGTTATCTGTTAGTTGCACACCCTTTTTAACTGATAGTGATTGGAGTGTAAAACAGTTATGATAAGACACTTGTTTGACGTCTATATTAATCATTTTAGGGAGACAAAAACTTTACTCATTGACGAGGTTGTTCGATGATGTTGACATGATTTGTCAAATCGCATATGTGAACTATGCATTACTATCACCCAAATGTTGTGTAAAATGATTTTATGTACAGAGAAACACCTTTCCTGGTCAGTCATTGTTTTTCCATAGACAAGAATACGCAAGCTGTTTTTTCATTGGTGTATGAAACAAGATATTTCATATCAGTTTAGATAATATAATTTACACTGCCATGAAATCTACTTGGTTGTTGTATTAACAGCAAAATGAAAAGCTGTTTGGAGGCATTCAGCTCGTACTGTGTGACGACTTCTATCAGCTACCACCTATCGCTGATACTGTTAGGCTAAATCTTGGGCACTATGTGTTTCTCTCTGAAGTATGGCCTAAGCTCAGACTGCATACTGAAGTACTATATCAAGTGTTGAGATATACAGACAATCAGCTGTCAGCGTGAGTATCCAGCATTATTAACTTTCTACACTTATCTCTCTGTCCTATGGTGCTGCTCTGAATATTGACTGCAACATGAAATCAAAAAGTACTATCCTCCATAATGGTTTTCACTGTAACCAATTTTTATTTTCACTCTGAGCAAGAGTTTCATCACCATGTTGTTTGTTGTTCGCTTTTTTTCTTTTGCAGAATGTCACATGTTACAGTCTTACAGTGTTCCTTCTTAGCTGTTGAACCATAATAACATGCTAAATGGTATTCAAGGAATAATTATTAGTATGTTGTCTTTTTTTCGTTCCAGCCAGTTGCATGCAGCCCTGTTCACACGGCCACAGGTTTTTTTTTTGGTTTTTTGGGTGGCCAGGTATCTCTCGGCATAGTATCAGTAGTTGTCTTCAGCTGTTTTAGCTCTCATCGTCATCACTTTGAGCTTTGACTTTTGCTCTGTTCCAGAGGCAAATTAATTAATTTTGACCACACATATTCAAAATAAATATAAATAAGTTGATTGCACTCAATTTTGAAAACATGGCTGAGCTAATGTTTTAAATAACCATGCAGTGCATGGTCATTTAAACAACTTTAGCTCAGCCATGCTTGCAATCTAATGTATTTTGTTTATATTCTATCTATCTAACAGAAACCAAAAAAAAATATGGAAGGTATTTGCTAGCACATGTGTGAGTACTCCTTGCTCTGATCCCATCAATCAGAGCCAACACATTGGCTAGTACTTGCCTCTCACATTGTTGTGTAGGGAAACACAGGTTCGTTGCTTTAAAGAATAAATGATACATAATTATTTTTGGAGAGAGAGGGCAGCTGAAAATTATAATATTGTTAACTTTCCCTCTACCATACTGAATCCATAACAGTGAGCAAGGCTTTTCCATCCATATAGAAGTAGACTGCCACACATCAGATCAGACGAAGGATTTACTCTGTTTTGCTGCATGGAACATTTGTATCATTGTTCCAGGCAGCTGCTAAGAGACATTCATTCAAAAGCTTCGAGGAGAGCTCACCAAGAAATTCCCCAGCTGCCAAGAAGACAAAAAATCACCTTGAGGTTAGTTGGGACCATGATATAGCTTTTGGCTATTATTTGATATTGTCAAAAGAACAATGAAATCGCCGATCAGTCTGGTTTGCCTGATTTTGTTGAAGTTATTAGTTGTAAAAGATGAGTTTGACACTGATCTAACAAGAAAAAGTATATGTATGTGCTCCGCTGGAGTAGATTGGTCAGAGGTGAGTGCGTTTCCACAACTTATGTCCATACAATTTTTGTTATAGCGGTTCCTGCTCGATAATTTCGAATATTTTGTTTCTGGAGCAGATGTTATCTTACGGAAACTTACTCTCTCATTCCATAAAACGATTGTTTTCCAGATGTGAAGAGTCAGTTGAGCTACGCGGTCGCCAGTAAGTTGTATTGTTATTGAGTAGAAAAAATATTGCACAGAAATTAATTGGTACAGATCTTATTTAAGAAGCTTTAGACCACCATATTCTGTTCCTCTAATGTAATCTTGCCTCTGAGCGTAGCGGATTGATGACAGCTCTTAGCAGACTAATTCATAATATGATAGATTTGATTCATAAATTAAAAGAAATATCACATGTATGTACATTATTCTACGTCCGAATTTCATTACCATCTTGAGGTGTTTTAAAGTTGCTAAAATTGTTATGGATGCATCTCCGGCAGCGACACTCTAAACCAGAAACATTGCATTCCTCTCTGCTGAAGTTGACTCCACAAAAAGTTTCACCTGCTGCTGATCATGTAGATTTCATGGAGTACCCTCCCCAATCACGGAGTGAGAAAACTTCTCCAACTAAACCGTATGTGGCTACTCCAAGAACACCTCCCCAATCACAGAGTGAGAAAACTTCTCCAACTGAACCCTATAAGGCTACTCCAAGAAAACCTCCCCGATCACAGAGTGAGACAACTTCTCCAACTAAACCTTATGTGGCTACTCAAAGAACACCTTAGGAGCAGGAGTACGAAATTCAGATGGGAGGTTAGATCATGTTATTGTGTGACCAACCAAACTTAATCTCCCTTAGATCCTCGAAGAATATTGCATTGTGGGTAATCATTTTTGTTGTTAATATTTTTAACGGTTCATCATGTTGTAGTTGGTGAGCTCCGTTGAAGCGATAGCCCTGTAACTGATATGCAATAGCAATTATCGGCCAAAAGAGAGATATATCATTGTTGGCCGTATAATTATTTTAAGCAGCATAAAGAAAACAGGCTAAATATCTCATTGTAGTTTGTGAGCTCTGTCGGAGCAATTGTTTTGATTTAAAACACACAGGCTAACTACCTCGTTGCAGTTTGTGAGCTCTGCTGAAGCAATAGCCCTGAAGCAGTTACGTACAGGACGTCTATCGGCTGGTTTTGTTACGCTGATCGGACTGCAGCAATACAACGAGCTCTTCTTCATCACTTGCAGCCGTATCCTCAGTCAAGAAGTAAATGCATATTCTCACGGTCAGTCATTGCTGAGCGCCAACTCTGCTGATGACCTCAGGAACTTTAATATGACTGCGGCAGCTGGTGAATTCAGAAACCGGATACCCCGTACATGCCAGATGATAGAATCTGTGGCATTACGCCCTCATGAGGGCAAAATTAAGACATACGAACACGTTAAACCTGCGGTCACTTCTGTCATATGCAAATGCCTAGCTATATACAGCCACAGACTCTCGACATACCGCTATGTCATCCAATCAGTGCTGATGGAGGAGTTTCACATTTACGTGAAGACCGGTAAGAGAATATTTTTTGGTGGTTAAAGTGGGATATCAGAACCAGTATCAAGTCTATGCCACGTGTGTCTGGTATAATTTGTGTCAAGTGTTAGGTATCAACTCACCCTCTTCTGGTGTTGGACATACTGTTCTTGTTGTGAAAGAAACTCATTAATTACGACTGTAACTTTGTCACATCTGCCCTCTATCAGTTTTAGCAACAAACTGCATGACATGATGACCATCTTTTGACATATGATAGGCGACTGGTTAAGTATGAGTGTGGGACAGAAAACTCAGGCTCCACAAGCAGACGGTGATACACCAGAAGATAGGATGGACGGGCTCATCTGCGTCATGGCTGATTCCCACTGCCAGATGGAACTTCTAGGCTTTATGTGGAAGGTGATATACGATGGACAGTCAAACCCTGACCACGGTAGCATTTACAGCTGCAGAACGCTGTTGGAAGCTGTCAATATTACCTCTGAACCAAAGAAAGACTCCTATAGGCATGGCGAGCTAGCTGACAAGATAACTAAAGCATACATTGTCATGGGTGAGTCATTTATAGAACATGGTCAATCTCGTCCTTTACTTGACATTGTGATTAGTCGTTTTTTACCCTTCTATTGACTATAAGATGCATTTATTTAATTGAGTACAAATCGGTCATTCTTGCTCTACGGTGACTTGACAATGACGTCCCTAAATATGAGACTTTTAAAACAAGATTAATTATGATAAAGTTGCATCCAGGTGACTTGCACTTAAAGTTGGTGCTGTCGTCATTCTGACAACAAACAATTACATCAGCAACAAGTTGGTTAATGGCAGGGCCGGGGTGGTAAAGGAATGCAACAATGATGTTATCTCAGTGCTGCTCAATGGTGACATGTCACCTATCAAAGTCCAAAGGTTCTCCTTTGGCTCACCCGAGATTGCAGGAATTGCAAGATTGAGAAAATTTCCCTTACGTTTGGCGTGGGCAAGGACAATCCACAGATCCGAATCACTAATACTATAGATGAACCAGTCCATGTTAAACTCACCAAATTAAGTCAACCTGGACAACTGGCTGTGGCCCTAAGCCCATGCTCAGAATCTCAGTGCTTCAGGCACTCTAACGTACCCACCAGGGAGAGGGGGACACAGCTGCGCTTTACTATATGATTGACAACTGCCAGGTAGGCTAAAGTTTTAAACGGCCAGTTCCATGATATTATTTCAGCAGCATATTGTGATACGCAGTGTATTTATGATGTCTTAGTAAAAATATATTGTGTCTTCCCTTCATATCATAAGTTGGGATGGGAGGTTCAACGGCTACTTCCATTTTGCAATTTTTACACAATATGGCCAACAACTAATTTTTTATGAAGCAAAAATTTCAAACTTTGAGTTGTATGAGGGAAAAGGTCTGCTAAATTTTACCCAGAAATGAGGTTTTATGATGTCCCGATAGTTGCGGATTTTATCATATAACTAGTTATTGTCCATACGGACTGGACATTTCTGGGCACCCATCCATCCCCGACAACCTGCTTAGGCCATCCAAAGAGTACTCTAATGAGTACTCCAAGGAGTACTTCTTGGGCTAAATAACAGACCTAGACCTTACCTAACGAGATTTTTGCATACTAAATAGTTGTCTGGGTGCCTTAAGAAAATACATGTGGGTGATTTGAGGTCACCCTTTGTTTGGTGGATGGTGTCTTGGTGGATGATTGCTTCAATATTGAATTAAAACAAACAAATTTCATTTAACAGCCAGTCACTCAAGCTTAGCTGCTATACCAAGGTCATGAGAACACACCTTTCCTGCTTTACAGGCAAATGATGAAGCATTGATAACTGCAGTCTAGCTTCTACTGGGGATTGGTACGCTCCAACCTGCTTGCAAACAGAGAGCATTATGGCGCAGATATTGCGACCTGGGCAATAGGCACTAATATTTTCGCCGCCCATGCCATGGGATGGGTGAGTGAAAAGACACTTGATTTTAATCAACCTTTTTAATCGACTGACAAGAGGCTCACCAGAGCTGTCAAAAGAAAAGTTCAGGATGGAATCAAGTCTCCTCATGTAATACTTGGATATCTAGAATCTGTCTGAGAGACCATTTACGTTTGTACAAATCAAAGCGACTTAATCCGAGAATCGATACTGTGAGAAGTCTTGTCTATCATAAGAAAAGGTATTGCACTTTATCCCATTTAATCTTGCCTACCCTATGTAGAGTACATCCAGTTTGATCAGATGAGGACTGTATCAACTTGAATAGTTAATATGAAAGCCGTTTGGATGGATTCAAAACCAGATCAGACAACCCTAACAGCCTGAATCAGAAAGATTGATTTGATCAGCACTTTTTCTTAGTAATATCTACATATATTATAATATCATAATTATATAATTAGTATAAAATAATGAGTATATCGGACAATTTTACATGTGAGCTCTTACCCAGTTTATTAACAATCCTTTCACTTTTTTCTTGTGCAGCAAACAGCAAGAAGGAACGAATTACAGCAATCAGGATTTTGTTGACCTTGTTCAGGGGTTTGTTATCATTACCAGTTTTATGGCACAACCAGCGGAGATGTATGGTCAGACTGCCTTGATAGATGCCACATACATTGTGAAAAACCTGCTGAGTTCTGCACACAGTATTTATACTGCCCCCATGGCAACGTGGTTATTAATAAAGCGCGTCATAAATGTAACTATAATTAGCCAATAGGGGCATACTATCGCGGTAAAAGATTCACATCTAGCAATGAGCGAGCGAGATATAGCCAGTGTAGCGAGAAAAGGGGAGGAGCCTATGTCACTAAGTAAATAAAAGACAATCGCGCATGGCTTATTACTCGCTCGCTCGTGTGTGGTCCGCTTAATGCTGTTAAAATCAACACGACAAAATTGCCTATCACAGCAACAAACATGGTTATGTGTACAACTTACAATATGGTACAGGCTTGAACCATTGCTAGTCAAGTAATAGCTCCAAACGAATATCGTCAGTAAATCCCTCACACTAAATATAGCGAAGCATCATATATTACCTGGTCAGAAACTTTCTCCTGGTGTGTCTTCTTACACCACTTTTGTGCTTATTTTACCGTTATCAAGATTGCTATGGATCTCTATACTAGATCAGCCCCAGCTTACCTCAACCTCACAAAGGTGCTGAAACTACCAAGCCCTAGGCAGCTTACAAGGTATAAGAACTTTGTCAACCAAAGTCCAGGACTGTGTGCAGAGAACCTGCAATGGATGCTCCTCGAAGCAGACCGGAGAGGACTTTCTAAGAGAGGCAGAAGCGGCTTCATTGTATTTGATGAAATACAGATTCAGGTATTTATTATCATTTTACGATTTATTGTATATGTATAGTCTACAAACAAGTGAGATGATCATGAAGCTGTCCTGATAGTAATCACCTGTATATGTGATGATACTCTGCCCAATTTCTTCCCGTTGTTCCTTGCTCCAGCAATTACATCAAATAGGTTTTTGTGTAATTTTAATGATTAACTTTGGAGGCCAACTGAGCTTCCGTGCAGAAAAAAAAGCTTTGTTGATCGTAAACATGGACTGATATGAGGAAAATTAAAAAGAAGCTTGATCAATATAAAACAGCTGGTGGAGGATTTTAGTTATGAGTTAGACAGAATGGCTCCACTCTCACACCACACACAGTCAGGTGTGACAAAAAAACCAGGACCAGTTTGATGCAAGAGAAAAAAAAAGACCAAACAAACTAGAGAAGGGGTGGAGAGAGGCCGGCTCATAAGATAAAAGCTTCAATGTCCCATTCAAGTGGCACATTTGTGCAAGCTCATTAAAACACTCTAATCACCTTGGAGGTTTTTGTATCGTTTTGAAGCTCTTAGTCTAACTAGGAAAACAGTGGCAAGCTCTAAATAAGTCTGTGGCCCAATTTCAAGGAATGAGCCATTGAGAGAAGTAAATTCTTCTCATATACACTAAAATTTTCATATTGCCTCCTCTCGCAAGACTTAGAGAACACAACTCATCTCGTAAATCCTCGATGAGCAGTAGCCTCATTTTGCAAATTACCAAATACACACCCCCAACTAAATATATAAAATGATGAATATATCTCTGTAAGAAAGGCAAGCTCAACGATAGCTGATGCATTTTATGTGTCGTTAATATGGCCATACCATCGCAAGTATGATTCATTCAATGGACGAATAGAAAATCAGTGATTGTTCAAAGAGACACATTTAAAGCCTGGACCGTTGACCTCTGCTTTCCTAGTGACCATGACCGGGGCAGATTTCCTAAACATTTAACCATAAACAGCTGACCGGACAGATAGCAGTTCATTTCTATTTCAAAAATTTAGTGCACTTACGCCATACACACCTTTGCTGGGCAAAAGTTCTCGCAATCATATGCCATCAGTCAAGACAGACAGTGAACACAGTTAAGAGGATTATTTTTCAGTCGAGTAGCGTTTTGAAACAATCCTTTGGTAAAATAATATCGATGACACAAATATGCTCTTTCCTGTATTGTCATAAGCAGGAAAATTTGTGTAAGCCAACGCAGTCCATTTCTGCTGTTTTTCTTGATCTTCTGACCTAGGACATGCCAGGAATCTTCGGCAAAGCATGCAGATTCTAGATGATTCCTTGACAAAATGTCATTGGGGCAAAATGCCATTGGGGCAAAATGCCAGTTACACAATGCCATTACCATAGGACATAGGACATAGGTGATAACACCACTGCACGCACTATACCAATGCCGAAACACCAGCAGTACAAAAATGCGAGTCTTGTCAAAATATCAGTGGACATAACGCTGGATTGGACATAATACCATTTGGGACAACATACCATATCCCAAGATACCATAGCATGTCACAATATGTAACCAAAGGAATCAAGCCAAGCTGTATTGTTTTTGTTAGTTATATTACAGCTGCGAGTTGCAAGTTTCTACGTTTGAATTTTGATGATCTCTGGGGTTTGTTGGGCCATATGTGTACTGAAGGCTAGATGTGTGTTGTAGAAATTGCAGCCAAGTATTGCACTGCGGACTCTGTGGAATATGGCAAATTGATTGACTCTCTTAATTTGACCAACTTTATGTCTTGGCTTGAAGGGTTCTGACTGGTCTTGACTGGTGCTATTTCTGGCATCATGAAGGTTAGCATGATTCAGCATAGTGTAGGAAAATTTTGTTGATGAGTTCATGAGTATGCGGTTTAGCATGAAAATACAGTCTTTTTCAGCGCCAAGACACTGAAAAAGTGACAACTTTGATTTAGCCTACACTAACATCGCAGGTTCAAGAACAGTTATAATGATTATAGACACAAACTCTGCACGTTATCCTCTAATAGTGCCGCGAGCGGCAAATGGGTTAAGATTCATGGCAAGGAGGAATTGTGAGCCTTGCTTTCCTTCAAACAAATGTAATATACATATGATGAGAGTGAATGACTTACCACAGACCAACAACTATTGTGAGTCACGGAATTTCAGGTGAGGAACTAAGCATAAACCATACATCATCTGTGACACTTTGTCATTTGTAGAAAAAATAATTTGTATCAGCCAAAACCATATTAACTCATAGAGGTCAACTAGGAAAGTGAATTTTATGCAGAGAAATTAAATAAACCTTTATCTTTAAATGCTCGCAAAAAAGCTTAGTTAATGTTCATCCGGATATTTGATAATTAAGAATCTGCAAATTTGGAATTTATTTGACCAAATTATTGAATTATTGAACTGTAATTTAATCCTTTGCATTTTCAGAATGAAGAAGCTCAAGGGAACGGATCATCCAACTCTGTGGGATCTACTCAAAACTCTAAGAGAAGATGAGTTGGTTGCGAGACTTGATATCAACAACACGGCCATTGGTAACCTTCGAGACCTGACAAGCAGGCGCAAGGAATTGTGCAGGTAGTATGATGAAGGAGATATCTTTCTCCACAGAAAAAGATACAATATTCGGTGGAAAGCACCAGCCCATCATATTGAGTATTGACGGTTTCTTAAAAGCTACTTTTGTACTCAGCGTGGTAGTTTTCACTATCTGTGGGCTGAGAAGTAAATGGAAAAAACCAGTTGGATATTTCCCTTTCATTCTCATATTTACATCTGGAAATATAAGCCCTGCCATACTTCACGACCTGGCGCAGGCATGCATAAAAAAACTCACAGATTTTGGACTGATTCTGAAAGCCCAAATATGTGACCAGGGTCCTAACAATAGAAAATTTCTCAAACATGTCTCTACAAACTCGTCAATTTTCTCCAACTACTCAGACACAATATATCTAATAAATGTGATCCGCCACATTTTATTCACAATGTTAAGAACGATTTCAAAAGGAACGCGCTGTCTATGGGTGGAGATGACATTCGATGAGATCATCTGGTGCAGTTTTTTGAGTTTGACAAGTCACAGTGACACAAATAATAACTCAATCAAATAATATATCTACATTCCAGCTTTCAAGGAAATGAAAGTAAGTTATGAGTAAAACAGTTACTGCCGTATCTCAACACTGGTAGCATTGTGAAAACTACCTAAGAGTGCAGTACCATTAACTTTATATCATTTGTTTAACCTCCTAAACAGCCGTCATACCGGCAGTGGCAATCCAACAAAGCATTCAAAAAGCAGCATGGAACAAAACCAGATTATCCATGGAGGAGGCGATGAAGAAGCTCTCTTCTAATGAAGCACTAAGCCTTCTCTGGGCTGAACTGAAGTTAGTGGAGCTCAAGTTTCTGTTAACAAATCGGTTCTATCAACCTGGATAGGGATGGGAGAAAGTGAATCTGAACTGAACTCTCTAAGGCACAAGACTCTACTGAGCTGAAATACCATGTCGAAAATCAGCATGCTGCTACTGGAAACGGAAACACTTATGATAATCATAAGAGGGCACCGAAGTCCAGCTACCGAGGAAGGGGCCGCCGCCGCGGCAAATACGCCAAAAATAACTCTGGTGAGTGTCTAACTCAGGTCAACTCTTATCACATGTCATGGTGAATTTATAAACTAATTATAATGAATCATAAGTGTTAATTAAACTAACATTATCAACGCTCAAGCAGGATGCCTAGTAAACATTCACTCGGTTGAAGTGACTGGGCCAGCTGAGAGGTTGTCTATTCCAGGGGAAAGGTGAATATATCTCGATATGTAACCAGTTGATTACCGATCAGGGTGCGGTCCGCCAAGAAGATGACCAAGCCAGGCAGTACTGCTACGGCGGGGTGACATGCCTCATCATCGTCCCAGCTATTGGAAACCAAGCGAGCTGCAAACAACATTGGATGAGCCTGCAGGCCAGTACTGATAAAAAAAAAGGATGATATAAATATAATATATATATATTTATATATTTTATAATATTTATATATTTATATAATATAAGTGTACCTGAATGCAAAGAATGCTGCAACTCGCTGGCCGGGCCAGAACCCAACTATTCTGGATTTGATAGAGATGATTGGTTTCCATGTAATGGTGCTGAACATAAGCATGCATCTGGAGCCACAAAATCAGCCAGAACTGACCTGATCGCCAAAATCTCTAGTCAACTGGTGCTTGCTGGACTGAGCTATACAATCTGGAATCCTTCTGCCCGTTAACGAATCACCTGATTGACGCTATTCATTGCCTATATTTGGGGATTGGCAAGACAATGACCAAATGCTATTTGAAATCGGAATAGTGTACAAGAAATACAGCAAATGATGGACGAAATACGCGTTCCTGAGACTGGTGCCAGAATACCACGGAAAATTGCTAGTGGCTTTGTGAGGTTTACTGCAGACCAGTGGAAGGATTGGACTTTAATTTACAGCTCCACTGATTTGAAACCACTGATTGGCAACCGACACTACCAAGTATGGATGATGTTTGTGAATGCTGTCCGTATGCTTACAAAGAAGGAGAATGGCAACACTGACATCAGGATGGCAGATCAACTACTCGTCACATTCTACACCAAAGATGAAAACATTTACAGAGAAGAGTTCATTAAAGCAAACTTCCATATGGCCTGCCATATCGCAAAAGTAATGGAGGAGTATGGCCCAGTCTATTCATTTTGGTGCTACGGCTTTGAGAGGTAATCCCCTGTTATTAATTAATTCAATTTAGTAACCTGAAAATTTATCGAGAGGCATGGATTCCCATGTACATAAATATGCAAAAGCTTCAGACTAGAAAGGTTATGAGCAAAGAGAAAACAATTATCATAGTGATCACTCAGTACAGTGCCTATTGTGCAATCAGCCAGCATGAAATTCCTGATAACATAAGGGAAAAGGTTTAATTTTTGTAACATTTCATTATTTATTATTATTCAATACTTTAGGTACAATGGTATGCTTGGGGATTTTGCAGTGAATTCTCACGACATATCAACGCAAAAGTGAGTTGTGCAGCATTCGGTTGCCACCAATAACCACTCGGGATGTAACGGATTCACTTGCCAATAGTGAAGTGCAAGGCACCATATCAACAATCAGAAATGATATCACTGCGCATGCTTGCTTTAAATTTTTTTGTGGCAGTCGGTTCTCACTTGATCAGATATCACTAACCCAAATGTGTGCTTATAGAATTCTGTATAGCTCAAAACTACTCAGTTCATTAAAAGTATTTTCTGAATTTAGTGATTATCTCCTCCTGACCAAACTTTGAAGTTCATTCTTGAGAAGAGTATTTATCATTGGTAAATTAAACCCATATATAATTATGTATTATACCAATATAGACCCAATGAGCCACAACAATAATTAAAAAAATATCATTTCTCAAGGGAATCTACAAAAAACAGTCGTTACTACAAAGTAATGTATCGCACACCTTGTTCCAATAGTCCGATTTCTTCCAAATTTGTTTTGGCTATTTAGAATAGAGCTTTCCAGATATGTCAATTTTTGCACCATTGTAAGTTGCATGCAAGCAAAATGTAACATGTATATCTATTTTTTAGAAGTATGCCTGATTTATGCTTCTGATTGTGCAATACACCAGAGACCTTAGCCTTTGATATACTCTCTTTGTCTAAACAAAGCCCCTTCTATAACATGCTTTCAATTCAATTGATGTATCAGGTACAATAATCCTATGTCTCAAATGCAACAAGTACAATTATAATCTGCAACAGGTAGCCTAATACTGTTTATACCAAAGATTATAGATTGTTAATAATACTACATTTGACAATATATTCTGATCAAGAAATAAATTATCGATGGTGCTGATTCGGATTCAGTAACTTAGCAGAAAATCTCATCATTAAACATCATGTTGAAATAAGTCTAAAGCACAATAATTATTGCTCTTGATCGGTTTCCCACCTTATTTCAATGTTTAATATTTCAACAAGATTTTTTATTCATGTGTAGTTTGGTTGTAATTTCCATGCATTTAAAGGTTTTTTCACCTTTGTCAAACATCCATAGAGCGACCAGTAGAGCCTCCTGAGCCAAGCGACTAGAAGTGCATGGCAAGCTAGTGTAACCATGACGTGAATGGTTATTATTATTATATTATAATCTCATATGTCACCTGCCTCCACAATATACTGACTCTGTGGGTTCGGAAAGATCTTACTTGTAAATTTGAGATGGATTATTTAGACAACACAAACGGGTATGCATCTTGCAATTTAGAAATTGTGGCTAAATAGATTATATTTTATTTGCTTCGATTATATAATGCAGAAAGCGTGCTAACAAAAATGAGATGGATTTAAAAGTTGGTGGCATGCGTTGGAGGTCATGGTTTTGATTGGCCCCGAGGGCTTTTCAATAGGCGGCCATAAGTTTTCTCTTTTTGATTACAGACTTTGCAAGAAACTGATCTATGAATACTGAGTTGCAATCGACCTATTATGAGGGAAGGTTACCAAAATATGTGCATATCTTCGGTCTGAGCATAAGGATTCCCAAGTTAAAATTGAGATAGAGTCTGGACAATGTTTAACCAGGGAGAATTCCATTCTCCCTTGTTTAACACAGCGTAATTCATTATGCTAGCAATTTCAATTGTAAGCAGAGGCTGTACACACAGCATTTACTTGTATTGCTGGCATGAGGCTTACAAAACGATGGCTAATAATTTAGGCTAGCGCAATATAATGAATGTTATCATGGGCAAAGGCCCCTGTTACTCCTTGCTCTCTGTATTGCATCGCAGCCGTCAACACAGTGAACAATATCCTCATGACAGTAGATACTATAGTAAATACCTTTCATACTGTGATTTATCTGGATTTATCCCAATTAACCATATTGACTTCAAGCTGTTGATTGCATATGGCCAGGGAGCTATTTGTGACTGTATTTGGAAAATTTCTAACTCAAATTAAGCTGCAAAACAAAATCCCTCATGCCTTCTCTGGTTTTTACCTGATCATAATCAAATAGTAACTAGAAACTGAAAGTATTGTATATCTGATATAGTATGCCTTCACAATAACAATACTACTACTATAAGGCCAATGTATTCTTAAATATTTTGCTTGAAAGACAGTAATTTATGTATGAAACGACCCAAATAAACTTCAATAATTTTTAATTGACATTGTTTCCTCGATCAATCCTTGTTTGAAATGCGATAGTCTCAGGCCTTCTTGTGTATTTCTCAGGCTTAAAATATTTCATAATTGTTTGATGGGTATCCCTGGCTCAACTTTTATTCATATCACTGGATTAGGTCGGTTGATACAAATACCAGTAGATGAATTATGCGACCTCATTTAATCCGCCCACCCAAAGACTAAAACCAGTAGTAATGAATTTGGATTGGAAATAGTAAATCAAATATCTATTGCTATCAATTATATTGCTATCTTGCAAGTATAATGGATTATGGAGAGTAATTTAACCAGATTGACACAATTGATTGTTCTGCTTGGTGCTAGGAGTTCGAAATAATACCTGTATACAGGAAGAACTTGTATGCTGGTAAGACTTCCGATATTTGGAGACATTCAATTTTGATCCTAGATTCTTCTTCTAAATAATTTTCTCATTTAAGTTTTTATGTTTAGCCAAATACAAGGACGGGTTATCATAAATTAGGCAAAGTGGGATAACTTCTAATTTATAATAAGTACGACATTGTATGAAAATGAGAAGATAACTCTACAGCAACTTGAAGCCAAAATACTTTTAATGAACTGAGTTAATAAAATGAGGCTGCAATCTCAGCATTGTCACCTAATGAGCAAATAATTTGCACAAACCTATCGTCAAAATTAGGGTATGAAATTAATTATCTACCAGCATGGGTGACGTGACGTAGTTACCGTCTTACTGGTGCATACGTACACGTCATTAGCTGGTGCGTAGATTTCATGCCCTGCTTTTGAAGATCAGTTTGTACAAATTGTTTGCCCATTAGGTGACAATTATGAGATTTAAGTCTCAATTAATTATCTTGGAGCTATGCAAAATTCAATGAGTACAAATTTGCACGAGCGGCAGCAGTAGTTTAAGGTTCAGTTCAAGCCAGTTTTTACACTGGACAAGCTAAATTTCTCACGGTCAATGTATCAAACCATTTCCCAATTCCCTGCAATCTGCCAAACTTACACAGGAAATTTGACACTGTCTGCTCTGTTGTAAACATGGGTGGGTAGTTTCCGCCAGACCAGGAAACAATAGTAAACAGCAACATAATTTGTGCATGCTGGCTTAAGGCAGACTATTATTATTATTATCATTGACCCAAAAGAAAATCTAGCAAAGGCTGGCGCAGTGCGTGAGATTGTTGTCACAAAGCATTCAATGGCGGACAGTACTGCTGGATCAGTCTTATGGTTGAAGGTTGACTGGTTCAATATGAAGCAGCCATACACAGATATACCACAAGACTTATTTCTCTGTAGGTAAACTTAGCTATGTCCCGATTCAGCACGTGGTTTCTAAATGTGCACTGAGGACGATAAATAAAGTTTTTTTGGTGGTCCCTCTAGCTGGGCAATGGGGGCTATAAATTTTCAAATCATATTTTCACTGGTCAATTGCTTTGTCTGCATCCTGCTTCTTTTGTATGACTTGATCGCACCATTACATTCATCACAATATTTTTTTAAATGAATTTCTTGAATCTTGCATAATATTGTTAACACTGCTCATTAAATAGCTTTCTCTGAATCCCTAATAGCGAGTTTTTATAATCTTTACTGAAAGCGCTATGATCAAATATACGCCTATATCATGCATTACATTACATGTCAACATTATTTTCTATTGTATAGTGGGCAATGTCACTTGTTCCAGCAGATATAGAAGTATCGGTTAGACCCTAGCACAGGCGCTGAGTGTGTTAAAAGGCATCCTGAGTTCAAACTTAAAAAAATCAACATTGAATTTACAAGAAGAACCCCACAAGTTCTGCAGCCAATCCATGTTAGCATTGAACGTAATGAAACAACACCGCAACAGCAACTAACAGTTACCAACATTCCTCTACATAAAGAAAAAGATTATCAGGGGGTCTAGACAGCAGCAGGAAAAAGATCTGATGCAGCCTAACAAGTGAAACATTTTCTATATCAAGCTACTAAGGCAACGGAGAGCGGCTCACAGCACATGTGTACAACATGCCAAAAAAGCTCATACCGTTAGACAGCTACCCTTTTGAGAGAGGACAAGTACGCACTGAATTGGAATTTCACAGATGAAAACAAGGATTTGAGAGACAGAATGAAAAGAGGCTGGAGTAGGTTAGCGAGAGATGCTGCGTCCAAAGCGAAAGACAGGAAAACACTGAATGCTTCACAGGTGTTTCAATTAGCCTATTTTGGTCTATGATAGATGCAAGGACAAACACAAATATCAAATTTGATTAAGAATAACTTAATGCCCATTTTCCTATTCAAATAGATCGATACGGGCGGGCACTTAGTTAAGTATAATAGGTCTTTTGTCTGTGTAAGAAATATCAACACCATCAGCGGGAAACCAGCAGACGAATCATGTGTTGCAATTTTCTCACTCAACATATATTTTATTCGAAGTTAACTGCACAAAATGAATGAATGAATGTGTCAAATTCAATCAAACACCGAACATTATTGTTGCTATGGCTGCATGATATAAGGGTAGTCTCTATGTATTAACTGCATTTTTTGCTACAAGAACTTGCCATGTCTTTTTATATGGACATTAGTGACAATAGGTTTTGGCATGTTGTTGAAATTCAGTGTTGCGCTATGACTTTACGTCATGGCATAACGTTAGATTTTGGGTTTAGACTTCTTTGATCATATGGATTAAGAAACCCCAAGCAACATTTTGGGGAGGCATTAACTTAAATTGTGATCATAAACAATTTGTGCTACTTAAAAATCAGTTGTTTTTATGGAATACGTCCGAATAAGGCGACATGTTATTTGCAGCACCACATCTAAAAGTACAACATCTTAAAGACAAGTACACCTATATAGGTTGCACATTGACACAGCTTAATTTTTATTACAGTACACACCTCCTTCACCGGATTCGCGCAACATCACCCTTGACGGCATCAACAAGCTGGAGGTCACCCTTTGTGTGTTTGTGACTATGGATGGGGAGTTGATAACTATACCAACCGTACAGCTGAGAAGTAAGGTTAAAACGACAGATGAGGAAGATATCCTGGCTAAGCTACCTCTGACTGTCCGAGGGAAAAACACTGCAGGAGTCTTCAATTTGGTGAGTAACAACCATATCATGTGATATTTACACATCTGGCGATTGGCACATGGAAATTCATGAAGTTTGTGAAAATAGCTCGAGGTAAAATTAATTAAATCAATATTTATCGCTTCCATGAGAGCTATGATCACAACAGCCAATACTTTCATCAGTCTAAACTAAGGTTACGTTGTGACAAGTCATGTGACCTACTGCAACCATGAAAATGAGCAAAGTATTATAGAGTAGTATTATCAAAGTTGAATAACCTTAATTTTCAGGAAGTAAGTCCAATTATTTATACAATTATATACATTTATTTACCATAAATGATAATAATCTTTGAGCTTGCCCAGTAGACAATGATAGTTTGATAATAACTTTAATATTTTATTCTTCATGCGACGATAAATCTGTGAGCAGTGCTCTTACCAAGGAGAGCGAGAAAGGAACCAAGCAATAGATATCCTGACTGATGCACGTCACGGCACACGGAAAAACTATAGACAAACGGATATTATATGTATCGGAAATAACACAAGAAAGGTTGTCGCTTTCAAGACTATAAGATCTGAGAATGACCGTGTAGCCCAAAAACACGAGAAACTAGGAACAGTTAGCATTATAGGCAAGCACTGCCATGACAATAACGGTAGCATCAGCAAGTGTGTAAGAGAGGAACACCCAGAGAAACAGCTAGAAAAATCCTTACAGAACTTCTCTAAGAGGCCAAAAGGAGACCATGGATGGAGATGGCACAATGAGCTTGATGACAAGCCTCATGCTATCAGAGTACATGCAAAATACTGTCTGAAGAGTTCTATTGGAAGTGCAGAAAATTTCCGTAGAGCTTTTGTCAACTGTATCAAACACTACCAGGGTGATCACACCAACTGCCTCAGCATCTCTTGCTGCAAAGCTGACATAGCAGCAGGATGGTTTTATAATCCCACAAAGAGGCCGGTATTAAGTGAGAGGTCTGTCCAACTACTGACAGACGCTCTAGAAAAGTCCCACATGTACAAGAACGCCCACCTGTATGTTGAGGACATGTCTACAGCACATGTAGAAAGCTTCAATACCACACTCAATGTCGTACATGACAAAGGATGTGTTGGGCATGAAACGTACAAGGCCAAAACTGCAATGGCTGCTGGGTTTTGAAACGAGGGCAAAGAAAAAGTAAGCAATAGTGTATAGGACCATTTTGTAGGTAAGTAATTTTTATTTCTGAAATTTTACAACTTGATAATTTTAGTTGATAACTGTTTTTTATGAATTGCTGAGAGATCTGAAATGACTTGACTTGTTTAATCTTTCACTTCTATATTTAATTCATCTGGTCCCAATCCTATATCTTATGAGAACATATTTTATTATTATATGCTGGTATAAAACTACATTTTATCAACAGGACTGTAGCGATATAATTTCTCCTTTAGGTAAAACGTTATTATCTTCAATTTGAAAGTCCTTCTCTATTGACCTGTATTGACCTGTGTTATGGCTTTGATGAGATTAGCTTCTCTATGTGCTGTTCTTTAGAAATATGACTCTCTGATTCACTTTCATTTCCTGGAGATTATTTTTAGTATCGGTGTATCAGGATTATTACATACCATTACAATAGGTGGAATTAATTGCCACTACCTACTACTCTATTTTATGTCTAAGTAGAACAGGAAATTAATCCTCATTACCTGTTTACACCAATACAAAAGCACATAAACAATGCAATGGTATTCACTCTAACTCTTAGTTAGGATGTCTGCAAAGCTGCAAGGGCACAGGTGTCACCCTCAGTCTCAGTCACACTTGAAACATTCTAGCTCAATTCCTGCAAAATCCAAATGCAACGTGGACTGGGCTAAAAGAGGCATATCTAGGCTGGACATTACACTCATTGTTCAATAGTTTTGCTTGTCAGTAGCAATTACGATTAACCCCGTGTCGCCCCTCTCCCTACCCACTTTAACTAACTTCTTACTCCAGACGTCTAACTCTTCCTTTAAAATTGATCTCAAAATCTTAATCAATCACAGCATCTTGAAGGTTGCCGATGAAAAGCAGCAGGCTGTGACGATGACCAGTAAATTCGACAGATTGGAATTTTGTTTCCCCGGAGGATGATGCGCAGCAAAACAATTGGATAGCTAATGCAGCTCTCACAAGGCCATCAAACAGATTAATTTGATGATGACTGTTTTAACAACTAGGACTCTGAACATTGAAATTTGTGAGATTTGGCTTTTTTTATTTTTATTCATATGATATGATCTCATTTTTCATCAAGATCGGTGAAACAAAAATCTTGAAATTAGGTTAGTATCCAGCTAACTAATACTCAGCTCAGCAAAAAAAAATGCAGACAATGAGCTATAATAACCTCATCAAAATCCTCACTGGAAGTCAATCTTTGAAAAAAAACCTGCAATATTAGCGATGTGATCAAGATCAAAATCAGAGACAAACACCACAGGCAACTGCAACAGTGTAAGTGTGAAACTGGGGAAACGATGACTGTGATCTAAAAATAATCATCACGGTAATGTTAAGGTTGGATATCTGCTATAAGGATTTACAAGCTGCTCAAAGTGACGATATAAGGCTAATGGGATTAATGAATTATGTCTGAGACCAAATTCCTGACAGAGAAAAAGCATCATAGCTTGGTTTGAGAAAAAAAAGAGGGTTCTTCAATATAAAGAAGCTGGTAGAGGTGCCCAGATGTCAGACGAACGGAAAAGCTTCTCTTTCACAGCAGACACATTTGGGTGTAAAAAAGATTGAACTTTAACAAACCAGTTTGATGAAGAGATAAAAAAAACTATAGGTTGTGAGGCGGCGTGCACAAAAGGTTACAGCGCGAAGCACATCCTTGTTTTATCTTTGTGCAAGCCAGTCAAGAAAGAACTTAAAGGTTATCGTTTTCTTGTCCATTGTTTTCTCTCTTAGAACTGCTTTTGAAAACCAACAATATAGAGTTATCCTCCACTATCAAACGAGGGGATAACCCTTACTAAAGTTACAAAAGTTGATTTTTACTTAGGAGTAAAGATGAAAACCTACTACTGCTGCCACCTGGGTAAGAATGCGCCAATTTAATTCTCAAAGATAACAAAATAAGGCGCAGTTTTAACATTTTCCCCTAACTTGGGAGTGGGTGGAGTATTTGCAAAACTGAGTGTCCAAAATAGGGACAGAAATATATGGCAGATAAAAACTTTGTTTCTAGTCTGCAAATTATTTGTCCATATGTGGCAATGCTGGTAGAAAAAGTCTGAGGCTACACTATATCACACTTTTTTAAGGGCAGAAATGTTAATTTAAAAACTTAAAGATCAATGCTGTGATGACAAAGTCCAAAATCCGTTCCAGTTTGCCTGCATTCTCAGTTTCACCGCCCCCACCTCTAGCAACTGCAGATTTTCAGTTGAGAGGGAGAAACTGAGAATGCAGGCAAACTGGATCAAACTTGGTCCAAGCCATAGGCCTACCAGTTTGACCAGAGAACATTAATATCTATGGTCTCTGGTCTTACTGCACATAACTCACCAGGACTCGAGGTAACTGAGCAGTGAAGGATAACTCTGTACAGTATAAAGTCAACACACCTGCTTTGGCCGTCTCATGTTCATCAATCATAGATAGGATAGATCCTCATTGGATTACTTCCTATAATACAATATAATCACCCTAGTTGTTGTTTTTACACCACAGCACAACATGATATTTAGGTGTAAAGACTACAACTCATAATTATCAAGATTGATCATTATATTCTTCTCACCTCTTACAATACAGAGGAAAAAACAGTCTAGTCAGGAAGCAGTAAGTTGTTCCCTATTACTGATACGACTCGAAATTCAGGCATTAATAATAACTAAGAATTGTAGCTGTGATCCCAGACTGCAAATCGAGTCATTTTCAAATCCGCTGATGTCTTTACTGAATATATCAGGTGGACTCTAATACAATCACCCTCTTAGTGGTTTTTACAATACAGCACAACATGATAGCTAGGTGTAAAAACTGCAACTCATGAGCTCAATATCCAGATCGATAATTAGATTCTTCTCACCTCCTACTAAAGTCTAAGACAGACGAACAGGAGAGTCAGGAAGCAAAAGTGATGTGGTTTGATCAACACGATACAGTATTATAGAGTGGGCGACAAACTTGTTCCATTTAAGGTAAATAGGTCACTGAGGAAAACTGCAATATTAGACATAACATTTGAGTCAGGAGCAGCAGGGTGTTGGGGTATGAGCTTGAGGTTCAAAGTAACATTCCTATCACCTCGGAGCTACTTACTGTTTACTAGCCGTAGGCAATGCACGGTCTATATCTGATCATGATAATCAGTCTCCATAGGATGGTGTAGAGTTTCTTTCACCAAGGAGGAATACAAGTCTAACTGGGGGATTGTGCATGTGCCTCCACCTGCAAAAGAAAGTAGTAGTTATGAATGAAGCTGAAGCATTCTGCTATTATAATTATTCACAGCCAGTATGAGGTCACTAGTTATGACAACACTCCTGCAGGAAATAAGTGTAATTGATCTTTAGAGGTTGTCTTCTAATTTCACATGTGGGAATAACTTCACAAGTGATATGAGTGAAATCGAAGATTTTAGATGATTTGGTCCAACTGCTGTAGGCCTCAAGTCAAAGCATCTGGCTGCAGGCCTTTACCATAACATGGTGCCAGGTGAGGGGCTTATAGTGCTTGAGCACCTCTTGGCACTCCCTACATGTGAATTTACAGTAACAGTGCAGAATATATCCTTCAAATCAAGACCAACACTTCAAGTAATGAACAGTCAGACTAACACGGCTTTATTTGGGGTTTGAAAGATCCAAGTTGAATATGTCTTCTGATTAGCAGACTGATGATAGATTTTAATATACTCACCTAGAGACATCAGATTGTTCCTCAGATCATCTCCTACTGGTCTTAATATACCGAGTATCGACATCTCTAACCTAACCGCTGCATCCAATCTGTCTGTCACAAACGCAACACAAGCAACGTTAGGAGCACCCCTAGACTTAATAATACACCTAGAGAGGACACTTTATGGAGCAGTAGCATTGAGGCACTGAGGCATTTTATTGTGGGCGATGTTACAACATTGGGAGGCGTAGAAGCAATGATGCTATCATTGATTTACTGTCCAAAATCGAGGTTTTCTGACGATAACTCAATCGTTTTTGATCGGAGTTTGAGTTTGAAAATTACAATAGATTTAGCAGCTTCTCTAGAACAGTTTGATACTAATTTTGAGCAAAAAAAAGAACAAGAAATAGCATCAAGTTGACAACAAGATGCTGCTGATTGTATAGCAATTTTCAAAGCCAAAATCCGATCAGAATTGATCGATTTATGAACAAAAAACCTGGATTATGGACAGTAATTCAATGATAGCATCATTGCTTGAACACCTTTATTGACGTCGCCCCACAATTAAGAGCCTCGCTTCAGCTGTATATGGTGTCCTGTCTAGGTTTATTATTAAGGCTATGGAATCCCCATGTCTTGTCAGTTTGTTCCCCTGTGTTGGAATTTCAAAAAATGTAGAAGTGCCTTAATATGGAAGCATTGAGTTTGGTAGTTGTTTATGGTACAGTTTTTTCGAGTTGATATGATCACAATGGGGATAATGCAATCGACAAAAACGTCGCCAATAAGGCACTCCCCCCAAGTGGCGGCGGTAGTTTACAGCAACAGTGTACATTGGTAGCCATGTCACACTTGTTGTTGCTATGATGACCTCAGCGATATAACAACTTTTGTGTTAAATGGATTACATATAAACTGCCTACAATGGCAGCCGTACCAGTCTTACCAGAGAACATATACAATCTATGTTCTCTGGTCTTACTGTTCATAACTCACAAGGACTCGATGTTACTGAGCCGTGACGGGTCACTCTGTAAACTATCAGGTCAAGAAAGTCGCAGCGGGCGTCTCATATTCATCACACATAGATGAGGCAGGCCACATGATTACTCGCTGTAAAAAAAACCATAATCATACATTGGCTGGAAAATTATCTTGATTTGATCTAAAAGTTAAGATATCTGTGTTAACTGAGAAGTGTATCTTTGATCCTAAATCAGTTATTCTACATTCCAGAGCACACATAGTGTCAGGTGCAGATAAGATCTACCTTCAAATTCACAAGTTTGTTTATCAAATATTTCAGATACACTCCAATATAAACACTGTCTCTGTATTTTCTACTATACTGCACAACAGGAGATCTATGCAAGAACTGACACTCTTGTGTCAAGTATGCGGGATGATCCTTAGATTCTCTCACCTCTCACAATATTCTAACCAAGAGGACAGCACAAGGCAAGACGAGTGATGTGGGTTAATCAACTTAAATACAGTTCTATAGAGCGGCGCAACATTCCATATACAAGGGCATAGGTCAGTGTACAGGTACGTAGGTCAATATAGAGGTACATAGGTCAATGCAGCAAACTGCAATATTGGACATCATAACAGGCAAAGAAGTTTGTCATCATAAGATATTTCAGGCTCAGACTAGCGATTTCATCGCCTCAGAGCTACTTACTGCTTACTCACCATGTGACCAGTACACAGTTAGAGATCAGTCATTAGAGGAGGATGAAGAATTGTGTTAATCGAGATTTCGAGTCTAAGTCATTGTACATTATCATTGTGCAACACATGTACCTCAACCTGCAAAACAAGAGACGGCAAGGGATATGAATGAAGATGAAGCTTTCCATTATTATGATTCACATTTCATTGAAGTTACAAGTATTTATGAGACCACTCTAGTTAAAGTGACCTTTGGAAGTTGTCTTCTACTTTTTCATGTGGAGATAACTTAACAAATGAAGCAAGTGAAATCTGATAATTTGAATAATTTATAAGTTGTCAGTTGTTGAGATATCAGCTGCTTGCAAAACTATTGGCAGTGTGGCACTCTCAACACAGACACTTACTGCAACAGACTAGGACATAAGAAGGACAAAACTGAGTATGATCGAGATAAATATCAATAAAAATAGCACAGCTCTAGTGATACAATTAATCACTCACCAAGAGAAATATAACGGCTCATCTCCTACTGGACACATTACACTCATTTGGGACATCTCTAACTTTACCTCTGCGCCCATCATGTCTGTCAAAAGCAAAAAATTATTAAAATCACCATGTTTTCTAAGCTGTGAGGCCCAGTGTTGGAACATTGAAGTGGAAGTACCCTCATACAGCAGCATGGAGAGACCAACAGAGTCTCCACAAACTGAGACGGTGTAGTTAAACTCGCTAGCGTCCAACAAAGTGATGTGAATGAAGATCGGTGTGCGTAGGAATAAACAACCAATACAGTACATAAATTTAGTATCTGCAGCATTGGAAAAATGTTCAATAGTGAAGGAAGCACATACCTAAACAGACTATTTTGTCTGGATTTTATCTTCACATACAACAAGACAAACTAATTCAAGTCAACAAAAATATCATACTCACTACCAACCTATCAAGCAGTGGCCTAATAATGCTTGCGACTTTGGGAGAGAAATATTATGAAACTCATCAACTAAACGCCATTATTTGAACTCAATTAGAACACCAAGCTCACCTTAGATGAAGTGAGACCTGGATACACTGGAGGGCAATCAGTAGCATCGAATAAGTTCTCAACTGAAGACACCACACCTAACTTGGCTCTCCTAGTATACCTTCAAGTAGGCCTGTAGATATCTTAAAAATATCAAAATAGTTTGTCTAAGTCGAAAGATGAGGCAAACAGTCTTCACAACTGCAAAAATGTGGAATGAAGGCTATACAGCAATAAGTTTCATCTGCGTCAGATATTTTCATTCATTAAATTCAACAACATAGATCCAAGTAGGCCTAATACATGGCCTATATTCAAATCTACGGTGATGACAGCAAACAAAGAAGTACAACAGTGTAGTTAGTACACAACCAGCCAGAGTTCTACCCAGCTGCCGATGTTAGATACAACTGGCCGGTTAGCTGTGGTCATCACATAGTGACAGCTACTAGCTGGCTATTTTACTCATCTCAGTGGGTGGCCCGATACTGAGCATAAGCTGCCTTATGATTATGGTCAGGTCAGTCTAATCAAAAAGACAAGATGTTAGTGCTTTTACCTTTACCTTTTACCTTTTCCTTTGCCCTACAAAATTACAGGTTGCTGGGAAATCAGTCCAAATTCAGCGCTTTGCATTCTTCCCTCCTAATAATTTTACAAGTGGGTCTAGAGCTGTTTTGTTGCCCATATTTCGGGTAAGAGAATAATTGCAAAAGTGTTCCTTACCTGCTGTGCTACAGTGACTTGATTCACACATCCATCATGAACTGCAGAATGAAAAAATCCACCTGTACCTGGCTCTCCTGTCATGTTATTCTCCCACTATCGTGTAGGCCTAGAAAAAAATGGACATTACCATTTTATTAATACGCTGCTTGAATATCAATATTCACTCCTATACTATGATGCAATGAATGAAACACAAGGGCTATTTATGTAACATTCTGACACTGACAAAGCCTATTCATGAGATTTTAGCTCATCATTCATTGAAATCCAAACAAGCTATTCAATTTGATACTTGGCTATATTCTATGTCTGGTAAAGTTCACAAGAGCCAAGCAAAATTAGAGGAGGTATACACAGAGCAATGAACTCCCTCGTTCATTGCACTGAGGGTGCTGGGGGCTCCAACAATCCACGTTGAAAGCTCCCCCAATGGCATTCAAACCCACAACTCCTGCGGCACCAATCGCCTTGCAGTGAATAGCAAGCGCCCTAACCCCGAGAGGGTGTTTTTTAAGTTAGTACTCATCCAGGTGGGAAACAAAAGTCTCATGTTGTTGACAGCTTCCATTAACCACGCTGGTGATTTGTACAAACAGCAAAATATCCATAGTATCTAAAGTATATGGTTTAAGTATGCAGTAATGTATCTGGGACCTTTACTGCCTTATCTAATGTATACCCAGGCCCATAATCCTACTATAGCTTACTACATAGGATATAGGTTCAGTCCCACAGATATTACAGGTGTGAAAAAAACATTGAACCTGAAAAAAACAGCATTAGTTTGATGCAGCTAAAAAATACCTAAGATCTAGGAGTAGGGTGGAGGGCGACCAGCTCAAAAGGTTCACGTTTGAAAGTCACATCCATGTGGTTCATCTATGCAAGCTCGTCAAGAAGGAAACTCAAGTATATTGCCTTCCAGCAGGGAGTTTTACCTAGCTGCTGATGTTAGATACCGCTGGTTGACAGTCATTACTATCCTACAGAGGTACAGGTATCAGATAGCTTGGAAATTAGTTTATATTCAGTATTTCGCATTTCCGTCAAAAAAATTGAGAAGTGGGCCTTCTGGGGCAATTTTGTTTCCCATATTTTGGGTAAGAGAATAATAACAATGGTTTTTCCTACCAGCTTTCCAACACTGTGATGTTTCTTTGTGCATATCTGTTAAACACAAATCCATCATTAACTGCTGGATGAGGAAATCCACCTGTGTCTGGCTCTTCTGTCATGTTCTTCTCTGTGGGCTTACATACTGTGTGTAGAAGAAAGTAGATATTTATAATGCTATTTTAACACCACTATTCATTCCAATACTAGAATGTTATGAACAGAAGACAAGATTTTGTAACATTCTGACACTAACAAAGCCCATTCATGACATGTTATTCCAAAATTCAAAATCCAAACAAGCTATTCTCAGCGATAATTTGTTTAGAAAATCAAACAGCTGACCCATCACCACTAACAAGAATATTTTAAGTTAGTACTTTCCAGGTTAAACGATTTTCCGCTTTACGAAATAGCGGAAAACAATTTTCCGCGTTTTCGAAATAGCGGAAAACGATTTCCCGCTATGAAGCAGATTTTCCGCCAGAACCGGAAACAAATTACTCATGTTGTTGACTGTTCACATAAAAAATAAACTGGTGATTTGTACAGGCAATAAAAAAAGCTATATCATGGCTGTGGTATTCATTTAAATATGAGCCCTGTTGTACCCTATCTAATGTATGTATACCCTAAAGCCATAACCACAGGTAGCTGACTACATACTACATAAATATGAGGACACAGTGTCACGATTGGACAGCAGCTGTGTGTTTATAACATGATACTTGATAGTTGATACTCGTTCAACTGCAATCAAGACAGATAAACTTTCTGTTCGTAACCAATACTATGTTACTAAAATGTTTAATTATTCCTCCCATCAAGATATCAAATTTGCAGAATAAGCACACAAGACTATGCCACTGAGCTATTTTAATCTGCCGCAAGTCTGATTATCTCCTGTCCATTGTCACCAAATTAAACTTGAATCCGACAACAGTAAAACAGAAACATCTAATTTGCTACAAAGGCAGCGTACCTGACTTGTTATACTTCAAAATTGTAGAATTTTCTTAATATAGCAGTGACCCATATATAGTCCAGTGGCGACCTCTGAAGAATGTGGATGGCAATGCAACTAAATTTATGTAGTTGGCCGGATAGAGTTTGATGGTTGTTTCTGGTACAGTTTTGTGAGCTGATCACAATGGGGATAACGCCATCAATAGAAACGCTACCAATAAAGAGAAAGCAATCAAATATGATATGGTTTCATACCTTGCACAATTTCATTTAATTAGACACACCATAACCGTCACATACACAACCCTATGCTCTTTAAATTGATAGCATACTGAAATCAACCTACAATCCACTAATTCTGACATGCTCTTTCAGATTGTGCAAGCTTAGAAACCATGCCATCATTTTCCCCTTTGCTGGCAGCGGTTTTGGAAATGAGAAATTTATTGTGCAACATCATGAAGGCCTTAGGTAAATGATCACCACTCTGATCAGCTTGTGAAACTCTACCAGTGAAAAGTTGCCACCCGACTAACCTTCGACCAACACCGAATAAAGCAATGTAAATCTAGTTCGATAAGCATAGACAGTCTAGGGTGAATATAGCTGGTAATTCGAGGATATGCAACATGAAGAACATTCTAGTTGATCAAATTATTACATCCTAAATAATAATGAGCTGCTAACAATCAAGCACTGGCCTAAAACTGATGGTGACAATGTTAGGGAAATACTACAAAATTACTCAACAACATCTCAATATTTGAACTGAAATCAAACTCACAGCTCAGTGAAGATGAGTCATACTATGGAATTATCTGTATAGCCTGCAGTCAGTAACATGTTCTAAGTGCTCAACTATGGATATCAGACCTAAATCTTAAGTGTACCTTCAAGTAGGCCTACTGCAATCTACAAATATCAAAAATGTATGTCTTGTTAGTTTAAATACTAGTGAAACAGTTCTCAAAACTTGTGAATATGGATTTTAGACTTCTACAGCAGCCAGATATTATATCTAGTAAATTCAACATTGTAAATACAAAGGTCCAAGTGAAACTAGGCCTTTATTTATCTACAGTATTGGCAGCAGACCAACAAGTATGAAAGTTTAGTTAGTCATAGCCATGGTTCTAGCTTGCTGCTGATTTTAGATACCACTGGTTGACAGCTGTGGTCATCACCAGGTGACAGCTACCTGTCTCACTCATCTTAGCGGGTGGCCTGATGCTGAGCATCAAGCTACCTTACAATTTGGTCTAGATAATGGTGTTACTACTTCTCTAAAAAAGTACTGGTGAGAATAGCTGCGAAATCAATTCAAATTCAGTGCTATGCATCCCCCCCAAAAATAGAAGAGTCAGCCATGAGCTGTTTTGTTTAACATATTTTAGGTATGAGAATAATAACCATAGTTTTTCCTACCTGCTGTCCTACAGCGATGTATTTCTTTGTACACATCCTGTTAAACACAAAACCATCAATGACTGCTGGATGAAAAAATCCACCTATGCCTGGCTCTCCTGTCATGTTCTTCTCTGTGGGCTTTCATCACTGTGTGTAGGAGAAAACAGACATTCACAGTTTAATTGTTATGCTATTTGAACAACACTATTCACATCTACACAGTAGTCAATAATATTTGCTATAGTGTAATCAAAGTATTAATAATCTTTGGTGTAATGAATGAAAGTCAAGATTATGTAACATTCTGAGGATGACAAAAGCCAATTCATGAGATGTTAGGCCAACATTCATTGAAATCCCAACAAGCTCTACTCTTTTTCATAGAAAATCCAACCTCTGACAAGTAAGTTGAAAACAAAAGACTCATGTTGTTGATGTCAACATAAAAAACCATGCTGGTGATTTGTGCAGCTTCAAAATATCTATAGTATGATTGAAGTAATCAGTTATATCTGAGCCTATTCTACCCTATCTAATGTAGGCCTATACCCCAAAGCCACACCATACCTTGATAATTTTACTAGCTTCAGGCTCTGTTCATTTGGAGGGAAATCAGCTCAGTTTTCCCACTCTTCTTTCTGCTAATTTTATTGGCGCTCATGCTGCTCTCTCGGCCTATCATACACCGAAGTTTTGGCTTTTAATATGGAGAATTTGTGACAACAAAGTTTTGTTTGTAAATGCAGTTAAATTATTTGAAAGATTATGAGCCAGTGAGAATAGCAGAACAACACATCTGCAACAATTTGTTTACGTTAGATGCTTCAGCTGGCAATGTTATTTATTTTTGGCAGCAAGGTGCTATTAAACTTCCTTTCATAGATTACCTTATTATATGCCTGTGGTTAGTAATACCAACATTTATAATCTTTGGTAATACAGTTTTCATCAGTTATGTGGATGGGCGCCTATCATTTCTAAATCACATAGGCAGGGGCGGATAAGAAAACCAAGCCCCCTGATTGTATGCCTTACATGTACTGCACAATTATAGCTGGTGATTACTAATTATATAGTACAACACTGAAATATCATTTTAATAATGTGTTTGCAACATAAAACAGTTATTTATAAATACTAACTCAGAGTTATCTTACAGCAGGGGCACAGGTTTATAATCCGCCCCTTCAGATAATAAGCTAAGGCCAAATAAAAACAGCAGAGTGTCGATCCCTGATTTTTAATCATGTTTTATTCGTTTCCTCAGTTCGATACTAACTTATCTCTTTACCTCTAATAACTTGGATTTATTTAAGCACTAACTATAACCAGAAAAAAGAATGGTGCTTGTACCCCACATAGAACTATTCTAATTTGTTCCCAAAAGTGTAGTGCTGATAATTATAGAATTACCCATCTTTAAACTCCTGGATTTTTTCAGTATCCACACGGACCCTATTTTTCTAAAATCTCACACAAAAAATAAGTCCCCTATCATTATTTTGACTCCACTTTGAGTCCACAGTTTTATTAGACATCCTAATTTTAGTTGCAAACAAGAGCAGATAATTGCCGATTTTTATCTCACTGAGTACAGAGGCCTATATTTATGAGGAAACGGTGTAAACAAATAAGTAAACCACTAGCCAGAGATCCCAGCAGCTGTGTGTTTATCACATGACTTTCGGGAGAACTTCGTATTTTCGCATAAATCAAGCACTCGATCAACTGCAATCAAGGCAGATGAACTTTCTGTTGGTAACTAATACAGCGGGTTGCTCTACCCTATGTAGGGGTGGAACGACCTCTTGAGGTTGGAGTTGAATTTCGGATATTTGACCTCGGATTCAACCACAAACCGGATCGGATATGTGTTATGTCTGATCCGAGATGATCGTTTTTAATCAACACTTACTTAGCATCATTTATCTCACTAAAAATGACAAGGAAGGAAGTATGATAGTCATTAATTTGTAGTTCAGATAAGATACTTTTGTCCAATGATGTTCCTTGTAACAAACTATCTAGTTTGATTTGCAAGGTTATCCTCTTCTTCAAAGTAGGAGGACAATTCCTATCCTAATCACAGCAGAGAGTTTGGGAAATAGGAGCAGGGGGTTTGTTCAAATTCAGTGATTATAAACATCGGGGTTTGAGTGATCCTAGCAAATTGAGTGTCTCAGCACAAATGCTCGTAGTCAAGGGATCTTTGTACTCATTAAATGACCCTTTCAAATAATCTGTTTGTGTGATCCTTGCGCCGTGGCTGTTGGAGTGATAAGTTGCTCCTTGTAAAGTATTATATCCAAGCAGATATATGCACATTTAAAAAAGGGTAGTGGTCCAGGGAAAAGATTGTTGACGCTGTTTATCCATGTATTCAATTACCTTAACCGTATATTATAGTGCAAAAGTACAGCTGCTGGGACTTAGCGCTTGTATGCGTTATCCGGATCCGATCCGAGGTTGAATTTAAGAACCGACCCGATATCCGATCCGAGGTTGCCTAACCCTGATCCATTCCACCCCTAACCCTATGATAATAAATTTGCAAAATAAGCACACAAGACTTTGCCAAGGGGCCATTTTAGATCTATCTGCCGAGAAAATGCTTATCTCCTCTCCAGTTTCATCAAATTAAACCAGAATCCCCACAAATTTCAGACAGAAACATCAAAAAACGAGTCATGCCTAAAAGGACACAACCTGACACATCACTTAGGGTACTACTCATGCAACATAAACCCCATGTAGTTGCTAGTTGCTATAACAGAAAGTAATTGATCCCTTCCATAAAAACCATGAAATATGTGATAAATATACAGGTTAGACAGTGCCAACTCAACAGATAGAGGTAGCGGAGTTCAGATGGATATAACATAACATCACACCTGCTAAGAAAGGTGAACTACTATCCATTGACCTCAGCTTTTCGATTATTCATTCAACTTTGCTGTGTATTATCGTAAACAATCAACGAAAAACGATCTTCGATTTTATATCATGGTATCAAAATCAACCTTCTTGAAACAATCTAATTGTCGGCAACTTCAATCTTCCAGATATTGACAGGAGTAACCATTCTCCAAGATCCTGCATTACACAAAGCTTTGCTTAACCTTGTAGATTCCTCTGACTTAGAACAAAATGTCTGAGGATCAACTCACAGACATGGCAATACGCTAGATCTAGTCCTGACCAATCTGGCTACTCAGACCACCACCTTATAACCTTCGAACTCTACGCCAAAGCCCCTGTTTCTCACACTATAAGTAACAACAACACCCTCCCATATCATATATTCAAAAATGCAAAAGTTTCTGAGATTAGATAGAAAACTCAAACCATCACCTTGGATATCCATGCAGAGAAACGGTTTGGGAGATATCACAGAGGCAAAACCTAGCCGACAGTATCCTACTGATGAAAACCTAGACAGGGCTCGTAAACAATCAAAATACTGTGATTTCCTTGTTAACTGTGATTACAAATCTTGCATGAAATAAACATTTAAGTAATCAGAGGAACTGCTCCGGCTTGTAAGCTTCAAAATGAGCCCAAAAACAGCTCAATTGGTCAATCAGGACTGAAATTGTAACTTATCCAAGTAAGGCCTTGCTGACGCTCCCTCGCTGACCTTGCGCAGGGGGGTGTGATATCATAGACATACATTTTGTGTATATGGCTAGCAGTAGAAACTTTGGAAACGAGTTGAAATCCACAATAGCTCCTGCAGTAATAGAGACTAACTCAAACCGAAAAGTTGAAGGATATTAACACATTTTTTGTGGTTTCACTTTGACGGTTCCATATACATAAAAATAACGAATATTGCTCAAAAACCCTGATGTGACCTTACACCCAGGCTTTCCGATATAAAGAGCGATTATTGAAAGGGTCTACTTCAATACCTAATAATACAGCTTGTCATGAGGTCTAGTTTTCAACCTATTTAAACCAATTGCATTTATTTTTAACTTTATTAAAAAGTTACACTCTGTGAAACACTAGCTAGAATGGGGCAAATTACACTTATCACATAATAATTAACAACAAAAACAAAATTTTAAGAGCTTCAGCGAGTTGGGTGCGGCAGTGTGACACCGGCAGGAGACTTTCAGGGTCCCCCAGACCAACCTAGCGTGCAAGGTGATGCAAAACCAGATATAGAGCCCAGCCATCTTGTCATGTATGTTTAAAGCGTCAGATCCATTTAAATCTGCCTGTAGTCTGATTATCTCCTGTACATTGCTGCCAAAACCAGGATCCAACAACATTCAGACAGAAACATCAAAACCAGTCACACATATATATGGTCTAATTTGTTACACAGGCAGCGTACCTGAGTTATTTAGGCTTCAAACATGAACACGCTCACTGTACACAATCCAAGCCAACAATGGGTCAATGACATGCAGCTGGGTTTTGAGGTACTGGAGCAAACGAACAACCATCATTGCCGACACCAATATAATTTTGGAAACACTGCGACAATGAGCAGTCAACCAATGAACTTCCTCTTCCTCAGGAATAACAACACATAGGTATTGTGGGTGTGGCCTAGTATAATGTCCTAGACAATTGGCCTATTTATTGTCCCTTATAATAAAGGCTTAATAGATTAGGTCTATGTCGGAATATTCGTCTTTCCATTGTGTATGCCACTAAACAATAGACTCACTGCATCAAATAATACCAGGGCTTTCATTGGCTGAGAAGGTTCACTGCCACCAATTCAGAGCAGAGCAGATCATGTTTCTAGGATTATTGAGGGGTAGCAAGGTGTATTTGATACATAGCTGATCTCAATCAAATGGGTGTTTACCTGATAAAAAAAACCACATGTCTCTAAGAGCACTATGACTGAAGATATTTATTTTGAAATTGTATCATTTGTTAAGTATTTTGAAGACACATTTTTGCTTTTGTGGCTTGCTATACCCTCACATGGACAATGTTTTGGAAAAGTTAAACATAGTTGATTACCTACAACATGTGCTCTATCCAATGAGCATAGTCTGGGGCCCAAGAGACCACCCTAACTATATTTTCTGAGCCAAGAAAGAAATAAGCAACAAAATAGACACGTGTGTTGATGTTCACATAATCAATAACACTACTATCAGGTATATTGGGCAAGTGATGCAGCTGTAGAATGGTAGGGTAAGATGTTTTCTTGAGATATAACTAATAGTCATGAACTCTTTTGAAAGGAATATGGGCTTATGTAGCCATTTTATTTCATAGATGTAAGTAATATTGATTTCATCATTTGGCGGCCATTTTGATTTCAACAAATGTCCCAGACATAGCTCAAGCGATACTGTTTGCTGATTGGTCAATATCGTCCTGTTGTTATTCCTGTGGAAGAGGGAGTTCATTGAGTCAACACTAACCCTCTTCACTCTGCTACCAGGCCCTTCCTCGAACACACACCACCAGTAGAGTAGCAATTTGTTATAAGCAGCAACAAAAAGCAGTTAACTAGTTAATTGCAACAGATAACCCATAAGTATTAGGCCTACTTATTTGTGTGCAAATAATTTATAGGGAGAAGAAGAAAAAAAATACACAAACCAAGGAGTAAAAAAATCTTTTACTCCTTGAACCAGGGAGAATTCTCCCTGCTTGAACAACGAAAATAGATACCATCAACTTAAATTCCACACTCTATATAGTTATACAAATACTCACATGCACTAGACATTCGCCATCAACATGTTCGGAATACATTGTTAGGCCCTTTCTTCCAACCACCAGTCACACCTGCACCAACTAGTCATATCTTGTCTTGACATTGGAACGATCGATTCTGTAACTGATCCATGTGCCAGGTTAAAGTTCAGATATGTTCTGATCGATCTGATTGGTCAAAATATTCTCACAAACAGATTAATTAGTGCAGAGTGCAGACAACTCTTTAGCTTTTCACTTTTTTCACTTTATTGTATTGCTTCTTTGGCTTTTTTGTAGTTCAGGGAGTTTGTCCTGATGTAACTGAAAATGATCTCTTTTGTTTGGTGTTATAGTTACATCTTTGTGTCTGATAATGTCCTGTATTTATGCTGCGTGTAATGATGTAGTGTTGTGTCTCGATGGTGAGTTATATTGGGAGAATTCTTATGAGTTGGATAGTGTGAGATGTTAGTAAGGAAAGAGTGAGCTGATAGAATTGCTACTTTTATTCTCGATCCCAATATCACAACTCACGATAGATAGGGGAACATTACATTATATATGATACTTATTAGTGATGCACAGCATTAAAAGGAAACATTATTAACATACCAGGGAAATTAATTGCTCATTATTTTTAATTGACACAATCTACTTATAAATCAATCATAAGAGTCCATTCCTCTGGTAATGAAACATTATTTAAAATGTCAATATCCAGATATAACAGTCCCCAACCCCAATTATTACATTGTTTCATGGTCAGATATTGTTTAGTTAGTGTATGGATGTATGTGTATTTTAAACCACTTTTAAGTCACTTTTGTCACGTTGCACAATACCTTCTACCGTCATATGTTAAGTTACCGTTCTTCAACTATATCTATTCAACCTATATAAGCTAAAGAAGTCGACTGATCACTCACAATGCAGAAAAGAATGGATGAAAGTTTAATATTATCTGGCATTGACTTACCTGGAGTTTTCCTTCAATTATGAAGTTATGATGTTTCATGCTTTGTTATTCGTATTGAATATACAATTTTTACAGCTTCCTACTTTTTGGGTTTTTCATTAAATTAAAGTTGTTATCAATGTCCCATTTTAATGTTTGACGGTGTCACGGGTTTTGTTGGGTCCAAATAATCGCATTACACACACCATCAATGGACTCAATCAGTGCTTTAATAACGATAACAGGTGCGGTCGTTCCAGGCAAAAAAGGTCTTTCTGTATTTTTTTATATTATGTAATAATAAGTTTTTTCTGAGTCAACAATGGTTTTCAATTATTCATTTTATTATTTCAAAAAACTCAACTGCTAGTCTATTAAGCTTTTTTCAGGCTTTCATTCAATACCAAACTTGTGTGGATCAGTAAAGGCACTTGCGCGTAACGCGCAAAAAACGAAAATACCCCCGAAGTTACAAGCGAGAATGGTCTATCTGCATGCAAACAGACCTTTTTGCCTTGAGTCCAGCACAGCAGCTGGCCAGAATTGACAAACAAACACGGTCTATGTGTCATTTTATTGCAGCAACACACCACCTTGTCCATTTATGCCAACCTCATCAAACTTTTATCAACTCATAACCATCCCGCACAGGGGAGACAATCCCAAAGGTGCAATTACCAGATCTATTTACTTGTTCTGAGTAAAACCACAGTCAGAAATACTACACAATGTTTGAAGTAAGGGTGTCATTTTCCATTTTATTTTTCTATGAAATGGAAATTTAAACATAACAAAAAAACAAAAAACAAAACAAAGAAAATCAGCTAACCAAGCAAAAATTCAATATAAAACAACAATACTGTAAAAAATAATCATTATCAATAAAAATGCAACTCTTAGTGATGCTAGTACACAGGCTACTGTACACCATGAACTTTGGTTCAGTCAATTCCGTATACTCTTCCAGAACCAGGGGCTAGGATGACATCAGATGTCATCCTCCTGAGTCTGCTCTGCCACAGCAGGATACAGGCGCTCCTGGTCCCTGACAAGCCCCTCAAAGAACTGCCTGGCTACACGATGATTAGCAAGCTTATCAACGAGCTCCAGGCAGTCTTTGAGCTTTAGCCTTGACACACGCTGGGGCTTTTCATAGGCAGCATTAATCAGTTGAAGGTTGGCTGGTGCCCCAACCCTCCTCCAGCTGACCTGTCTCAGATCTGCCTCGTAATTCTTACTGACAGCCATAGAAATGGCTGTCCCAGCCTTTACGAGTCGGATCGTATGCCACTGCGATATACCGATCAGGGAGGTTTCACGGATTGCCCTTTCAGAAAGCTCTCTGATATTTAGGAAATCTGTGAAATCCATCACCTTCACGGTATATCTAGGCGGCTTGACTTTCGCTGTCTGGAAGAGCGTGTAGTAGCTGTCTGGAGTGCCAAGCTCAACACCCCTCCCTGCTCTTTCAATGAGACCATGCATGCCATCGGCCTCCATCATGCTATGGCCTGTCTCAAAGTACTTGATGGCAATGCTGATCTCACCATCAAGAGCAGGTCGAGTGGAGATGGCAGCTAGCAGAGCAGCTACAACCATCTGGTTTTTGTTTTCTCCCACGCAACCGTCTGACCACAGAATGATGTTTTTTTCTGTGATCAGGGACGGTACTGTGGTTAGGAAGTGGAAGAGACACGAGGCAATTTCATTGCCTCCCCTCATGCCTTCCACTTCCGTCCAGGTGTAACAGTAACCATGTGTACTGGCATCACTTAGAGTTGCATGAAAACAAAGGTTAAAATGAGTTAATTTTCGTTTATAAAAGGCAGAGCCCGCTGTCAAGCGTGGCACCTGCATGATCTGCTGGAGATCGAAGCTTACGTTGATGGTATTCGGCTTGCTTCGATCTCCAGCATTCTCGATCTTACTCAGCTCTTTTCTGTCTTTATGGATCTGATGGGCTGCCGCATCACCCCCTACCCACTCGTATTGGATACATCGGTCACAGCTAAAACAAAAACAAGGTTGGATTATGCAACTTTGCTCAAGAGCATTGATAACTGAATAGCATCCAATCTATTGAAGCGCACGATACAGACTCTATCTCAGTTTACCATAAATTTACAGTGGAATGGACTACTTACAGATCTGACTTGGGTATAAAGAACCCGATGTTGGTGTTTGTGTTGAACCACTCTCTAAACCAGCTGAATGATGGAGGAATGGCTTGGCAGTGGCTGCGGAAATCGTCGTATAGAATACGGATATTGAGTCCATGCTCAAGATAAAACTTTTTCGACTTTGCTCGGCAGTAGTGAGCTGGTATCCTGGGGAAATAAAAACAGAACCGATGGTAAGCACAAGCTTCACATAAATCATGAACAAGCTACAGCGACTGAACTGATGTACCAGCTTAATCCACCAATGAGTCAATTGCGTCTAACTTTCAATGGGTAGACTTAATTACCTGTTAAAAGTCCTGAGACGTTCCTTGGCAAGCCGTATGGTGATCTCAGAAACTTTGTTGGCTGGTGTGTGAGGGGTTGGTGGCGTCCGGATATTATTGACGCACACCTTCTTAGTTCTTGCCGCCTGAAAGTGATAAGTGAAGAGTTACAAACGCTGTTAGTGAAGAAGCTAATCAACAGCAGCTCTGACTTTATTCAAAGACACAGTTACCCATAATTCATAGCTCATTTCCAACAGAAACTATCGAAGGCACAAACCTTGTGATACGACACATCGAGTGTACAGTTGTAAAACTCCTTACAAACACGTCTCTGCGTGTTGTCTGCCATTGTGATAAAATACTGGTTGGAGACAGACTTTCTCCTAGATGTTACATGCCAGGAGCACTCTGAAAGAGAACAGTCACTACATTAAGAGGCAGTTGATTTGGAGTAAAAGCGGTACATACAAACAAGTTTGAGAAAACAAAAGCAAACATACTGGCAGAGATAACATTGTAACAGTAGGAACGTATGAAACATGGTGGTACTTACCGATCTTACTGACTGGGCCTCGTAGGCCCAGCGGCCTTCCCGTCTTCCTTGTCCCCAGTAGGCATCTAATGCCTGCTGCCTTTCAGGTTCTGTGATGGTGTGACATTTACAAACCGGGCTGAGATGACCCTCTGCAGGGCAAGGTCTCTGGCGTAACTGCCTTGGCACTGACTCCTGAGCTGATGAGCTGATGTATTTGGCTTGGCCAGAATTTACCAACCGTCTCTTTTCTGCCCGCTTAGTGGCACTGGGGTTTGCCCTGATGATACGCGCTCCCTCACCAAACTCACCCCGCTCTGCTAAGTCTACAATGTAGATTGGAGTAGTTTAGGATAGATCAATTAGGACAAGGTTACTAGATAGCCACAACTTTGGATGACAGAATGATAGGTTGATGTCAATAACTTGTAAACTTCAACTGACGTAATAAATGTGTGTCTGTAACTTACCAGTTTGGTCTATTCTCGTGAGCGAGATAGAAAGAGTTGGGAGAGAGGAGGCTGAGCTGCTTGATGTCCCTGCAGGCTGGCAAAAAAATCTGTGACTGATGGTGCAACGTCCACAACTGCAGTTTGGAATCATTTTAAATTTAATAGAGGTCTTTCCTGTGTGATGGCTGTAAAATAAATGGCAGATCGTAACAGGTGCTCTCTCAATAGTGGGCGGAGCTTATTTCGAGAAATCTCATTGGACAAAAAAGTGGTCACATGCATGCGGAGAGGGAACTGAATAATCATTACATTCTGATTGGGTAATAGGCGATGATGTCATCTTACGCCAAAGGTTATAATTTTTTAGCATCTTCTGACTTAGCATGTTTAAGCTCGGCATTCACATGAAAAATACACTGATGCAATGTCCAATATTGGTACTAATCATGAAAATGAGGGAAACTACTAACCTTTCTTCTTGATGAGTCTGTTTAAATGACTTTTGAAGAGCTTTGTGCAAATAGAGTGACAGTGTGTTTTACCTCTCGAGAAAGCAACAAATAGACCATTTTTGCCTGAACAATGGCGTGGCATGGTGCAAATAGACCGTTTTGTAAGGGTTGTATCTTTTGAACCGCTAGGCGTAGGGGGATAATTCCCGCAGATTTGGACTCGCCATGGTCTATTACGTCTGTTTTAATTTACATTGCAATATCCGTTGCAAATACATATAGACCTTTTTTGCCCGTGACGACGTGGTGTCAGTTTTAAAGTACTAGGCTAATGAGGGGGTGCACGGGGATTAATCATAATTAGTATTTTCTGGTGACAAGCAAGACCATTGGTCAAGTGTGTTATATAAGAAATTGTGATTCGCAGACACCCATAAATAAAGTTGAATAGAATCCTATGATATAGCTATTGTTATGTTGGATTATCACACTTGGGATTATAGGATTTTAATACAACGTTCAATTTTAATCTTGACAACGGTATCAAGGCAACCTCTGAAACCATAAATCATAACGTCAAAATGGACCAATAAGAGCTTGGCGGGGGAAGCTGGACGCGCAAGGAGGGCCCCAGCCCTTCGCAGCGTGGCCCAGATTCGATGCGGGGGAAGCTGGACGCGCAAGGAGGGCCCCAGCCCTTCGCAGCATGGCCCAGATTCGGTGCGGGGGAAGCTGGATGCGCAAGGAGGGCCCCAGCCCTTCGCAGCGTGGCCCAGATTCGATGCGGGCCCCCCAATTATGTAGGGTCATGAAGAACATGATGATACAACTTCTCGAACTCATCAAACTCCCATCAGGTTGATTTCAAACCATCGGGATATCGAGCCCAGCTTCGTGCCAAATGCTTGCAATGCATTATCTTACCAGTATTTTCAGAAACAATTAGTCTTATCATATTTTTATATCATATTATTTTATTTCGGTTGACTTGAATGTACAGACATGGTGAATGACATCTATAAATCTGTTGCGGCATCATTGAGCCATTTTGCTCAATTGCCCCTCCCCCAATACGGATACGAATACGGCGGCCGCGCCCTTAAGGCACTGATATTTCTCAGCCCTCGGATGGAGACAACACTTGCGATTTTTACCCACATTTTAACCCACAATATATGGTATCATATTGAAGGTCTCAATCTGATAAAGAGCACTGTGGAAACCTTTTAAATATTTTCCGGACACAGTTGGACCTATTAGCTCTTCTAAAATGAAAATTCTACTCAACTTCCTCATCAAACACTAAGATTGTCCCCTCTTTATCACTCTATAGAATATAAATATGCTCAAATTTTGGAGCATGGCCCCCTGATTATTGGCATGGGATTTGCATTATATCTTTGTATTGAGATAATATAAGATTTGATTGGGTACAATTTCATGAATCCCGATGGCACTAACAGATTTTGCACTTGTTTTTTTTTTTACCATACCATCAACTTCTGGGGGGTTCACTGAACTGGACATTAATCTCACACATTGCAGTTCCATGGATCAACCTGACCCTATTTTCAGCACCATTGTATCATATATAAAATTTGTTGATTCCTCTGGTCAAAATATTCATTATGTTTGTACTGTATGGCAACTGAAATCAGAATTTTCCTTCTTCTGTGGTTTTATCACTAATAACTAATACTACTGCTGAATAAGAGCCAGGAAATAAAGGAATAACCTTTGCAATGTCAAAAGAAACTGGAAAATGCTTGATTTGACTGGTTGTTTGCAGAGTGGGTAGCTGAATTGTAAGTAGGCATCCATCCCAACTCTACAGTATACCAGATCTCTGTCGTGGGAAGGATGCACACATAGAACAATCAGGGTATGTGTATTCTAAGATAATTTACATGTACCGTAATCCCTCACCTATAAGTCACCGGACTTATAAGTGAATCACCCCCCTCAGAAAAAATAAAAATGCTTCAGCTATAAGACACCCCACAGCTATAAGACACCCCACCGATCTAAGGCACTCACTACACTACACTCACTACAAATGAACTAGGTAGTTTTAGGAAAAAAACTACCCTCAGTGGGTTTCGAACTCACAACTCCATGTTTACAAGTCGAACGCTCTACCACTGAGCTATTCATCTTCAGTGATTATAATTGGTTTTGGTCCAAACTAAATATAATAATGCTTCAAATGATAGTCGCGTCTATATACTACTCCCTTATAGACGCCTTCACTTATACGTCGCGCGATCTATAGGTGGGGGATTACGGTATACTATAGGAGAGGCCCACCGAACTGGACATTGATATCATAGAGATCCGTTTTCGAAAAGTTACCTTCTTTTTTCTTTATCAACCTGATCAAAACCTACCCAACAATGGCTAGGTAAATTGTACATCTTTACCATCAGATGAAGCACAGTTTGGCCTAAAGTTACAAGATACCCAGCATTTTTCAATCAGTCTCAATAAATTATGTAATAAAAATAATGGATGGTGTATATAGTGACGTTGAGGTGTTACTCAGGTTTGCTCCAGCATTGATAGAGATTCAATCATCAAGTCTATTCAACTAAATGTGATGCCCGTTGCTGGGTTCAGAAGCTTACATAGTGAAATATACTAGCATGCTGTGTCCGCTGAGGCAGAATAAAACTGGTCTTCCTAAAAATACCACAACATTGATTTACAGGCAGCTGATTAGGGATCTTGTGTGGGGATTAACAGTGGACAATCTATGTCATGCTCAATCCAATCAACAAGAAGCTTAATTGTATGAAAATATAGATCATATACACGAATATGTGTCACTGTGTGTACAATAAAATAGAGAAATTAAATTTTGCAAACCATCACTGTTTGGCAAAAACAATCAACCACCAAGCAGAGTAATGTACTGCATGACCAGTAATAAGTATCAATTTTATCATGGGAAAAAATGTGGACCGCAGACAGCCAAAGAGACTTGCCTAATTGTGAGCAGCCAGGACTTCATAGGTGTCATTGAATTTCAGCTACAAGCCAAAACCTATTGCTACTATTGTTCGTTTAAAAAGAAAGTTCTTTGATCGATTAATGAAGTCATTCCATAAAGACTACCCTTATATCATGCAGGCATTGCAGAGAAAACAACACTATGACAACATGACTTTGGGCTGTCAATCCTGGTTTGATACAAATAATTTAGTCCGGTGGCAGCCCCCTCCTATCTTAACACTTCCATTTGCACCTTTGGATGGATAATGTTTGTCAGTTGTTTCTGATACAGTTTTTCACGCTGATCGGTAATATTGTACCTTACAATAAGTTGCACAATTGGCCAAAAGGGAAAGTGATAAAAAAATGTGATATAGTATCAAAACATCCAAAATCTGAAAGAGCATGTCACAACTAGTGGATTTACAACTTCACATGGGTCTGCCATCATGAAAAGCTGAATGTTCGTATTGATCTGATTTTTTATGATGTGTCTGTGTATTGACCCTCCCATTGCATATCACCTGTTTTTTTTATGCTCTGAATGTGTCTTATTTCATATAGTGCGTATTTTTAGGTTTCCTTTATTGAAAGCTTTTCGATTGACATAGTTGGTTTGCCTGTCGTTGGATGGCATTTAACTGATAACTGATTGCACGAAATTATTTTCCATTTAATTTAATACTGGACACTGGAGTTTCCTATACATACCATCCAGCTATTCTTTCTCACAACTCATATTATTCTGTAACTATATTCATTGTGTTGTTGATTTTCATTCTATTCGTTTGGTATCTCGCGTTTTATCAATGTTGTTACTTTGAAAGAGATGCCTACAAACTGGATCGTATTATTTGATGACCAATTAGTCTGCGCCTTATACTAGTTGCTCAAAAGTGTATTGATTTACATTGTGGTATGCCTGTTGTTGGTTGGTATTTTTTTCATTCTTACACATGAGGTGCCTGCAAACTGGATTGTGTTTTCATATGACCAGCTGCTCTTTCCTTGTTATACTTTAAAGCTCATCAAAACACTTGAATTTATCAACAGTGGCTTCAAATTTGTGGACTGTTTGTTCAATAAAATTGATCTAAATGATTTCCAATCAGAAATTGTTGTTTTTTAGGGCATTGTAAATCGGTGTGAACTGCAATTGTGTTAAATTTGAGGAAACGCCCTACCGTGAGCCGCAGAGAATCAAAGGCTCAGAGTCTGTGCGTACAGGGCACTCGTGTTTTGGCTCTATACAGTTATACATCCAGAGACAGGAGAGGAGACCTCTTCCGAGTTTTCTAGTTTTAACGTTAGAGCAAGATTCCCACCAACAGACGATGAGGAGATTTTGGCACTTGGAGATTTATGCCTGAGAACGTGTAAGACTGTAAATTGTTAAGAGTTTTTATGTGGAGTCAAAAAAAAAAAGTTTGTAAAATATAGAAAAAGTATATATCCTGAATTGTTCAGTTACTCATCACCTGCACTAAGTCTACTCTTCCATATGGAGTTCTTGGATGTGAGGCCTCGCTTTTTCTTCCTTCTGGCCAATATAACGGAATCCCTGTCCAACTGGGGCCTATGGAATATAGAGGCTTTGACTGTGTTGTTTGTAGTCTACATTTCTCATACCCTGTCATCAACGTCTGTAGTAAACGATGAGTCTGTCTACATACTCTGTGAAGATATGAACATAATGTTAACCTGTGAACCTGGACAGTACAGCTGATGATGTTCACATGTTATACCCAATCTGTATTAATCTTGCAGCCTAGATTCACAGTTTTTTTACATGCCAATCTCCCTTGAAAAGGTGTCACTTCTCACCACAAATAGCTTTTGTTTTAAGTATATCTTGTGTGACCATCACCATGTTAAAATAATTACTCTGCTTCTCATATTTAGGATGTGCTGTGTATTCTAACTTGATAGTATGCCTCTAGTGATACAATGTGTTGGCTCACCAAAAGTGGGTGGAACTTTTACAAGTTTGGCTCTGGGATCCAGTTTATTGGCCTTGGCCCTTGCTGAAGTGTAGATTGGTTTGCCTTCTCTCTTGCCAGATTTGTAGAGCTTTTGTGGCCAGTTTTTACGTTTTTGTTGTTGCATAGCACTACTGAAAGTAACCTGCAACAAAATGCTCACTCCTTAGCAACATGATATGATAAACATTAGGCTCATTCCTTCCAATTAATTTATCAAGCTGCAAATAGCCCGCCGTGGCGTCAGTCTCCAAGTTGATGGTATTAATTATACTATATTTTGTACAGTTATATGTTTATGCAGATGTGATGCTGATGTGCTTACCCTTGTTCTGGTCAGGCAAAAGATTTAATGCGACTACATCTCAAATCATGACAGGGCACAATGATGATGTGTTTACCTTTCTGTCATTCAATAGTAGCTTAGATCTTGGACCTTTGGAGTAGATCTGTTTAGTGTTTAGTGAAAACTCTCAAGCTCTGAGGTATTATGTGTAGAATAGCTTTTTATATCATTCAGCAGCATCGGTTTCCCTAACTCCTGTCGCGACCACACATCCACTGCGCTACCTGTAAATGAATTATTCTGCATAAATGATTATTTTACAATGAATTACAGATTATTTTGGAAATATTTCCTACTATAAGGTTTCAATTTGATTTTTTAAATAACCTATTGGCTTACAAAGAGTACAACATTGAGGATTTATGACATTTTATCCATCTTTATTTCTCTAACTTCCTGTTCTGCAGATTCGCACCTGAGGGTGGTGGAGTTGAGTTGGTAAGACTGTTGATAATACTTCTATTGTCGCATATATAAGTTGTTGCAGGGCAAGAGGTTTGTTACATATCCCCGTGGAGGCAAGATTTCAGCACTCCGCTGTGCACATGGATGTTAGACATGTGGTTGAAAATCGGGCAGAATGCTGCCTCCCTCATCTTTTCTTCTGATGTAAAACTTATTGACCAGTATAGATGGTTGATGATGGCCTTAATCCTGTCACTTAGGTCTTCATACCGATTTTCGCTTGGGCGCAGAGCTTTTTCTTTATTCCTGAAATTATTAAGATGAAAATGGCACTAAGCACTAAAGAAGGGGAATAAGAGGATTTATATGCAATCAATTTATCTCCTGCATTATTGCATTCGGAGTTGTTGCACTATTTTTACTGATGCAACAACTCTGCGTATATTATCTATGTTTCCAGGTCACACAACATTCATGTCGTGGAGTGAATAATCTTGTTCTTTAGAAACATATAAGGATGATTGAATAGCAGGGAAGAAACATTTAGCTTTATGTCACGCATCAAAGAGATGCACTGTCTGAGGCCAGTTCTCTCTGATGTGTTTGGCCACAGTTCTGTTCCTGTCTGTTGTAATACTGCCAATCACTCCTCCTATCGACACTAGCTGGTTCTTGCAGCACACAAAACCTTCTAGCTACATGGCATTTGAGTTATTACCTTTTGTACTCTGAAAAACAAATATTTTCAGGACGATGAGTGACATTCGAGAATGTCTTTTTATGTTTTGTAAATATTGTTAGAAACGCATCAAATTAATCATTTATTCTCTCTCAACAAAATAGTAACATGATCAATTATGGTTGACAATCATCCAGTAATCATGTGATTCTTTGTGTCTCAGCAAAATACTAGTCAAAACAAGCAGCAGGTTAACTTCTGAATTTCACGATCAGATCACCGTGAAACATCAACCTGGTAACCCAAATTAAAAAAAAATGTTTACTTTGATGATGTCCGAGGACTGAGAAATATCAGTGCCTTAAGGGCGTGGCCGCCATAGAGTGCACAGTGGCCAGGAGAATCGCATCTGCCATCTGATGATAGGTTCAGGGAGGGGTTCACTATGGTGGCAGCTTGACCAGGCGTTAAAATGCATCAATTTTGCTTTTTTGTGCCATCATGACCTGTCCTGCAAAAGGCTTAAGGCTGACTTTACAAACAATATCTTTTGAAGCCTGGTTTCAAAATTATGATGTCCTTTGTCGGCAAACAACTGAGCTGAGCTCATTTTCTTTGATCATTGTGGCATCATTTTTCCGCAAGTTGTGAATTGATGCTTTTTATTTTTCAAAATATTTGAAGACAATGATGTCGTATAAAACTAAGTTATGTTAGGATATGTACTGTGCATAAACATGAAAATTGTAAGTACATAGAAGCCATTAGTAATGGGCTCTCTGTAGGAGCCTAACGCCTTCAAATCCAGCAATTCAAATTAGTTATTATGAATAGTTGTGCGAATTATTTCATTGTTCATTTTTGACTTATTACTTCTTCTCTCCTCTTGGCTGTAGGTTACTGGAACTGACACCTGAGTCCTCTTATCTATACTGACTGACCTGTTAAATGTAAGAAAAATAGAAAACAATTGGGAACAATTATGGCTAGGAAGAATTAGTTTTCCACAAATCTTTTTAACCAGGCTTCATTTAACAATATCTAGGTTTCACAATTAAGCTTAGGTTTATACCTTGCTGTCCAGCTCTCCCTGTTCCTATACTTGCAGTAGTAGTAGTTTTAGTGGTAGGAGGCTGTATACAATCCAAGAGTGGTGGTGGATGGAATGCACACTCTGGAATTGCTAAAAATCAGAATGACTGAAAATTTAGTATAATCATCAGAGACAGTTTGGATGCTTTTCTAATTTATATTGATTTATCTGTATGTTAAGTCCTGACTTAATGAATCATTTATAATCCAATGGTTCATGATGATTTGTTGTGATGGTCCTCCCAAGAGTACAATTTGAACACTATCTCTTAAAAAAGTATGATGACCTTCAAATGGTTAATGTGTTGGTCTACCTATATCAGTTGTTTTCCCCTTTATACCAACATAATATGTGAATATATAGGTATATGACACAACAAATCAAACTTTACAAAATTGTTTCATCTTTAAACCATGTAGAACATTTTGATGTTGAACCCACCTCTGATAGCGGGCATGATGAAGTAGAAGCTGAGAGAGCTGTGATAATCAGTAGTTGGTATTGAAGTTACAACTAGCCGCTTCTCACCAGTGGCTGAATGCAATACAGCTAGGTATACATCTATCAAGAGAGCAAACATCAGCATCAGCAGGTAAGGATTAGCCTTGTCACCCGGCCACGGTTTTCAGTTTTCTTGGTTTTCGGTTTCGCATAAAGAAACAAACTGCAGCCGCGTGGCAAGGCTCGGTAAAAGTAGTACTAATTGGTCATCGAACTTAATATATTAAGGATTATGTTTGTTTCTTGTAGTTATGCAGGACTTGTTTTTAATATCACCATCACATCATTGTTCTCCCGGAAAAAATAGTGTGAAAAATTATGTGAATAATTGTGGTGTTTAAGTTCTGGCCTATACTGTGAGCACTTCAAATAATATCAGACACAATAAAAAGACAAAATGCAGTCATAATTAACATCACCTTTCTTACTTACATTTCTGGTGCTCCATCGAAAATATTCAGTAACAATTGAAGCCCAAGATAGACCTACCTTCATCAAGTACGTGCTGTAGCATGATCTTGTTGCCGTGAGATCTTCTCACAACAAAAACACGCTCATCAGTCAGGTACTTGTTGGTGCATACTATGTCGGTACAGCCCGTTGTGAAGCACCTACTCTTTCTGCAGCCTCTCCAGTGGGACCTCGAGTTCCCACAGCTCGAATCACGTGGTAGCAGGCTGCTGTGTCCTGTATAATCCTAAAATATAAATACAACACTTTACCCAGATGATCTATCAATTAAGGATGTTTTATTGCGGGAATATTAGAAGACGGCTACTTTTCATTTAATTCTTCACTTTTTAGTTGTAAGCCTGCATAATACATTCTCAAAAATCAGCTGATGCCGTAAATTTTGTATAGTCAAAGCTCTAAAAGGTGATACGTTTTTGAATTCAATTTCAGTTTTTCCTCGTTGACCTGTATCATCGGTTGTCAATAAAGAAGTGCTCAGCCTACACTGCAAATACTCTAAAATAGATATTGCCTTACCTTAGTGATGACACTCTGATAGTGTACAGATAGTGGTGTGTTACTTGAGCCTCCGACTACTTCTGTCTCATTTCTCCATACATGACCTGATGTCCGATCATAGTTTACAAAAAAGTACCTCTGAAACATGTGATACTATATGTGTCAAAACGACATGGCAGATTATCAATATTGGAAGTTCATTGTACTTTTCAGAGGTATCTTGCTAACCAGCCTGTGTGCTCAAGATAAATAAATTTGAGCTACAATTTAATTGTGATAGTTTGGCTAGTAAATGGAACAGAATAAACATACCTCTGTATTTGGTATTCTGAATGTGACTGCTTCTCCAGTTATATAGTTGGAATGCTGATCAAACCCCTGGTAAAGCTTTAACTGGTTGACTCCAATAACTAAAAAATAAGGTGATGTTAGAGACTGTAGTTCAGCCAGGCATTGTTTTTCAATAAATGTCTGTTCACATTGAATCATAAATAGTGACCTGGCCTTTGTCTTGCTGTATGTCTTAACCTTCAAACACACAACAGTGTTTTAATTTAGATTACACAAAGTCATTTTTTGCCTCCTATCACATAGGAAAAACAAAGCAGGAAAGAATATGATGGGATAGCAATTTGTCAGATAGTTGAATATGTCATTTACACTTACTTTTTGCTGTATGGGTAGATTGTATGCCTACTTTGATCTGATGATTATTGGTATGTGACAGGTAAAGTGATTGGATATTTCCAAATAATCCGCCAGTTAAGCCAACTAGCAGGTCACCACATGAAACAGAATAAGATGTTACAGTTTATGTGAAGCGTGCAGAGTTTTTTAAATAGTCAAGGTCTTCCTTCAGACTAATAGTAAGTTGGTACAAAAATTAGATATTTTGGGACAGATGATGCAACAGAGTTGAAATGCAAGATTACTAACGCAACTTTAGTGAAATCAATTAATAGAATGGGTCATCAGATTTATCGTTATCCTAAGCCTGGTTAGATTTGCTTTGATGGTCTTGTTTGGAAGAGAAACAATGATTTTGATCACTTTTACCATTCCTGGAGCAGTTAGTTTTCAATCTAAAGGTGGTGTGTTATATCCCGTTGTTGACTTCTGATAGGTCAAAATATGTCTTCATAATTTGTCCCCCACAACTACCAATGTCATAAAGCGAAAACATTGACCATAATTTTCACTCCAAATACCTGGTTCACTCCTTCCCGACTGAATGCTGCGCTTAACTGGATGCAAGTCGCTATCGACACTGAGAACAAGACCATCAGTCATAGATAAAGCTTCAAGGTAATCATACAAGGACCAAAATGACTGATCCGTCACATAGGTAGGTCCATCGCTGTTGGGATTCATGTACAAGTCTGATGCAGATTCTGAAATAACAATTTAATATAATTTTGTAGTAAAACTGACTAATCTCCCTCGACACTCGACTTTATATATAAGTCGAATATCTCGGCTCAACCTGTTATCACATAATGTAGTTGGGGAACTGTTTTGCCGTGAACATATAAATATATGTATATATATCTATATATTTTTATCAAAAGGATAAATCATTTCCACTCGCTAGAACAAGACTACGTATACCGTGAGTATGCCCAGATGACAAGACTACAGATACCAAGATTGGGCTTGAGATCACTCATTGAATGAGTCCTTGACATCAAATTAGTTCAAATGAGTAGTACTAACAATGGAAATTGAACTTCCATCTAATTTCGTCAATTTGAAAAATTTTCTTATCAAAGATAATGACTGAATGATCTCATGGTGAAATGCTATCACATTTCATAAGATATTCGCATTTAAACTACTGCTCCCATTCAGGCAGGTGTGTGCTCATTGAACACTGTATAGCTCAAAACTAATAATCAAATAATGTGCAAAAACTGATTGTCAGAAACAGGGTGTGAAATTAATTGACTTCCTGAATTTCACTGTACATGTATTTCCATGGACCGACCTGAGCAAACTTTGGGCCTGTTCGATCCATGGCAGTATGTCATTGTTTGGGCTGAACTTGAAGATCCAGTTCCGCTGAGCTCCGCAGCTGGTCTGACAGTAGAGGCTGCCAGATTGGGAGGCCAGGTTTCAAGTCCCAGCAGCGGCAGATCCTTATTAAATTCAGCTCGACCCCAATTCATAAAAAAATGGTACTTATTTGGAGTGCAAGTCAGGAGGTGGCAACTCAGCTTGAGCTCGAAGTTTACATGGAGACACAGTGATAGTGACTTAGTCACCTAGTGTTAATTTCATGCCCTTGTTTTGATCAGTGTGTTCAAATTATTCCCATATTATTTGACAATTCTGAGATTAAAACCTCATTTAGTTATCTTTTAGCTATACAAAAGTCACAGAGCACACATTAACCGAGTGAAAGCAGTATGATTAAAATACAAAGTTTGTGATATACGGAAACTTACTCAGAGAGACCCGATCATAAGTTGATCCCAGACCATAAACAAAAAGTCGATCATCTGCGCAGCCAGAAATATCCGTAACATCTGTCTTAGGAAGAAAAAATGTTGCTGCTGACAATGATGGAATGAAGGGAAAAGGTAGGCTAGAGCATAAGGCACCGAATCAGTTTTCTGTGTGGGTATGTATAATAACTTACAATTATTCATCACATTAGACTACTGAGAGAAAACTGCACATCACAGTCACAATGCATCTCTATGTACAAGCTTTAGATGTGACTTAAGCCTAAGCACCTAAACCTACTGTAGTTGTAGCTGGAGATCCAGCTCCTCCAGACTTGTGTACGAGTCTTTTCATACCTCCATAACTCGACACTAGACGGACATATGGTGTACCTACTCCAGGGCTATGTACCCACATATCAAACTTGGCTGTAAAACAAAGTAATATACTAATAATCATCATTTTCTGTAAAAATAAGATTAAAATTAGATAACTGGAACTTTCAGTCCTGATCATTTCACATCAATTTTTTTCAACGCAAGAGAAATGCAAAATCTTGTAATTGTCTCCTCCCGATAAACAGATTTCTTGTCATGTTTAACGCTGTGATCACTTCAAACCTTTCCATGTCATCAGTCAGCATCATATTGCATCCTATATTGTAAGGTAAGTTTCTAACACAAGGTCGATGTAACCTTATCTATCGATAAACTCATTATGCCATTAACGTGATATAACAACTTTTCGGTTTCTCAGTTACTACTTGTCCCATCTCAAAAATTGGTTCACTGACACATTGCTATATAGTCTGACTTATGTTTAATATCGCAATATTTTTTTTAAACTGCATGTTTCGAACTTTATAAATTGTACATTAACTATAAAATACATGGAATACATACAGGCAGCAATGGGCAAAATGATGCAGTAAATTACATTATGCAAAAGCTGATGATAATCTATGCAGTATAACATGCAAAGCACATTGTTTACAACAATGGATCATCTTTTTAGGTGATTGTTTATGCTCATAACTTCTCTACTATTGAATTTATCATCAAAAGCCACGATCAAAACCTCGGAAATACTCTCTAGTTTAATGGAGGCTGGTGTGTACAACATGTTGATTAACATAATTTCAGTGTGTGGCACACATCACATTGGATCATCATCCATTTAACAGCAACCTAAATAAGCTAATAACCAATGATAAAAAGATGGTTTTTCCTCTGGTGCCACAGGATCCAGAAATTGCCCCTCATGGGTGTTTCAGAGGCTTCTTATGCAGTTGAAAGTACGATATGAACCATAGTATCTGTACCACATCGTCCTAAAAGATCCTCCTCAAAGACGATTATCCTGCCGTCTATCAAAATAGCATAACGCCATGACATGACGTCATGCCGAAACCAATATTTTCTGAATCAGTGTTAGATTAGCTTTCCAACGATATAAAATTTCAAAAACTGACAACGCTGGTATCATAACCTTTACGTGATATATCGCTATAACGAGATGAATCATAACCTTAAATCGTTTCTGAGGCAGTAACAATTGCAAAATGTCAAGCCAGACTATTTCAGCCAGTGATAGGTCAGTGTAGTCTTTTGTGTGAACTTGTCTGGATTAAATGAAGTGTGTGAAGAATTAATATCTGAGATCAATGAGGAATGAAAAATCTATTTGGAGACATGATGAGCATCAATACATCCTCAGTGCCTATCCATATCCCATCCAAATACATACAGCTTGAAATAGTCATCTGTAATTGACATTAATCAAGTTTTTTTCACAGATAGATAAAATGACAATTGCTTCTGATATTCATTTAAAAACATTCTGATTGGTTGATACCAAAGTGCTTAAATTGATCTATAGCCTACTCCTATAAACCTGACGTTGTCCTCCAGGGACAGAATTGATAACACCTACTGTATGTAACAATATTGCCTCTTGATGTTTCAATGATTTTCCACTAGCGAGTTAATCCCTGACTCAAGGTCTACGTGTCACATTAACCCTATAAATGAAAGGCTTAGCGGAACTATTCTAGCCAGTGATTGGCTAGTGATAAGCGTGTTTTATGTAAATTCGTCTACATATAATCTACTCAGAAAATTTGATGAGGCCAAGCTTAGGCCACAATGTGTTTCAGCAAAAATAAACCTTTTGGATTGGCTCAAGGAAGTTAAGCCACAAAGGATGCACATGATATATCTGTTTGATCAAGGATATAGATGATTAATTCACCACAACAAACCCTAAATGCCTTGTCATGGAAATATTCTCATTGGTTGAGCTTGAATAATCTAACCTTGATTTTCATGTTTGAAGATTAATGAGATTCTTGCTACCACATAAATGTAATATATAAATTCACCTCTAGCGTTCATTGTCGATTGTATGTCTAGAGAGCTTCCCGGGCCAGCTGGTACCTTGAGGTAGTTTCCTGTACAGAGATCCTGAAGATGGAAGACCCCAACATGCCTGCTGGAACCACAGCTTCCTTCATTATATACCAGCATATCTAAAATGGAATAATTTTCAGTTCTGTATTGTTCTCCATAAAGTTGATTGGCCAGTGAACAGGTAAAACGTCACAGAACCCTTTCAATGATCACAATTGGACTACCCGATATCGAGATTCATAAAGCATACTTGACATTATAAACCAGTAAATATTGATCATCGGTTCCTAAAACAGAAAGTTTGCCTGAAACAACAATAGGTAAAAACCACAACGCAATAATCAACTGTCTTTGATAAAAATCATAAATCGATGATGATTTCACACAAAACCCACTATGATGTGCACTCGTTCAAGTGATAGAGTTCTGCCTCCATTGCCAACATGTGTTTATAGTTTATAATGGGATGCCACAACCAGCAACCCAGGCATAGACTGAATACTCCAACAAGATGAACTAAAGTATCATATTCTTTATTTAAATCAATGTGGTAAGACTCTGCCTGGTGGAGTTACAACTAATGCATTTGCTGTATATTTAGTATCCAATATTTGTAGCATGTTCTACTATAACTCTCGTGCCTATCACACCAGTTTATGCTATTGCATGCTAAAAGGTTAGGCCATGCAGACTAATAGCAGAATGCATCGGCAGGAAGTCTTACAGTTTGCAAGTGAGCAACATGTGGTGGAATGCTCTTGTGCAATGCGAATAGAGTGACCTTGTTACGCACCAAGCTGAAAATACATTATTATTGTTTCCCTGCGCATGAATATAGCATTTCGCACGCAAAACCTTTGAAACCTCTGCATCTTCTGTTCAAGCTTCAATAGATGACAAATCCAAAACAAGTGGTCCTGCGCTCTAATATTCAAAGATTGGATATCTGCATGTTCTTAGGAAAATAACATGATACTTACCAAGAAGTACAACAATTGTCACTGCAGTGATCCCCACTCTTGGATTTTTCATTTTGTATGTTATCTGAAGAACATTTAAATCAATTATAGACTATGTCCTGCCTCGTAAGACCAGCTAAGCAGAAATGATCATTGATATACAGTATCTTGATTTATAGAACAGTTATGATCAGATTATTATTATGACAACCGCTCCACTTGATTAATGATGTGGCTAAATTCTTGAATTTGAAATGACTGTTGGTGATCCTTTCAAATACCAGCTTTGTATAGATGTATTATACAGAAGAAGACATCAGTCGCATTCCCGGAGATTCAAGTCACAGTCTGGGTACCACATTAGACAAATATTTGTGTCAGTACAATATGGCAAAAATATTCCTCCACCTTTTCACGCCATTTCATTGAGGTGAAACATAATCTGTTTTAATAATGAATTGAAAAGCAATAGATCACTACTCAAAGTCAAGTAAACAAGCCATCTCAGATTCCTGTTTCCACTGAGATATATAAGTTTTTGACAATTTTTTAGATTGTATGTATGTTTGTATGTTTGTATTTTTGTTCCTCCTAAAATCAACAGTGCGATGTATCAGAGTGAATTCCTTTGTCTCATGTTTTGGTAGATGTAAAAAATAGGAGAATACATAGCTGACTTTGTTCCATCGTACAAAAATTATATTGTGCAAAGCAGGTATTAATTATGTATAGAGCTGAATTTGGCTGTCATTGCTTGAATCTTTACACAAAGTGAGTCATCATCATCATCAATCTGTCTGCAAGAAAAAAACCGCCTTTTATAGAGCAGAGCATGGGCCAGAGGGCAGCCTGCAGTTACAGCCGAGTGACAATCTCCGCATCACCAAATGAAACCTCCAATCTTGAGCCTGATATCGTTTTTAACAAAATTAATAACTGTTTGCTCGATGCACTCAAGCCAAAGCTGTTAATAGCCTTCCAGACTACCACAACAATTGAGAAGTGATTGATGTACTGGTAGTTCACAGCCAGCCATACCGGAAACAGCTAGGGAAAAATTAGAGATTTTGACTTAGTTCAACGACCCATATACATGTTTTATTACTCTCAAGTATAAAACTATACTTGGTTGATGGCCATTATACAGTAGAAACTTAGTTGGGTTTAAAACTAAGGAGGTAGATATCTCGCATAAAGTGAACCTTGTATTTAGAGGGAGTTATATTCTCTCCTAAAATGAGAAGATAATTCTTGCAATTTAATGACCATGACTGTTACGTTCACTTTTTCTCTGTAGTGCATAGTTCAGGATATGAGTTATCTCCACATAAATGTAACGTGTGAATAAAAGACCTTCTTATTTCTAAATATAACCACTACAACTGGGTAAAACCAGTGGCTTTTACACAGGGGCGTATATTCTAAAAAATTTCACTCACTGACTTTTTAGAGATGAGCATAATGATCGGGCGCAGCCCGATCCACACGCCGTAGGCGTGACGGGGAGGGTGTGGGAGGGGCGCTTAAGCGCCCTCCCACCACGGAAATTTTTGCATATCGGTAGCAAAATAGTGCAAGCAGAGAGGTATTTCAATAGCTCACTGAGCTGTTGGGTACTTTCAGAAAACAACTCAATAGCAGTAGAAGATTACGGTAAAAATGCTCCAGTTATAAAGCACCCATTTGAAAAAAACTGACCTTGATGGGATTCGAACCCACCACAATCTTATTATCTGTGATTACTAGGCAGCCGCCACTGCTTTTACAGAACATGTACTAATGAAGTATGTGATCAGTATACCATGCCATCAAATATTGTGTGTGCCATAACAACATATGCTATAGCATGTTTCCGGTCTTAACATTCGTATGAAAAATGGTGTGTCAACTTTTCAAAGTTCAAGGTTTTGCTCAGAATTTTACCTAAAAAGCTGCATCTGATCTTTCCAGCTGTCAGGCGTGTTAACGAAAGATGGGAAACACTAATGGTCCTTGAGTAAGGTCCGATTTTAACTGTATTTTTGTCAACTAAAAGCTTAAAAGCTCAGAACACTTAGTCTTTGTTCTTTATGGTTCTTGCCCTTGGCTACTGATGGAATTTTAGTGCGGTGAAATAAAAATATACATCTCAGCAGCCATCACAAGTAAATATGAACTGTAGTTACAACGCAAGCAAGTCGCCTTGACCGCTGTTTAGTAGTGTATGGCACATCAGATTATTTGATCTTTACAATTGTTTACCGGTGATATCTATAAAACTAGTTTCTTTGGATTGATTGGGCCAGTCTAGGCTGCATTTAAATCATCCATGATGATAGTTTAATTTCTTATCCCTATCAAATATTTTATTCATGTCCTGTCGCAAGCCAGCGGATTATTCCCACAAGGTGAGTTAAATTGTGGTAGTGTATCAAATCTTTTTTCCTATGCGATGAAGAGACCTGTTGTTCTGACAGTTAATCTTCTTCAAAATAAAGTCACAGGAGGAATATCCACCAAATGTTAGGGAAACACTAGACACCCAGTTCTTATGTGAGATTATTAACCCTCTACGCTACTGAAAGATTCCACTGCTTATAATTTGTTGATTTTTACACAGATCGATACATGTGTATCAGGGAGGGATGTGTAGAAATACCATGTCAATCTGAGACAAAAATGTCAAGCTAATGTCAGTGAGATTGATCCAGAAGTAGTCAATCTCCTACAATATCATCATGCAAAATCACTGAATCGATATGAAGAGCAAAGACTCAGTGTTCTGAGCTCAGATTTTAAGCCTTTAGTTGACAAAATGCATTTGAAATTAAACCATACTCAAGGACCATCAGTGTTATACATCTTATGGTTACATGTCTGGCAACTGGAAAGATCAGATGCAGTTAATTAAGTAAAAATGTTGAGCAAAGCCTTAAATTTACAATAGTCGATGCACCATTTTCAATACAAATGCTTTGGGCCAGAAGCAGCAATAACATAAGTTGTTATTGCACGGACAATATTTGATTGCCAGATATACTGATCACATTTTATACTTTATTACTATATGTTCTATAAAATTCATTGGGTGTACCAAGTTTTAGTGGTCATATTTAGAAATAACAGGGTGTTTTATTCTTACACTACATGTATGGGGACATAACTCCTATTCTAGCCTTTGCGCTACAGTGAAAAAGTGAATAGCGCAGTGACGTTGTGTCACTGAATTAGAGAAGACGCTCTAAGCCAGTAGTTTCCAGTCTAGAGTATTTGTATGTTTATGGTTACCTCATATCTGTTTGCTTCGTTACGTGTCCACATCCATTAAAGTGGTCGATGTGCTGAATTGTTTGGCTAATCAAGTTCCGTTCAGTAGGTTGTCAAGGGTTGTTAATGAAGTTAAGACAAGGATAATCAAGAATACATCATAATGCTTATCTTTACATAAAAATATCAAGAAAGGAGAGGGAAAGGCAATCAAATAGGTTTAGTGTGACATTTTACAACTTTTTAAATAACAATCACTGTCTCAGACCATGCCGTTTTTATAGGAAGGCTATGGAATCTAAGGATCAGGATTTGTGATGACTGCAGCGTTTTCCAGCATAATAAAGTGTGTACTCCTATGAAATCACAACAATGTATATTGATGATACTTCTTGCATTATTTTTTTTAATTGCTACAAAAGCTTGGGATTAGTGAAGGAATTCAATTTCAAATAAGATCATAACAAAATTTTATGCTGGGCACTAGTAACTTGGCACTAGTAACTGGCGCGCTGGCGACAAGTGTGGTAAGACATGTGGCAGGTGTTAGGGACAAATCTTACAACACTCTTGGCTTAGACATCATAGATGGTGCTGCAGGGATCCCATGGGTGCAGTAAGACATGTCCAATACACCACCTGCCACATGTCTCACGACACACAGGTGACTAAAATATGTCTCACCATAAAACACGGGCTGCACAAGCAAACCATATAGTAGTATATTTATAAAACTGGCTGTTGCCCATACAAAACTTGACCATTTCTGTAACAATGACAATCATATAATAGAATTGGTCTTTATCTATATTAGCTACTTATAACCATACAAGAATTCATTCACATCTATCAAACTTCCACACACAAGGTAAATATGATAAAGATCATCAGCATTATAATAACGATCAGACCGGACGTATTGTTCAACAAAATTATTTCAAGAATATGATATCTGAAATGAGGTTAACAGCTACCAATTAGGTGCTGGTCGTATAGCGGATCAATATTATCCTTATGATTGCCAAGATGGCCCCTGATAATGTAACTAAACTGAGTTGTAGCCAGACAAAGAGTAAGATATTTTGATGATAAGATCATAATGGCTGGATGTCCCCATAAAGACCTATAACATGCACAAAACATATTAACCCAATGTCCGATCTATGGATGTAGATGTGGAGCAGCTTTATATATTGCTACTGATATTGTCAATTCGTATACTAGATAATAAATACTCGCACATCACTGGCATGAGTAAACTTTGAATCACTGATAACCTCCGGGGCGAGCCATCTGTAAAGCAAGTTAGTCTTGGTCTACACCTATCTATAGTAGAGATTATCTCCAACATCCCTGGCCAGGCCCAAGTCTGATACCGACACAACATAGCAAAAAAGGGTAAATAAATCTGACTGGCAATCAATTCTGTGAGGCGCAGCTCTATCATAAAACTGTAGTTGCTGTCTACGCCTGCCTCAAGTGTGAGAGACTCAATATCTGGTGGCATTTGTGTACTCTTTGGTGAACAATCCCAATAATATTTTCATGTAAAAACGGCCCATAAAGATTTAGAACAAAGACAGCTTGACCATGTGCACCAATTTAAGACAGGCAGTAGAGCACCGCAGTTCTAAGAGATAGCAACGACACTGCAGTCACTGTAGAGTAAAGAAAGAGATAGGCGTATAGCCAATTGGAGGTTGTTTCAGGGCTACTTTGAATCAGTCCAAAATTTACACCTCATACCAATTCTATTACTTGTTTGTCTGTTACAGTTCCTCCACACCCTCAATCCTCCAGCGGCCTCATATCCTTCTCTAGAACTCTCAAACTCAGGGGCAACAGACAAGATAACCTTTGGCGCTGAGTAAGGCTTGCCTATGGCAATATTAGCCAAAGTTACAAGTATTATGTTCAAATTATCTGCTCATTGATATGGGAATTGATTTCCAAGTTATTCTTGGCCAAAGTTATTTATTTAAATATTACCCTCCATAAGAGGGTGTTAAAAATTGGTCTATAGACTCATTGTAATGTTCCTCTCCACGGAAATCTTTAGTAAAAGGCGAAAGATTTATGCGTGAATTTGAAGAGAAACCAGGGTTATCTTCTAAAAAAACAATGAAATGACCTGGTATCTGGCCTAATATAAACACAAATAGTGCCATATTGTCAAAGTACAATATTCCAATCCCAAATCCTTGTGAACCATCAAGTTTCACAACTCAAGTGAACTCGGTTACTTTTCTTTGTACTACCCCATTATTATGCACAGTCATACGGCTTATCAAACACGGTCGAACTTTGGGTATTATGAAGCGGAGATAAACCCGATATGCTGGCCATGTCGGTTCACCAACACTGTGTTTCTATTTGTGTATGATGCTTATCTGACCATCATAGCAATTAACATAAATTAGCGCTTATGGCCAAGCGGTAGTTAATATAACAACGACTCAATTCATTGTTGGCAGAGTGTGACAACTCAGCACATACTAATACATTATTTTTTAGACCTTCACCATGTTGGCCTTCATTTTTTGATAATATTTAGGCATCAGGATACCAATGCTATTAAATATTACCATAGTGCACATCATAAACTGTTTCAAATCCATAATTAATCATCACCCAGCAACATGCTCTATTTGCAAGGAAATACAGAGGGGGATACATCAATGATTCTTATACAGTCTGATGTTTAAACCCATTGGGGTAGGGGGAGGGCATGCTCACAGCTGATTGTCAACAAATTGTTATCGCCATGTTACAAACGGACCTATCCATGATATGCGATATTGGCAGTGGAATATATCCATACATCCATTCAATGGAATTATGTGAATCACTGCAGTCCCCAATCTGAGATTCTTTCTTTTGTGTCAACTGAATTGAATTATAAAGCATCTGTGAGTGTCTTGTTAATATTGACAATGACTCAGAGTTTAGTATCTTTGGTCTTGATACATTCATCCAATGAGTTCATTGATTGATCTGACCATCTATCTGATAGTAAGATCAATTTCACAATTGTATTGAAACAGCAGTTATAGTGCACAGATCTGCGTACAAGCCAATTCATAGAATAAACCCAGTGAAGGTATTTAGTTATGGAGACTTTCCATCTGGACGGAGACGGGTTTGATGAGCCTTTTGCCTCTGATAAATGCAGCACCAGCTCAAGCTAATCTAAACTCACTAGTAAGTTACTAAGCATCTTCAGTTTGAAGAATCTTAAGTGAAAATGAAAATAAATCAGCCGAATCAACCAGTGAATTGTAAAATTTGTTTGGCCAAGAATTAAAAGTTTGTTGAAGCTTTCGATTGTTTACCCTCTTTCAGCCCCACCCATTTCAAACAGCACAGACCTGACAACTTAGCCAACTTTATATCTATTAACTGAACCAAGCCAGTACTTTACTTCTACCGGTTATAGTAGAACAAGAGGAGACAATCCTTGTGTGATCTCCAGCAGAGCAGCTGTGATTGTAGTAGTCTTACTACTGATAATAACATGTGTGTCTACAGTAGTCACTCTGATCTATGAAGCAAATAAGATGAAGGATATGAGGGGACAACTCACTGCCCTCAGCCAGTCTGCATCAGCAGGTAAGCTCTAAAGTGTGAAACTGGAACAATGCATGTCCAAGAAATAATTGATAACTATTCAAGCGCAAAAATCCTTAAAATATTGTAGACCAGGTAGGAGTTGCCTACCTAATTGAAAAGAGGGGATAACTAGTGTTTGTAGCATTGATCAATCAGGGAGGATCCCTGGACCAATCAAATCGAAATTTTGTGAAGGATTGCTCTTGATTCATGACTGGTGATGTAATCTCTGTGCTGTCTAGACCACTAATGAGTGTTGCCATATTTACAGAGGATGAAGCGAGTTCGGGTGCAGTCCAGTCAGAGGCGATGACCAGCCAGCGCAATCGTAGCACAGGACGAGGAGAGGCTCACTCCAGTATCGGCTCATACATGTACCAGACCTTATCTGATAATCAGGATTTTTATTACTATCTACTGAGATCAGAGATCTGCTCCAAACTGTAAACCACACCACACAACTCATCGTACAGACTAACACTGATGTCAGAGCTAACGGTGATAACCTACAGCTTCTCAAGACTACCGCTAAGATACTGAGGCAGAGTCTGAGTAACCAGACTGCAGGTCTGAACAGTTTAACTCAGCAGATGACAAGTGGGCAGTGTGAGATTTCAGACTTCTTTTCACGTATCCAGAGTAAACTTATGGTCGGTACAAATGTACTACAGTAGACTTTACTGGCAGGTGAGAGACTCAACTGATGTATTTTTATGGCTCAATAGGTCAAGGTTTCTCAGGTTCATACTTTTCTACTGCTCACTATTCAGACCTGCCAACAAATATCAATTGGCCGAAATGTTTGTCTTTAACTCAGAGGCTGATACTTGCCAAGATTTCAGCGTTATTTGCTTACAATTTTATTGGGCTGTATTACGCCACCCTCTCCTTTTATGAAATATGCTAGCAAATTACTGTTTTTCAAAAAATTCTGGTCAATTATGACCATGTGACCATCAGAGATGAGAAAACACATCAATCAGCTTTTGATTCACTGTCAATAAACTGCAATTAATCTAATAATCTTAAAACAACAGGAGCCTGGAATGTCACAGAGAGTAACAATCAAAAGGTGGACGCTTCTGTAAGTGTTCTACGCAGCGACATCACCATGGTCCGTAATCAGATAAGGTCGAGTTCAGCATCAAATCTACAAAAGTATAACAGTAAGATTGACGACTTTAAGTCAGAGCTCGGTGTCATGTTCGAGCAAATAGTGGAGAAAATGACAGAGTCAATGATGCAGACAGGTCAAGGATTTACTTTACCTGATCTCTCTCCTACAAGTGAGTTATCTCCACTCTCTACAAACATTCCTCATACTATTATCAGTACAATCACTCACAGCTATGACAATGAGATTCATGGATATGGTGTAGTAGCCTGTTTTTTCCAGAGAAGGTCCCTCGTTTGAACAATCTACTGTTGTTGTGTATGGTATTCATTATTCTATGGAACCATCTAACGATGGCTCAGACGATGACCTTCTTCATTCCATGTTTTGCAGCCACCGCAGCACGGACCTGCCCAAGTACATATGTACTAAAATCGGACACATCTGCATGTAAAAGGCTAGCTGGAAATAGGATATAACTAGAACAATGCCAAGTCTAGATGTGAGACAGAGGGAGATAACTTAGCTGTATTTACTACTCACACTTCTCTAGACTGGATCAAGGATTATGTTAAAAACAGAGCACTGTCAAGTAAGTGACTGAGTCAAACCAAACACTCTTCTTGCTTAATTAACTTGAGTTTCACAACCAATAGGCCTATCGTTTAAAAAAATACTGATGACTGACTGGAAAGTACTGCTCGCTTCCGGTTATGACATCGAAGAGTTGTCTGTTACTGTAAGCCTGTATTTGCAGATATTGTATATTAGTATTCTTGGATAATTAGATCAGAAAAACTGAAAAAATAATATTGTTCTTTTGTGAGCAAATGACACGTTTAGAAAAGATATAACACGAATTGCGGGCGATTATCAAGTGTCACAAATCTACAGGTTGCTACCCGAGGGCCCTTTTGTCATCCATGTCATTTGTAAATGGGTTTGTGTTTTCAGGCTGGAGAAGTAGTTGTCACTGGATAGGGTTAAGATACAACAGAACAGGGTGGTACTGGAGAGGTAGAGAAACGTCACACCTCCCTAACTCCTTCCCCCTGTGGGACAGAGGAGAACCAGATGAGAGTATCAGCTCCTCTTGTGGCTGTATCTGTATGCAACAATCAAGTTACACCAAACTACACGACTGTAGCTGTGGTCAGACCTAGCTTTTATCTCTCTGTGAGCGGCCGGCCCAGTAGACGACAGTGCATATCTAACTGGCATCACCGTGATACCAGGTCAAAAAACCAGCGAGTAAAAAAATTAGTATGTCCCACTGATATCTACACACCCTTATATCTACAGATCACCTGTTGACTTATCGTTGAATTCCTTTTTTTGTAAATGAGAGCTCTTAGTGTTTTAAATCTGGTTCACAGATCTGCTAATATTGTGTCCTCACTTTTAGGTGAGCTGTTACCGGTAGATAAATATCACAGAAGCTGATCAGCTGTGAAGGGTGGAAGTTCTGTATTATAAACGCTATTAACAAACCAGTCAAAACTTTGCTTTGCTCTGTGGAAATATATTGTGGTTATTTTGTGATTCTTATCTAGTGTGGTTAATCAGTTTATAAACTAAATTGCATTGTTTTATATTCTCTACTCCCCTTGATAATGTAGTCTTATCAGGGGGTATCGTCAATGAGAGCTGGTTGGGCCGAGCCCTACCAATTTTGGCATTATACAACATTAGTGACTATAGAGATCAACTCAGCTGGTGCAAAGCCATACCAATATATTTGTTCAAGGATACCCCCTGAGTCTTATACAATTATACAGCAATGCTTCTACAGCAGTGTGTTTAGTTACAGAAATAGTTTTTAAGGCAGAATTATTGGCGAGATGGCTAGATGGGGCAATCGGTTAGCACGCTTGGGAGAGCTTCAAAGGTTGATTGCTCAAGCCCAGCCCCCAGTACTCTCTGGTGTAAACCCCTCTTGGCAGAATTATTGCTTTACAAAGGACTTGCTGTTCATGATGCTGTAACATATTGAATCAAAAGGAATTTTGTGAATTTTTGAATGACATGTTACAAAGATTGGAGTCCAAATTACTGATGTATTCAATGAATGATACAACAAAACTAATTCGGGTTACTAGAGTATCCTGATGATTTTCCAATGGTTTGCCTCGGTCTGGTTTTTCTAGGGTTTCCTGAGATAAGGATATACTGCTTTGTAAACAATGGTCAACAAATCTGGTCGGTTTCCCATGTAATTCACCTATTCTATGTAACGCTTTGAATTGGTGACTCAAACCTAGGAGTTTAATATCTTTAACTCCTTGCTCAAACCATCCTTGTAATTAGAACCGAGGTGATTATGAAATTCTGTACAAGGCAGTGATGCTAAAAATATCATCGAGTTAATTTTTCAGTAAACACTCAATCCTATTACATTGCAAGAAGCTGCTGACTCTATAGGAATTTTGAATTAGAAAAATTGAGCACAGAGTGTGGCCAAAACAAGTTGTAATGCTCTGATCCGGGTCTGCTCCCTTATAACTTCAAAATCCTCAGAATCAAGTTGCACTTCCCACTTTGACTTTAAATACCCCGATTTGAGAATTCCCTTCTTATGCCGCCAGTCCCTCCCCCAAGCCTTTGAGACAAAGTTCCCGCCTGTCCCCTTTGCTGATTTTACTTTTATTCTCAAAAAATCAATAATAAATTATTGTGAGATCAAGGATGGTGGGAACAGGGAGGGTGGGAAACAAGCAAGACATGCAAAAATTGGAGTTGTCTGCAAATGTACTAGGTTTCATTTATTGTTGGGATAACTTGTTGTCCAATCAGATCGATCATTAGATGTGTGAACTTTGACCTTCTGCATAGCGCTGTGAGCATGGATTATACCAACTATATTGGGCAATAATGACATGCCATTGGGCTCAAGTGACGATCAGACGCTGCAGGTTCTGACTGTTGTGGATCGGGTATTTGTGGAGCAGCAAGAGGACTTATTAATGCTGTATGAATAGTACATGTGAGTATAGTGGTATTTATGCTGTTATTGCTGACTTTCTTCAGTAGGACTGGGGGGTCTTTCAATTAGATTTAGAAACAGACAAAATCCGCAATCTGACAAAGTATCTGGGCTCCATATCTGGTGGTGCATCAACATGCGGGCTGGGTTTGTGACCCTCTGACACCGCCTGACGGTGGCACAAGTTGGAACCCAAGCCACCTAATGTATGCCACACATTCGGTGGTATTTTTATCATGATGAGAAAACCATAATTTGCCAATTCAAGTGAGTGAGTGTTACACACAGAGTGTTATATCTAAAAAGTTTAAACTAAATGCAATTTGGTTATAATAGGTTGAATACTTGACCTCATGATTGTGGATCATGCAAATAAAACTGCACTAAGCTTTTAGGTGCAAAACTGGGGTGGTCATAGGGTCATCTAGCTGGTCTCATAGGGTAGGCCTAATCAGTCCAATTATCTGGTGTTACCCTGTGATATAGGGTTACTTGTCATGTATGGACAGGTTTGGTGGCCTATATAAATAATGATTAATTGGTTATTTTTTGTGTGATGAGATGTGTAAGTAGTAAACTAAGTGTGTAGCGATAGAAGGTGTCCATTTTTTAAAGAAAGTCAGACAACAGTCAGGCAATGTCTTGTGCACAAGCTTTAGCTGTATCATTCAATAGGGGTGGGTAGATGAGCGTTGGTGGTGCCTGGGCATGCGAAATACCGGATAAGCTCAGCTGCAATATTTCAATTCGATGGTTTGTTGTGTGTCCCGCTGGTACTCCAATGGCTGATGGCAAGTCCCAACGTCTTGATCAAAGCCACTTGGAGTATTATTTTGGCCTTTTAAAGAAAACACTTAATAATAAGATTGTGGTACCTTCGCGTTGCCTTTCACTGGGTGATCTGCATATCACATGTGTTATTGTGGATCATTCGATATCCTTAGGCCTCACTCCTTTCCTGGTGGTGGCTGAAACTGTTTAATACCCTGCAGAGTGTGTGTCATCTAGATTCAGGAAAGGCCATTCTTTATCAATCACTCAGAGTGGGAGCTCAGTCGTCAATTAGTTATAGCCATCTATATGAGTAACGAATTGTAAACCCCTTATGATAATTTATGAATGTTTGTCATAAATCTCATGAATAGGCCCATAGAATGTTAAATAACAAAGTCTGCTTATATTCAGGACATCATAGGAACCCATTGTGGTTGTCAAACAGCAGGAGCTCTGAGTCTGATGATAGTCTGATAGTCTGACAGTTAGATGATGTGTGATTACTTCTCATATATACTCAGAGGAACAAGGCTGCACAACGACAGCAGGTGTGTAACTAATGGTGATGTTTGAAAACTTACTCATTGTCTAACTTTGTGATGGTGTTAAGAGACAAGTGCATGCTAAGTGCTGAGGTTGATGTCTGTTACAGCTATCTAATACCTGTAGACCCATATGGTCAGAGATGGGCAAACACCAAAACTGTGGATTTTCAGCCAGCAGGTAAATGTGCAACTCAGAATGATGATGCCATTATCTTAGTAAAACTGGAGTTGGCTCTGGCTGTGACTTGTTGACAACCACAGCTGTTAAACTGTGGTTAAGATATCTGCAGCGGCTTAGTAATAAATGATGGCTTGTTGTGACCTAACCTGTCATACTTGTTGTATACTGCCGGTACAGCAGATATTTATTGTGATGATCTGATAATTATCTTATATTTACAATGCCGCCCTGTCCTTATTGTTATAATATGTCTGCTGCCTGTCTGCAGATTTAGGAATTATCAGTCATCGTCTCCCCTAAATATCAGCAGCGGCATTTTCACTGTCAAATTGAGATTGCGGGTTTTCTTTGGTCAGAAGGCTCAACCAATTTAACAACCACATCTATTCAACTTTACCAGGATTATTCTAACTATTACCAGCTTCATTATTGTAAAGATTAATTTTTAAACCTTCAGTGCAAAATCTTACGTGTTTAGAATTTCTATGGTACAGCAATTTTCATCTTATTATGACATTGAGTCACCACTTTTCTATATTATCAGTTATTTTGACAAACTAATCTAAATTTAGAAGTTAAATTAAAACATGGGTTTAATCTCAATGACTTGTGAGCCACAGCACTCAATTGATGACACAATGTTGTATGAGTCTGGGGCTGGTCGGCTTGAAATTCTATGTCTGGGTTGTTTGGGTTCTGGCTGCCTGTGATTGGATGGGAGGGGGGGGTCTCCAGTTTGGTACTTTTGACCAGCGCCGCATAGGAAAAACGTGCTGAAAAGAGGGTTATCTTGATAACCGCTTATAATAGAATAAACATTATTTTCGATTCAGAATCTGCAGCATTGAAAACTCATATGGACATAGTTTGGGAAAAAATTTTAGTATTTGGAGAGTCAATTATAGCATTTTCTACCTGTTTTGCGGACAATTTGGCAGACTTTTTCATGAGTTTCGTCACAAAAATTAAGATTTATCAACATTATCAAGCCTCCAATGATTTGGAAACCCTGTCTCCCAGGGTTTTTCAATGGTGCAGACTCTGAATCAAAACTCATTTTTATCCTAGCATAGGCGGTTTTCAAGATAACCCTCTTTCAGCAGGTTTTCCCTATGCGGCGTGGCTTAAAAGTACCAAACTGGAGAGAGGACAACTCCAAATCAAGGCATAAATAAGAGCTCAGAAAACTGTCTATTATCTCTTGTCTTTTCCCCTGTGCAGGTAGTTAAAGCAATGAACTCCTTCTCCTTCATTGGTTACAGAGCAGACAGAAGAACATGGCATGAGATCAGATGGAGGATAGACTAAGGTAGTCTGACAGGGCGCAGATGTGTGTTAGACTCACATATATACTCAAAGAAACAAGTCACTGTACAATGACAGGTAGGTGAAAGTGGTTGTTTGCTGTTTGTTAACTGTGTTTGTGCTGGTGTACCAGTAAACCAGGTGAAAATTTGTTATTGTGAGTAACAGCCTTCCCTTCTAACCCACATCTTAGTAGTAAGAATTTGTCCACAACAACCCAGCAATGAGTTCATTGCACCCAGCATGGATCATCATTAATCCTGATATCAATAGTCTCTGGATGACATTATAACCATTAACTTTGATGGCTGGCTGTGGACAGCGGCCAATTTGTGGTGAATTACTGCTGAGTTACCAATTATAGTGCCTGCGGTTTTTGAGCTACTGGGGGAAAATCATCATCTGGCCACCTGCCAATTTTCAATAAATATATAAGCTAATAAGGGATTTTCTCATACATACATGCCTACCTTTGTTGGGCCATCATTCTTTCTGAATTCATCCCAAAGACTGATTTCGAACTTTTTTGAAATGTCCAACCTTCAAGCTATACACCATATAGTTGTCATTTTTTGCTAGGATACATAGGCTATGATTTATATGGGTTTTTAAAATGAGTTATATCATATAGATTAACAAGCGGCTTCCTAATTTTGATGACCAGCCATCCATCAATTGTCACATGTAAATCTATATTGAAAAACTCATTTTAAAAACCCATATAACTCATAGCCTATTATCCTAGCAAAAAATGACAACAATATGGTGTATAGCTTGAATGTTGGACATTTCAAAAAAGTTGGAAATCAGCCTTAGGGATAAATACAGAATGAATTATGACCCATCAAAGGTAGGTATGTCTGCCTAAAACCTCACATTGTAACTTATATAATTATTGAAATTTGCAGGTGGCCAGATTGATGATTTTCCCCCAGATGATCAAACCGCAGGCACTATAACTATCATTGAAGTGTCCCCTCTGTTTATCCTTACTCTGTGATAAGTTGTTATGGCATGGACAATGTTTGATGGCAGGATACTGATCACGTTTTATATTTCATTGACATATGTTATGTAAAATTCATCGGGTGTACCCAGTTGTAGTGGTCATATTTAGAAATTAAAAGGTGTTTTGTTTTGGCATTATATGTGCGGGGAAATAACTCCTATTCTGTGTAATCTAAAAATCTAATCATTAGGGAATTCCAGAATGAAATTGCATTGTGGGATTTTGTTGACATGGCAATTAGTTTACCAAGTAAACTTGTAGAGAAGTCTCCTCGTATCAGACAAGCACAAATTGAAAAAATTCAATTGAATTATGTCAAACTTTTTATGGGACTAGGATGATATTGTATGGTCTCAAGACCACTGTCTTAGGGCAATTACAAACAACATTTTTTGATGTTTCAATTGCCTCTTATGTCATTTTTCGGCTGGATATCTTTTGCATAACACATGAGCAAAGAGTTCAATGAGTGCCTCACTTTTCAGAAAGAAACCAAACAGTCAGAGTCTGAAAAACTTAGATATGCCAGCTTCGCATTCTTTCCTAACATGCTAATGACATGATATGGGGATATGCGGTAGCGCTGTCTCTCACCAACCACCTCATGCAATGATAAAACATATTCAATGTAGAACCCAGGACTATAGTCTTGACTTGTGCCAACTGCATCAAACTCTTGACTTCCCACTAATAACATATCGATAGTGTGAATATTTGGGATATGCAGTAGTGCTGCGGCTGACCTCTTCAACTGGGTACACACTTTTTTCCTACATCAAATTTGTCTCACGCTATCATGTTTTGAGCAGTTTTACGTCTAGGCTGCTTTTTGTCTTGTTCTCGTTGAAATGTAGTGCTGTCGCTGACCACCTTTTATAATGATGTGATAGAATATATTGTTATAATCATACATATAGTCGTGTTTCCTGCTGACCATATTAATCACTTAACATTTCACTTACCTAACCGATTTTGAAGAAAATTGCAGGTATGCTGCCGCTCTGCCGCTGACATGATTGCTACAACAGGATACACTCTCAATTTTTTGAACTCGTAACATTTCACTTATTATAAGCGATTGTGAGAAAAATTCCATTTGCCTGCATACCGAGTGGCTCCCGATCCACTGGTCACGCCGCGGCGTGACCAGTGGATCGGGAGCAACAGGCATGCAGGCAATTGGATCAGACTTGTTCTAGGTTACACCCTTATTTCTTTATATTCAGAGCATTGTTATACCCTTGAAACACCTTTTATTTAAACTCTTAATATTTCACTCATTAAAAGCAATTTTCAGAAGAAATGAGGATATGCTTGATTACCTAGAACAAGTATGATCCAATTGCCTGCATGCCTGTTGCTCCCGATCCACTGGTCACTTATCCTGATCTAACACAAGCAGACTTCTGCAAGTTTACTTGGTAAATAAATTGGCAAGTCAACAAAAGTTCAACAATGCAGTTTCAACCTGGAATTCCCTGAAGAATAGATTAGTAAGATTACACAGAATAGGAGTTATGTCCCCACACATATAATGTAAAAACAAAACACCTTTTAATTTCTAAATATGACCACTACAACTGGGTACACCCGGTGAATTTTACAGAAGAAACATCAATGAAGTATAATATGCGATCAGTTTCCTGCCATCAAAAATCGTCCGTGCCATTATTTTATAGAGCAGTTACAGCTAGGCTGCTTCTGGCCTATTAAGGTTCAGTTGAAGAAAAAGGTCTAACTCTTGTTGCTTGTTGCCATGAAAAAAACATTATTTTCATGGTGTCTATGATTGTTGTATTGGTGATACTAAGAATGGTGCTCACTTAAAGCATGTGATCATTGCTGGCTGATATAGTACGCTTGCTTGTCTGCAGTATATGATCGTCACTTATGGTTTTACTTAGAAGACCTCTTGTGTAGTTTTGCGAATCTCAGTGCACATACTTAAGGTGAATTGAATATTCATGTCTGACAAAACGACTGGCTGTGGTTCGTTTAGTAATAACATGTTCTTTCAGTGTTTTGCTCTGGGGAAGGGGGGGGGGAAAGTTGAACTATAGACAGATAGATCAATATCTGATCGTCAGTTCCGCAAAGTTTAGACAGCATTTTAATTTGTTGGTTTTCATGACAGTGTGTTTTTGTAACGCCCTCTTGTTTTATTTACAGACAGCATTAGCACAGTGCCTCGGTAAGGCGCTGTTGGGTTGAAAACTAATTGTTGTAACGAGAAACAGACCATCTGAGTTGTTTCCCTGGGATAATGAGGTGAGTGGACAATGTTGCGAAAGAAAGCTCACAACACTTTTTCTACAGAATTTGTCATCAAACCACCTCAACGCGCCGACCCACCGTTTGATAAACTTGGCTAGGATCGCGTACATTGGACTCATATATGCCTGCTCTGCCTTAAATATATTTGGTGACCATTAGTTCATTATGCAGTTGTTGGCTTTAGACTATATTTTATTTCTTGTTACTAGATTTTATTGAAGCATTTGTGATATTGTTCCCACCTGTACTGAAGGAAGAAAACTATTCAAATGTTTAGCCCATCATTGCTAGAATGTCAAATTTTGTATCTCGAACAACACATGAATCATAGGAATGATAATACAAGTAATGCGTTGTATAAGATCTGTATCCTGTCCATCTATCTAACTGTCTCGTTTTTACAGTGAGGTTTATCAATATGTGATGAGTTAGAGGAATCATCAGCAGTCTGTAGTGGCTTATTCTCACTCAAAGCTAACGGCCAATCACAACACAGTATACTACCCACCAATCACAGCACAGTAAACTGGTGTCACGGTGAGTTATGAACATTTCTACATCCTCCTAACTGTAAGGATATAGAACTATAAGGATGTGTATCTCTGATTGTAAGGGTTATTCTGATCTGTCTATATTTGCCCTAGCTAAATTCAAATTTTTTCCTAATATTAAAATACTGCTGAAGGTACTCCTGCTACATGAATTTATCTCTGCTCTATCGACCAGCAATATACATATAATAGTACAAAATGTGAGCAGAATGCCCAAGCCCATGTAGTTCAAACTTTAGGGCAGCTAATAGTTACAAACAGGAAGGTACTTCAGAAACTTGTTGTAGATATTACTACTAGAAATGAAGTCACCTCCACACCAGTCACATGTTATACTTTTGTATGTATATCTATGACCAATAGAGCATGTAGCTTGAGTACCACCAGAATGAATGATTGTTTCCAGATTTCAAGAGGGCTGACTGTAACGATCAGAGATACCCATCCTAACCTTGCAATCTTGAACTCAGTGTGGTGATATCACTACATTCTCATTCTAAAAATTGGTAGGGTAGTTCCTACCTGTATAAAAGCCAACTACATCGTCTACCAACCTAGAAAACTTCGAGTTCTCCTCTTCTTTTATCTTTTGATGTATCTATCGGATACGCTGAGGGTTATCCCATCTTTTCATAATGGAGCACAACTCTAAGTTGCCAATTTCCATTTCTAGTAGGCTATAGGTTTCTCGTTATAAGGCTATCCCCCATTTGATTTGAGGGGTCCCGCTGAAGTACATTTCCCTCAACCCTTAACTTTTTTTTTGTCAGTTATACCCCACTCATTGATCATTTGACCAAAGTTATCATCGTGTGTTTTCCTTTTCAATTTTTTTCTGTTGGAAGATTGAACTGGTCTAACTTAATCTCAAATGTGTCCTGTCCTCAGCCAACTTGGCCATCTTCCCATCTACTATTGACGAGTCTGGCCTGTTGCAGATATTGTAGGGTAACCAAATAAGCCGCGTCATGGTATCCATGATATCGTTTGCAACTCTAGTGCTGTTTGGGCAGCTAGTGAGAATCATCTCCATGAAGCCATTCTTTCGCTGCTTTAGATCGTAACAGTCGGTGAGAAAAGGTTCTCGCTGATGATATCCAATGATACAGGTTTACATGGCTGGTTGTATCTCTGACCAAATCATTTTGCTGTCTGAGGTTGACCTCAGCAGTGTTTGTTCTCTTCAATCGTTTAACTCACAGAGAAACCTCCTCTCTGAGAAGAATAAGAGGAGATGGTTGTGTGTTTAATCAATCTTTTCTGCATCAAACTTTTCTACTCTGAATCAAACTTTACCAGGTAAATTGATATCTGTCACCATATAGTGAGAAATAATCAAATTTGAGAAGTATATGTTCATAATACCGCAAAACCGCAAAGTGGCTACAGCCTCTAGCAGTGTACCATTACACTGGTCAGTCGGTGAGAATTGTCCCTCTAAGGTTATGAAATATAGCTGGCAGATTCGTTAAGGAATTCTGTTTTTACCTCAGAAATACTGCTTGAAATTCGTTCTCTTTATCATAATCACTGATAATATGTATCACATAATTCGCCCTTTGATGACTCTGCATGTGTAGGCCAAATTCTTCCCGATTCCCTGTAATGAACCTAGCTGAGTGTAAAACAATTATTCTTAAACCATTTAATTAGAACTTCTAGTATGCATGTACTGTATATTGGTAGGTAAAAATTTGTTTTGCTACTGTTCCAGATTTTGGGATGTTACTGGCAGTTTGAATCTGATGAGGCAAACTTGATCTTATGAATACGAATGACCCAATCACACTTTTCTTTCATTTTTACAATGATTTATTTAAGGACAAAATCAAACACTTGTTCTACTAGTTGGGATTATGCGTTTCAGTTTTCCCTTTTTATCTTCAGTGCTGAAATCTCTATTTAAACAGGTACCAGTATTAACAGTATATACCCTCCGTTCACTTGCACTCTACTTCTGCCCCACTTTTTTAATATTAAACACTGGTGCCTTCACACCCTTTCAAAATTTCCCTTCCAGTGTATTTGTCTACCACATATCAATACCGGCCATGATGACACTTTTTCGACACCAACTAGCGCACCACGTAAAATTGGTTATAGTCAAATTTTTGATCAAGCCATTTCTAACTTTATATCGACTCCAGTTGATGTTTCTTCACAGACGATCCCAGTCTGTCAAACACCCTTGTCTATACATCAACAGCCTTTCTGTTGGTCACTGCAAAGCGCCGTGAGTTGTGTTACACTTGTCAGAAGTTTTGGAGGCCTTGAAATTCAAGGGTAATCTTCTCTGTCCATGAAGGAGGACAACTCCATATTTTTCTTTATTTTAGGACTTCACATTAGCCCTAACATTTTTATTTCCACTATGTACCATTCATTGATCATGGTCGAGCTAATTGATGCCAACTTTATTTCAGTTTTTTTTTACACAGTAGTTACCCTGGTCAAAGATTTGAAACTCTTCTGGTAGAATATGATGATTTCCGCTCCCATTGTGATCGTGTGTAAGCTGAGGGTTCCTCTCGCTTATTTATCGCTTCGTGCCCTCTATCCTAACCGTTTCAACATTCAACGACATTTTTAAAACATGGCTTTTGTTTATATTATATTTGTATACCCTGATTGACAAACGATTTATAGATTTTTTTTTGGTGATATAAGGCTAGATCTGAGTGATTGTGTTCTGTAGTAAGTCCTCCTCCACAATGCAGCTATAGTCTGGACTTGTTGATCTCTGGTGGTGCCAGCTGTTCCATTTTTGTGTTGTTTTGTTGATGATATGACATTCAATCTTCACTAAAAAAAAATCGTAATCTGTAATCGTAGCAGAGGGAACAAGGTTTAGATTGAGACAATTGATTGACTTTGCCTTTGGCCTGCATCTTCTGTCTGCTATGAAAGGTAGAGGAAACCACTAACGCAGCCATTTCATGCTCTGAGACAAGGTGTGTCACTCCTGACCTTGTCTGTCACCCTCCCGCTCAATCACCTCACATTTTATGTATCTTATTAATTTGCCCTCTTCAGTATTTCTCCCTGGATAATCTCCTTTTTCTCTTGTAGGGTGTTGTTCTCACTTCACCAATATAACCCTGCAATTAAAAAAGGTTATGAGATTTTATAGAATGTTGTTGTGCCGATTGTCACTCAGGCAAGTGGTAAGAGGGGAACGGTTATTTTCAACTTCATAAACTCTGTCTAATCTCCCCCCATACCACTCACCATATCTGGGTTTCCAGAGAAACTTCATCCTATCCATCTTCATAGTATGACTTAATCATGACTCTATATCATGTCAGCCATGAAGCATTAATACAATAAACATCTGTCGTGTTAATCATGGAGTCGGCAATTAATATCCTTTCTGTGAGGAATATTTCAAGTTCTTCAGTAGCTCTCTCCGTATGTTAATTTAGCTCAACTGCTGCTAGTATATCTGGTGTGAGAACCTTCAGATCTAGTCCTTTGCTCCGGAGAAATACAAGTGTTTTCATAGCCGTAAATATCTGTCCTATAGAGCTATTCCTTTGTCTGTTGAGTGATATTTTCACCCTATAAAAACTCTAACAACAACTCTGATGTCATATTGCTTCAACTTTCTCTCCTGACAATTTACGTTTCCTTTAGCTATATTCATAAAAATGGCAATGAGGTTTGAAACAAAATATACAGTGACCAGTCAACGCATCAGAATACATACAAAATAACCTAGTTACAAAACAACCTAGTTACACAGGAAATCTGTGGTAGAAATCTCTGACCTGGTTATTGTGGGACAAAGCAAGAGTCAGAGTAAAATCTACTAGAAAGTAACTATAAGTGAGTAATCAAGATAAAAATGGTCATGCTTCACATGTGCCAGCTATCATAAAACTGGTTTGTAGTTTTTCCAGCTCCCTCCATGATTTTCCTTATGGCTGCATTTCTATCTGTGGGTGACTAATGTCAGAATAGGAGTTTAGCCTTGACAGCATTCAGGCATCTCCTCGTTCCCTCTAATTCTATAGCAGGATTATTCTTAGCTGGTTTCTTGCTACAAATAAAACATTACATAGCATAGTCAGAGTAGAGTCATATCATTTATAAGTATTGGAGAGGACAATAGTAACTGCATCTTATTTTTGTAGAGGATTGTAAGGGGGTTCACCTAAGGCTGTGAGACCCACCAAAGCCACCACACACTTTACCTATCTTACTGAGTACGCCGACACTCTATACTGAGAGAATAGACTCTATCTTATCTGGAAATAACATGAGTGCGCCAACTCTATCTTACTGGGAATAGTATTGACCTGACCTCAACCAAGAGAAATAGAGGGGGGGGGGGAGGGACTTGGACAAGTTGATGTCGACCGCCCTATATTATATATTACGAGAAATAAACGGATTTGAGCACTCAAAGCTTAAAGATGACTCTGAGAGCACCTCGGGAAAAAGCGATGAGAAAAAAAGTGTAGGTTGATGGCTGGAAAAAGTATATTGATTGCTTTGCCATATAAGTGGCTAAGTGGCTCTAGCCAATTATTTTCATCATCACCATAGTAAAATCATAGAGAAATGTACTTGAAGTATGAATGAGTAAAAAAGATGAAATAAGTTATGCTCATATTTGACCAGGTGCCAGCTATAAAAAAAGTGGTCGATATTTCCTTCAGTCCCCTCCAGGAATTTTCTTATGCCTGCATGCCCATCTGGCACTAATGCAAGAATAGGGGGTTAAGCGCTCAGATATTTCTTCAATCATTCATATCTGTCTCTGTTCCTTGTTACAAATATAATAAATATATCGTTCTCAGAGTGGAGTGAATATCATTTATTAGTTATGGAGTCAGCTGTAGTTATATCATAGTTTGTTTATTCTGCGATCAACAAGAAATATATACTACTCTGACATCACAGATGTAATGGAGATTTCAAATCTGTCGTCAAATAGCCTCTCGACCCATTCCTTGTCGATAAACCTATCTCTGCAACATTTCTTTCAATATCAGTCCTGTCATAAACCAGTCTTCTCTTGCTAGAGTGAATACTGTTAACCCTGCGCTCCGCCTGAAAACTGGCTGTACGTGCATTGTCTGAGTTATCTGTTTAATTTTTCTTGCTCAAAGAAATCCATCAGGTACACCAAGAGTTATCTTCTCTGTCCATTAAGGATGAAAACTCCTTATTTCTTTTTTAAATAAAATACATTTTTAGGATGCTTTCCACTTAGCCTATGCTTAAGACTTTGCATTGACCCTAACTCTTTTTTTCCACTTCGGACCATTCATTGATCGTTGTTGATCAAATTGATACCGATTTTTTTCATTTTTCTTTCAACAGCAGTTCATGTCAAAACTCATTACTACCATATCTCTTGACAAAGTCATCTCCCCTTCTCATGCTCTCGGGTGTTCGCACTGGGGAAAGAGCGGTTCTGTGTGCTTGTGTTTGTTTCCTATGTGGTTTAGCAGCGACCTCTGCTTAACTTCTATTAGATAGAGATGTGTTAACTGATGTTGGCACCCAATACATGTGATTGATGTTCGCTGTAATCCATTCTTGTATTCTAATTCCCTTGCTATTGCTGCTCCCTTCTGTTTTAGTTGCATTTTTCAAACCTTTTGTAAAACTTTAACTATATGTTCAGAAAATAGAGTCCTTAATTTAGATGATAATGTGGATTATCACATTTTAATGTGGAGAGGTGAAATGCTATAGTTTGACCTGATTTGAGAAATGGCAATCTAGTTTATATCTGTTGTACCTTAGCTTTTGGGACTATTTCTCATAATATTTATACCCACTTTTTGCACAATGCCATGAATCCCTATAGTGGTTGGTTAGAGGTCGGCTCTTATCTTTTCTATTGGGTACATGAGTTTCTCGCATGAATTTCCTAATTTGAATGTGGCGGTCGCTATTTAGGCTGCAAAAGTTCAATGTGAAGGTCACCAGTTCTTGTCGCATAGTTTCTATAAAACCTTTCATCTCCATAGCATAAGAGTTACCTGTAAAAAAAAACGAAAACAAATATGTTGACTTATTTGGATATGATCTAGAGACCACAGTGTTTCTGTGGAGCCTCAAATCCCCACCTTTGATCTGATAGTTTGAGATGGTGTAAATCTATGAACTCTCAAGTTCTTTTTTTGCAGAGGCAGCTCTTTTTTTACAAAACCTGTTGTGGTGCAACACGAGGCCGTATTGTCTCGTTGCTTGTCCTCTTGGTGTCTCAGATTGTCTTGTGGTACCAAGTGATACAAACTTTATCTCAGCACGTGTTTTTCTTGGAGAATTTATGATAATGTGTGCGCTTGTCGATATCTATTTATACAGATAACCAACTATGCAATAAGAAACCGGCTCACAAATCAGGCAATATTATTTTTGATATATTTTTATGACAACTAGAATGCCTACAATTATTAGTGTGAACCAAAACTCTATGTATATTACAGTATTGAATATATAAATTATCTAGTAACTCTGACGCTGAGCTCATATAATGATCGTAAACAAATGATAGCTATAGTTAAATGTTTTCATGACCCTTGATGCTAATACACAGGGAAATAGGTTTCAAGTTTAACCTAATGTTTAATAGCCTTATTTTTGCCTATGCACTCTAATAGCAGTGTGGAAGCAACACAAAATCTCAGTAGGGTATAATAAGTTGGTCGGATATTCTGATATTCTGATTGCAGACTCGGAAAACATAGACAATAATATACCACCATCCCGGAACCTGATACACGTAGCAAAAAGTGATGTCTGGGTTAATTTTACATTTCAGGGTTTGATTTCAGGGTTTGTTGGCCTTTTTCCATTGTGTTTTAGAGCTCAGTTCTTCAGTCAGCATTTTAACAATCAATATGAACTCTTGTCTGTTGGCCTGACTCACTTCTCGATGAATATCATATCAAGTCGAATTACAGAGAAAATAGTGGAAATAGTATTTATTTGGAAGATACTCTACCAACAAACAAATTGCATATCTTTACAGAACCATCTTTGAGCCGCTGATTCTTGTAGGTCTTAACACTCTCGGACTCATCTGTCTGAATCGTGCTTTTCTGCATAATACCTAGAGAGTCAGCTATTGCAGACATCATCATCACTTTTTCCTCTTCTTTGTCAGTTTGTGATCTCCTTTGGCAAAATCTCTGCTTGTCTTCCGTTGTATAAAATTCCTTCAGCTGACCTGGCTTTGCGCTTCTTTATAGTGTCCTTGTTTCTCGTTCCATGCCCATGCTGAGCTGTATGATGGTCAGAAGCCTTCTCTATCACAGACCCAATGCCTCTTGCATTCTTCGTTGGATGACCGCTCAGAAGTGGTCTCAAGGAGCTGCTCCTATATCTCTCCTTAAAAGCTGTTTAATGTGTTGCTGAAGCAGGACCAGCAGCAGGAGCGGAGGTGCTGCATTTCAAAAACAATAATGAAACTTAATTTATAATAATCTATCACTGCCAACAGAAAGTAAGAGTGTGTTGCCTCTGCTCATGTTTTGAAAGCTCTGCAAAATTGTCTGAATGAAATGAGATTTATAAGATGTGTCCTCTGCATTATGTAAAACATTGATGAATGATGATTTACAGAGTAGATATATGTATTCATTTTTTCGGCTTTTCATCCGGAATTTTCTCTGATATTTCCTGGTGAAGTAGGATTAACCGGGGCACCGCGGGCCCGAAATCACAAGATTTCATGCCAACGCAACAGTTTTCGTGACACAACCCTCAAACTTTGCTATATCATACTTTGATTTGTGGGTTACACTATGAATTCACTGAAAATATTGTCAAATGGTAACACAAGCCATGGGATACTTTCTCTGCACCCTCTACAAGTGGTCCACGGTACCCCGGGTCGGGGTACCGTGGACCGCACCCCGGGGTACTGTGGACATACACATCAAACTACTGCTACGGAAACGCTCTAGACCATTTATTGAAATAATTTGATATAGCTTACAATATGTATTATTCAAAAACCATGTAAAATCATGTTTCTAAAGAATTTCTGCAATGAGAGTGTTAAAAATCTGAAAAATAGTTCTGACACAGTCTGGAGAAGAAAACTGCATAACACATGCCATGGTCATCATTGACTGACAGTATAAAACAAGCATTTGAATCAAGGTAGGTATTTAAAATCTGTTATGGAAGTAAACAAGGCCCAAAATTCTCAGTAAAAATAGTAGGAAGTGTTCTAAAAAATAATAGCTACCGGCAAGCGCTCTTCAAAATCTGCTGCCTATAAACAAGAATTTTGATTTTCACATTTCATAGAGTTAAAGCTGCGTTAACGTTGAAGCAATTCGCAACTTCCAACTGCAACTCGTAACTTTTCACAAATCTGAGGATACGCCTGATTTTATTCTTGTATTTCGTAAAACAATCCCGTAGGAACTCCCATTTCTGTTTCACAGATTCTAAATCTAGAAAAAGATGAATATAACCATTTTCATAACATGCATATTTAATAATTGATGCCGTACAATATATATCATAGCAGAAGGTTAACTCAAATCAAAAGGCAAGAGTAGATGTCAGTCACAGTCATTCACATACAGAGGTGTCTCTCAAGTCAGACCAACCGATTAACCTGAGAGTGGAGTCTCTTTCATATTTCATTTAAACAGGTTGATCATATTGTTATGTAACTTTTCTATGACAATCATTGGTTTGTTTTTTCTTAAGGGTGGTGAATCCTGCAGCATTCAGCTCATCAACTATCTCCCTCCAGTCATTAGCCTTAACACCTCTGGTGTCATTAAAATTAACATCATATTTATCATATAGTCATGGTCTACCCCTAACACAATTAAAAACTTTTTGCAGGTCATAGCAGAATTGTCTAGTGTCTGTTGTTCGGATTCTGAGTCTGACATGATGAATATGTGATTTTAATTTCTTTTATCAGCTGAAAATGTTACGGTTGTGTGAGCAGAAACTCATACCCAAACTTCAGGTCTCCTTTATAACAGTAGGCTGGCCATTCGCAGTTGGCCGTGGAAAAATCCCTGTCTTAAAAGTATGTTAGAAATGTGCAGAACCATACGCCCAATACGCAACCAGGTTGGTTTACCCGTGGAACAGCAGGTGCGGCTGGTTTATTTAGTCGGAATTGGCCAAGCGTAGACAGACCTTAATATCGCGTTTATCCATGTATGCTACAGCACTCGGTTTTCATAGATAGGCCTAGCACCAAATAGCTAGCGTTTGCATCATAACGATAGTAATCTGTTATGAATGATAAAAATTCTATGAATATAACATACCTTTTGTATTAAAATACTCGTTTCCTTTGGTAGGTCACAATAGTCTGTATCTATTTGAATTGTGCCGTCTAAAAAGTGTTGTACGGCAGTTGGTTCGAAAAGCTGTGGCAACAGCCTGCAATGCCATGGTTGCAGCTATTTCTCCCACCAGCCTTTATGTCCCATCATTAAGCGCTTACCTGAAATCAACATTATTTAATAAGTGAGCACATCTGTTGACAGTTATCGCTTCGATCAGCAGTATGAGTAATTTTCTTCTTGGCCCTCCATTGTCAGCAGATGGCTCCTTGCCAATCCCTTCCTCCTCCCCAGTAATTTCGACTACAGATAGAATGATACATCTGCGTACAAACTGAATGTAAATATCACTGATACATCTGTTGTTGGTCACACACTGGATCATGCGGTAAAATTTTAGTTAGCAGCAACAATTATGAGTATGGGTTTTGTTCTGCCGGTGTTCCAATCAACCTCTGTCTCTGGTTGTCTCAAATAGACTGGCTGCATACGTCTCCAGATCGCGTCACAAGCAATGTGGACTATCCCGGACAGTAGATGCCCTGAGTCGGTAATGCTTACGAATGGTTCCATAGCCCGATGCTGTTGCCAGGTGGTGAAGAGTTACAGCTAGGTTGATCATGAGTTTAATTGCTTTTATTTGTCCTCTTTGGTCCTCCTGAGTCACTCTAACTACTGTGGTAAAACGATTGCTTTGAAATCGCTGCTTACAAGATCTACATATTGTGATGTTACTTGGAGTCTGATGACCAAATATAATGACATTCATATGGGCCAGCATTAACTACACATGTTGCTAATAATTCACAATTCAGTGTTTGGTGGTGCACAAAGCTGGGACCAGAGATGTTTTTTCCTTGACCGATAGTTTTTGTTTCTAGCACCCTCATATCCTGAGGGCACATGTTGAGCTTTTTGATTGGGATTTTTGATTTATAATTTGGAGATAGTCACCGGAAGAAATGGTTGATTGAGATGAATATTCCAGGAACAGTTCTATCTGGACAAGGCATTAGTCCGACTAACTTGGTTTGAGGCACAGCACCATCACACATTCTTAAAATTATTGCCAGTTCTTTTTTGGCACCATGATCATTGCTTTCATCAATCAGCAATTTAAACGGATGCATCCTCATAGTCTTGATATCATTTGAACTGTACTCCTCACCGATTTTATAAACTATTTGGTTACACTTTAAGGATAAGCAAATCATCTTTCCTTTCCGCTTATCTCCTCAAAAAAGTGGGGAGCAAGTTTACAATATAATATTTCAACCAAACACAGGATCATTTGCAGCAATAACTTTCTCCTATATTCTCGAATGAAAATCACATTTGGGTTTAAATAATTCTTTATTTAGGTCCAGCTTCCTTTAAAAAGTATCTAATAAAAACTAGAAAAAAAGGATATCGTACATAGCAAAACCAAAAGATCAAATGTGACACAAATACAGCATCTAAATAATAAATAATAACATGCAGATAATACAAACCATCTTAGCAAAGGACTCCTCTTGTACTTGTTACCGGTGTCTTTGAACTTGCTCTCTTTCCGGTATCGAGCCAACTCTTGTCGTTGCTCAATCCTTCGCTCTGACAGAACTTGACTCGGGAGTTTCCTTATTTGTGGTTGACGTCGCAGAAAATAACGACGCAATCATATCTACATAACTATGACTTCAACAGTTTGTTACCTGATCTGGGAACACCCGTCTAAACAAGACATAATTTGTAATGCAGAAAGCTCAGATCCAATATTATTCTTATCATAATACGTTAAATTTCTCTCCTTTGATAGTGAGGGTTTCACTGATAGTGTGTTATAGCTTTTTATAGCAGCAAGTCACTACCGTGGCCCTGAAAGCCGGATGAAATTAAAATTATCTGATGTGAATTTCATTCTAAATGGCCTGAATTGCATTAAACATTTCATTGAATTCAATCAAACCTATCTGCATCAAACATTGCTGCATTAAAATTTTTCTGTTCTGCATCAAACTTTCACGCTCCACCCTCATACCAGGTAAAATGATATCAACCGCCCTATATTATATATTACGGGGATTTAACGGATTTGAGCACCTAAAGCCTATATATGACTCTGAGAGCACCTCGGCAAATTGTATTGAGAAAAAGAGTGTAGGTTGATGGCTGGAAAACTTATATTGATAAGCTGCTAAGTGGCTCTAGCCAATTATTTTCATCATCACCATAGTAAAATCATAGATAAATGTACTATGAAGTATGATTGAGTAAACAAGATGAAATAAGTTTTGCTCACATTTGACCAAGTGCCAGCTATCATAAAAGTGGTCGATATTTCCTTCAGTCCCATCCAGAAATTTTCTTATAACTGCGTGCCCATCTGGCACTTATGCGAGAATAGGGAGTTATGCTTTCAGGTACTTCTTCAATCCCTCAAATTCCGTAGCTTCATCATTCAAATCTGTCTCTGTTTCTTGTTACAAATATAATGAATATATCATTCTCAGAGTGGAGTGCATATCATTTGTTAGTTATTGAGTCAGTTGTAGTTATATCATAGTTTGTTTATGCTGCGATAAACAAAAACAATATACAACTCTGACATCACAGGGTCATAAATGTGACTTCTCATATTCAAGTGTAATGGAGATTTCAAATCTGGCATCAAATAGCCTCTCGTCCCATAAACCTATTTTTGCAACATTTCCTTCAATATCAGTCCTGTCATAAACCAGTCATCTCTTTCTAGGGTGAATAGGCTGTACATGCATAGTCCGAGTTATCTGTTAAATTTTTCTTGCTCAATGAAATCCATCAGGTACACCAAGAGTTATCCTTACTGTCCATAAAGGAGGACAACTCCATATTTTTTCAGGATGCTTCCACTTAGCCAACTAGCTTAGAATTTCGCATAAGCCCTAACATTTTTTTCCCTCTACCTACCATTGATTGATCGTTGTTGATACCGACTTCTCATAAAAAATTTTTACAACGGTAGTTACTCTGCTGGAAGATGTGAAGCTCTTCTAACTGATAACGTTAACTATGTCCATCTTACCACTTATGTGGCAGTGATTTTTGCTCCTGTTGTGATTGTGTATAAGCTGAGGGCATATTATCGCTTTATTATTACTAATGACCTTGTCATTGAAGGACAACTCCGCTAAAGAACTAGGCAATGATGATTCATGATTATTTGACAATCATCATTTACTTTGATACACAAATGTCTGTACTCCCCCTTATTCTTTCAAAGGACCACCATTTGCAAATTTTTGTGTTTGGGTCACGTTTAAAATGCGGAGTCCACACTTTATTTACCCCGAGTCATTATGGCCTTTGATGATGGAAGAATTTCTGTTGCGATGGACTGACAACTGACAGCCTACTCAGCATACAACAATACATTGGAGGTGATCGAGCATCTGAACTGGATCACATTCTCCCTGGGTAAGGGCAGCGAGAAAGAAGCTCCATAAGCTTCTTGTGTTACTATATAGTCTTAAGCTCATCATACCAATGACTAAAGAAAAAGCATTCAGTGATGAGTTGGCTATGCACTATGACTATGTAGCGTTGCCCAAAATAAGAGAAATGCACTGCATTGTTTGCTGCAAGATAGCAAATGCATCTTGATTGACCTACAGTAAATAACAAAGATTATAACTATGACACATTAATTGCAAATTTGTTCTTTGAAATTAGTTATGTGTCACATAATTAACTAATTGACTCACAAATTTTTGATTGGTTTTGAATAACGCTGGCAGATCCTCAGCTGCAACTTATTCTGTTTAAACTGGCCTTGATGTTTCTTTGTATCAAGCAAGGTTTGGAATTTTCTTATCAGGGTCCTCAGATGTGGTTTCACATGCTGATATTCCTTGATGTATAGTTTTTGGCTCAAGTGTTTGCTGTCTGTTTGGCCCTCTTCCTGGTGTGGATGAAGTCCGAAATCTCTTGTCTTGGCAGGCTGTTCTGTGTCCAAAGTTTTGTCAGTTTCACCTCTACAATTATAAAATATTATCGTCAATATTTACTCTCAGATTTTATTTAGATTTACCAGTAACTGGTATTAGATTTCTCACTCTCAAGCATGTTATATTACCGGGCGGGTGAAAGGCTGGTATCATTTTTTGCATGATAAGCTGCATATTCTTACTGGTGAGCATTTTCACGTTAGTTTACTCCAAGTTGGTGACTGAGGGATAGTACATTGTAGTAACCTGAATGTTCTGTATATCCATCTTACAAAGTAAGTATCGATCGAGCGACTTAGCAGGATCGCAGCTGACAGGAGAATGATGATGATTGGTTTTTTTTATCATGAATCGGGCTGGTTTCTCAGTACCTGGTCGCATTGACTATAATAGCACACACATGGAACTTTACGGACGCTCTTTAAGAGCCCCATAAGTGACTCATGTGAAACTACATACTTTGTTCTCAAACCAATGACCACAACTAAAATGAAAGTATTTCATTTGTGAATTTTTTGCAAAGAAAGTCGAAGACCCTCTTTTCTTCCTCTGTCAATCCTGGTCTTTTTTTCTGAAAGGTGATTCCAATAACCACAATCAACAGGTGTAAAATCCTTCTTCCTCTCTGGATCAGCGGTCTTTAACTGTTTAACCTATAAAAAATCAAGATCATTACTGTATTGACTCTAAATAAAAGGAAATCTCTCTATGATCTTCAAAAATCAAATGTTGAGTTTATGATAATCAAGAATTCAAAATAGAAGTGTTAATAAATGTTTTATCCACCTCACAGGTATCTAGCTTTTTCTTGAGAGTAGAAGACTGTCCATGACAGCCAGCAAACTGTAAGCACGCCCCCTTGTGGTAATCTTGAGGGTTACAAGCTTGGCATCATTCACAATCCTATCGCACCAGTGGATCTCAATTATCCAGCTCCTGTTTTGTGGTCCGGTCAATGTCAGAAAGGGACAAGCTTTGTTTGTAAAGCTTTTCTACACATACTAACATGACATATGAATATTCAGCTTATAAAGTAACACTAATTTAAAATATGACAGACAAAAACTTCAAGTCTGGAATAAAATTGAAGGCTAATAATCCCGCTAACATGGTACAGAAATTAAAACTGCTCTGTCAAGTTTTAATGTTTTTATCATACTCTTTTATTGTAATATTGAGGTATTTAGGTACCTACTCAGACCTCACTGACCTCAGATTTAGGTTTTGCTGATACTTGTTAATAGTTGTTGTGCCGGAGTATTAACTGTTTGTTTGACGCTATTCCTTTCATGGACTTGAAAACGGGCCATGAAAGCATCAAATAAAAATTGGCGATCTTCATCAGATTTTCGATAAATTTGTGACATAGGCTGAGTGAGGCCTTGAATCTGTGGATATTTGATTCCGCCAATGGAATGCCTCCTCAAGTCACTCATCGTATCTGAAATCTGAAAATGATTGTGGATAAATGCCTAGAATATTGAGACGCTTACTCTGTTCTTGGTGACCTCAGATTATGTTTACCAAAATCCATTATTTAATATTATTATTCATATTGGTTGTTCTTGCTCCATAATTATCTCGTAATCATCTAAGTATTTGTTGAAATTGACCCTAAGTTTGTATTGTATCTTGCCTTCATCAAGCATGCTGACAGAATTGTGAAAGAAGCTCCTGTAGTCAGCACTGCGGCCCAAGATCAAGGTTTTCCATATTGTATTTCTCTGTGAATATGGAAGGTGATCTAAATTATGCAGGCAACGCCACTACAGCTGAGCTATATTGTCTACCGGCTATCACAGAGTATCAAGGATATACAGAGGGGACACTCCTATGATAGTTAAAGTGCCTGTGGTTTTTGATTCACTGGGGGAAAATTGTGCACAGCTGGACGCCAAAAACTCATTATCTCTATAATATTATGTTATAATGGCATTTTTCTTGCCAACATCCCTACCTTTGATGGGCCATAATTCATTATATATTTATCCTAAAGACTGATTTCCAACTTTGTTGGAATGTCCAACCTTCAAGCTATACACAATATTCTTGTCATTATTTGCTAAGATACATAGGCTAAGAGCTATCTGCATTTGTAAAATGAGTTTTATCATAATATAGATTTACATGTGACAACTGATAAACTTCTGGTCATCAAAATTATTATTGTGTTTTGACCTAGGCCACGTGTAAGTCTTTATCATATAACTCATTTTAAAAACACAGATAGCTCATAGCCTATGTATCTTAGCAAAAATGACAAGAATATGCTGTATAGCTTGAAGGTTGGACATTCCAAAAAGTTGGAAATCAGTCTTTAGGATAAATACATAATGAATTATGGCCCATCAAAGGTAGGGATGTCTGCAAGAAAAATGCCATTATAACATATAGAGAAAATGAGTTTTTGGCATCCAGCTGTGCACAATTTTCCCCCAGTGAATCAAAAACCACAGGCACTATAGCTATCATTGAAGTGTCCCCTCTGTATATCCTTACTCTGTGATACTATGCTTCAAACAGTTTTGCAAGAATAAAACAAAAAGGGGTGACATAACCAACTGATCTAAAATGTAATATTAGATCACCTGATCTGAATTATAGCTTTTGCTTAAACATCGAGTCCAGCCGTAGTTGTAATCCAGATGCCCCTCCCCCGCCACAACCAGCCAGAGACCGTTTTGGCCTTCAGGCAGCAGTCTGGTGCTACTTCTCTAAGTGGGTTTCATAAATGGTGTAGAACAACCCTTGGTACTTGACACTACCATCTTGTATGAAGGTGTGCTCAGCAATTGGCATTGATTGCTTCACAAGGCATACTGGAAAGATCTCCATCATAAACACCACTAAGTTCATCAATCAAATCTCGCTTCTCTGCATAACACCTACACTGCTGTGGAAATCTGCAGGTGAGAGAGAGTCAGCTATCGTACACCACCTCATCATAATTTCCTTCTGATGCTCCTTAGTCAGTTTGTGATCTCCTTCGGCCAAACATCTCCGCCTATCCTGCTTCATATGGAAATGGCAGAAAATAGGATGTGACTGGTTGAGTCCATGGAGAGGTGCATGACTGGTGAAGAGAAGTAGTGGTATCAGGGATATCAGTTCTGGGGCTCAGGCAGGGAGGGCTCAGCAGCCATCAAAAACCGTGCTGATCCTTGACTTCCTGCACATGTTTCCTGTCCAGTTGCGATGTCATGGTCGGAGGTGTTAGTGGTAAATTCGGGAGCTGAATCTAATTATCTATCCTGGCAACTTGCATTGTCAGTTGCATCAGTCTCTTTGGATACTGCTGACTTGTCCGGATATGATCTTGATATCACAGTTTTACCTTGGACCCTCCTTCAGTCTTATAGTTTGAGATCATGGAGTAACTCGGTCGTAATGGAAACATGTTATTCTAGGATTGTGGAAAATATTATAGCGGAAGGATAAATTGAAAACTTACCTTGCTAACACCATCCAAAGATTGCAAATTTCTGCGTATACAAGGGCAGCTGAGAATCATATGCTTAGATTTGAAGAAAATATTACTCATATACGTCAGAATAGTATCAAAATAGTATCAGAAAAGTATTAGAATAGTGTCAGACCGGTATTCGAATAGTATCAGTTTAGAATCAGATTAGTATCGGATTAGTATCGGATTTAGTATCGGATTAGTATCGCAATAATATTGATTTTATAATATAAAGGCCTCCAGATCCCTACGTGGTTTTCATTTGTGATGCTGGATATGTTATGGTTAAATTGCCTCAAGCTGAGTTGGAAAAAGATAACATAGGTCATTCATGTGGTTGCATAGAATTGATTTATAGTGAAGAATGTCATCACTGTTTCTGTCATCACTGTTTCTAATGACTTTTCCTTGATATTACAGTAGGCAAAGTCACTAAGTTCTCTAACAGTCCTAAATACTCAAGCTAGGTGGATTGATTGATACCTTGCACAGGAATCTGACCTAGTCATGTTAGTAGCAAGGCTGTTGTCAGTATGCATGTTGTTGCTGTCAGTGCCAGGATGCATACTACTGTCAGTGTTCATGGTTATTAGATGGTTAAAGAATCCCAACAGAACCCAAAAAGAATTCAACAGTCAACCTGTAGGTGAGTTTATTATTTTGTAGTGCATGAATTTAATACGCAAAGAAGCGAATAACGTAGGCCTATCACAGGCGAGAAATGACTGCTACCACCAAGTATTGTAAAATTAATAATAGCAAAGGAATATCAGAACAATTGATAAGTCTGGTCGTAGGCTTCAAACTGAGTACTTCTGTTGTATATTTATGTCACAACCTTCTCTAGTTTGAAGAGCAGGAATTTTAAAGCTTTCATCTTGTCGCCCTCTAATCTGTCTCCCTCGATAGCAGCGAATTGGGTATCAGTCAGCTGTTTGCTTATCTGAGTAGACTCTTTGGCAGGATTCCCATCAATTCATACTTTGCTGCTAGTCTTATTATCAAAATTGACTTTCAGCTGACTATGCATACTTTTTAAATGTCAAGAATCAAAATCAAAATGTTAACCTCCTAAACTCTATATCAAAGACAAGTAGAGTGTGCGGCATTATAAGATCATAAAATCTTGAAAGATCGATTTGAAAATCATCATGTAATAATTCTGCATTTTATTCATAGCCACTAAATAAGATGGATGTCAAAATAAGTTGTAATAACTGCATGGGCATTCAGTTACCATCAAAATGATGCAATAACTTTTTGAAAATAAGGTAATAAGATTTGAAAGTTTAGTTTTGGGAATTGGGAGGAATCTAGAAACTATCCATCAGAATCCTCAAAACATCTTGCGGATACCTTTCAAGCCCTGTTAGACGGAGGCTGTAACAGAAAGTATAGAAAATGGTTATGTTTTTATATAATAATTATATATATATATATCCACAATAAATTGCACTTCAAATTGGTACATATTTCATGTTTGAGGGATTAAATATTCTATATATGATTGAACAAGCGACATTTTAAGAATTTGTAGAGCTTCCAGCGCCCACAATTAGTTAACATCTCAAATTATTGGTAGGTGATCAAATTGGTTATGGAATACTTCTATTGTATTATTACCGTAATTTCTCACAACAACTCGACAAATTTATGAATAGACTCAGTATCCATCACTGCCTACCATCAGTTTATCAGCCATATTTATTCCCATTTACTTCATGGCATGATTTGGCGTCTCTTTTTGAAATTCCTCAATCACTTTCAAATCTATTTCGCCTCGATTTTTCTCCAATTAATTAGTTCACCATCGAAACATCGAATCCAACCACACTTTTCAGTGGGTTGAGAAGATAGTCATTGAACTCTTCCTTATTCCTGAAATTCAGCCGGAAAGTCCAATCTACTAAATTAAATACTGCATATTTTTAGTGCTGTCCCTTGACCATGGGAACAAATGACTGAGAAAAAAAGAAGATATAACCACAATACATCCGCAATAACCATGATAAAAGCTGTCCAGGGTTCCGACCGACTGACTGACTGATCCTGTTGGTGGCATACAGTATAGTTATATGTGCAGCTCTAGTCACTTAACTATAGGCTGACATCTTGTTGGGGACAAAATAGCCCAAGCAGTCCTCCAGCTTAATGACGCTCTGTCTGTTGCATCAGTCTCTTTGGATACTGCTGACTAGTCTGGACAAGACAACAGTCCCGAAAGTGAGTTGTTTAGAGATGGATTTGCCTGCAGTGTCGATTTCCATGTCAGTCAACAAGCATTGAGGATGAAGAATTTGGTCATGTGCTGATGGCTCAGCAGGTTGTTTATGTATCCTCATAGTCTTGATAAAACCCAAAATTTACGCTTCATAAATTGTATTAACTATCTGGGGACACTTTGTGGCTGAGCAAGTCATCTTTACTTTCCACTTCTCCTACAAAAATCTCCTGTAATTTCGGCCTGGTTGTGCCGCTTGTATGATGCTGGAAAGCCTAAATACAATATCAACAAATGAGCGCTGCACTGACACAAGCCCTGTAGCCGACACTCATTACGACTCCTTGTCTGGTCAGTGATGATTAGGATATGACATGTCAGTATTGTTCACAGCAGTATCTGGGTACCTCACCTGTTACATATTTGATTTAACTCTGTTCTGTTAATTTATCAGTTCCTGTAAATAGATAGTAAATAACCATGCATCACTTGGCACGCAAGACCAATTTGGGAGCCATATGAAGTTAATAAAAATGCATCAGATTTTGCTTCATATTTTTAGAAATTATCCTTATTGAATCTGATATACATATATATATATATACTTTTATTGTCAGCAACAATTCATTATTTCAAATGTTTTTCATGATGTGACACAAATGGCAAAAAAGAAAAATGATACAAACAAAGGTTCAACAAAAAATAAGACTATGCCATTAAACTGAAAAAATGTTGCATTAACCTTTTCTTAAACATATTCAAAGTAAGAGTGCTTCTCAATGAAGGGAGTAAAATATTGAAATTTGTTGCTATTTTGTGGTTTGAGTTGTCTAATGGAGGTTTAAGTAAGTGTGTATCTCTGATAAGCTCAAGATGCCAATCGCTCTTAGGTTAAGACACAAAAAACTGTGTGTTTTATTCCATTAACCGACATCTGACCCTGAATTTGCCCATAATAGCCATGTCTAGTTTTCAATTTAATTTCTTCATCAAATAGGGCAAGTCTTTCAGTTCGGTTGGAGGGCATTTTATCTCAGCCAATAATGGAGTACAACAATCACACGAAACTAGATTGGGTTGCATGATCAATGAAAAGCCCACAATCTCCGATGCTTGTACCAGAATACCCATCGCCACTCAGCACAGAGACCAGCTTATCCACAGCAGAAGCTCCTAAATCTCTTCCTCTGAGAATTTGTGGCAGATGATCAGGTGGTGTTGGCTCTAAAAATGTCCTCACCAGATTTGAGCAGTCTTAATTTGGATTTGTTTAGCGACTCTTAATTGTTATGTATACCTGATAAATGTTGAAGACAGTTAACCTTCCCTTTCTCAGCTGGGACCAGAGTGGATTTTTTCCTTGACCGATGGTTTATGCTTCTAGCACCCTTATATCCTCAGGGCACAAGTTGACAAATGGTTGATTGAGATGATTATTGCAGGAACATTCCATCTGGACAAGGCATTAGTCTGAAGAACTTGGTTTGAGGCACATCACCATCACACATTCTAAACAGTATTAACTATTTGGTTACACTTTGAGGCTGAGCAAGTCAGCTTTCCTTTACGCTTCTCAATAAAGTGGGAGTAACTTTTACAACATAATATTTCAACCAAAGGCAGGATCATTCGCAGCAATAACTTCCTCCAATATTTTTGAATGAAAATTGCATGCGGTTTATTAAGTAATCTTTTATTTAGGTCCATCTCCCTTCAAATAGTATCCAATAAAAACTAAAAAAGGATAATATACATAGCAAAACCAAACGATCAAGTGTGACACAAATACAGCATCTAAATAATAAATAATAACATGCAGATAATACAAACCATCTTAGCAAAGGACTCCTCTTGTACTTGTTACCGGTGTCTTTGAACTTGCTCTCTTTCCGGTATTGAGCAGACTCTTGTCATTGCTCAATCCTTCGCTCTGACAGAACTCGACTCGGGAGTTATGTTATTTGTGGTTGACGTCGCAGAATATAAGGCCGCAATCATATCTAAACAACTATATGACTTCACCTGATACGGGAACACCGGTGTAAACAAGACATAATTTGTAACGCAGAAAGCTCAGATCCAATATCATTCTTATCATAATACTCTAAATTTCTCTCCTTTGATACTGTTGGTTTCACTGATAGTGTGTTATAGCTAATTTTTATAGCAGAAAATCACTACCGTGGCCCTGAAAGCCGGATAAACTCAAAACTATCTGATGTGAATTTCAGTTAAAAAGGCCTGAATTGAATTAAACATTTCATTGAATTCAGTTAAACTTATCTGCATCAAACTTTGCTGCACCAAAGTTTTTCTGTTCTGCATCAAACTTCTATGCTCCACCCTCATACCAGGTAAATTGATATCAACCGCCCTATATTAAATGGATTTGAGCACTCAAAGCCCATATATGACTCTGAGAGCACCTCGGCAAAAAGCAATGAGAAAAAAGTGTAGGTTGATGGCTGGAAAATTTATATTGATAAGCTGCTAAGTGGCTCTAGCCAATTACTTTTTATCCACTATAGGAAAATCATAGAGAAATGCACTATGAAGTATGAATGAGTAAACAAGATGAAATAAGTTATGCTCACATTTGTCCAAGTGCCAGCTATAAAAAAAGTGGTCGATATTTCCTTCAGTCCCCTCCAGGAAGTTTCTTATGCCTGCATGCCCATCTGGCACTAATGCAAGAATAGGGGGTTAAGCTCTCAGATATTTCTCCAATCCCTCAAATTCCGTAGCTTGATCATTCATATCTGTCTCTGTTCCTTGTTACAAATATAATAAATATATCGTTCTCAGAGTGGAGTGCATATCATTTATTAGTTACGGAGTCAGCTGTAGTTGTATCATAGTTGGTTTATTCTACGATCAATAAGAAAAATATACAACTCACACAGTCTGTTTAATTTTCCCTGCTCAAATAAATCCATCAGCTACATCAAGAGTTATCTTCTCTGTTCATAAAGGAGGAGAACTCCATATTTTTTGTTTAAACCAAATGCATTTTCAGGATGCTTTCCACTTAGCCTACTAGCTTAGAATTTCGCATTAGCCCTAAAATTTCTTTTTTTACAACGGTAGTTACTCTGCTGGAAGATGTGAAGCTCTTCTAACTGATAACGTTAACTGTGTCCATCTTGCCACTTATGGGGCAATGATTTCTGCTCCTGTTGTGATTGTGTGTAAGCTGAGGGCTTATTTATCGCTTTATTATTATGTATGACCTTGTCATTGAAGGACAACTCCGCTAAAGAACTAGGCAACGGTGATTCATGATTATTCGACAATCATCATTAACTTGGATACACAAATGTCTGTACTCCCCCTTATTCTTTCAAAGGACCATCATTTGCAAATTTTTGTGTTTGGGTCACGTTTAAAATGCAGAGTCCACACTTTATTTAACATGTGTCATTATGGCCTTTGATGATGGAAGAATTTCTTTTGCGATGGACTGACAACTGACAGCCTACTCAGCATACAAAATACATTGGAGGTGATCGAGCATCTGAACTGGATCACAGCTGACAGGAGAAGGTCGATGTTCGGTATTTTATCATGATTCGGGCTGGTTTCCCAATATCTGATATGGTGGTACTGACTATTTCAGCACACACATTGAAACTTGAAATACTCTCCCTTGATTATGTGTCTCAATGTCATTATGGCGACTGCGGTAAGGGCAGCGAGAAAGAAGCTCCATAAGCTTCTTGTGTGTTACTATACTTAGGCACACCGTACCAATGACTATAAAGAAAAAGCATTCAGTGATGAGTTGGCTATGCACTATGACTATGTAGCGTTGCCCAAAATAAGAGAAATGCACGGCATTGTTAGCTGCAAGATAGCTAATGCATCTTGATTGACCTACAGTAAATAACAAAGATTATAGCTTATGACACATTAATTGCAAAGTTGTTCTTTGCAGTTAATTATGTGTCACATAATTAACTAGTGCACTGAAAAATTTTTGATTGGTTTTGAATAAGGCTGGCAGATCCTCAGCTGCAACTTATTTTGTTTAAACTGGCCTTGATGTTTCTTTGCATCAAGCAAGGTGTGGAATTTTCTTATCAGAGTCCTCAGATGTGGTTTCACTTCCTGATATTCCTTGATGTATAGTTTTTGGATGGAGTGTTTGCTGTCTGTTTGGCCCTCTTCCTGATGTGGATGAAGTCCGAAATCTCTTGTCTTGGCAGACCGTTCTGTGTCCAAAGTTTTGTCAGTATCACTTCTACAATTATAAAATATTATCGCCAATATTTACTCTCAGTTTTCATTTAGATTTACCAGTAACTGGTATTAGATTTGTCACTCTCAAGCATGTTATATTACCTGTCAGGTGAAAGGCTGGTATCATTTTTTGCATGATAAGCTGAATATTCAGATTGGTGAGCATTTTCACGTTAGTTTACTCCAAGTTGGTGACTGAGGGATAGTACATTGTAGTAACCTGAATGTTCTGTATATCCATCTTACAAAGTATGTAAGTATCGATTGAGCCACTGAACAGGATCACAGCTGACAGGAGAATGATGATAATTGTTTTTTTTTATCATGAATTGGGCTGGGTTCCCAGTACCTGGTCGCATTGACTATTACAGCACACACATGGAACGAAGTAACCCATGCTTTGTATTTTACCACCAATCCGCCAAATTCGCTTTGATTTTTCTCCAACCAGTTCACCCTGGAAACTATCGAATTTTTTGCATGATAAGCTGCATATTCATATTGGTGAGCATTTTCACGTTAGTTTACTCCAAGTTGGTGACTGAGGGGTAATACATTGTAGTAACCTGAATGTTCTGTATATCCATCTTACAAAGTATGTAAGTAACGATCGAGCCACTTAGCAGGATCGCAGCTGACAGGAGAATGATGATGATTGTTTTTTTATCATGATTTGGGCTGGTTTCCCAGTACCTGGTCGCATTGACTATTGTAGCACACACATGGAACTTTACGGACGCTCTTTTGATGTTTGATCTGACCCTCTTCATCTGCTGGTTTCCCGCCAATGGTTTTGATATAGCTTATCTAAAAAACGCAGACAAAAGACTTATTATACTCAACAAAGTGCCTGCTAGGGACCTACTGACACTTCTATATATGATGGAATAAGTGACAATGTAGAAATTTGTAGAGCGTCTCAGCGCCCACAATTATTAGCATCTCAAATTATTGGTTGGTGATAAAATTGGTTATAAAAAATTGCCATCGGATTGATTTTGTACTTTTCACAACAACTCGACAAATTAATCAAGACAAACTGTATCCATCACTGATTACCATCAGTTTATACCATATTTATTCCCACTTACTTCTTAGTTTCTCCAACCAGTTCACCCTGGAAACTATTGAATTATATAGTATTATACATATGATATGGTCGTAATAACCATGATAAAAGCTGTCCAGGGGTCTGACCGACTGACTGACTGATCCTGTTGGTGGCATACAGTATAGTTATATTTGCAGCTCTAAACACTTAACTATAGGCTTACATCTTGTTGGGGACAAATAGCCCAATCAGTCACCTTCCCCAAGTCTTGCAAATTTTTGCATTACCTTCTATTCTTCGGACGCTGTTCATATTCTTCTGTTTCTACAATAGATGAGTACTTTCAATTTTTTGCATTTATGAACCATTTATATTCTTGTTTTTATGTAGGCTGCAGAGTTCCCTTTCAGAAACTCTAGCTTCTAGAGTCTGTGCTATAGAGGCGCCATCGGGACTCAACCTGGCCTAGCTCGCTGTTAATGTTTGCCAAATGTTGTTGTGCATAGTCTGGGCAGATACATGTGACTAAATTATCTGCGATCAAAGAGTTAGTCCAATGAATTGTTATCCTTTTGCCTCGACATAACCATTTTTTTCTCCCGGTCGAGATCCAGTTATGCCAGCATACTGTTTTGTTGATATTTTCGGGCTGTGGGCAACGATAGGTTCGAAAATTACCTGTAAAGAGAGCAAATAACTCTGATTTTCTTCTTCTTGAACATTACAAGCCTATATATACATATCCTACTAATATCACAATGCATTTTGGGAAAGTCTAAAATCTCGATGTATCACACCAATGACAGGGTTACCTTTTGTATGGACCAGAATTATTGTGGGCATAGTGAAGAGGGGCCAAGAAGGCTTTAAGGTAAAAAGTAATTTAGTTAAATAGTTTAATTCCAGGAGTGCAGGCAATAGCGGCACAACATTAAATCTGTTGCAGGGTCAATTAGATGTCAGCTTACCTTTCCAGGTGCATCTTCCAGGTGTCTGCCACACGTCCATCCCTATAACTACACTAACAATTTCTATTTCTTTCTCTGCACAGGGGCGTCTGAAAAAAAAATTAAATAAGTTGCAGTCAATCTTAAACCATCTTCATTTCAAAATTTATGAGGTGTGGGCCTACATTTGTGTTGGAATTACCTCCCGTGAAAAAGTTGAGACAAGAATACTTTGTGATTAGAAAACTTTTAGGCCTATAATCATTCATCTGCACTCAAAACAGTCAAAGAAATACTCTCACAAGACATCACATAAAATATTTTCAAAATTTATCAGTTGCCAGATTGAGACAAGGGTAAGTGGCTGTCCAAGGTTTATCCACACTTTATCTGCAGGACTCCAGAAAAATAGCGGATGAGTCTCTAATTGAGATCACCCTCAGGATAACATACTCTAGACACAAAATTAAATTGAAACAAGACAACTTTGAGATTAGAGAATTTTTAGGCCTATGATAATTCATCTACACTCAAAACAGGACATATATGTAGCTTGGGCAGGCTGTCAGGGGTGGGTAGTGGGGAAAGGGGAACCCCGCTCCCCAACCAACACACCCCGAAAGCCTGCCCAGGCTAACATATATGCATAAATAAGATTAAATTTGATGTGAGATCCCCTATAGCATTATGCATACCGAGATGACTGACTTTCAAAGTTTATCAGTTGATGAATTGAAACAATGGCAAGTGGCTGTCCAGGGTTTATCCACACTTTATCCGCAGGAGTCCAGACAAAATGGCAAATGAGTCTATAATCAAAACCATCCTCAGGATTATATACTCTAGACACAAATGAAAATCAGTGACAGGGAGGATTGGAGGGGCCAGAGGAAAATTTTGTTGCGAATTCATCCTCGTCAGGCCATGGCGAGGCATAGACGAGAGACTTTTCAAAGTGAGTCAACGGTGTACAAAATCATCAGGCAGTTTAACCTCACAAATTAGATGGGGATGACTGGTGTTGTCATGTCAGCTTACCTTTCCAGGTGCATCTTCCAGGTGTCTATCAAGAATCACTCTCCGTTACCACTTTCTATTTCTTTCTCTGAATGAGGGCATCTGAAAAATATTAAATAATAAATATTTTTAATAGCTGCAATTAATTAAACCTTAAATTTAAAACCCACATATGTGGTTAGCCAGCTTATTCCATGTTCTATACTCTCAAAGAGTATGCATAAAAATTGTACTGACGGTTATTTTAGTATTTTTGATCACTGTAATGTGTCATGAAATGAGCATTTGGTGGTAGGTATGATGCTACCTGACGTTATATTCTACATGTCCAATTTTGAGACTCCGGTGTCACCATGTGTGGATAAGTTGACATCAAACGAAAGTGCTGACTTTATTGGTTAGAAAAGCATTCAGAATCTCTATTTCAGGATGACGTAGGGGCGAAGCTTATCCTACATTTATCCAGTTACTATATTTTGCAGCGATATCTGTTGCTGATTTTTCCCCATAAAATACTTTTTAGAATTTTGCAACCAAAACAATTTCATAGGAGAAATCAGCATCCACATCCACTCCACATCTTAGGATGCTTACACTCACAGCCCCTGCAATTCCTAACCCTCCATCTCCCAAAACCTAGATCAAGCTTGATCCAATTTCCCTGCATTTAGGTTTTGAGCCGGAGGCTCACCAGTATATTGGGAAAGACCGGACCGCGAGCAGATTGGATCAAACCTGTTCTACCCAAACCCCAATATCCTTTATTTGGGGTGAAATATATTTTACTCACAGTTTTCTAGGCTGTTTCGGTCACCAGTTACGATCGTCATGTCCCAGATAAATTCAAATCCTATGTTGACACTAGGCCCCTCACACCTTCAACAATTGCCATAAAATCAGGATCATTTGATAACGAGTCACTGGGTTAAGCTTGCGCCGACAGTGTTGGCAGACTTACAAAATCTAAAATAGAAAAGATGTGAGGTTCATAATCTCCAGTATTTATGGATGAGTTATCAACACCACGATGTTTAGTAAGAGGAAGCAAAAGTAAACGTAATATTAAGGTTTTAACCCGGCCGACGAGAGACACTTTGATTACCAGCTAAGCGCTATGGTTTAAGATCACCTTAACTCTCACCCTCAAATCATGCAAGCTCAACAGGTCAGCATATGGATCTGAGAGCAGATATTAATAATTGGCAGCTGATCTAGTATATTACGCTATCGAAGACAGTGCTCCACAGTAGTACAACAGGGGTTAAATGAATAGCTTGAGTGAAAGTACATGACAGTACATTTATATCAACCAAAGTGAAAAATTCCATGCAAAGATGGTCATGTACTGTACATGACCATCTCTGCATGGACTTTTTCACTTTGGTTGATAAAAATGATAAGAGATTACCAGTGACAGTAGGCCTAAAACTGACTCGCCTAGGACAGTATCTTATCTTGGTGGGTGAGATTTATTTTGGATAGCAGTGAGTGTGATTGTGTAGCTCTTTTTTAGTTTTTACTTACTATCACAACAAGACTCACTCAAAGAACATCAAGAGGCATGAGACCAGGGAGAATGGAATTCTCCCTTCCCTGGAATTCTCCATTCTCCCTGATGAGACGGTCTGAGAAAAAATTACTCCTTGGTCTGGCAAGTCATTCAAGCTGGTTAGCAATAAAATAGTAAGGTAGGTGACAGTGTTGAATGATTGTGCCAATAAGTTTGCTCACCAGAACTAATGGCCAGTAATGAGTAACTATTTAGACTAATCTTAGACTAATGCCAATGGCCAGTAGAGTAGTTTGTTAGTAGTATAGTAGCCAAGTCTAGGGAATAGTGCTATGTTGCTCCATTGATTTGTGCAGTTGCTAGTTGAGATGTTATTCTTTCACTCACTTTTCACCTACTAGGAATAACTCATTTCCTATATATCAACTGTCTGCAGATGCTTGTGAGTTGGAATAAATTTCTTTTCTCAGAATATTTTACTTCCAAATTCTTCTTCACAACAAATAAATGCAAAAAACGGACTCGCTATAATCTTCCCAAGGTTCCACTTCAACTTTTTGAATTAAATGAAAGAGCCCCCTACTTCCTTAAATAAAATTACTAATTTTGGAATTAGGGCTATGATAGAGCGGAAAATTTTGAATAAATCTGAAATCAACGAACTCCCTGAAGAGGGAGTTCATTGCTGAAATTGATAAACAGTCATCTTACTGCAATTTTCCCCTGTTATTGCCTGCCTGATATTCACATCACAAGTAAAAGAAGTAAAGATAATTATCTACAAAGTAGCAATACCAAAGGACTGCTGAATATATCCTGATTAACATGCAAGAATAAGAAAACATTTCAATAATAATGATGAATATTATAAATAGATAAGATAGATGCATCTAGAGGATGACTACTAGTCTACTAGTACTATCAACAACATGGATGGATTGAAGATGGGATGAACCAATGAGTTACTGCAACTGGCAGTACTTCTTGATGTGACCAGCAGTTCCAAAGGTAAGTCCTGTTATAAAGTGGTTAGAATTGATTAAAAACAGTTACAGTAGGCCTAGGTCACTTCTAGGTGCTCCACTCACTGATTAGGCCTAGCTAGTACTTATCATGTATTAAGCTGTGTCAGGGTTAAACTTTCTTTTTGAACCTACCTTTGATCTCTCTCTCTGCCTATAGGCTTGACCAGTCTGCTTTCATCCTTTCATAGACAATGGTTGACAGTGAGTAAGCGCTGTTATACTATCAGTGTGAGGCCCAAGCCTACTCAGAGAAAGTAAAATCAGAGCCAATATCTTTATTTTAGATTAGCTTTAATATGCAATCAACTGTCTGTAAGACCACAATATGTGAAAAGCAGTTGCTTCACCTCTTTCTTCTTGGAAAGCTGGAAGCTAATTCTCCCATTGGTTTTTTGGTTGTTGGTTGATTGTGCAACATGTTTTCTCAAGATTAAAAAATTGCTTCCAGAGTCTTCTAGCTTGGATCAGGTCTTAGAGGGAAATGAGAAAAGTATGATAAGCTAGATATAGGCCTACATACTTTCCTCTCAACAACCTTCATTGCCATTCTCATGTTTGAATTCATTATGGTAATTTGGCTAACATAATAAGTTTTTTTCTGCTTTTAGTTGGCAAGGAACCTGATAATGTCTCTCATGTTATGGCGGTCACCTATGATTGGAGCAGGATGTGGATTGTTGACAACCCTGGCCTTGAATGGAGAATTACTGACGGCCTCAAAGTCGTTATCACTAGCCCTAAGGAGGTGACTATTATTGTTATGGACTTGGTCCTGCTATTCATTCTATCACATTGTAAAGTAACATAGCTTCACTGTTATTTGCCAGTCGGATACATTTGAATTATTGGTCCTGATCAGCTATTTGTTTTTCCCTCTTTACCTCCTAATAGTGATCTTCAAACTAAATGGGTCCATGTCCAGTCTTAGTGTCAACACCACAGTATTGCTGTTTGGTCCCTTGCGTTAGTTACTTAATGAATATAAAAACGTCTTGATCACTGCTGTAGCTTGACCAATGAAGCCAGCTAGCCATGGTCTACTAAGCATTGATGTCTTTCCGTGTCGAGGCTTAGTGATGCTACCTCAGTGTTGGAGTTTGGTCCCTTGAGCAAGTTACTTCACGATAAAAAAGTGTTTCAATCGTCACTACAGTTTGACTGATGAGACCAGCTTATCTTTAGCATTGATGCCAATCCATATCCAGTCTTATTGTTCCCATATCAGCGTTTGGTCTCATATGCAAATTATTCATTTCATGGGTAAAAAACATCTCATTCTCAGTTCAATTTAAAAACAATGAGACCAGCTTCCTTCATAGCGTTGACTACAAAACACTGTCTTTTAGCGTTATCTCCTTAGCGTGGCAATTTTTGTAATGTAAATGTGTCTTTATCGAATCAGTTTTATGCGTATAAGACAATATGTATTGTGAAACTAGAGTTCCCCCTTTTTTTGCAGTTTTGGCTGGAATCGGAACGCTTGGAAGGGAAGCACACTGCCCAGGGAGACAAGATCAGATTACTCAGCTGATGAATCAGATGACAGGAAAAGGTTAGCATCTATGTTTACTATGTACATTATAGTAAAATATGATACATGGCAAATCCTAATAATTGAGCGTCTAAAAACATTGGCACTAGATGCAACTTAAAATAATTGGGTGCTTTGCTTGTCTATTAAATTTCTCTGGACCTAACCATTTTCAAGTTTCTGTTTGGTTTTAAGTAATCAATATGTATGAGTGTATGTTATGAGTGTATGTTATGACCGTGGCTACTATGTTTGGTGCGCTAGAGTCATTGAGCGCGCTGATCACGTGATATACTATTGCATGTATATCTCTGATCGATAGAGGGCAAATTAACTTAGTAGTAGTACTATCACAAGGAATTTGGTGTGACGACCCGTGTTCAATTTTATTAATAAGTGCTGGGTACATGTAGCAGTACCTTACATGCTAGGTTCTGCTACATGTTAGGTACTGCTACTAAATTGACTCTGACGATCAGAGATACACATGTTAATAGTGTAATCGATGTCAGTGGGCTCATTGAGTGCATCAGGTTTAGGCTCTGTGCTAAGCTATCGTTTGTGATATACTCACAGTCGTTTTGAATTGTACATCCCTCAAGAATGGTTTATTATAATGAGTGTGTTGTTTTGCCGGCCAGGACTAATAATACCGGAGGTCGACTGTGTGGTTGCACTCCCCACATGCAGTAAAAAGATCCCCCTCTGCCTTCAATAAAAAGAGTAGCCGGTATTCCGGCGGGTAAGGGTATAGGGTGCAGCTTGAGTACCATGGGTTCCTGTACCTGTACTCTAGAGGGGTAACCCTCTCCGCAATGACGACTTAAACTTAATATCCATGTCATGATAGCATGATTCTGACAGTGCTTTACTTATGTTGTAGATCCTTCAGACATCATTAGAGCAGTGATGAAAAGAATGCGAGTCAACAAAGTGGATGGTGCCTTCAAGCAGATAATGGTTTTGAAGGACATTCTAACCGCCGCCAACAACACAGGAGGGGTTATTGCAGCTCACCAAGAGGGCAAGATTTTTATCTGTGAGCATTGTGGTTTTTCTCTAGAAATAGGTAGTCTGTGTGAGGTACTTAGTATCTTCCCCCCTCATGCATTATATTCTGCACATAGAGATGCCATGTTCAACCTTCGTGAAATTTCTCGCCCAGGTTATGGGTGTTAAGTCCTACAATCTCAGTAAAACTCAGCACGAGCTGATTAGCAAATATACACGCTGAATTTTGTGTAGATTATTTCTCATCTCTTAACATTGTCTGACATTATATTCATTTTATCTGATCTCTTTTCCCATCTTATTGCCCTTTTGCATACTTAAGTGTTGTATTCCCTTCCTTATCCTGTTTTATAACGCATAACTCTCGGTTTATATTACTCTTAATACTCAGTCACTTTTCTCATATTTCCTACCTATAGACCTATGCCTAAGTTTTTTTCGCTTTACCTGATATCTTCTTCATCTTATTATCATTTTGCTTACCTATATGCACTTTTTTATCTTGTTCTGTCATATTTCATTACTTGTAACTCTCACTTTTTATATTACTCTTATTACAATTTCACTTTTCTCGTAACTCACATGCATGTACCACTCCTAAGCTCTTTTTCAACACAGTTGTGAATAGAAATAAAAAAAATTAGAAAATATTTGGCTCTATTTCTTGATCGGAAGTATCATTGAAGTTTCGGTGTTATAAGTGAGACTGATATAATGAAAACAATCAATTTGAATCATCATAAATTGGCAAAGTAACGCTACCAAGATCAGTATGATCATCTTTGAAGCCTCACTCTCGTTACTGTAACAACTATTTAACGATATCATAGCATTAGCATTATTTGAATGAATAGGCCTGCGAGGCCTGCAAACCATTTGTTATCGTTACATTGATACAAATACTAGATCCTTTTGATCAGTTTATGACCCTGAATTGATCATATTTTGACGACTTCTTAGTTCCCCTATTTAACGACTGCCTATAGTTAGAATTCGATCAAATTAACGAATGATTTTCCTGTGTGTGACTCACAGACAACCTATTCTGAATATCTGCCTATGCTCATTTGCTAGTATTTGAATTTTTTAAGCGCAAAAACAAAATGTTCTGAGAATAATATGCAACCAATAAAGTTGATGGAAATTATTAGGAAAGTAATAATGAATCCTATGTTCATCATATTTTTTATACATTTTTCACATAGGTTGAGGCTTAGAATCTGTTGATAGTTGCTTTGGGAAAAGGAATATCTCTTCAAACAACTCATCTATATAATCTTAAATAGAGAAAATTATACAAGTGCCTGCATACGGTCTGGCCTATTTGTAGATCTAAGTGTTAATAATGGTATGTTTAATGTGGAGGTGACGGGTGTTGATAAGGATAAATATATACAGAATAAATTCTTTTGTATCTCATCAACGCAGCATGTGATTTAGTTTCAATAGAGATAAAGTTATCACTACCTATGCATAATATTGTTAGATTAATAGTACCAGTGAATTATGTCTCAATCTGTTATAGGTTAATAATCAGGCTTGAACATCTTCTACCTTTGCTTTCTCCCCATTTTACTGCTCCATATTAGTGTGTGCAGAGAGAGTACCAACTACCACCCCTCATCCTTATCCTTGAAATCTTTCACTCCAGCCATGATTAGGATTTGATGTGATGGTTTCGAAGGAATCCAATAAATCTCTGAGGATATCAAGCTCCTTCAGATCTGGATATTGTAGAATTCTCACATGGAAGTGCTGAATAAGTCCAAATCCTTGCTATATACCAAGGACAACATGATGGTTATTTTCAGATGATCTTTGCAGATATCTGGGTCTTTGTTTCTTGCCTCCAACATGCGAGTGTACATTTTTTCTCTGATAAGAAAGCTTGTAAAATCTTCACTATGTTGTTTAAGTAACCTTCCTCTTAAAAGAATCAAATTGAATAAAGAATTGAAAACCCAAAATAAAGGAAGGGCCCATTTGACGAATGGCTCTGAGCAAACAAAATACGTACATACAATAAGTGAGGTGAAAAAGTGACAATAAAGCAGTTATTAACATTATGATACTAATACTTCAATATGTATTAACACAAATTATATAACATTGTGCCTCTGTGTCTAATAATTCTGATCAGAAGATGGAGCTTTCCTTTCTACTTCTACACATTTAGACATACAAGTACAATGTTCTGATAGTTGGAAAAAAATTGTCGATTGAGTTGAATATTCCAAGAGCAGTTCGATTTGAACAAGGCATTAGTCTGAAGAACTTGTTTTGAGGCGCAGCACTATCACAAATTCTTAGTTTTTCTTCACCATCATCGTTGCTCTTGTAAATCATCAATGCAAACTGGTGTATCCTCATAGTCTCGATAACAATTGAACTGTACTCCTTACCAATTGTATTAACTATTTGGGTACACTTGGTACCTTTGTAAGTCATCTTTCCTTTCCGCTTTTCCTTAACAATCTCCCTGTATTTTGGGCCTTGTGGTGTGGTTTTTGCGATGCTAAAAATCCTAAATCAGGGAAAAAGTATAAGCAAATGAGAGCTGAACTCTCACCAGCTCTGTAGCTGACACGAATTACAACCTCCTGTTTTGGTCAGTCATGGTCAGGATATAACAAGTCAGTATTGTTCACAGTGATATCTGAGTAACTCACCTGTTACACATTGATTTCACTCTCTGCTCTGTTAACTCATCGATTCTTGTACCTGCTGTATTATAGTAAATAGATAGTAAATAACCATGCATCACTTGGCACGCAAGACCAATTTGGGAGCCATATGAAGTTAATAAGAATGAATCAGAATTTGCTTCATATTTTTACAAATATCCTTATTGGATTTGATAATCTCAAGATGCCAATCGCTGTTAGGATAAAAAGCAAAAACATGTACTTTTTATTCAAGCAACCATCATCTGACCCTGAATTTGCCACTAAAAGGCATGTCTAGCTTTCAATTTCATTTCTTCAACAAAATAGGTCAAGTCTTACAGTTCTGTTGATGGTATTTGAGTTCAGCCAATGATGGAGTACAACAGTCACAGGAAACTAGATAGGGTTGCAGTATCAATGATTTCACTCTCTGTTCTGATAATCTATAGTTACTTTTAGCAATATTCATAAGAAGAAAAAATCTAGGAGAAAGTTATACAGTATGTTTAAACGAAACACCGAACAATTGGATGCACTTAATTTCTCAAGCATCGTTGAATCAAAGTTGCATTATAGAGTTATAATAATTCATCATTTATGTCCAGCTTCCACTAAATAGTAATGGATGAACTTGCTGTTTAGTCTCAGAGACATAATATGCGTAGCAAAACCAATGATAAAATGTGTCACAAATACAGAATTAAACAATAATAATTATGTTAACAAGTGAATGATACAATCTTATCTTAGCACTGCCACTGTTCATTTACTCATCACCATTGTTTTTTTAAAGTCAGGATGCATATAACTGTCGGTACGCATGCTTCTTGGTGGTAATAAGATGGCAAAAGAATCCCAACAGAAACCAAAAGAATGCAACAGTCAACCTGTAGGTTTGTTTATTATTTTGTGGTGTATGAATTTAATACGCAAAGAAGCAAATAAGGTAGGCCTGTCAAAGGCCAAACGCAACTGCTTCCACAACATATTTGTAATGATGACAAGGGAAAATTAGAAGAAATAATAATTGTGGTAGTAAGCTTCAAACTGAGTCTACTGTCTTATATTCATGTTACAATTTGGTAATCTTCTCTAATTCGAGGTGCAAGAATTTCATAGCTTTCATATTGTCTCCCCCTAATCTGGCTCCCTCGATTGTGTGTCTGTCAACTGTTTGCTAATCAGAGTCGACTCTTTGGCAGTCGATACTGAGAGGAGCTGTTTCAATAAAGGTATGCTGTCTCTTGATGATTGCCTGTACATCTGCAGATTTAGTTTACTCCTTTGTACTCTATTCCAGCATAAGTCAAGTCACCATCAGTGACGTTTTCATCCTTTATTATGTTAGCAGGTTAAACTTGAGCATTCTGCGCATGCTCAGCTCTGGGCATGAGCTGATCTCTGCAAAATTGAGTCTCGGAATTCCGAAGCCATCTGATTGGCTACCTGCTCTGGTGACATACTCCCCAAAGCGTGCGGATTTGTTATTAATGGTTATCCTCTCTTGTCATTATTAGCTGATTGACAGTTTATGCAGGGGGTATCCCATTTCCCCTTCCCAAAGTTACAATCAGAACCCAAACTAAACTCACTGTTTTTGCACATGCGCAAATTCAAGTCACGCATGATGCGTACTTAGCCTTACGACACCTGCTTTGTGGTAATGATAGCCTAGTTTATCAGTGATCTACATGCCCAGTCAGATCACGAGAGTCAGTATGAAACTGGAGGCCAAATTACCATCAGGGATTGTAAAAATGGCATTACAGCTCAATTGCTCTATTGAGTTGTCTTCTTCCATTCACATGAGGGGACAACACTTTGGTCTAATATCCCAAATTGCCAGACTGATGATTAATTGATCCAATAAAACATGTGTGCATTATACTAAGTTATATCATTATTTTCATATTATATTTCACTATTTAGAGAAGCATTTCCTAGTATGAGTGAAGTTACGAATGAGGTATAATACTAATTTAATTAATAACATCATTTCTGGCAATTGGCAGAAAAATTGGCCATAACAAAAATATGCAGTATGATGAGACTTTACTGAGCAAGATAATTAATACGCCTCACATCGGCGTTATGAATATTTAAATCTGTGCCCCTGGTGAACCAATTGGTAATAAAATAAACTTTTACAGTAAGTCGCATATAGCAAAAAAAAGATTAAGTTGCCTAACATCACTCAAATTTGTTCACTGTGCTCCCTAGGGATACTAATACTTGTTGATTTTGGATAGTGATATCTTTGACTTTCAATAACATCAAGTTATATTAAGTTAAGACTAATATTAGTATTATAGTATTATTATTACTAGTATTATTTGGTTATAATAGCTAAAATGTAGCAGGTTTCTAGTGAATAAGAAAGCTGCGCTATCATCATCATAATTTCATGTTTTGTTTGATATCACCTATCTTTCTCACCTATAAAATGGGGTATAGGAATTATTACCCGCGCAAAATCCTTCATTATCTCACAATGTCAGACCAATTCTTGATAAGTTCTGCCTTCATACCAGCTGTCAGATAATTATACACGTATTCTCACGTTTATATAGTAAATGGAGTATGCTCCGGATACATTAGTTAGTTATTTCTAACGTCGTCCTTTCCCTCAAAAATACAAAATCTAAACAGCCTGCTGCGCTGCAACGTAAATACAAAAGTGGCTGTCAGATCTTTAACAAATTATTGCTGTCAGCTATGACAATCTGACAAGCTGACATGATCTGTTGTTGTTTCCAATTATTTATTTTGTGTTTCAGGGCTTTCTTTCACACTACAACAAATAATTTATAAAAATAAAATATAGATATAGAAAATATAATGGAAAATAAATAAGTCCATGATTATTTGAAATATAAAATAGCTTGTAGGTGCTGATGCCTATCTCAAACCTAGCTATTGCGAGTACTGCTGTTGAGAGTTGTCCTCTATCCTAGTATTTGGTCGACAGATTTTGAGACAGCGCACTAAAGATTCATCTATTTTTAAGGCAAATATACAAGATGAAAATTTTGTGATGTTAGATTTTGAACCTGATCAAGATTATACATAGTTTTCATGGTCAAGATTTATCTCTTGCCATTTTTCATGAGGATTCTATAAGTGTACATCTGTTTTAATCACAGACAATGATTCCAAAAAAACCTAGAGAGCAATTAGGGTGTTGAAAATTCTATTCAGTTGGTTATGGAGGCATTTTAAATTACAGTCATTGGCCGATATGAGGTCGTTCCTGACAAAGAATCCGATTCAACACTTTATTGATTTGTAGGAATAGCAGGTGCAGCGACGTTGGGCATCAGTTGGCCCTCTTGCCAGTGACAAAATCATAGTTCCGTATTTTTTTAGTAGTTGGCTTACTGTCACTGCAAAGTGAACTTTTGTGAATTTCTTGGCAACCAGTAATTTGATTTTGATTCTGTTTTGAATTATTTAACACACAATAACAAATACTTTCTTATTATTGCGGGAAGCCCAATAAGAAATATCTCGGACACACGGCTTCTGCGGCACTAATAGCTTGGCAGTGAATAGCAAGCGCCCGCTAACTGATTGCGCCATCTCACCATCCCCATCAAGTCCTAAGGTGTCTGTTGTGTTATTGGTAGAGATTATGAAGGGATTACACTAATACTACCGTTTTCATTGGCAAATTTCTATGTGTTATAATGTTCAGAGCCCATAAACAAATGTAAAGCCAAGACATGTGAGCAGTCCTTCTTCACTACAGCCTGGCTAAAATCATACCGCCATACCAATATGGGCGTTAGGGTTTGACCATGTGAAGTTTTCCTCTCATTTACAAGGTCATGCGATTCATCCAAATGTTTTCTGCGTGAAAGCGTTCTCATTGCACTGTGATAGTCATTAAAATTATAATTTTGACAAAAAGATTGTTCACAAAGACTTTTCTCATTATTCTATTCACGGACAATCTACCAATATCTGCCGCTGGGATTTGAACCCCCAGTGTCAAAGTATTTGATGCTAACCGCTCGGCCACTTCGGCCTTGCAAGCCCGCTGTAGTGCAAGCTAATATATGCGAGCTGAACCTTAGACCTCAGGCCAATCTTGGAGCAATTTCCATAGCTCGAAGACCATCGAAACTAGCCTCAAAGCGACATGGAAACACCGTGAATATGAGGTCATGCCTGTCACCAAAACACAGTGATCTTGTGCATGATGGCACACTTTTCAACCTGGTCAACACCTGCCAAGCAACAGTTCAATGAAACAAGTGACCCTAAAGTGACCCTCAGGCTGACCCTAAAGTGACATAATGTCCAGACTATTTTTCATTATCTTGTAAATAAATATATTAGGAGTTTATTGACATAGAAGGGTTCAATCCCCCCATGCTGAGATCAGAAATTGATCAGGACAATTGTATAGCTAGAATCACAGAGTAAGGATATAAAGAGGGGACACTTCAATGATAGTTATAGTTCCTGTGGTTTTTGATTCACTGGGGGGAACTCATGTGCAACATGATGCCAAAAAAATTCATTATTCTCTATGTGTTACAATGGCAATTTTTGTTGCAGACATACCTACCTACAATGTGGGTCACAATTCATTCTGTATCTAACCTAAAGAATGATTTCAGACTTTTTTGAAATGTCCAATATTCACATATACGCCATATTGTTGCCATTTTGTGATAGGATACATAGGCCATTAGCTATCTGAGCACGACTTACCAAAGCCTGTGTTCTCTCTAGCGTTGAGTGGTCCCTATATCTGCATGGTGTGTTCAAATCTGATAAATCTTCAACCTAAACATGGGTACCAATCGTGGGATATATAATATATTACACTTTATTGCACAAATGTGTGTATATATATATTTATGTATATATATGTGTGTGTGTGTGTGTGTGTGTGTGTGTGTGTGTGTGTGTGTGTGTGTGTGTGTGTGTGTGTGTGTGTGTGTGCGTGCGTGCGTGCGTGCGTGCGTGCGTGTGTGTGTGTTTGGTGTAGCTGAGGAGACCTAAGCATATTTGCTAAGCTGTGTTTATTTTTGTTGTATCGGTGGTGCATAGACCATTGTCTTGAAAAGTACTGGGTAAAGACCTATGAGAAAATTGTCATCCTTTTTTGAGTTAAATGGTTAAAAGAAAGTGGAGAGGTTCTCTTTGCAAAAGCATTTTATTGCATTTTCCTTAGATTATTTTTTTACATAAACATATAAGATTGAAAAATTGTAGTGTGTAACCAGCTACTTCTTTCTTCTGCTGATATTTTTGTGCTGAAAAAAGAAAGATATTTTCTGGTACAATTTCAAGCGTTCAGCACAAGGAACATTCAATTTTTACTATCCAAGTTAGTGGTTTTACATTTCAAGTCATATGATGATAGATATCTGATTCCCTGTCTGGTATAGCCACCCGCTTTACAATAGATCATCATTTTGTCTGAAGGTCATAAGGTGGCAAAAAATTGAATACATGCGAACTACCTTCCACCTCCCGTTTGATGTTAAGGGCATCCAGATACTCTGCAACTGGCTGCAGTGCGTCCCTTGTAGTTTGTTTCCGACACTGCAAATAAATATAAAAAAACACTAATTACCAAAATTTTCAAAATGATTATTCCAAGAAATCTCAAGGGAGGGGAGGTTGAAAAATAGGATATCATAACACTGAATGGAAACAGGTTTCTTGTTACATTTCTCTAAACATCTTAGCAAATCCTAATTTATAATCATTTAAAATCCGATAAAATAATGTTGATTGATGGTTGTCATGTATGAATGGGTAATTTAGACAATGCTTGAAATTTGGATTGCAATCACAGCTTGAAAGTCTGTGAATGTGATAATGCTTGGGCTTACAAGGTAGTCAATCCCCTACCACAAAGCACTAAATATCTCAGTACAAGAGTGAGATCAAAGAACATTGCTCAAAATCTGTACTACATGTCATGTGAAGCAATCTTTGTTCGATGTCAGTTTTTCAAAAACTATTATCAACTGCATGTTACTGAAGTATTAGGGCACAAGGGAAACCTATACAGAAAACAAAATAATGTTAGCACATACCTCTAGCCTGTACACATACCGTATACTTTTAGCCTGTAACAAAAAAACAGAGAACTTGTATCAGACTAACACATACATGACAAGCTACCCTATTTGGTAGGGTAACACCAGATATTTGGGCTGATTACCCTATGAGACCAGATGACCCTATAACCACCCCACTTTTGCACCTAAGAGCTTAGTGAATTCTTATTTGCTTATTTTGCTTTCATGAGGTCTAGTTGTCAACATAATATGACAAATTGTATAAGTTAAAACATTTATACATAGTAAAATTCTTTCTAATGCTTTCTAGAATTTTGTAAATTATAGTTATCTAACAATAACACAACAGAAAATCAAATGTTTTAAGAGCTTGGCCAACTTGGGTGTTGCCCTGTGGTGTTGCCCTGGGGTGTTGCCCTGGGGCGTTGCCCTGGGGTGTTGCCCCGGGCCGCCGGCGGGAGTATTTTAGGGACCCCCAGACCAACCCAGTCCGCAAGTTTATGCATCACCAGGTATTGAGCCTATCCAACTTGTCATGTATGGACTAACATCTGGCAGGGCTTACATTAGGTACTCAGTTATGTCTAAAAAATTAGATTATTGGCAAACACCAATGAAGCAACAAAACATACCCTATTTCCAGAATTTCCTGACTCATACCAAAGAGTTAACTAACTCCTTGCTCATACTATGAGACAATAATATTTTTTTATGGATGCTGGTGGTGAATCCTACAAAAAGTAATTGATAATCTTACCTTCCCATCTTCTTTTTCTAAAACTTATAACTCATTACCATCCTCATCAAACTAAAAACACAAATAAACCAAGTCACAAGATTATTTACTGAACATTGCTTGGAATATTTGAGGTTAGTAGTCGTTGCAGCCAAATCTTGCTTTTCTAAAGACAGCTCCCTAAATATTGGCTCCAAAATTATCAAGATACAATTCATACAGTGGTGCGCGTACCACTGCACAACTCACAGGTTTTCAGCTTCGAAACCATGAGTCAAGCGCTGTTTCGAGGCCTTCTCTAGTACAACCTCCTCATGGCCGGCCCCAGCAGCATGAAGCCACCCCTGTGTGTTGATGAGCATCAATCTATTCGATCCATCAGTGCATTTTGTAAGTTTTGGTGGTTTAACATAATAGGTGTGTTCACGCTGTTGCGCAACCAGGGAGGCTGACAACTCTTCATTGTTACAGTGCAACAATGTTCGCCCCATCACTCTCATGCTTATACTCTAAGCCAAACCAGTGCAGGGAGGTTTGCTTTCCATCAACTCGTCGGCGCAAAGCCGCTATCGTCAAGGCACCCGCCCCTCGTGCCATAGTTCACTACTCAAATTCACCACATTGAGCATAGTACAACTCATACACAAGTCAGAGAGATGACTTGTTTGAGCTGATAAGAAAATATTTGAAAAAAACAAATGATTTACTGTGTGTGTAAATTACCTACCTGACGCTCTCTGACAATAACATCTGCTTTCCCGGACATTTTGATGCGAATGAACTTGATGACTACTATAGTCGGTATCAAGGAGTTACTCCTAGTCGGTGTGCGAGAAGTAAACAAGAGGTCACAATGGAATGACCGAGTCATTATCAGAGATTGGTTTTGCAGCGGTAGCACACCTGCCTCAAAACTTGGATGCATCAAGTGCATATGAGATAAATTAACCAAAATTTGGCCAACCTATATTTAACACCAGCCTAATGCAAACAATTCTTACATGAGCAAATAGAAGTTTGAACGGCACCCCTTTATGTATTGGTCATTTCATGCATTTTTGATTTATCTAACACTTTCTCTACCTAACAGCAGGCTTTATGTTGGATACTAGGTCATCATGGCATCAATACATCACGCAGATTCTTCTCTACTTTTGGCTTCTAACTAAGAATAAAACTAGTCCGAGAATGAAAGGCGGAGGTTTTGTATTTGGAAAATAAAGTTAATTTTTCTATGAAATCATTCTTCCAATATCTTTATATAAATATGTAGATAGGATTGATGCAAAAATACGTAAGTTCATGTTAGGAGCAAACACAAAATTATTACATTTCTTGTTGCCTGTGCCACTTAGAAAAAAAGTCTGTCTTAAAACTATGCAAGTAACAATAACATATAAAATAATGTCACAAAAAAATACATGGCAGCACCAATATACTGTTCCTGCGCAGGGCAAACTGAGTTTCAATAACAATATACTCTAGATGTTGAATGGAAGATGTTTAGACAGAACAAAGAACAAAGTGCACATATAAACATAAATAACAATGGTAAGACAATAATCCCAAGGTTAATCTAACAGTTTCATATTTGAAAAATCATCAGCGTAAGTTGTGGGAATGAAAAAAAGTACAAATTGACTGCCCAGTGACTGTCAGTAGACATGAGTGGCGATATTATGGTTATCCCCTATTAGCAGCCTCTGAAACTGGCTTATAAATTAGACTATTGATTATTCTAGATACTGACTGCTAAATAGACATTTCAGTTGAGAGGCGCACATGTGCAGAATATGAGCAGATGCGACTCGAAGTTAAATTGTAAGGCGAAACAGCCAGAATCGGAACACAACTTAACTAAATAATTATTGTAACTAAAATATTGGCTTACAATTGGTGAACTAGGGCCTGCACTATTGTCATGCCCTCGACTGTCATTTTGAAACATTTCCTATCAAGTTTGTTGGCTGATACATACTCTAGGACTGTCTCCAAAACATTAATGCGGTATATATCTATCAAGGATGATGGGCACGGTTTCATGAAATAATCTGATTTGCTCAGATATTTTCTACAGAGATAGGATTTCGTAACCTGGCCGTCAGAGTCATTTACAAATCTCACTCTTAGAAGATCTACAATGTCCCCGCCTTTTGTGAGATAAACATTGTTTGGTGCCTGTGTCCTTATAACGTGCACGTGTTTTTTATGTACCAGAAGCTGATTTTTGGATGACAAATTTTCCAATTCGCCCAATCGTGCCATTCTCTCAACTAGTGGATTTTTACGTTGCCTTACTAACCTCTTTATATGCTGCATATAGTTTTCAAATTCGAATGCAATGTGGAGTAGTGAATGGATATTATAAACCAAATGATGTTCCCCATAAAGAGGCTCAATTCTTTGAACGAAGTATTCCAGTAGCTCATGGGCAAACTCCCAGTACTCTCCAGCCATAGATGAATTTAGAAGCATTGTTATGGCGACTGAGAGGCACTGAAAGTGATCATACTGATCTTTGCTCAAATGATTTTTCAAAACAATTTTATCAGTGTATAACAAAAAGTTGCGAAACTCAGTAGCTTTAAAGTGTGGTAAATGCTTCAGAGACCTAGGTTTACGGGCTAGCTCTCTTGGTGCTTGCTTAGATATGTGAGTAAGAAGGTCATTGATGGCAGTAACAGAACGAAAATTCAGGCGTCCACGACCTTTTTTTTCATTGATCCATATACTCAAGAGTCTCCACTGGGTACCAAGAAGAACTTGGTGCATATAATCTATAGGGAAGGCATTTATCATATCTAGCTGTTGAATTTTTATGAAGGGTGTGGGTCCTGTGTGGTGTTCATCATTTGTTTTGGCTCTGAATGATTCATCAGTTCGAAGAATGAGGTTTCTTATCTGAGGATAGGTTACTTTCATAAATTTGTGTGAATAAACACCTCGTATTTGGCACCCATCACACCCAAAATATCCAGAGAATGACTCAATTCCTTTGCACATAGCCCTAGCTGGGGCATCACACACCACTTGAAAAAGCCCAACAGGCACAACACGTGATGAGTAGGCAAATCCATGGGCAATCATATTTTGAATCTCCTCAAGTGTCTGGTTTAGATATGCCAAATCGCTAGGTTTCGCAGAGGTTAAACACATAGCTACTGGAAATACTCCAAACTCAGGTGCATCATATACCTTGCATGAAATTGGCCACAGGGAAGTTGAGAGAGATCCACTTTTGGAAATTGGCAAACCATCTATATTCATCACCAGTCTGATGCTAGGAAGCAATGGGTGTGCAGTCAAGAGTTTGGTGAGCGTCCTCTTGAATCCAAAAAAAGTGATATTGTCCTCCAGACATATTCAATGGTTTTTCTACACTTTCTGTGCCTAGCAGTGTTCTTGCCGTTCGAGGCAAGTTCGCATGACCATTGGAGTGCAGTATTTTCAGTAGAATATCCACTGATCGGTGAGTGCATTTGAATTCCAGGGCCCACTGCTGAAGTTCTCCTCTCAGCTTTTCTCCAGAGTCACTAATCGTTTCCTCCTCAGTTGATGAATATGTATTCTCGGTAGGGTCAGACTCCTGTAAATATAGAGTTAAATAAATTCACAAATTGTTATTATTTTTCCTGCTAATTTGAGCACCTACAATATCAGCAGTCTTTCCATACAATCTAGGTAAGGCATATCCTCTTGCTAAACTCAACCTGATGGATACATACTACTATCAGTGTTTCCCCCTGTCATGTAGCGGGATTAAATAGCATTGCAGATGGCAATCAAGTTAATACGAGAAAAGTGTGGCCCAGCTAAGCGTAGACAAGCCCTCAGCCATGCATAAAAAATTCCTGGGCTATTCTTCAGTTCAAATTTTGAGTTACATTTCTATGCGAGCAATGGAAACATGCAAACCAATGACCTTATACAGTATTAGTTGACCTCAATATTGAATAGCAATAACATTCACCATGAATTTTGAGATCGGCCTCGATCTCGAAATATGCAGCCATTCCCATGATAGAGCTGAGAAAAAAAACATCAAAAATATCTGCCGCTGGGATTTGAACCCCAGCCTCCAGTGTCAAAGTATTTGATGCTAACTGGAGCCTCGCAAGGCCGCTGTAGTGCAAGCTAATATATGCGAGCTACACCTTGGACCTCAGGCCAATCTTGGAGCAATTTCCATAGCTCGAGGACCATCGAAATTAGCCTCAAAGTGAACTCTAAATTAACATGGAAACACAGTGAATATGAGGTCATGCCTGTCACCAAAAACAGTGATCTTGCGCATGATGGCACACTTTTCAACCTGGTCAACACCTGCCAAGCAACAGTTCAATGAAACAAGTGACCCTAAAGTGACCCTCAGGCTGACCCTAAAGTGACATAGTGTCCAGACTATTTGTCATTATCTTGTAAATAAATATATTAGGAGTTTATTGACATAGAAGGGGTCAATCCCCCCATGTTGAGATCAGAAATTGATGTGGACAATTGCATAGCTAGAATCACAGAGTAAGGATATAAAGAGGGGACACTTCAATGATAGTTATAGTTCCTGTGGTTTTTGATTCATAGGGGGGAACTCATGTGCAACATGATGCCAAAAACTCATTATTCTCTATGTGTTACAATGGCAATTTTTGTTGCAGACATACCTACCTACAATGCGGGTCACAATTCATTCTGTATCTAACCTAAAGAATGATTTCAGACTTTTTTGAAATGTCCAATATTCACATATACGCCATATTGTTGCCATTTTGTGATAGGATACATAGGCCATGAGGTATCTGAGCACGACTTACCAAAGCCTGTGTTCTCTCTGGAGTTGAGTGGTCCCTATATCTGCATGGTGTGTTCAAATCTGATAAATCTTCAACCTAAACATATCAAAAAACATAGAGCCATGCAGGACCAATTTTTAAATACAGTCGCTCAATACACTGAACAATAAAATTAAATCCCAGATATACCTCCAAAATATCAAATGTCACCCATTTTAATCAATACTTTGTGAACCTTTAGCATTATGCATTATAAAAACAGGGAAGGTTGTACTGACAGGAGACATCCACCCGACCGTCCAGTTGGTTTTCAAGGTTTCTCATAAGGTGTCTTAAAAAAATGAAATAATAAAAACTTACAAATCCCTCAGCTTTGTGGATGGAATCTGGGGCGTCTTTGCAGTGATAGATCATCTCATTCTGATCATTTGGAATTGGTTCCAGCTCCTAAAATTGTATGAATAGGAATTATTATCTTAAAATCTGAATTACACTGGGCATGACATGTTGTGTTTCAGTGTTCTCCACAAGATATTATATTGTGGCATTGATTTCAATTGATTTATCTCCACCATCACTTTTGCAGTGATAACACCACTGGAATGGAGGAAGCTCAATTTTACAATGAAATCTCCAGCCAGGCTACAGTAGTTACGAACTCTCGTGCTTACCTCTTCGATACTTTCATCCAAAATCCAGCTAACTTTTCTCTTCTTTGCCCTATATGCTGCCATCCAACGGGCTTTGTATGCTTTCCTTTTGATGCTGCTCATTATGACGATAAATATCAACTTAACTTCACAAGATTAATCCATTCAGTTCCCAAAGTGTCTGCTATAGGTAGTGAGTACAAGATCACGCCACAAAATCACGACATTCTCATTGTAGCCTCCTACCATAATATGTTATCTTTACTTCCTAAATTCCTGGTGTCTGATAATAGGATCATGAGTCCTAAGCAACTTTGTCCGCTTTGTCCATCCAATGGAAATAATGACTTAGCCTATTATAATTTGTTTCTGTACTGCCTAAAACCCTGTGTGACTGATATAATGAATTATAATTTGTAAACAACTTGTTAAACTGAAAAGTGAAGTCTGCTTTTATTTTGTCCATCCAAAGGAAATAATGACTTTTCCTATAATCTCTTACAAGTACTGCCCAAAATCCTGTGTGACTGATAATAGCAAAGATAATAGTACAATCATCGCTGTATTGTAAACAACTTGTCACATGAAGAGTGGAACCTGCTTTGTTCATCAAATGGACATAATGACTTATCCAGAAGAATGCATATTGTGGTGTGAAGTGCTCAAAGACACATGTTTTTCAGTTCTACTTCACCAAAGATTATAAATACTCATTGAATTTACTCAACAGCCAACATTCGTTAGCAGGCCTTTCATTTACCTAGACATAATTTTCAACCCGCACTCATAAATTTGGAAAGCAACCTATCATGGATTCTTTGTTGCTGATTTTGTAAGCGAAACCCCCGGAAGGAAAGGAACTGTCGGCATAGTCAGTCATAATTGGATTAAGTCCATGGCTAAGGAGAATAAAACAAGTATTATGGTATGTATGAGTATAAAATGTAACTCTTCTTTGTGTCACCTTGTCATGTAAAGTTTCACAGGGAATGCTGTTTGTCATGCAAGTCAAAAATATCATCCTTGTGAACATATTGTTTTATTGGTAATACTGACTAAAAGTAAATGTATTTTTTATGTGCAATAAAAGAGTTAGCTAATTGGTGCAAGCTACACCTGAATTGGTATGATAGAATGATGTGCAAGGCAGTCATCAAAAACACCTGTACCTGTACCTCTGTTATTACACCTAATCTTTTTTTTTCAGAGTTGCTACTACCCTGAGAAGATGCCTAATCAGAAATCACTGCTGAGCAACCATGCACACCCCGATCCGGAGACCTGGACACTTAATAACAATGTTCAAGCTCTCAAACAATTAGGTAAGTTTCGAACTTTTGATATGTGATTTCATCTTGAACAGCAGAATCAAGAATAAACATCAGGATAAATATTTTGAGTGCCAGTAATTTACACTATGTCCAAAGCAAATTGTAGTACTGTTATCATTGGACAGGGTATTGAAATAATTAGATTGAATCAATATTAAATAGTGATTAGTATTAGAAGTGTAATTTGTTGTTATTTTTTGACCAAGTGTGAAATTCAATTGATTGGAACCAAAATAATCTATTTCAAGCCTGTAGAGTGGGGCTCCCTGCACACAAAGCTGTCATCAATTTCTGTGGAGCAAAATAGGGCAATCTTCAATTTTAAAACTGTCATCTTCAGAATAAATTCTTCAAAACAACTGATTGACTGAACCTAATCTGTAGAACTGAGCCAGCATTGGGAAAAAGTTTAAAAGTAAATGGGGAAATTCTCTCCTCTTCAGTAGTCTAGCTAGTATAGCAGCAATTGAAATGGTTTTGTGGTTCTATTAGAAAACCACTAGATCAGTTTTTGTTATCAATATCAAACTAGCTGCGAGTCAATCGGGCTTACCTTTTTTGATGACCTCATTCATAATTGATCACTAGTTTCAAGCTGGTTTAAATTTGAGATACATTCTGTTATTTGTAGATACACTGGAAGAGGCAGATTATTATGCAACGAAGGCGACAGGGACTGAAAAACTGACAACTGGTAAGTTCTTCATGACAACTAGCCTCATGTGCAAGGCTTCTAAATTCAATTTCTCTAAAAATGTGTCTACACATTTGGTATGTGCCGGTTTTAATTGTGGCATTCCCTGATATTTTTTTCTGTCAGCTTGAAATACAAGATATCCCCCAAAATCAGCTAGGTTTTGACATTCACCTGGCATCCTGCTCAGATCTGTTTTTTTTTCAGACACCAGCGGAACAGCATTTATGTTTCGAATTAAGCCACCAGCAAATAGTGTCAGAAATATCACTGCTCTCAGGCTTCTCAAGGCTATTATCAATCTATTTTGGCATTGTGTAATGTTTTAATACTTCTTCTAATACTTTGTTTTTAGATGATGAAGTGTTAAAAGGGAACTCTTAACCCCACAACCCATTTAGACCTAGTGATATAAATAATTTCCTTGTTACTCATTTATTGTAGAAACAGAAATAATGCACAGCCTGCAAAGGATAGAAGGTAAGGCAAAACTTGTAAGACTCGGGGGAAGTGGCTGCTTGGGTTATTTGTCCCCAATAAGATGCGTATTTAGGTGTTTAGAGCTGCACATACCTATATTGTATGCCACTAACAGTTACCCTGGACAGCTTGTATTATGGTTATCACTGTCATATCGTGATCATATTGTTTTTATTTCTCAGTAAAATGTTCCCGCAGTTTGGGGTCAGCATCAAAAATGTTCAGTTTTTAATTTAGTAGAGTGAACTTTTTTTGGCTGATTTTCAGGTATGAGAAAGAGTCTATAAATCAGGTTTATTTATTTTCTAGATTGGGTTGAAAGCATTGACCGACGGTGGATCAGAAAGCAAGCAGGACCAATTTAACGACTATCTTTTAGACCCACTGGAAAGTGTGGATGAATTTGATGGTTTTGAAGGGGAACTAATTGGCGACAAAGCTAAACGCAACAGATTTGTAAGTACTTGAGGAATTTAAAAAAGAGATGCCAAATGATGCCATGACCTAAGGGGTAAATGGGGATAAATATGGCAAAAACTGATGGTAGTCAGTGATGGATATTGTCTCTATTCATATATTTGCCGAGTTGTTGAGAAATGTACGGAAATAATCTAAGCGAAATTTTCTAATACCAATTTGATCACCTATTAATAATTTGACATGTTAACTAATTTTTGGCGCTGAGAAGCTCTACAAATACTTACAATGTCACTTGTTCCATCAGATAGAGAAGTGTCGGTAAGTCCCTAGCAGGCACTTAGTAAAGTATGATAATTATTTTGTCTGCATTTTTTAGTTAAGTTACATCAAAACCATTGGCGGCAAATCGGCTGATGAATGTGTTCTCAGGGCCATGAAGAGGATCGGATCAAACATGGTTTGGTCTGACTTTTCTCTCCATGGAACTGAGATTAAAATTGCCTTTGATGCAACACGGATATATCATGGAATAGGCAGTAAGTAAATATTCATACACTTCCAGCTTCAGATTGTATAATTTGAAATATTGGAATGCCGTGCAACGTCACATGCTTGTCAGTTGTAAACATTGAAACATGCATTTATTGATCGGTTGTAAAATACAATGTAATGGCCTTCATAAACTCAAGCAAGCTACTTGGCTTGAGTGTTTTACAAGGATCGGCTGTATGTTATTTCTGAATAAAAAACTGAAATCCGTTCCATCAACCATGCATAAATAGCCATATATGCTTGTTCAGGGTCAGGTCCCCTAATCTATATAATATGTTTCAGTTGTTGTTTATAATGTTATGGCTTAGTTTTCATTGCGCAATACATTTAAGTAATGAGCTACTAGCTAGATAATATCCCATCCAGGAGAAGCTTTCTGTCATGTGAATGAAAGTATAGGGAAGTAAGACTTTGATTTAATTTATCATATTTATCAAATTGATATTCTATTGTGTTGTAGGAGCACTGATACAGCAAGGTTATACCCAGAAGGTGATCGATCTCAAGATAGCTGACGTTCTGAGAGCTGCCCCTCACCAAAAGGGTGGCAAAAATACAAGGTAACTTGTTTGAAAGACTTGACATTTATGATAAGAGTTTCCTCAATTGAATATTCATAATCCTATACATGTTTTGCGTGCAAGTATTTTGGCAAGCATTAGTAATTTCAAAGGAGTGACTCTTGGATCACCAATTGATTTTTTGACATTTGGCATTTTGGAATTAAATTTTACTGGGAGTTGTAGTGACGCTGACAAAGGGCAAACAACTCAGTATTCACATAATATACCTTTTCTCACATTGTCCCTTACCACTTATAAATAGTTGCTGAATTTTTTTTAATTCTTTCATTATCTACCGATCTGAAATGGAATTTATTGTGAATATATATATATAATATGTCCCTTTACTACTATCTGTTACAGCCTCCGTCTAACAGGGCACAAAAAGAATCGACGAGGTGTTTTGAAGATTCCGATGGGTAGTTTTCAAACTCCTCCCGAGTTCCGATATTAAACACTTTAATCTTATTCCCTTATCTTCAAAAGTTTTGGCATCATTTTAATGGTAATTGAATTCCCCATGCACTGCATCAGATATTAAAACTTATTTTGACACCTTTTTTAGTGGTTATTAATTAATAAAATGCAGAATTATTACATGTTGATTTTCAAATTGATCTTTTAAGATGTTATGATCTTATTATGTTGCACACTACTTGTCTTGGATACAGAGTTCAAGAAATTATCATTTCGATTTAATTCTTGACAATTAAAAAATATGCATAGACCGCTCAAATTCAATTTTTCATGCACAGTATGAAATGATGGGAATCCCACATGAGGTTGCTGTTGTAGCCGTCGCCATTAGATTAGGATGACCTTTTGCATTGAAATATGTTTTGTTGTAATACTATGGCCATATTGCTAAAACATTACTATGCCATATAAATTGGCTTCCTCTTACGGACAAAACTGCACCATCATTCTTTTTTCATTCATTATTTCATAACATTTTTATAACATCGAAATCTACCGTCACCTGGCGATATTATAACGTTATCGAATAACGTTCTAACGATGTTGGGTAACAACATTTGATAAACGTGAATCAATAACATTTTAAATAACATGACCATAACGTTAAAATGTGTCCACAGTTTTCGCAATTATAACATCACACAAAAACGCACTGGCGAGAAATCTTGAAGGTTATAGCAACGTTATCATCCTGGTATAGGAATGTTGACCATCATTCTGTAATGTTACTTCATAACATTTTTATAACATCGAAATCTACTGTCACCTGACGATATTATAACGTTATCGAATAACGTTCTAACGATGTTGGGTTATTGATAAATGTGAATCAATAACATTTGAAATAACATGACCATAACGTTAAATTGTGTCCACAGTTTTCGCAATTATAACATCACACAAAAACGCTCTGGCGAGAAATCTTTATAGGTTATAGCAACGTTATTATCCTGGTATAGGAATGTTGGCAGTTTTCTGGGTAATGAAATTTAACTAGTCATCGATAGAACATTGCACATTTTTGGTTCAACTTCAGCCTAGAAAGGTACTGATACAATGCTACAAGATACTGCTGATATAATATCATGGCCGTTTGAACTAACGCCTACCTGACATTTGTCAATCATAGAGTAAAATACAGCTATGTCCCCTCTCACTGGTGGGTAAGTAAGAGTGCCTGATGCACGGAGGTTCTCAAAGTCTGAGCATCGGCTTAGGGCCACAGCCAGTTGTCAAGGTCGAGTTAGTTAGGTAAGTTTTACATGGACGATCTGTATATTCTCCTGGTCCGTGCCAAACGTAGAACAAATTGTCTCCTACAACCTCGAAGTGAGCCGAGGAGAGCCTTTTGACTTTAATAGATGACCAATCACCTTTGAGGAGCACTGAGATAATGTCATAGTTACATTCCTGTACAACCCCTGCCCTTCCATTAACCAGAATATTGACTCTATCGATGTCTGTCGTCAAAATGACATTTCTTCTGTCCTCATTTAACAAGGTACCTGCAAAACGATGTATCCAAATAATAAGCCTACTGTACTACAAACTCACTATCACACATCACCCACACTGACCTGTCATCCACCATAGAGGGGACCAGTTTGGACACCTTGACTCTATTTTTGACAAATCTTCTGCGATTTGCCACCATGTCTCTTCCTGAATGACGAAACTGGACACACCTATCAACAGGATAGCCATGAATGAAAAGCTGAATAATTTAAAACTAAAGTTAAGGTAATAAGCTGCTTAATTTGAACAGTCCAACAATTATTTAGATTATTATCACGATTTACACTGGTGTGGTTGAAACTACAGAGCAGTTCATTTTTCGATCTACACGAATCGCAGATTTTACAGAATAATCACTTAGGCATTAAAATACTCAGGACACATTGAATGGTTTCGGACCATATTGTACATTATATCTAAATACCCGATAATCGTTGTTGGTTTCAACAACCAGAAAGAAGAGCGGCAAGGGAGAGCAGGTAGTCTCATATGACACATCCAAACGTACAAGATCATTACCATACTTCTCAAGCAGAACACGATGCTCCTCAAAAGAGTTTTTGGCTTCCCTCAAACTTTCCTAAATACACTCGTTCTGCTCTGTTCTCATATTCCCTTTATTTTGATTGGTCGTTGGTATCATAACCAAATATAAAATAAATGATGGAACAACTGATAAATCCTATGGACATGGAAACAGCATATTAAAAGCATTTAAAATCTTGAAGATTCGATGAGTTAATTTTTGTTTTTTTGTCATTATCTTATGCAATTCAAAGGTATTCCTTGCATGATTTCAAAGCTATGTTTTTAGTTTTAATTCATGTATTATAATCTCTGTATTACGCTGGTTTCCTTGAGTAATATGACTATGAATAGCAAACACATTAAGATCTATCTCGGGAAATACAATTGGATTTACTGTGTCTTTTTGTTTTAAATATAAGAAAAAAAATTGACTTACAATGTTTTTTCTGAGGCAGTCCTGCACTTCATTGATGATATCTTTGTCATTTGAAAACAGATAACGTATTTTTCCACGATTTGATAAAGACCAAAATAAAATGGCAAATGTATATATATAAATGAAATTTAAACTTTAAAAATCAGATTGCCACAATGTACGTTTGTTATGACAAGACATAGGCATCTGCTTATGGTTCCAATAGGACAGCCTTTTTACAATATTGCAAATGGTTGCACATTTAAGTATGGTGTTCACACCAATATAATTTGTGTGAAATCGCCAGGGAACCAGTCAACCAATCACAATCACACAAACATTGTTGTAGGTACTGGTACGCTCAAAAATATGTAATGATTACCTAAACTATACCCAATCTACCAATGCTAAAACCCATTTGCTAAACAAAGACAAGCAGTGGGAGTGAATAATATAATGATAAATAAGTGTCAGAGTTACCTTATGCAACTGATCGGAACTACTTTTTACCATTACAACATGATAGAGCACACCAAACATTTACCTTCCTCTTTTGTCCTCTGGCTCTGTTTATTTAAGTGATACTTGTCTGTCTTTTTAAGCAACTCTTATGGAGACGTAACGAACTCTGTCCGAGGACAGTTGAAATGTCAGAGGAGCCATTTGAACTTCTAGAACTAGCACAGTGCTGAATGTTTGGCAGTCCTTGAGTGGCTGCAGTGTTTTCTGGTTCTTTTGAGGGATCTAGCAGTTGCCATAGAGAAGCCCTCTCATATACTAAGGTTACGCTTGTTTTTTGAGTTGGTATGAGTGAATCAGTAGCTTGTGTGCAAATGAAACGAAGGAAACACTGCTCCTCAGTCCCAAATGACTTCTCTCCAACATGCTCGAAAGCATTGATTAGTATTACAATTTCTGGTTTTGATAACACCGATATCAGGAATGAGAATGTTCTGGAATTACAGGATGTTTGCTGAAAAAAAGCAACGGTATACTACTATCTCTTTTATCTGATATCACTTTGTTCTCCGCTACCATCATTTACTTGCTCTCTGTAAGAATATTTGGGGCATCTGCTCTGATCATATGTCACCTAACAATATTTCGGGTTTATGGCGATATTGTTAATTTCTACATGCACCGATTTATCAAGGTAATTTAGTAAATGTCTTTATCTAAAATGAAAAAACTTCCCATGTTACAATGCATAATACTTCACATTGTTTGATATTATACAAAGTTAAATTATTAAGAGGTCATTGAGGCATTGTTTGTCTGATATATTGCATAGAACTGGTTGTGATAACAATGTTGACAGGAATGACCTGGAATAACAGTTTGTATGCAGATGAATGGCAACGGAATACCACAATCACCTTTACCTGATGTCACTTTGTTCTCCGCCACCATCATGTTATCGCTATTTGTTAGCATGTGGAAGTCATCCGCCCGGATTTCATGGGTTTTAGCTGTCACCAAACAATTATTTGGGTATATTGCAATATATGAAGTATCAAAAATGAAACATACTACACACTTTATAAGGCACGCACGCTACTTCTAGGATACAATTGCAAGGTCAGGTCATTGAATATGAGTTATTTAAATTGATTAAAGAATTATTTTTTCACCAACTTTGGTGTTAATTTACATGTCCATTTACACATTCAGCATGAATTTAGCAACTGGATTGTAAGAAATTATCAGCATTTCACTACAAGCATTATGTTCTTTCTTAGTTACAAAATGTTTAATTGTTTTATCGAACTTCTGCTGTTCTGGGGTAAATTTATCCCAATGGACTTTTTGTATAGGAGAGAAACTGCAGTTTGTGTTTAGCATCAGCTTATTTCTTCGCCCAATTAAGGCTCCCTCCAAGACCTTTCTATGCTGTTCTGATACACTTAATAAATGGTGGTACTGGTTTTTTACAGCCTTTTCCTTTTTCTTCAGAATCGAATGCATCGATTCAATTTCGTTCTTATTAAATTTGTCATCAATTCCAAGGACTGCCTGAAGTCTGCAGGGGGCGATGGCCCCTGTGCAGAAGAGTTTGGTTATTGTGTTTAAATAGTTGTAAAATCTATCCCCCCTTTTGCCATGAAAATTAGCAGGGTCAGATTTGAATTGTTTTTTTATTTATAAAAAAATATCCCTATCTTACTTTCTATCTTCAAAGTGCTTACCACAAAGTATAAGATTCGTAAAACGGGAAGTGTCTTTTAAAGCCATCATGCATTTCCTTTGCTGCGTCTGTGCCTAATGTAAAGGTTTAGTCTTTTGATCGAGGCCGCGCATCTATGAGTGAAAATTTGGCATATATGTTATTAGAATGTTGTAAAACAGAATCTAGCAATTATATGGTGAGTTGAAGCTCAACTATAATAAAAATCTCAATCCACTCGAGTGTCAAATATATGATCCTACTGTGTGTTTTAATTGAATCAAATCATTATCAAACTATGGTCAACTACCTTTTCAATGAATAACTTGTTAACATGTAATAGTTGTAGAACTGAGCACATATGCACTGAGTTTCCATAAGCCATAGATCTTTTTTTCTCAACAATCACAGTAGCCTAATATTTTAGTTTGAACATTTCACACAATAACCTGTCATTTTCTGTGCGCTTATACTTCTATAGTTTCTTACAAGAACATAGTTACATTTATTAATAAGAACACACTCTCAAATACCATAATATATTGGGATGACAATGTAAATATTTAACCAGGTTTGAGAATGTCTAGATCAAAGGGTGATTAGTCCATGGCACACGACTAAATCAATAACATATTACATTAAACATGAATCCCGTGAGCTAGTTCAATTTATTGTATTCGGATCATGGCTCTGGACATCCCTCTGACTTTCAGCATCTGGCTCCTCATATTCATTTGTGGAATCTCATTAAGTATAAGTAAGAAGTAATTTGGTTTTGTTGCTCTTATATATTTATAATCAAAATTATTATTCTGTTCAAGACCATGCATAAAACAAATATCATAGTTCATCAGGTGAATTTGTTAAAAATATTGTTATCATGTAGGGCAGTCTGAGTCAAAATAATATATTACTGAGCTACATCAATAATCTGTCTCTAACATCCAACCTGTTGGTGGTGTACCTTTTGCTTAGCATCTACATAGTCGAGGCCTGCCTATATGCTGCTCTGAACTGGACACTATTCGGGTTTTCTTTATGGCCACCTTAAGCTCTCATAATGGAGAAAAAGTTTTCCAGCATATCTGGATTGAGTTGATTGTAAATAATAACTTGGCCTCCCTCACGTCAGGTCAGCCCAATGCAGGCGTAGTGCTTCAATAGATATCTTCCATCCCTCAAGGGAACTGCTGCATCGCCTCCTCCGTAAAATGTTTTTTTGTTCCATGCTGTTTGTGAATGTGTTGTGCTGGGTTTGCCACTGTTGATTTGATGGCTGTTGAGGAGGTCAAACAAGTCATTGAAAAATGATATAAAGGTAATGGTAGGTGCTGCACTCTTAGGTAGTTTTCTCAATGCTTCCAGTGTCTGACATACCGGCAGCAACGGTGTGACTCTTGAACTGTGCTGCATGATTACTCTTATATCCTTGAATGCTGGAATGTTGATATGTTTTTTGTCACTCTCAGTGCCATCCTCAGCGACTGAGACTTGTCTAACTCAAAGAACTGCACCAAATCATCCCTGCCAATTTCATCTCCACATACCCGTAAGCTTTCATTGTTGGGAGCAATATAATAATAAAAATTGTTTTGGCCTGTTTATATTTCGATGTATATATGTCCCAAATTTGTTTTGGGTTCCTAAATAATATCATAACTTACTATCTGCGAGAGACTAAAGCTTTGTGTGATTTCTCTTATTTTTAACTGGCTGATGAGTTTCACTGCTCAATTCTGATCACTTCAAATGTCAGAACGTAAAATCCCGTTGCCATATGTCCACTTAATAGCTTAAGGGAAGGAAAATGTTTCAATCATAAGATAAACCTCGTCATCATCTGCTTTTGAGTTGCACAAAAATGGCTCTGCCCTATTGTTATTACTTATCTTGGTATTTGGACTCTTGGGAGTTTGATGGCATATCCTTCATTCATAGCTTTCAGAATAGGACTGGTTGAGATTATATTGTTAGGGTTTGTGTTTAAGCAGTTTATTAACAAAATAGGAGTTGTCTGTTATTCTTTTCAAATGAGACAACTCTTAATAAGTAATCAAATAAGTTTAATAGTAGAATGTTGTACACACAATAATAATCGGAAGCATTCTGAGTAGAAAAGTAGTCAAGCTATTAAGAAAGTGTCGATGCTCAATATGATGGGCCGGTGCTTTCCACCGAATATTGTATCCTTTTCCGTGCAGAAGTTGGATGATCCGTTCTTTTGAGCTTCTTCATTCTGAAAATGCAAAGGATTAAATTCTAGTTTAATAATTCTATAATTCGGTCAAATAACTTTCAAATTCTGCTGATTCTAAATTATCAATATCCGGATGAACATTAACTAAGCTTTTTTGCGGGCATTTCAAAATAACAACTTGTTTAATTGCTCAGCATAAAATTCACTTTTGTAATTGACCTTCATGAGTTAATATGGTTTTGGCTGATACAAATTATTTTTTCTCCAAATGACAAAGTGTCATGCAGATGATGTAAGTTTTTTATGCTTAGTTCCTCACCTGACATTCCATGACTCGCAATAGTTGTTGGTCTGTGGTAAGTCATTCACTCTCATCATATGCATATTACATTTGTTCGAAGGAAAGCAAGGCTCCCCGGCCATTTCTCCTTGCCATGAATCCCAACTCATTTGCCGCTCGCTGCACTATTAAAGGATAACGTACATAGTTTGTGTCTATAATCATTATAACTGTTCTTGAACCTGCGATGTTAGTGTAGGTTAAATCAAATTTGTCACTTTTTCAGTGTCTTTGCACTGAAAAAGACTGTATTTTCATGCTAAACTGCATACTCATGAACTCATCAACAAAATTTTCCCACACTATGCTCAATCATGCTAACCTTCATCATCCAAGAAATAGCATCAGTCGAAACCAGTCAGAACCCTTCAAGCCAAGACATAAATTTGGTCAAATTTAGAGAGTCAATCAATTTGCCATATTCCACAGAGTTGGCGGTGCAATATTTGGCTGCAATTTCTACAACACACGTTTAGCCTTCAGTACACATATGGCCCAACAAACCCCACAGATCATCAAAATTCAAACGTAGAAACTTGCAACTCGCAGCTGTAATATAACTAACAAAAACAATACAGCTTGGCTTGATTTCCTTTGGTTACATATTGTGACATTATGGCAATGGTATCTTGGGATATGGTATGTTGTCCCAAATGGTATTTTGTCCAATCCAGCGTTATATCCACTGGTATTTTGACAAGACTCGCATTTTTGTACTACTGGTGTTTCGGCATTGGTATAGTGTGCAGTGGTGTTATCGCCTATGTCCTGTGGCATTATGGCCATGACATTACGGTAATGGTATTGTGTAACTGGCATTTTGCCCCAATGGCGTTTTGCCCCAATGGAATTTTGTCACTATGGCATTCTGACAAGGAATCATCTAGAATATGCATGCTTTGCCGAAGATTCCTGGCACTTCCTAGGTCAGAAGATCAAGAATAACAGCAGAAATGGACTGCGTTGGTTTACGCAAATGTTCCTGCTTTTGACAATACAGGAAAGAGCACATTTGTGTCATAGACATTATTTTACCAAAGGGTTGTTTCAAAACTCTACTCGACTGAAAAATAATCCTCTTAACTGTGTTCACTGTCTGTCTTGACTGATGGCATATGATTGCGAGAACTTTTGCCCAGCAAAGGTGGGTATGGCGTAAGTGCACTAAATTTTTGAAATAGAAATGAAATTCCATCGGTCCGGTCAGCTGTTTATTTTGAAATGTTTAGGATATCTGCCCCCAGTCATGGGCACTAGTAAAGCAGAGATCAAAGGTCCAGGCTTGAAATGTGTCCCTTTGAACAACCACCCTTTGCAGTTGCGGCTTGCTACCTACAGTGATGTCGTAACAATGAATGATGTTTTACCATCATTGATTTTCTATTCGTCCATTGAATGAATCATACTTGCGATGGTATGGCCATATTAACGGCACATAAAATGCATCAGCTATCGTTAAGCTTGCTTTTCTTTACAGAGTTATAGTCATCATTATAAATATTTAGTTGGGGGTGTGTATTTGGTAATTTGCAAAATGAGGCTACTGCTCATCGAGGATTTACGTGATCAGTTGTGTTCTCTAAGTTTTGCGAGAGGAGGCAATATGAAAATTTGAGTGTATATGAGAAGAATTTACTTCTCTCAATGGCTCATTCCTTAAAATTGGGCCACAGACTTATTTAGAGCTTGCCACTGTTTTCCTAATTAGACTAAAGCTTCAAAACAATACCAAAACCTCCAAGGTGATCGGAGTGTTTTAATGAGCTTGCACAAATGTGCCACTTGAATGGGACATTGAAGCTTTAATCTTATGAGCCGGCCTCCCTCCACCCCTTATCTAGTTTGTTTGGTCTTTTTTTCTCTTGCATCAAACTGATCCTGGTTTTTTTTGTCACACCTGACTGTGTATGGTGTGAGAGTGGAGCCATTCTGTCTAACTGATAACCAAAATCCTCCACCAGCTGTTTTATATTGATCAAGCTTCTTTTAAACGATCAACAAAGCTTTTCTTTCTGCACGGAGGCTATGTTGGCCTCCAAAGTTAATCATTAATATTACACAAAAACCTATATGATGTAATTGCTGGAGCAAGGGACAACGGGAAGAAATTGGGCAGAGTATCATCACATATACATGTGATTACTATCAGGAGAGCTTCATAATTATCTCACTTGTTTGTAGACTATACATATACAATACAACGTAAAATGATAATAAATTCCTGAATCTGTATTTCATCAAATACAATGAAGCCGCATCGGCCTCTCTTAGAAAGTCCTCTCCGGTCTGCTTCGAGGAGCATCCATTGCAGTTTCTCTGCACACAGTCCTGGACTTTGGTTGACAAAGTTCTCATACCTTGTAAGCTGCCTAGGGCTTGGTAGTTTCAGCACCTTTGTGAGGTTGAGGTAAGCTGTGACTGATCTAGTAAAGAGATCCATAGCAATCTCGATAACGGTAAAATAAGAACAAATGTAGTGTTAGAAGACACACCAGGAGAAAGTTTCTGACCAGGTAATATTTGATGCTTCGCTATATTTAGTGTGAGGGATTTACTGAAATTATTCGTTCGGAGTTATTACTTAACTAGCAATGGTTCAAGCCTGTACCATATTGTAAGTTGTACACATAACCATGTTTGTTGCTGTGATAGGCAATTTTGTCGTGTTGATTTTTACAGCATTAGGCGGACCACATGCGAGCGAGTAATAAGCCATGCGCGATTGTCTTTTATTTACTTAGTGACATAGGTTCCTCCCCTTTTTCTCGCTAGACTGGCTATATCTCGCTCGCTCGCTGGCTCATTGCTAGATGTGAATCTTTTACCGCTCAATGGACCATGAATTATCACACAGCTTCAATTACAGCATAAAACGCATTCGATAGGCAGGCGTGCTACAATATAAATTATCATTGCCCAAATAATGGCAAGAAAATTTATCTTGAAAAATTGATGTTCCTCACCTATGGAAGCCTCTTACTCCTTTAATATTATATCAAATGGCAAAAGATTAAAAGTGTACAGAAGATGTTTTCTACCATCTGAGAAACATCAATAGTGATAAATTCAACAGGAAAGAAATTAAATCAGGTGGGTTAAGGGCATGTTTTTTTACCCTAAAAAAACCCTTTTTCCCCCAAAAGTGATAAAAATTTTGGTTCAACCCTCATGAAAGACAAAATGTACAATGACCCATTGAAAAAACCTTCGAATGATAGCTCAAATGACAAAATCGGACATCAACTGCTCAAGTTACCACATGCGGGTTAATCTCCATTGAAGTCTATATGTCGCAAAACAAGGCACAGATCTGACCTTAACTACACTGTATATCTTGTTCGTACATTCGTACATCCTGTTCGTACATCGTACATTCGGGCCACCTGCCATGCGCTGATGCAAAGCAATCAAATCTCCTAATGCCATCTTGATTGGAACATAATATAAATGAAAACAGGAAATTGAGGGAATTGAAAGGAATGGCTTGACTATTTATCATTGATTACGTCTTTGGTAAATACTTGGCCCGATTTCAGCAAAAAGACCAAAACAGAACACGACCTATACAGGATATCGTCATTGTGCAGCTATTCTAGTACCCATAGTCACACATGGGAGCCCTTACATCCTCAAATGAGAGTCTTTCCCCTTGCCAAAGATATACCCATTGACTAGGGCCGCCTCAATACAAAAGTGATAAATTACTTGGTACCACTTGTAGGACCTATGGGGATACTTTATTTCAACTCGCTAGTTGATCAAATCTATCTACATCCCCCATAAATTTATTATAATCCACTATTAAAACTTCATAACAGTATTACAAATAGTATTGTTTACACAATGTTGAATTTTGGAAAGGGGATACCATCGTGTTCTAAACAGATACTCTGTAGCATTTCTTTTCAACAACAAAATTACTCAATTATCATAAAAAGTAGCACTGTGCCTAACAGAAATGTAAGGAAACTTTAACAATAGTAAAAATTGATAAGATTACTCAGTTAACACGACATTTGATGACAACACAAAAACAAGTTTTCATAGGGATGACTAACTTTAATCTTCTGTTTGCGATTTTGTTACCAACGTTTTCCTTTTCATTTTTATCTTCCTTGGATGAGGATCTGGCACAGACACAGGCAACTGTGTCCCAAAGGGTGAGAATTCAATCTTTTACACATGTGTCACGGACTTAATGGCTCAACAGTGAATTTAGAGCATATCCGCCATGCCATACCAAGTCACTGATGCCAAGCCCCTGATACCAATCGGCTGATACAAAGATGAGACGTTTTTATAACTCCATGGAGTTTATTATTTGATTGCTTTTTCTTGCCGCTTCCGTTTATATTTGACAAATCTGACACCTCTTCTCATAATTGAACAATTAAAAATGCTGATGGATCACTATTTGATAAATTTTGCAGAAACATAAAACCCACATTTGGCAAAAGAAAGAATATATTTTACACTATATCCTGCAACAACTGATTTATGTATTATATTAAATTGATTTCTGGCTTCCCTTGTGGTCGGAAATATACTCTTTGTGTAGCTGAAGGTTCCTATATTTATATCTTGTAGGGCTATGAAGAGGGGCAACTTCAGTAGTTGAGAAAAGTTTAGAACAGTTTTCATTCCAGTAAAGACACTAGTTTCAACTCTGTCCAGGCACAATTCCAAAGGTTGCCACAGTGCTCTTCATAAAACCTTTTACATATAAACACCAAATATGAATAGGTTCTTCTATGGCTTTAAGTTATAATAAAACCAAAGGTTTTGATGTTATCCAATTTATCCGATAGTGATCAATTCTAAACTTAAAAGCTGAGTCTTCTTCTCAATCTTTATGATGGTGATGCTCTTATCATATTGTAAAGTTCATTCATAATCAATTTATACAAAATATTCGGTGTTAAAGCTTTGTTCCTTTATTCTCTTTGTGAAAAAATTGCTTTGCATCCGTTTTAGCTGAATAGAAGAATCGGTAGTACATGGCTTCATTTTTTAGACCCTACATAATGAGGGCTGTCGCTGGCACAACCCAAATGAGAATGCAATATCCCTTTTACATCTTGAGCAAATTTCCAATTCATAATGAGACATAAGATCATAATACAATAGATACCCTATAACTGACATTCTTTCACTCAATTCTGTCAATATTTTGAAACATATCGTTGAAATGCAGCAACAATTTTTTCATGTTATTTACTCATAAAATTCCGATGACAGTTTCCCGTTGGTTGCCAGAAAATTATAACAAAACCTAACCAAAACAGGAACAAATATCGTACAATGTAAAGTAAATAAGATAGAAACCAGGCCAAAACGAAAGTCATTCAAAATAAATGAGTGACTTAAAAAAATTGAAATAAAACTTGCAAAAATACTTATGCGAGATTATAGTGTCCTATAATTTCGTATTACATATCCACTCGTTCCAAATTGATGATACGCTGGAAACATAATAACAAATTTCATGATAAACTTTTGTTTTCTATTTGCTGTTTTGAAAACCTTGCAGTCTGTAAAACTTTTATATGTCTCTGATGGGTTAAATTCACGGGAGCCAAACAAGACAGCTTTTACCATTTAATCAGAGGATAATACTTTCTGACCAAAGCTGTCTCCACCCTTCAGACATCCAATAAACTTAGAAAACATCAAATCACTCAGAAAAAAAAATTGAGGACCATTGATAACACTAACTGGGTTACAGATAACATTGTATATAGATAAAACTTACATTGAAACTATAGGTCAAATAAGGTTGCAAAGATTAAAATAAAATTTATATTTTTAATTTTTCTCTCATGGATGAGATTTTAGGGTCGGATAATATCCTGTTCGTATATCCTGTTCGTTACAAAGATTAAAATAAAAGTTAAATTTTTAATTTTTCCCTCATGGATGAGCTTTTAGGGTCGGATAATATCCTCTTCGTACATCCTGTTCGTATATCCTGTTCATACATTCGTACATCCTGTCTGTACATTGTACATTCGGGCCACCTGCCATGCGCTGATGCAAAGCAATCAAATCTCCTAATGCCATCTTGATTGGAACATAATATCAATGAAAACAGGAAATTGAGGAATTGAAAGGAATGGCTTGACTAGTAATCATTGATTACATCTTTGGTAAAAACTTTGCCTGATTTCAGCAAAAAGACCAAAACAGAACACGACCTCTACAGGATATTGTCATTGTGCAGCTATTCTAGTACCCATAGTCACACATGGAAGCCCTTACATCCTCAACCACTCCTTCAACCCTTTGTGTGTCATCTATACGATCAGCCATAATATAATCCCTCCTGTTAGCTATTCTGGTTAAAATTCATTGGAATGACATGAGGTTATAAAACTTGTCATAACTCAAGAACTAATAAGTTTAGAAGGAAACTTTAAAATGTAAACCTTCTCCATAAAGTTTTTGATCTGTCTATCCATGTTCTATCAGTCTAGCAATGCCAGAAATAATTTTAATGTCACTGAAACACACAACAAAGTGTATAAATAGTCTTATTATGTGTTTAGCTTATCACAAATGCCCTCATACTTGTTTTACACAAACAAGATTTATACCACTGGACAGGAAATTTCGTTTGGATAAGAAATAAAAAAATAATGAACTCTTTACAGGCCATATCACAGCCATGCTGCAGGTTACAGCGGAGAGGGTGCAATAAATACAAAGTTTATGCAGGCACTGCTATTGTATTATATTTATGGATCGATGGCTAGTAGTTGGAAAGCTGCTTTGTACTAGCTACTAAACAGCATTCGTAAGGTGCTGTGTACTAACTACTAACAAGCATAGTAGTCTATCGATGCAACTATGTAGCGCAATTCAGGAATAAACCAACTTGTAATTTGCCTGCCTTTGTACAAGCGATGCCCAAACTCAAGCAAATCTCAGCAAGGCTGACTCACACACATGTATCCTCTTATGATATGCAACAAGATGTGATACCAGAATGCATCAGTATAAATCGAGTGCAAAGCCTATTTGTCCGTGATAAACCATGATTTTGAATTGAAAGAAATATAAAGACCTTCATCGCATACGCGAAGTCATATGGATACCAGTTAATAGGATACAAAAAATGAATATAAAAATGAGATTGCAGATCAAAAATGTGATCTGTGACACATTTCAAAGTGAATACCCTCAAATGATGGAGAAAAGTAATAAGATACAAAAAACTGCAGATAAAATGAGATGGCAAGCAAATAATGGAATCAAAGGCACATTTCAAAGGAAATGTCCCTCAAATGAGGGAGCAGTAATGAGATACAAAAAACTGAGAAGGCCTCTCGGAGAAATGAGCATTGAGAAGCAGGCAAGTAAAATAAATATGACTATTTGTAAAAAAGATGAAGGAACACTGTTCCTAAGTGATCTAAAGATAATACTAAAATCGGACTGATATAAAGAGTCATCTACGGCATACCTGAGTATGATACGGAGAGAAGAATTATGATTTGCCTGAGGTAAAACGGTACTGATTGTCAAATAAAAGAATTCAATCAAAAGAAGAAAAACATCAGAGATGGCAGAGTAAAATTGTATGAAAAATTGATAAAGGAAAAACTATCGCAGGGTTGTCTGAGTCTGCAGTGTGCGCTGACCCGAAGAAAGAAAGCTTGATTGCAAAAGAGAAGGTCAGCAATCGAGCCGCATAGGCTTGTTAAAAAAAAGAGAAAACAATGAGGAAACCGGGACAGGAACCAGCAGATAACTCGAAAAAGAGAGAATTTTGAGAATATTGACGCAAACAATAAAATAATGTTATATTTTGAAGTGGGTAATATTGATGATGCATTGAATAAATGTTGATTTTGAGAGTTTGGCACTATCAAAGGATGCCATAGATTGAAGTGTACTTGGCAAATCGAATTGGTGAATTGTGAATGGGATTATTTTGAGACATTGAGTCTGGAAAAAATTGGATCAAAAAAAGGGAGACTGTTGAGAGTTTGACTCTATCAAAACATGTCATAAATTGAAGGCAGCTCTGGAAAACCCTGAGTCAGTATAAATAAGGGATAAATTTTGAGAGATTGACTGGAACTTAAATCATAAACTGAAGTGGAGTCGGTGATAGCTCAGTGCTTTATTGAAAAAAAAAGAATAGTTTTGGAAGGATCGACTATATCGAATTGTCATACTTAGAAGTGGTCTCTTAACAATACCGATGCTGAATTTAAAAAAAAGGGACTCTGATAAAAGCTAGATCGAAAAAAAAGGAAAAATTTAGAGGAGATTGGCTTAGGCAAAGAATGGAAGCAAAAAGTCTACATGGTCGGAATAGAATTTAGAGCTGAAATCGAACATATGAAAATGTTATGCAGCACCTGTGATAAATCCAATGTTTATAGGAAACTCAAAGTGTTGGGCATACCAATTTATAAAACAAAGGACATAACACCAAATTCGATCCAGAATGAACATACTAAAAAGGCTGCAACCATGTCAATGCAACTATAACATAACAAAACTGAAATGTGGAAGCTTAGACCCAATTACATTCGTACTTAAATAGAAACTGCCTCTTACATCACGTTTTTTAGCCTTCACTGCTGACAGGGATGCAGTTTTCGAGCTCAGCCTTGCTGAGTTTCATGTAAGCAGCATTTTATTATCAAAAACACCGTAACAGAACATCAAAGCACCATCTGCGAAAATGGAATAATCATGTTCCCTTGTCTAAATTAATCAGTCTCATCATACATCATAAAATGATTGCATTGCTTTCAATGAATAGTTTATGCAGTGTCTTAATCAATCAACTAAGCACAAACATTCTTCTAATTGTTCAACGCATACCCTGGTGAATTTATGGAGCATCCAGTAGGCTGCATTGAGACAAATCTGGCAAAAGGTCATAGACATTATTAACAAGATCCTAACATGCGGGCCTACACACAGCCATGTGGAATTGTTCCTCCTAACCATAAGTAATTTTGAACAGATCATTTGTCATCAGATTTTATGAAACACGGTTCTTCAAATAATCATTGCACACATATTTTTTCCGAAGCAGAGTACAACAATTTTGGGGTGAAAATAATTATTGCATTGATAATGTAGGCATCTATTTACAAAAACTATGCACCAAAATCACGGTATTCCAGATAGTGCCTGTCTCACGCAAAAATGTCAAAATTGCCATTTACAAACCAACCTAAGTCAGCATCATCTATATAGATAAATGAATCATATGACTGCCTGCTACCAAAGCTAAGTTAAAACAAGCTCTTGATAGAATTTCAGCATCTGACTTGGACAAAGTGATGCAACAGCATTTACACAAGTAGTGTGGTATGATAAAATCAAATAGATAGAGACGAGCACAAGCAAACACGATTACTCAGAATTTATATGTCGTATAGCTAAACAAAAAAAGATAATGTTGCACATAGCTACCTGAGTGATTGGCGATGATATAGCTAGATCTGATAGCAAAGAAGGCATCGACCTAGGGGCCGGAACCAGAGGCTGTAAAAACATAACATTATAGTTTTAAAATAATTATAACTATAATAGTTCCGAGCATTGGCCCTCGCTAAGGCCCTCATGTCCCTATGAATATTGAGAGGAACAGTTGAACTCAGAGTTCAAATTTATTTATGTCGTACAATAGACCATTGATGGTTGAAGTCATAAGGGTTAGTCACTCAAAGAATCGTGACAGCGAAATAGTGTGTGCCTTAAGGGCGAGGCTGCAATGACTTCGCCAATTTGCTCTCAGTTTTTACGCAGTTAGGAGCACACCTGTGGTTCCAATCACTCCCAGTAGTCATACATTAAAAAAAATAAGAACAAATTACCAGGAAATCAAAGGCCTTATAACAAAACAAACATGCCGTTGTAGAGTGTATCCCCCGGGAAAGGCTTCACTGACAAAACAGAATTCAAGGAGCCAGTGGGCAACAGTGGGAATGCAGACTAAGACCTTCTATCCATCAATCATTACACCAACCATGCTGTAAGCTTCAGACCTTTTATTTATGAGTTGTAGCATAACATTGTTGCTTACAACCATCACAAATGACCTGGACATACAACCATACAACCAGACTTAAACTCAAACTAAAAGAAGTTATCACAGAAAACAAAATGCAACAGATATATGGCTTCTTGATTTCTGAAATTTGCAAGTCACAACTGAGTCACACACGGATGCATCATTTTTGGCAACATTCCCACACAGTATTAGGATATTTGTGTCAGATTTCAACACATGGTTAGCCTCATACCAATCACAACAACAATAACTGTCTAAAGACCTGATACAAATTATAGATATTTTATTTGACACTTCGGACGCCAGGCACATTAAAGCAGGACAATTTGAAAAACGATTTGTCACAACATGTCAAATCAATATGGCAGAAGTTGTTGTAGTTTGGCATAATCATCATCCCAAATGAGGCCTATATTCTATTTCCATAATAATGACATATTCAATTTTGTTTTTTATGGCCTTCTTAAATTCCAGCAATAGTATGTGAATTATTCAATGTAGAATAAACAGGATGCCAATTGATGAGCGCTGATATATTGGCCAATGAAGTGCCAAAATGCTTTAAAATCTTATTTTGAATTGATCATGATGTGTTAGTCTTATCAAATAGCTGGATTTCTGAAAGAGATGCTTTGACACTAATCACAGTAATTAATGCCTTGAGAGAGTTGCACATATAAATATGGGATTCTTGGCGAATAATTCAAAATCTAAGCACTTCTCCACCTGTTCATTTCAACTTACTGAAAACATCAAGCGACATGGTGAGTACAAGTCTGATGTCATTCAAATTTGTTCGTTAAACATTGGGTGAGGCTATAGATTTGATAACTTGAAACACTGAGTAAAACAGATGTTCATCAATACTATTGTAATCATGTTATCATAGAATAGAGTTCCTCAGTTCAGTTTGAAAATAAACATATCATGCTATCAACATAAAAAATCACCGTCGGAAGGAGTTAGTCTCCCTTGAGTACAGGTGTTATTACATCTACTGAGCTACTCTTTAAATAGATGAGGCAAATGGGTTTCTTTTTTCAGCGCAGCACAGTTCAGTAAAAAAATCAGAAAATAAACATATCGTGCTACGAACCCAACATCAATATCAACATCAACATTGGACGGAGTTAATCTCTTTTGAGTTCAGGTGCCATTACCTCATACTGAGATACTCTTATAATATATGAGGCAGATGAGTTTTTTTCTTTTTTGAGCACCCAGTGAACATCCAGTACTTTTCGTTTAATTACATTTTGCGGATCGGTCATTGATGGGTTCGGTTCTTCAGAGCTAGATGTGAAGCAACAACTTCACCTGCGCATTCCATTTTTTTATTTCACAGAGGATGAATATATTTTACGGTCTCGCAGCGCTCCTGATGCTAGCAGGAATCTGCAACGCAGGATGTTCTGGTGGATGCCCATCCGGAAAGTATTGTCAAGATGGCTCTTGTTTATGGATACTGAACACCCAATGAAGATGCTTGAAAGCAAATCCATCAGCATGAAACACTTTGAGTGGAGGTATCTCAAGAAATAAATATAAGCTTCAAATCATACCAAATCTTTCAATCGCAACTTAGTCGCTGTTTACATATATAGTCATCATGGAAATAAGTATCTATATCTCCATTATTTGTTTACCCCTTCTCTGAGCAAATGTTATGCAGCACCTGTGATAAACCCAATGTCTGTAGGAAACTCAAAGTGTTGGGCATACCAATTTTGAAAACAAAGGACATTAACACCAAATTCAATCCAGAATGAACATACTAAAACGGCTGCACCCATGTCAATGCAACTATAACAAAACAAAACTGAAATGTGGAAGCTTAGACCCAATTACATTTGTACTTCATTAGAAATTGCCTCTTACATCACACTGTTTGTAGCCTTCACTGCTGACAGGAATGCAGTTTTCAAGCTCAGCCTTGCTGAGTTTCTTGTAAGCAGCATTTTATTATCAACAACACCGTAACAGAAAATCAAAGCACCATCTGCGAAAATGGAATAATCATGTTCCCTTGTCTAAATTAACCGGCCTCATCATACATCATACAATGATTGCATTGCTTTCAATGAATAGTTTATGCAGTGCGTTAATCAATCAACTAAGCACAAACATTCTTCTAACTGTTAAAATTTACTAAGCCATCATTTTCTGACTGCTTCAAATTGTTTGGAACATTACCCAAAAGAACAGATAACAATGCAGGTTCTTGAGCACATATTCCGCTTCTACATGTCACCAGGTCCATTTCGGAAAATTAAAACCTAGAGGTTTGATATATTTGTAGGAAATGAAGAATCATTTATACAGGTTCTCATATAGAGATTTATATGATTTTATATACTCTACATGTTCTCATCCTATTAAGATTTATGATTCAAAACTTGTCTTATGATGTCTAAGTCTTAAAGAATTTCATTTCCTAAAGTGACTGACATTGTTTGTCCCAGTCTGATGTCTGGGAAATGGAAGTACCTAAGGGTATGTCTATTCTATTCAATACAAACTGCTCCTAGTTTTCAAGCATACCCTGGTGAATTTGTGGAGCATCCAGTAGGCTGCATTGAGACAAATCTGGAAAAAGGTCATAGACATTATTAAGACGATCCTAACATGCGGGCCTACACACAACCATGTGGAATTGTTCGTCCTGACCATAATTAATTTTGAAGCTTTTGACAGATCATTTGTCATCAGTTTTTACGAAACACAAATTTTGGGGTGAACATAATTATTGCATTGATAATGTAGGTATCTATTAACAAAAACTATGCACCAAAACCACGGTATTCCAGATAGTGCCTGCTCACGCAAAAATGTCAAAACAATATATTCATAGATCTTGAATCATAAACATAATTATTATAGATTAATCAAACTGTGTATGTTTATACATTCACATTTCCCCAGCATTGGTCATTCATTCCACAATAGCAGTTTGGATATATTAACTGTGGAACGCTTTCAGTAGCAATTCTGAACCTTTTATACACGACTCAATCAATTTAATGTGGTGAAAACAATGAAGAAATTGCGTTGGTCTTGTTTTAATCTTATGACTGAGACAAGCAAGACAATGATTATGAAAGTTTCATCGCAAGACACAAAGAACACAATACGATTACAACAACTTAACCGATGAAAAGGTAATACAAATTCAAATAGCAAGACAAATTTAGTTGTGTAGAGAGAATGAGTTTATCAGAAAGTAACACCAAAATATTTACAAATTTACCTATAAGACGTGACACTGTCTGAATTTAAGATTAAATCCTCAAATGATTAACAGGCACAATTTACATTATGTTTAGACAGGCACAGGCTGAGGTGCAGAAGTTTGGTGGTTACTAGTTCAGTACAGACAAGTCACTCAGGATTTGTCTACTAGACATGAACCTCAACCTCACGCAAGTTCAGAAAATCGTTCAAAAACGGGACTAAAAATATCAGAGGTGCACTGTGTGTTTGCAGTTTGCACACCCACATGCAGTTAAAAGATCCCCTCTGCCTCGTCAGTAACAATTAGCATGCAAGCGTGATCAAGGATGATCAACAAGCGCTCAATGGACCATGAATTATCACACCGCTTCAATTACAGCATATAACGCATTCGATAGGCAGGCGTGCTACAATATAAATTATCATTGCCAAAATAATGGCAAGAAAATTTATCATGGAAAATTGATGTTACTCACCTATGAAAGCCTCTTACTCATTTGATATTATATCAAATGGCAAAAGATTAAAAATGTACAGAAGATGTTTTCTACCATCTGAGAAACATCCATAGTGATAAATTCAACAGGAAAGAAATTAAATCAGGTGGGTTAAAGGCATGTTTTTTGACCCTAAAACTACCCTTTTTCCCCCAAAAGTGATAAAAATTTTGGGTCAACCCTCATGAAAGACAAATTGTACAGGTGGGTTAATCTCTATTGAAGTCTATATGTCGCAAAACAAGACACAGATCTGACCTTAACTACACTGTATATCTTGTTCGTACGTTTGTACATCCTGTTCGTACATCGTACATTCGGGCCACCTGCCATGCGCTGATGCAATGCAATCAAATCTCCTAATGCCATCTTGATTGGAACATAATATCAATGAAAACAGGAAATTGTGGGAATTGAATGGAATGGCTTGACTATTTATCATTGATTACGTCTTTGGTAAATATTTGGCCCGATTTCAGCAAAAAGACCAAAACAGAACACGACCTCTACAGGATATCGTCATTGTGCAGCTATTCTAGTACCCATAGTCACACATGAGAGCCCTTACATCCTCGACCACTCCTTCAACCCTTTGTGTGTCATCTATACAATCAGCCATAATATAATCCCTCCTGTTAGCATTTCTTTTTAACAACAAAAATACTCAATTATCATAAAAAGTAGCACTGTGCCTAACAGAAATGTAAGGAAACTTTAACAATAGTAAAAATTGATAAAATTACTCAGTTAACACGATATTTGATGACAACACAAAAACAAGTTTTTATAGGGATGACTAACTTTAATCTTCTGTTTGTGATTTTGTAACCAACGCTTTCCTTTTCATTTTTTCTTCCTTGAATGAGGATCTGGCACAGACACAGGCAACTGTGTCCCAAAGGGTGAGAATACAATCTTTTACATATGTGTCACAGACTTAATGGCTCAACAGTGAATTTAGAGCATATCCGCCATGCCATACCAAGTCCCTGATGCCAAGCCCCTGATACCAAGCGGCTGATACAAAGATGAGACCATTTTATAACTCAATGGAGTTTTTTATTTGATTGCTTCTTCTTGCCGCTTCCGTTTATATTTGACAAATCTGACACCTCTTCTCATAATTGAACAATTAAAAATGCTGATGGATCACTATTTGATAAATTTTGCAGAAACATAAAACCCAAATTTGGCAAAAGAAAGAATATATTTTACACTATATCCTGCAACAACTGATTTATGTATTATATTAAATTGATTTCTGGTTTCCCTTGTGGTCAGAAATATACTCTTTGCGTAGCTGAAGGTTCATATATTTATATCTTGTAGGGCTATGAAGAAGGGCAACTTCAGTAGTTGAGAAAAGTTTAGAACAGTTTTCTTTCCAGTAAAGACACTAGTTTCAACTCTGTCCAGGGACAATTCCAAAGGTTGCCACAGTGCTATTCATAATACCTTTTACATATAAGCACCAAATATGAATAGGTTCTTCTATGGCTTTAAGTTATAATAAAACCAAATGTTTTGATGTTATCCAATTTATCCGATAGTGATCATTTTTAAACTTAAAAGCTGAGTCTTCTGCTCAACCTTTATGATGATGATGCTCTTATCATATTGTAAAGTTCATTCATAATCAATTTATACAAAATATTCGGTGTTAAAGCTTTGTTCCTTTATTCTCTTTGTGAAAAAATTGCTTTGCATCCGTTTTAGTTGAATAGAAGAATCGCTAGTACATGGCTTCATTTTTTAGACCCTACGTAATGAGGGCTGTCGCTGGCACAACCCAAATGAGAATGCAATATCCCTATTACATCTTGAGCAAATTTCCAATTCATAATAAGACATAAGATCATAATACAATAGATGCCCTATAACTGACATTCTTTCACTCAATTCTGTCAATATTTTGAAACATATCGTTATATCCTCAATGTCTCATCCAGAGAAATGCAGCAACAATTTTTTCATGTTATTTACTCATAAAAGTCGGATGACAGCTTCCCGTTGGTTGCCATTATAACAAAACCTAACCAAAACAGGAACAAGTGTCGTACAATGTAAAGTAAATAATATAGAAACCCAGCCAAAACGAAAGTCATTCAAAATAAATGAGTGACTTAAAAAAATTGAAATAAAACTTGCAAAAATACTTATGCGAGATAATAGTGTCCTATAATTTCGTATTACATATCCACTCGTTCCAAATTGATGATAGGCTGGAAACATAATAACAAATTTCATGACAAACTTTCGTTTTCTATTTGCAGATTTGAAAACCTTGCAGTCTGTAAAACTTTTATATGTCTCTGATGGGTTAAATTCACGGGAGCCAAACAAGACAGCTTTTGCCATTCAATCAGAGGAGAATACTTTCTGTCCAAAGCTGTCTCCACCCTTGAGACATCCAATAAACTTAGAAAACATCAAATCACTCAGAAAAAAAATTGAGGACCATTGATAACACTAACTGGGTTTCAGATAACATTGTATATAGATAAAACTTACATTGAAACTTTAGGTCAAATAAGGTTGCAAAGATTAAAATAAAATATATATTTTTAATTTTTCTCTCATGGATGACATTTTAGGGTCGGATAATATCCTGTTCGTATATCCTGTTCGTTACAAAGATTAAAATAAAAGTTTAATTTTTAATTTTTCCCTCATGGATGAGATTTTAGGGTCGGATAATATCCTGTTCGTACATCCTGTTCGTATATCCTGTTCATACATTCGTACATCCTGTCTGTACATTGTACATTCGGGCCACCTGCTATGCGCTGATGCAAAGCAATCAAATCTCCTAATGCCATCTTGATTGGAACATAATATCAATGAAAACAGGAAATTGAGGAATTGAAAGGAATGGCTTGACTAGTAATCATTGATAACGTCTTTGGTAAAAACTTTGCCTGATTTCAGCAAAAAGACCAAAACAGAACACGACCTCTACAGGATATTGTCATTGTGCAGCTATTCTAGTACCCATAGTCACACGTGGGAGCCCTTACATCCTCAACCACTCCTTCAATCCTTTGTGTGTCATCTATATAATCAGCCATAATATAATCCCTCATGTTAGCTATTCTGGTTAAAATTCATTGGAATGACATGAGGTTATAAAACTTGTCATAACTCAAGAACTAATATGTTTAGAAGGAAACTTTAAAATGTAAACCTTCTCCATAAAATTTTTGATCTGTCTATCCATGTTCTATCAGTCTAGCAATGCCAGAAATAATTTCAATGACACTGAAACACACAACAAAGTGTATAAATAGTTTTATTTTGTGTTTAGCTTATCACAAATGCCCTCATACTTGTTTTACACAAACAAGATTTATACCACTGGACAGGAAATTTCGTTTGGATGAGAAATAAAAAAATAATGAACTCGTTACAGGCAATATTACAGCCATGCTGCAGGTTACAGCGGAGAGGGTGCAATAAATACAAAGTTTATGCAGGCACTGCTATTGTATTATATTTATGGATCGATGGCTAGTAGTTGGAAAGCTGCTTTGTACTAGCTACTAAACAGCATTTGTAAGGTGCTTTGTACTAACTACTAACAAGCATAGTAGTCTATCGATGCAACTATGTAGCTCAATTCAGGAATAAGCCAACTTGTAATTTGCCTGCCTTTGTACAAGCGATGCCCAAACTCAAGCAAATCTCAGCAAGGCTCACTCACACACATGTATCCTCTTATGATATGCAACAAGATGTGATACCAGAATGCATCAGTATAAATCTAGTGCAAAGCCTATTTGTCCGTGATAAACCATGATTTTGAATTGAAATAAATATAAAGACCTTCATCGCATACGCGAAGTCATATGGATACCAGTAATAGGATACAAAAAATGAATATAAAAATGAGATTGCAGATCAAAAATGTGATCTGTGACACATTTCAAAGTGAATACCCTCAAATGATGGAGAAAAGTAATAAGATACAAAAAACTGCAGATAAAATGAGATGGCAACCAATTGATGGAATCAAAGGCACATTTCAAAGGAAATGTCCCTCAAATGAGGAAGCAGTAATGAGAAACAAAAAACTGAGAAGGCCTCTCGGAGTAATGAGCATTGAGAAGCAGGCAAGTAGAATAAAATTCAAAAATATGACTATTTGTAAAAATGATGAAGGAACACTGTTCCTAAGTGATCTAAAGATAATACTAAAATCGGACTGATATAAAGAGTCATCTACGGCATACCTGAGTATGATACGGAGGGAAGAATTATGATTTGCCTGAGGTAAAGCGGTACTGATTGTCAAATAAAAGAATTCAATCAAAAGAAGAAAAACATCAGAGATGGCAGAGTAAAAGTGTGTGTAAAATTGATAAAGGAAAAATTATCGCAGGGTTGTCTGAGACTGCAGTGTGCGCTGACCCGAAGAAAGAAAGCTTGATTGCAAAAGAGAAAATCAGCAATCGAGCCGCATAGGCTTGTTAAAAAAAAGAGAAAACAATGAGGAAACAGGGACAGGAACCAGCAGATAACCCGAAAAAGAGAGAATTTTGAGAATATTGACGCAAACAATAAAATAATGTTATATTTTGAAGCGGGTAATATTGATGATGCATTGAATAAATGTTGATTTTGAGAGTTTGGCACTATCAAAGGATGCCATAGATTGAAGTGTACTTGGCAAATCAAATTGGTGAATTGTGAAAAAATGGGATTATTTTGAGACATTGAGTCTGGAAAAAATTGGATCAAAAAAAGGGAGACTGTTGAGAGTTTGACTCTGTCAAAACATGTCATAAATTGAAGGCAGCTCTGGAAAACCCTGAGTCAGTATAAATAAGGGATCAATTTTGAGAGATTGACTGAAACTAAAATCATAAACTGAAGTGGATTCGGTGATAGCTCAGTGCTTTATTGAAAAAAAAAGAATAGTTTTGGAAGGATTGACTATATCAAATTGTCATACTTAGAAGTGTTCTCTTAACAATACCGATGCTGAATTTTAATAAAGGGACTCTGAGAACAGCTAGATCGAAAAAAAGGCAACATTTAGAGGAGATTGGCTTAGGCAAAGAATGGAAGCAAAAAGTCTCCATGGTCGGAATAGAATTTAGAGCTGAAATCGAACATATGAAAATGTTATGCAGCACCTGTGATAAATCCAATGTTTACTATAATTATAACTATACTAACTGACTAACTGCAACTATAACATAACAAAACTGAAATGTGGAAGCTCAGACCCAATTACATTCGTACTTAAATAGAAATTGCCTCTTACAATACTGTTTTTAGCCTTCACTGCTGACAGGGATGCAGTTTTCGAGCTCAGCCTTGCTGAGTTTCATGTAAGCAGCATTTTATTATCAAAAACACCGTAACAGAAAATCAAAGCACCATCTGCGAAAATGGAATAATCATGTTCCCTTGTCTAAATTAACCAGTCTCATCATACATCATACAATGATTGCATTGCTTTCAATGAATAGTTTATGCAGTGCGTTAATCAATCAACTAAGCACAAACATTCTTCTAATTGTTCAACTGTTAAAATTTGTTAACCCATCATGTTCTGACTGCTTCAAATTGTTTGGAACATTACCTATAAGAACAGATAACACTGCAGGATCTTGGGCACACATTCCACTTCTACATGTGACGAGGTCCATTTCTGAAAATTAAAACCTAGAGGCTTGATATATTCGTAGGAAATGAAGAATCATTTATGCAGGTTCTCATATAGAGATTTCTATGCTTTTATATATTCCACATGTTTTCACCCTATTAAGATTTATGATTCAAAACTAGTCTTATGATGTCTAAGTCTTAAAGAATTTCATTTCCTACAGTGACTGACATTGTTTGTCTCAGTCTGATGTCTGGTAAATGGAAGTACCTAAGGGCATGTCTATTCTATTAAATACAAACTGCTCCTAGTTTTCAAGCATACCCTGGTGAATTTGTGGAGCGTCCAGTAGGCTGCATTGAGACAAATCTGGCAAAAGGTCATAAACATTATTAACACGATCCTAACATGCGGGCCTACACACAGCCATGTGGAATTGTTCCTCCTAACCATAAGTGATTTTGAACAGATCATTTGTCATCAGATTTTATGAAGCACGGTTCTTCAAATAATCATTGCACACATATTTTTCCAAAGCAGAGTACACAAATTTTGGGGTGAACATAATTATTGCATTGATAATGTAGGCATCTATTAACAAAAACTATGCACCAAAATCACGGTATTCCAGATAGTGCCTGTCTCACGCAAAAATTTCAAAATTGCCTTTTACAAACCAACCTAAGTCAGCATCAACTATATAGATAAACGAATCATATGACTGCCTGCTACCAAAGCTAAGTTAAAACAAGCTCTTGATAGAATTTCAGCATCTGACTTGGACAAAGTGATGCAACAGCATTTACTCAAGTAGTGTGGTATGATAAATTCAAATAGATAGAGAAGAGCACAAGCAAACACGATTACCCAGAATTTATATGTCGTATAGCTAAAAAAAAAAAAAAATGTTGCACATAGATACCTGAGTGATTGGCGGTGATATAGCTAGATCTGATAGAAAAGAAGGCATCGACCTAGGGACCGGAACCAGAGGCTGTAAAAACATAACATTATAGTTTTAAAATAATTATAACTATAATAGTTCCGAGCATTGGCCCTCGCTAAGGCCCTCATGTCCCTATGAATATTGAGAGGAACAGTTGAACTCAGAGTTCAAATTTATTTATGTCGTACAATAGACCATTGATGGTTAAAGTCACAAGGGTTAGTCACTCACCGAATCGTCACAGCGAAATAGTGTGTGCCTTAAGGGGGAGGCTGCAATGACTTCGCCAATTTGCTCTCAGTTTTTACGCAGGTAGGAGCACACCTGTGGTTCCAATCACTCCCAGTAGTCAGTGGACTGCAGTTGGATTCAAACCCACGACCTTCAACACTTGCATGCTGAAGGACCGGCGCTCTAACCACTGAGCCACCTCCTACTCCTATACCGTGCTAGTATGCAAACATTAAAAAAAATAAGAACAAATTACCAGGAAATCAAAGGCCTTATAACAAAACAAACATGCCGTTGTAGAGTTTATCCCCCGGGAAAGGCTTCACTGCCAAAACAGAATTCAAGGAGCCAGTGGGCAACAGTGAGAATGCAGACTAAGACCTTCTATCCATCAATCCTTACACCAACCATGCTGTAAGCTTCAGACCTTTTATTTATGAGTTGTAGCATAACATTGTTGCTTACAACCATCACAAGTGACCTGGACATACAACCATACAACCAGACTTAAACTCAAACTCAAAGAAGTTATCACAGAAAACAAACTGCAACAGATATATGGCTTCTTGATTTCTGAAATTTGCAAGTCACAACTGAGTCACACACGGATGCATCATTGTTGGCAACATTCCCACAAAGTATTAGGATATTTGTGTCAGATTTCAACACATGGTCAGCCTCATACCGATCACAACAACAATAACTGTCTAAAGACCTGATACAAATTATAGATATTTTATTTGACACTTCGGACGCCAGGCACATTAAAGCAGGACAATTTGAAAACCGATTTGTCACAACATGTCAAATCAATATGGCAGAAGTTGTTGTAGTTTGGCATAATCATCATCCCAAATGAGGCCTATATTCTATTTTCATAATAATGACATATTCAATTTTGTTTTTATGGCTTTCTTAAATTCCAGCAATAGTATGTGAATTATTCAATGTAGAATAAACAGGATGCAAATTGATGAGGGCTGACATATTGGCCAATGAAGTGCCAAAATGCTTTAAAATCTTATTTTGAATTGATCATGATAAATCGCTATATGACCACTGTATTATGGGAATTATTCATGATTTATTCATCCATCGCTGGGTGGATTTTTATCAGGTTGAAAAGTGTGCTGCCATGCCAAAGATCACGGTGTATTTTCAATTTGATTTATTACTCGATGCCAAATACAAAAGGATGTGTTAGTCTTATCAAATAGCTGGATTTCTGAAATAGATGCTTTGACACTAATAACAGTAATTAATGCCTTGGGAGAGTTGCACATATAAATATGGGATTCTTGGCGAATAATTCAAAATCTAAGCACTTCTCCACCTGTTCATTTCAACTTACTGAAAACATCAAGCGACATGGTGAGTAAAAGTCTCATGTCATTCAATTTTGTTCATTAAACATTGGGTGAGGCTATAGATTTGATAACTTGAAACACTGAGTTAAACAGATGTTCATAAATACTATTGTAATCATGTTATCATAGAATAGAGTTCCTCAGTTCAGTTTGAAAATAAACATATCATGCAATCAACATAAAAATCACCGTCGGAAGGAGTTAGTCTCCCTTGAGTACAGGTGTTATTACATCTACTGAGCTACTCTTTAAATAGATGAGGCAAATGGGTTTCTTTTTTCTGCGCAGCACAGTTCAGTAAAAAAAATCAGAAAATAAACATATCGTGCTACGAAACCAACATCAACATCAACATCAACATTGGAAGGAGTTAATCTCTTTTGAGTTCAGGTGCCATTACCTCATACTGAGATACTCTTATAATTTATGAGGCAGATGAGTTTTTTCTTTTTTGAGCACCCGATGAACATCCAGTACTTTTCGTTTAACTACATTTCGCGGATCGGTCATTGGAGGGTTCGGTTCTTCAGAGCTAGATGTGAAGCAACAACTTCACCTGCGCATTCCATTTTTTTATTTCACAGAGGATGAATATATTTTACGGTCTCGCAGCGCTCCTGATGCTAGCAGGAATCTGCAACGCAGGATGTTCTGGTGGATGCCCATCCGGAAAGTATTGTCAAGATGGCTCTTGTTTATGGATACTGAACACCCAATGAAGATGCTTGAAAGCAAATCCATCAACATGAAACACTTTGAGTGGAGGTATCTCAAGAAATAAATATAAGCTTAAAATCATACCAAATCTTACAATAGCAACATAGTCGCTGTTTACATATATAGTCATCATGGAAATAAGTATCTATATCTCCATTACGTTTGTTTACCCCTTCTCTGAGCAAATGTTATGCAGCACCTGTGATAAACCCAAAGTGTTGGGCATACCAATTTTGAAAACAAAGGACATTAACACCAAATTCAATCCAGAATGAACATACTAAAACGGCTGCACCCATGTCAATGCAACTATAACATAACACAACTGAAATGTGGAAGCTTAGACCCAATTACATTCGTACTTCATTAGAAATTGCCTCTTACATCACACTGTTTGTAGCCTTCACTGCTGACAGGAATGCAGTTTTCAAGCTCAGCCTTGCTGAGTTTCTTGTAAGCAGCATTTTATTATCAACAACACCGTAACAGAAAATCAAAGCACCATCTGCGAAAATGGAATAATCATGTTCCCTTGTCTAAATTAACCGGTCTCATCATACATCATACAATGATTGCATTGCTTTCAATGAATAGTTTATGCAGTGCGTTAATCAATCAACTAAGCACAAACATTCTTCTAACTGTTGAACTGTTAGAATTTACTAACCCATCATTTTCTGACTGCTTCAAATTGTTTGTTTGATATATTTGTAGAAAATGAAGAATCATTTATACAGGTTCTTATATAGAGATTTCTATGAATTTATATACTCTTCATGTTCTCATCCTATTAAGATTTATGATTCAAAACTTGTCTTATGATGTCTATGTCCTAAAGAATTTCATTTCCTATAGGGACTGACAGTGTTTGTCCCAGTCTGATGTCTGGGAAATGGAAGTACCTAAGGGCATGTCTATTCTATTCAATACAAACTGCTCCTAGTTTTCAAGCATACCCTGGTGAATTTTATGGAGCATCCAGTAGGCTGCATTGAGACAAATCTGGCAGAAGTTCATAAACATTATTAACACGATCCTAACATGCGGGCCTACACACAACCATGTGGAATTGTTCCTCCTGACCATAAGTAATTTTGAACCTTTTGACAGATCATTTGTCATCAGATTTTATGAAACACAAATTTTGGGGTGAACATAATTATTGCATTGATAATGTAGGCATCTATTAACAAAATCTATGCACAAAAATCACGGTATTCCAGATAGTGCCTGTCTCACGCAAAAATGTCAAAACAATATATCCATAGATCTTGAATCATAAACATAATTTTATAGATTTATCATCACAAACTGTGTATGTTTATACATTCACATTTCCCCAGCATTGGTCATTCATTCCACAATAGCAGTTTGGATATATTAACTGTGGAACCCTTTCAGTAGCAATTCTGAACCTTTTATACACGACTCAATCAATTTCATGTGATCAAAACAATGAAGAAATTGCGTTGGTCTTGTTTTAATCCTATGACTGAGACAAGCATGAGAATGATTATGAAAGTTTCATCGCAAGACACAAAGAACACAATACGATTACAACAACTTGACCGATGAAAAGGTAATACAAATTTAAATAGCAAGACAAATTTAGTTATGTAGAGAGAATGAGATTATCAGAAAGTAACACCAAAATATTTACAAATTTACGTATAAGACATGACACTGTCTGAATTTAAGATTAAATCCTCAAATGATTAACAGGCAAAAGATACATTATGTTTAGACAGGCACAGGCTGAGGTACAGAAGTTTGGTGGTTACTAGTTCAGTACAGACAAGTCATTCAGGATTTGTCTACTAGACATGAACCTCAACCTCACGCAAGTTCAGAAAATCGTTCACCCCAACAGCAGTGACTCTCACATATCTACCAGTCATGGCTTCATAACACAGATGGAGTCTGACAGGGGGCTGATGTCCTGGATAATATGAGCTGAGTCAGTCATACGCTCTCCAAATCCTTCAGCTGTCCTTTTCATAGCTACTGATATCAGTAAATTCTTTAGTCTTAGTTCAGTGGCTGCAGGAAAAGATTAAACGAGCCTAAAAATGGCTTTGTAATGTATGACTCCAATATTTTGCCAATAAATGAAAGGCTGTATGGGCAAAAACAATTTATCAATAGATAATTTATGCTAACACACAAACTGCATAATACTCTCAGAAAATTATGAAGATTGTTGGAACCAGTCACCAATATAAATAATAACTACCTGGAATATTAAAACTAACACGGCTCCAGATATTTTCCCCTCTAACGAAATCTTCCTGATCCAAATTGACTTGAAGCCATGGAGAAATTATTTCTTCAATATGAGCGAGTATTTGGTTAGCACCGCTATAATCCCCATCTATTGCATTTGAACTAATCAAAGCTTCAAGTGTGCTTCATAACTCAGCAGTCACATTTGTATCTAAAACATAGGTTAATATTTTATTGTACACTACAGATTTTGTTCGCGACGAACAAGGTTTAGTTTGTAAGAGTTATCTTCCAACATTGCTATAGAATTCATTTTATTGACTGTTAGGATAAATAGAGCTGTACCAGCAATATGAGATAACAGTTGTAGCAAATGCTAACAATCAACACTCTCATTGTTATCGTATGCTATTGTACAATATTATCCCTCTCACCAAACTTGACAAGGCGTCAATGTTGCCTCAATGGCCATGAATTGAGACCACTCAACATCGACACTGCAGACCAATGACACAAAAATCGGCAGCAGTTGGTTGAAGGGAATCAAATTCAGTAATATTTGCTTGGCGATTACCATGCACTCTATCAAGATTGGTGCACGATTAAAAATTACTCACAAGTAAGCAGTCTCTAGCACAGGTTCAGTCCGAGCTCAGAATTTTGGTCTTGAAGTTTGAAGTGCGAAGTTTATTCATTGCTTCATTAACGTACGGCCATCCTTTAATAGGTTGATAGCTCAAATGTAAAGCATACATGGAAAAATGAAAAACAAAGGAGTCTGAGCTGCATCAGTTGGAAAATAGGGTGTCGAATTCAAAAAAGTTTTTTTTGTCTCTTAGTGGTTTTACACTTGAATGGCTTGTATTATTATCTATTTTTGCTCTACAAGTGAATTTGCTGTTTGTATTTATTCCAATACGACGGTTCATGGAGTGATGATTGTTGTCGGCTATTTCAGTGGATTGTTCACTGCAAGAGGTGTGCTGGAAAATTTTTATGGCTGGCAGTGCCAGATTGTCTAGTTTCTGTTCATAGTTGTCAGAGGACCGCACCAAAATACGAGTAGCAGAGCGCTGTATCCTCTCTAGTCTGGTTTTGTCAGTGTCTGATAGCAGATTGGGCCATGCAGGGCAGGCTTTGCCGATTACAGACTTAATATTGGCTACGTAGAAGGATTTTAGGCCGTCACTGGAGGCTTGATATGGGATTTGCCATTTTTGATAGGAATCCACAAGCTACCTTTTCAACTCACAAATTAATTATTGGAAGCAAAATTAGAAAAAAAAACGTCTTCTTTTAAATCAATTGTATATGTTATTGCTTATGTAATAACCACCTGCAACCAAGATACAACCTGCAATGTTATCTCCTACTTTAATGCTAGACCATGTATTAAATGTAGGTATATAGTTTGAAGGCTTACAGGATATAATAATATAGTCAGTCATTTCTGATTTAGTACTGGCCCGTCATTCATCCTAGCCGGGTCCTTGCGGTACGGGACTAAAAATATCAGAGGTGCACTGTGTGTTTGCAGTTTGCACACCCACATGCAGTAAAAAGATCCCCTCTGCCTCGTCAGTAACAATTAGAGAAGCTGGAATTCCGGCATGCAAGGGTATAGGGTGCGGCTTGAGTACCATTGGTTCCTCTACCCGTACTCTGGAGGGGTAACCCACTCCGCAATGACGACTTACACTTAGACTTATTCCTGCATTGATAAGTTTTATCTAATTCTTCTTCAAATTTCAAAGTTACAGATTTTCATACTGACTAGAAGCTGCAAGCATGCAAAAAATGTGTTCTAGATTAACTTTTTTTATTGTGATTCCCTGTTGTTATCTATATTTGTGTGATGTTTCTGTATCGAGGGCGCTGATAAACAGTGCAGATAGTACACATAACATCCATTGCACAAACTTGAAGGCAAATCTAACTATGTCTTCCCAATTTACTATTAGGCTAACAGATTAGTCTAAGATTGCTTTCAGAACAATGTGACTAGCTCATAATCCAAAGACATGAATAATACCTTTGAGTTTAAACTGGTGCCAATGTCTCATTCCAATCAAGATTATCCCTAATTACATAAGCAATAATGTTTATGATTGATTGATTGAAATGAAGATGTTCTTCTAATTATGTTAAACGACCGACCGAAACTTACGAAATGCACTGTGGGATCGATGAGATTGATTGAGATGCTTATCAACACACAGGGGTGGCTTCATGCTGCTGGGGCCGAAGAGGTTGTACTAGAGAAGGCCTCGAAACAGTGCTTGACTCATGGTTTCTAGCTGAAGACCTGTGTGTTGTGCAGTGGTACAAGCACAACTGTATGTTGTATCAGTTGTGAGTTGAAAAGGTAGCTTGTGGATTCTTAGCCAAATTGCCTCCAGCGATGGCCTGAAATGTAGCTAATATAACATTTGTAATCACCAACGCCTGCCCTGCATGGTACAATCTGCTATGTCTTCCCAAATAAGTATTTGACCTCAAATGAGTCTAGGATCGCTTTCAGAACACTTTGGCTAACTCATAATCTAAGGGCATGAATGATACCTTTGAGTTTAAACTGGTGGCAAAATCACATTCTAGTCAAGATTATCCCTTATTACGTGGGCAATAATCTTTACTGTTGACAAAAATGATGGTGTTTCTCTAACTATGCTTGCAATGAATAATTTGTGAGTTGAAAGGGTAGCTTGTTGATTCATAGCTAGCCAAATTGCCAGAACCCATATCATGCCACCAACTTTCGTCAGGGAGTCCAGAGTCTCCAGCATTGATCTTGAGTGGCCCCAATTCATTGCAATTGAGGCAACATGAACACCTTATCAAGTTTGGTGAAAAGGATAATATTTTACAATAGCACATGTTAACAATAAGACTGTTTTTGTAACCATTTGCTACTGTTGTCCTATAATATTGGTACAGCTCTATTTATCCTAACAGTCAATGGAATGAATTCAATAGCAAAGTGGGAAGATAATTGTTACAAACTAAACCATGTTCGTTGCGAACAAAATCTGTAGTGGTATAGTCCAATCAAGTAAAAAAATAGTCAAATCCATTTGCTTAGGGGTCAAATGAATTTTAAGCTTCAGATATCGAAAGATATTATTTTTAAGCAGTTAATTAATTTATGAAAGCATAACAGAGGGTGTTTAGAATTTTCTGCTCCAGGAAAGGTAGTATCTTACCTATGCTAAGGAAAAATTTCAAGAGGCATATGATTGGCGCTGGCTTTTGCAACCTACAGTCTGCTCTGCTAGCGATCATATTTTTTTTAGCATTCCAGCTGTCACTCAGTTTCTAATGATAATGTTGTTTCAGATTTACTTGATATATAAATACAATGCCCTAGTTGGGATAAATTAAGCAGGATAATTATGATAGCGGCAGATGTCGTATATTCTTCTTGAAGTGATGCAAAAACGTTCAGATCCCCTCCACCATTTGTCAGCGAGTTGTATAAGAAACAGTTGTGGGCAGATTCATTCGATTGTGACTCAAAGTTTTATCCCAGACATTTTGACTGCATTGGGCAAATTTTTGCACAACTGATAACAGATGCGCTGAACATTGTCTGCTTAGGTATGTTGTCAACACTAAATAACACAAACACTGCCTCTCTTCTGGCTGCATTTGTAAAGTACAGAATAATCAGCATCAAAATTCTCATAAAGCTCATTTTCCCATGTTTGCCTGCGGCAAGAGAACTCATAAAATGGGCTAGCGAACAACAACACCAACCTCACAATGTGTGATCTCTCTGGTAAGTACATCTAATAAAATTATATATATATATATATCTAATACTGCTTGTGATGCAAGCCATGGTTATTGATTTACTTAGGATGAGATCATGTAACGCTATCTAGACTCTGGTCCCAATATTGACCTGATGTTGTAACAATGTGTGAGCAATGCATCAGTCATTTGTGAGTGAATTGGGAAATGCAAAAATGCTTCAGCCTCTCACTGACCCCACTGCTAATCTACACAGTAATCTAATGCTACATTCTCAATCATTTCTCATATTATGCTCCCTAAAATTAACTTTTCTTCGCTGTGCAGACTAATATCAATTGAAACATCTGGTGGAAGCATATGTGTTAGCTGTAACCACAGCTACAAATCCAAGGCGTCACACAGGCAGTTGACATTTATTATAATTGAAGATTCACATGACCCACTCAACAGTTCAAAGGCATCAGATCACCATATTAATCAAATCTATGTAACTGGTTGTAAGAGCGTGTCATTTAATTTGAATGAGGAATTGAAATCCCAAATCAATGTTTTAATCTGCTGATTACCAGCCTTAGGGAAGACTATGTTTTGGTAATGTTCTGTCTCAAACTCCCAACTCTCTGCTTTCATTAATTTCAAACCCATAGGAATTTACAGTAAACATTAAAGTTCTTGTAAAGTAACAGGTTACTTGGTATCATTTTTGAGCTTGAAATGAGATTTAAACAGCCGTCATACATTCATTTGCATGAAAAATAAGTCTTCAGGGTTACTTGGTTTGGTAGGTTTGGGGGTTATAAGTTAACACTATTGAGTTGCCTACTCATGCACAGCCCAACTTGTCCAGGCGATTGGTAATGAGCCTATTATTGGGGAAATACAGTAATATTAGAGACTATTGTGGTTAGATAACAACTTTTGCAAATACATGACAAAGTCACTCACAAGTCTGACGATTACATAAAAGTTCAAAAGGATTTGTATACACACTATTTAATGAGTTGGGACTGCTAATCAAAACATCCTTCATCTCTGTTATGAGCCCATGTCGAAGATGAGATTAGAAGAACCAAAGATTATAAATACTGACTGTACATTACAATCAATGACTATGACCCATTCCCTGTCCATAGCGAGTGACTTTTATTTTCAGGCCGCAGCGCTTTTTTGCTCTGTTTGAATAAGATTACACTGGAGCAGTGGATTCTTCCTGCTGAAAAAGCCTTGCTTATTTCAGATTTACCTAAAAATGGTCCATACAATGCTTTATGGTTCGTATCAAATCTTGTGATGATATCCAACACTAGCCCCCAAAATAAGATTCATACTGATGAAATAACTCAAAAACTTGACAAATTAATTTCCTAAGTGACTGATGTGTGCTTTGACATAGGTTCTCATATGGCCTGCTGCACTTAGTCAGTAATATTGATAGTCCATGTTTAGATGTGCTGAGTATCTGTGATGCACAGATGGACAAGATCTGATGTAAAATAATATAGAAAGTTTCTCAAGGTATCTCACTGCTAACACGATTATCAATACTCCTCTTTAAGAAGCAGTCAAATTCATTTACATTTTTCATCACCCTGAAGTCCCAAATAACTAGATGACAAATTTATTTAGTTCAATTTACTCTGTGACTTGATAATTCCAGTTTTTAATGTGAACAACAAAGTTTCTCCGAGAAAATATTGTGTTCCAAACATCAGAATATTTGCAAAAATTGTTGTAAAGATTCTCAAAACTTCAAATCACTCAGTATTAATCATTGCATGCTTTGGATTTTAACATCATCCTAATGCCTGAAACGTCGAGATTTAAAAAGAAATTATTTTAGATTTCTGTGCAATTTAGAAAAACATACAGTCTACCGTGTAAATTTTGATTCTTCCATTGAAATTCTATTGAAAGCAACTAATCATAAAGCATGCGGGCTGAAGACAGAGTTTGATTGGAATGTCATATCTTAGTATTTATAATCTTTGATACAATCGATGTAGCCGCAATCTCATTTATTCATCAAATAAATATAAACAAAACCTTGAAATACTTTAGCGATGTATTGATCTGCCTTTATATTGCCAATTTCTATCTCGAGCAGTAACCATGGTTAACAGAAAATGTTGTATCTGTCAAAGCACTATGGGTTATTTCAAGTGGCCGAAATCATACAGATTTAAACTTGAGTGGTGGGACTACCTCAGGGATATTTTCCCTATGATAATCAAATGGACTCGACGTTGATTTGCTATAATTGCCACCTAAATGATTTTCAATCTCGCTCGCACTGGATCTGTTAATCTCCATGTAATTTTCACTCTCGCTGTCGGATGAGCTAGAGTTGTAATTTTTGCCATGCTTGATTTCGATCGATCGTTTGCTTTGTCATTCAATTATGAAATTTTATACACTATCCCATTTTACCAGCTAAGCCACATAACATGGGACAGATTAACTTTGCATTGTATTCACTCATTCATTCAACAGATAAAATATGTGTGGTTTGATATTGTATAGGGAATATCAAAACCACTGTGTCATAACAAAATGTCTTACTTACGAGATACTGTATATTCCCATTACAATCTAAGGTACTAAAAAGGTACTATTTTCAACAAGTGATCACAACTCCAAAGGAAAAAATAGTACCTTTTTAGTACCTTCTCATCCCAACTTTGAGGGCAAATAAGTCTTAACCGGGCCACAGGCTGCCTTTGGACATAGCATAATTATTGCATTGATAATGTAGGCACCTATTAACAAAAACTATGCACCAAATTCACGGTATTCCAGATAGTGCCTGTCTCACGCAAAAATGTCAAAACAATATATTCATAGATCTTGAATCATAAACATAATTATTATAGATTAATCAAACTGTGTATGTTTATACATTCACATTTCCCCAGCATTGGTCATTCATTCCACAATAGCAGTTTGGATATATTAACTGTGGAACCCTTTCAGTAGCAATTCTGAACCTTTTATACACGACTCAATCAATTTAATGTGATGAAAACAATTAAGAAATTGCGTTGGTCTTGTTTTAATCTTATGACTGAGACAAGCATGACAATGATTATGAAAGTTTCATCGCAAGACACAAAGAACACAATACGATTACAAGCACTTGACCGATGAAAAGGTAATACAAATTCAAATAGCAAGACAAATTTAGTTATGTAGAGAGAATGAGATTAAAAGGATCCCCTCTGCCTCGTCAGTAACAATTAGCATGCAAACGTGATCAAGGATGATCAACAAGCGCTCAATGGACCATGAATAATCACACCGCTTCAATTACAGCATATAACGCATTCGATAGGCAGGCGTGCTACAATATAATTTATCATTGCCCGAATAATAGAAAGAAAATGTATCATGAAAAATTGATGTTACTCACCTATGAAAGCCTCCTACTCCTTTACTATTATATCAAATGGCAAAAGATTAAAAATGTACAGAAGATGTTTTCTACCATCTGAGAAACATCCATAGTGATAAATTCAACAGGAAAGAAATTAAATCAGGTGGGTTAAAGGCATGTTTTTTTACCCTAAAAATACCCTTTTTCCCCCAAAAGTGATAAAAATTTTGGGTCAACCCTCATGAAAGACAAAATGTACAATGACCCATTGAAAAAACCTTCGAATGATAGCTCAAATGTCAAAATCGGACTACAACTGCTCAAGTTACCACAGGTGGGTTAATATCCATTGAAGTCTATATGTCGCAAAACAAGGCACAGATCTGACCTTAACTACACTGTATATCTTGTTCGTACATTCTTACATCCTGTTCGTACATCGTACATTCGGGCCGCCTGCCATGCGCTGATGCAAAGCAATCAAATCTCCTAATGCCATCTTGATTGGATCATAATATCAATGAAAACAGGAAATTGAGGGAATTGAAAGGAATGGCTTGACTATTTATCATTGATTACGTCTTTGGTAAATACTTGGCCCGATTTCAGCAAAAAGACCAAAACAGAACACGACCTCTACAGGATATCGTCATTGTGCAGCTATTCTAGTACCCATAGTCACACATGGGAGCCCTTACATCCTCGACCACTCCTCAAATGAGAGTCTTTCCCCTTGCAAAAGATATACCCATTGACTAGGGCCGCCTCAATACAAAAGTGATAAATTACTTGGTACCACTTGTAGGACCTATGGGGATACTTTATTTCAACTTCTAGTTGATCAAATCTATCTACATCCCCCATAAATTTATTATAATCCTCTATTAAAACTTCATAACAGTATTACACATAGTATTGTTTACACAATGTTGAATTTTGGAAAGGGGATACTATCGTGTTCTAAACATATACTCTGTAGCATTTCTTTTCAACAACAAAAATACTCAATTATCATAAAATGTAGCACTGTGCCTCACAGAAATGTAAGGAAACTTTAACAATAGTAAAAATTGATAAAATTACTCAGTTAACACGATATTTGATGACAACGCAAAAACAAGTTTTTATAGGGATGACTAACTTTGTGATTTTGTTACCAACGCTTTCCTTTTCATTTTTTCTTCCTTGGATGAGGATCTGGCACAGACACAGGCAACTGTGTCCGAAAGGGTGAGAATACAATCTTTTACACATGTGTCACGGACTTAATGGCTCAACAGTGAATTTAGAGCATATCCGCCATGCCATACCAGGTCACTGATGCCAAGCCCCTGATACCAATCGGCTGATACAAAGATGAGACCATTTTATAACTCCATGGAGATTTTTATTTGATTGCTTCTTCTTGCCGCTTTCGTTTATGTAACGGCCAGCATGGCCTAATTTTAGCTCATCTTGTTTATCTATTTTGCACTGTATAAAGCCTAATATTTTCATAAGAAAGTGATTCATAAACCCATGCTTTTGTCACCAACCAGTAAATATTTTGTAACCTTTTGTGGTTATTAATCAGATATCCACCTGTTCGGTGGTTTGCTGTTGCTGTATGAAGCTATATGAATCATTCAGACGTTTTTTTGTAAACAATTTAACTGTCTATAAATACTTGTGTATTGATCATAGAGATTTGTTCTATGCCGTTTTATAGAGCCAATCAGGAAATTAATAACTTTACTTTTTCTGTGAATCTGAACGTTGATATCTTTGATGTGAAATAATGTAAAAGTCTCAACTGTATTTGATGTTATACCTGCTAATTTTATACTTTTGGAAACACATTTTTACCAACTTGTTGTTCAAACTTTGTAGTTTTCACGGTGTCTTAATGGCATCAGTTCGAGACTTACGGCTCAATAAATAACTCAAGAACTTAACCACGGCTGCCGCTACAGTTTATATTTGACAAATCTGACACCTCTTCTCATAATTGAACAATTAAAAATGCTAATGGATCACTATTTGATAAATTTTGCAGAAACATAAAACCCACATTTGGCAAAAGAAAGAATATATTTTACACTATATCCTGCAACAACTGATTTATGTATTATATTAAATTGATTTCTGGCTTCCCTTGTGGTCAGAAATATACTCTTTGCGTAGGTTCATATAATTATATCTTGTAGGGCTATGAATAGGGGCAACTCCAGTAGTTGAGAAAAGTTTAGAACAGTTTTCTTTCCAGTAAAGACACTAGTTTCAACTCTGTCCAGGGACAATTCCAAAGGTTGCCACAGTGCTCTTCATAATGCCTTTTACATATAAACACCAAATATGAATAGGTTCTTCTATGGCTTTAAGTTATAATAAAACCAAATGTTCTGGTGTTATCCAATTTATCCGATAGTGATCATTTCTAAACTTAAAAGCTGAGTCTTCTTCTCAACCTTTATGATGATGATGCTCTTATCATATTGTATAGTTCATTCATAATCAAATTATACAAAATATTCAGCGTTAAACCTTTGTCCCTTTATTCTCTTTGTGAAAAAATTGCTTTGCATCCGTTTTAGCTGAATAGAAGAATCGCTAGTACATGGCTTCATTTTTTAGACCCCACGTAATGAGGGCTGTCGCTGGCACAACCCAAATGAGAATGCAATATCCCTTTTACATCTTGAGCAAATTTCCAATTCATAATAAGACATAAGATCATAATACAATAGATACCCTATAACTGACATTCTTTCACTCAATTCTGTCAATATTTTGAAACATATCGTTATATCCTCAATGTCTCATCCAGAGAAATGCAGCAACAATTTTTTCATGTTATTTACTCATAGAAGTCCGATGACAGCTTCCCGTTAGTTGCAAGAAAAGTATAACGAAACCTAACCAAAACAGGAACAAATGTCGTACAATGTAAAGTAAATAATATAGAAACCCAGCCAAAACGAAAGTCATTCAAAATAAATGAGTGACTTAAAAAAATTGAAATAAAACTTGCAAAAATACATATCCACTCGTTCCAAATTGATGATACGCTGGAAACATAATAACAAATTTCATGACAAACTTTCGTTTTCTATTTGCAGTTTTGAAAACCTTGCAGTCTGTAAAATTTTTATATGTCTCTGATGGGTTAAATTCACGGGAGCCAAACAAGACAGCTTTTGCCATTCAATCAGAGGAGAATACTTTCTGTCCAAAGCTGTCTTCACCCTTCAGACATCCAATTAACTTAGAAAACATCAAATTACTCAGAAAAAAAAATTGAGGACCATTGATAACACTAACTGGGTTACAGATAACATTGTATATAGAGAAAACTTACATTGAAACTTTAGGTCAAATAAGGTTGCAAAGATTAAAATAAAATTTATATTTTTAATTTTTCCCTCATGGATGAGCTTTTAGGGTCGGATAATATCATGTTCGTACATCCTGTTCGTATATCCTGTACATACATTCGTACATCCTGTCTGAACATTGTACATTCGGGCCACCTGCCATGCGCTGATGCAAAGCAATCAAATCTCCTGATGCCATCTTGATTGGAACATAATATCAATGAAAACAGGAAATTGAGGGAATTGAAAGGAATGGCTTGACTATTTATCATTGATTACGTCTTTGGTAAATACCTGACCCGATTTCAGCAAAAAGACCAAAACAGAACACGACATCTACAGGATATCGTCATTGTGCAGCTATTCTAGTACTCATAGTCACACATGGGAGCCCTTACATCCTCGACCACTCCTCAAATGAGAGTCTTTCCCCTTGCAAAAGATATACCCATTGACTAGGGCCGCCTCAATACAAAAGTGATAAATTACTTGGTACCACTTGTAGGACCTATTGGGATACTTTATTTCAACTCGCTAGTTGATCAAATCTATCTACATCCCCCATAAATTTATTATAATCCACTATTAAAACTTCATAACAGTATTACAAATAGTATTGTTTACACAATGTTGAATTTTGGAAAGGGGATACTATCATGTTCTAAACATATACTCCTCCAGGGTAATAAGGTAACTGGTTCGGAATTGCCCTCTCACGTTCAAACCTTCCAAAATGAAGAGTTGCCCTCTCTCTTCGAATTTTCACAGGCTTTGATATGATTGGCTCATTACATCTTACTTTTTTCTTATTGGCCAGTTCAATAACTTCATACTGATTACAATATCTGTGTTGGGGAACACTGAGTTAGTTATCGATATTGCTAGTAGTCAACTTTCTGAACAGCAGTCAGACTCAGTGGCACCAATCAGTTACTTCACAGACACATAAGACCACGATGAAGAGATGATGAGCCAACTCAGCTTCACAAGAAGAAGAAGAATGAAATTAGAACAGCTGTGAATGGACTTGATTGAATCAATTTGTTGTAGCTCTCAGGTAAATAAATGTTATTTAGTATTTATATTTGGTACACTACTATTCTACTACTCAGTTGTGAGTGAAAAATGAGTAGACTAACTAAGAAGTCTAGCTAGTAACTGTTAGTTACTATCACTACTAGTAGCTTTCTGTAGTTTGCCAATGGTACCAGTCCAATGTACATGTGCAGTGTAATATCAAGCAAGGAGAAGGACTCCTAAGAGTTGTAAGAGGGGGGGGGGAAGTCTCATACAAGTCCAAGGAGTTTACTCCTTACTCCTCGCTTTGTTGTTTGTTGGTGGTGGCATGTTTAGGTGGGCAACTCTCGTGCAAGTAATTGTCTAGAACTGTTATTGCTAGTCTACTATGGCTACATGTAGGCCTACATACTTTACATTGTAAGGAAATGCCCCCTCTCTTTACTACAACTACACTACAGCCTATGTAGGCTGGGTCTTGTATTTGTATAAAGTGTGTGCATAGGCTTTGCCTCGGCGCAACTGACGGATCATTATTGCTTTATGTCAACCATTCCCAACTGTCTGAGACTGGTGGGGTCACCCTTAAATACAAACAGCAAAACTATATACATCTTAGTATACACTTTATTTACTGATCAAGCATGCGCATATAAGACCAAGTGGTACATCATCATCTAGCTTAGTAGGCGAGACCTGCTTTTAGCTTCGTTCGAGAATTGGCCACTAATCAATTGAACTATGCTCACTCTTGTGTGAACTATTTGCGAACAAATTTATCTAAGGAGCGAGGATATTGAGCATTTAAGTTGTAATGATCTTTTGGTTTACAAAGCACAGCTCATGCTAATTGAAATATTCCCTGGTCTATAATGTAATAAAGAATATACCAACCCCGATCACCAGAGGAAGGAAACCAGTGCAGACCTTGCCTTTTGCCAATGGTATTGAATTCAAATGATTTGTTGGCTGTACAGAGTCTCAACTGCATCACAGTGGTCATTTCATTATAATAAGCAGTGATCGGGGAGGGGGGCGGATTGCATATAATATTACATGTGTGGGCTCTTTGAGTTGCAAGCATGTACTTCGCCTTAATTCAAGGTCAACCACTGACAACCATTGGTTCTAGTGGTCTGTAGTTGGAGAGTAGAGAAATTGGTTACTGAGAGAAACTAGACCATTGCCAGCTTGCACACAATTGCAAAAGTTTCCCAAATGTAAATCTTCATCAATAGAATGGTGTATTCAAGTGTTGTAGCGATACTAGCTCTCTAGAGTATAACGCTGGTTTAATTATTCGTCTTGTTAATTTGGGAAAAAAGTAGATAGGCCTAGATACAAGAAATGACTCCTTTTGATTGCAGATTTTTTTGTATTTTAGTCTACATTGTAAAGCAACACAGACCGCAGAATAGTACTGAGAACAGTACAATGAAGAAGAGAGTGTTTGGGTGGTTTATAGCAGATGTGATACAACTCGTAGTATCAATAGTCGTTCAGCTTACTCAATTCAAACAGGTAAGCAGACAATAAAATTTTCAATTTCGGTTGTAAAATTTGATTAAGTTGCAGCAGGGAACAGACCCAGAAAGGCTTGAGATGGCTGGGGTTATAAGCATCGATATCTCCACTGTTACACTTGCATCGAGCATCGTTAGTAATATAATGATATAAATGTCAGGTGATATGTGTAGGCTAACTGATGATAATTGCGCCGGTGTAATCGTTGAAGTATCATGGCATAAATTTGGTAAAAACTGCTTGAACACTGGCAGGCCTCAGCAAGAATTTTTCATTGAAGCCGGCCAGTTAGTGTAATTAGGAGTTCAGTGACTATCAGAGTTGTGCTCTTTTTTTCATGGAGGGAACAACTCATTCCATCTCGCAACATCAAATCACCTCTTCCCTATATTCCACCCTCCTTGCCACAGCTCATTATCTTGAATGATCATTTTAGTTACAAATTTGCTGGCGTTATGTGCTGATCAAACCTATAGATCGAGTGTTTCCATTCCAAGACACCAGATATAAAATTTCACAAACTTCTTCACCAACGGCTGGCAAATCTGTTTCCATCATAGGTCTTTCAGTGTTGTGTTATTTGTAATTTGGCAACATGCTAGAATCAGGCTCTCAATGCAGAGAAAATTGAAGGGTCCAGGGATGAACCTTGTAGCAGCAAAGCCATGTTATAAGACTGCAAATAATTTGAATGCAAATAATGTACTTAGGACATTGGAATGTATTATATTCATACTTTATCACATCATCAACTAAATATTTGTTGCAGAGAATACAGGAGAAAGACTGATTCAGTGTGGCATGATAATGGCAGAGTTACGCATCAGAACCTTTGGTGGTTTGAATTCTGTCCTGAGAAATCTTGATGTACCGAGTGAGTGTCTGAGTGTCAAATAGTTACATTATTATGATTCATGATGGGTCATGATATACTCTTCGCTACCCTGACGCAGTGATCATTTGTATTTGATTGTCCAAATCAAGGATACCATCGGTAGCCTAATTGGTAACCATATCTCATACTCATTGAAAGACCCCCCTCCCTCCCTCCCTTCACCTGCTATCTACCTTATCAACCTAATAAGTGGTTAACTAATTAGTTTGATAAGGTAGATTGCAGGTGAAGGAAGGGGGGGGGGGTGAATGAAATGATAATGAAATCTGTCTCTTAAAGTATTGTCAATTGTTCGAATGTGGTTATCATGGGGCATTTAACTTCCCAACATATGTTGGTGTGTGGGTAATTCTAGGTCACAGGCCCTAAATAAAATTAAACAGCATAAAACTTGTTTCTAATTTATAGTCAACTAAACGTATAGCCTTGGGAGTAAGTATTAGCTAAAGTTTAGTTTAGCTAGTCTTGAGATGACTTAATGTAAGCTAGCATTAAATTTTGGCTAGTGAAGGTTGAAGTCCATAAAAAGAAAAAAAGGGTGGGCGTATGTTTGCTACTCTTGAAGTTAGCTTTTTCAAGCCTGCGCAAAAAGAAGAAAATTTCCTCCTATGAATGCTTTACTCCTCTATGGAACTTTTTATGAACATTATATCTGCTTGATTTTGATTACTGTACCTTACATTTTAGAACGTACCTGAGGCATTGGATTAGCAGGATGTTGGCACCTATTGACATTTGACTACCGCGTCAAACAACTTGAAGGCAGTTAGTGTAGGAAGAACAAGTATTCATCAGATAAAGTGGTAAGCTACTCTCACACTACTCTGTAAGTCTACTCATTCTTCACGACTGAGTAGTAGAGTAGTACTCTACTACTCAGTCGTGAAGAATGAGTAGACTAACTAAGAAGTCTAGCTAGTAGCTGTTAGTTATTATCCCCTAGCAGGTATTGCTCACTCACCTGGTGAGCGATCAGATTGTGATTTTGGTTTTTAAGTGTTGTGTTATTTGTAATTTGTTAAAATGTTAGAATCCGGCTCCAAATGCAATGATCTCAGTGCCCTAACTTCATATCTAGATAGGGTGAAAGAAAGAGGGCTTACATGGTTTTCATCAGTAATAATACATCTGGTAAAAAAATCCAAAACTAAGAATTGCGAAAAAAATTCATCCTCAGCCATTCATATTTGTTGAGCCGACCTCAGCTGTTTCAGGGGAAACAATTGGTCCATAGTCAATATGTTATATAATATGTGCCGAAATGTGAGTTGCTGGCAGTCAATGTAACATTGTGTATACCCTAAGAGAGTTAAGTATTTGCAGCAGGGAAAATTCACAAATAGCTACATTTAAAGCAAGCTAACATTTGCTCTCATTTCTTCATATAGACTCCCTACTCCGCTAGAAGAGTAATTTACTGCAAATCATCTTTAGACAACTATCCTGAATATTATGTAAGATCAAGTTTATCGTCCTATTGTATTTAGAGTGATATATGAATATCTCAAAAAACTCAATATTCACACCCGTATATATATATAATATATGGTTTTAGATCAGAAGATGATTTGATGGTATTCAGTAGCTAATAAACCATGGCTTCCCGCCAGAAATTGCCAGAAGATTAAACCGTGAGTTACTTCAATACCATTGGACCCCACTTTCAATGATGGGATTACTCTAGTGGAGTAATGTTAGTTCAATAGGAAAAGTTTGCATTTCGAGAAAATGGCTTGAAGTAATAAAATTATGGCTAGCCAACATTTTCTCAACTCCGTCACTTGACATTAACTTCCAGTGGGTGACCTCACGTTCAAAGTTTTAAGATACTTGGGTTTTAATGAGCTGATTGGATGGTTGTGACAGGGTTGTCACATCCAATTCTTGAGAAAGGCACCCAAGTGCCTTCGGAGTTCACCTCTATTACAAAAACTAAGTGCAGACAACCATTGCAGTACTAACAGTCTGCTGAATAACAATAAAAAAAAGCATGGCTGTAAATGCTGTTGGCAAATTCCCACATGATTATAATATAAGTTGTATGTCAATTAAAATATTTTCACCCCTGCATTGCCGGTTGCTCCAATCCTAGTAAAATCCAAGTAAAACGATGTTGTCTTGTGTTGATGGCTGGAGGGGGAGCCGCTCCAAATATATGCAAATTAGATTAAAATTTTTCTTGAGGTAGAGAATGTTTTACTTTTTGTCACCATGCTCAGTAAATAACCTAACAAAGAGTCAAGTAGATGTCGAGCACATAGTGCTTGCTTTCCAATCTAGTCAATGCAATGTCACAGTGTATGTTATGTCATTATCCCTATCGTTTTATCCAATTTTTCTGCATTTGGATTCGCTTCTGGTGTCACCAGTAAAATGGGAGGAACTTGAAATGTAGGCATTTATCACAGAACTTGTAATGGTTCTGGATCAAAGAAAGAAGAAATATGTCTTCATCCAACCAACTTAACATTAATGATCGCCAACCACCCAACCAACGCTACTCCATATTGAAAAGTTTCCCCACTCCTGATTGCTAAAATGAATTATTCTGAGCCATGATTTTTGCGTCATATTGTGTACTCTGATCTAAACTTCAACAGTGCCTCTGTTAGAAGGGAATTAGGGGGGGGGGGGTTATTGTATGACACCTGAAGCTTTTGAACAAACCATCGGAGTGAGCATTTGCTAATGTTGTTTCACCTTGGGCCTGACACTGAGCTTATATATATTATATCTGCTTTCGCTTTGCATACTTTTGTCTTCTGTGATAGTATGGTACTTCAAAAAGTGCTGTTTTGATGTGGCCGCGTGGGCCTACATACATCTCAATTCGGAGTTTAGTGGACAGTCATAGCTTCATCATATTCTATAGACGGCATACAATAGATAGCTGTCAGGAGGTCATTTCTCACAGATATACTCATATATGGTGTCCCAAACTCCGCACATAATTTTTTTCTACAACAATCTTACCGTTTTTTTACTTCACATCATGAAATTTCTACATACAAGATTATTTTTTACAGTTTTACTATTTGGAGGAGTGAACGTAGAATGGGGACAGTGACTCAGAAGATATACGACAGAGTATCATACTCAGCAGTTTTCTCACACCTTGTCACCCACCACCAATAACTCCAGCTTCAAAGAAGCACACTCTGCTGATGCTCTCTTTGTTACACTTGGAACTGAAGTTGTGAAGACACCAGGGACAAATACCCCCCCCCCCCCCACCCAAGGTATGTATGGGCTTGAATGATCACCAATGCTTATCTATCAATATTTTGGGAGTCACCAGAAAAATTATTATGTCAAACAATGTTATCCTCTGATTCATGATTGTTGCTACATCACTTAGACGCGTATAATATATAGTTTTTTTTGGTGATGGGTTGCGGTAAATATCGAATATACCAAATATATCAAATTGAGGATACTTTAGCCAGCGACACGTTGACACCCTCCCCCTAATTTAGCCACAATCGCTCTGAAAGTATGACACGGTGATTGATATACATTTTTCTTCTTTTCAGACTATAATTGAGACTCATGGTGGTATAGAGCAGACACCAGTCATGACACATCAAATATGCACCATAAGCACCTCCTCCGATAGTGAACTGTCACAAAAGTCACACTCTTATATCTGCGCAGCACTATGTTGTCACTGCACACTGTTGAATCGATAGATCAAAAAGTAGTGCCACATAAACTTTCCCCATATGATAATTGATAGGGATGGGCACATGCTCTCATTTTATCAAAGTTTCAAGCTGTTCAGTGTTCACATTTGTATTGATATATCAATTGACTTTAGGGCATTTCTTGCGCCTAATGGTATTTTATAATCCTGTTGACAATCGCAGGAGGCCTTCTAGGGTTGTTGATTGTGAATGCCAATGTTTTGTGGGTTAACATATGCAAGAATAACTTTTTAGTATTTTCTACTGATTCAATTTTTTTTTGGACAGTTTATTGTTCTCACCTCGTCGATTATTCATAATTTTTCATTCCAATGCTTTGCATCCTATTCAGGTATCAGTGAACTTTAGTTCAATGCAGGTATTCCTACTGTGGATTAACATGTATATCAGTTATATTTAAGAGTACAATGAGTACGACTTGTTTTTTAAAATAAACAGCTTTCAATTCATTTCCAAAACATGATCAAAAGGTTCATCACTCGACAAATAGGCTGAGCACTAGGTTCATGTTGATGCACTGATCTTACATCTTGTCATATATCATTACATGATACATTTGGTTGTCGGTTGTCACTGAACTGTGTGGGTGAGTCCGGTTGAGGTTGGTGAGAGGGTCGGTCTACCTCTGTATGTCCGAAACAAGAAGTGTCATTTGTATAGCGCACACATACATATTGAGGTTTGATCACAGCAATGAACTCCCTCTTCATTGATCGCAGAATGGTTTCTCAGGCATTGTGTTTAGCAATGGCAGGCAAATTTACAAGTCGGTTTATCCCTGTGTTAAGCTTCTTATGGCTCATAGAGGGTTGCAGTTAGGTGGGAATCGGTGCTGCTAGTACACATTTTTTGGTTAGTGAGGTCCAAGACTACTATCCTGGTTAGTAGTTAGTACAAGGCAGTTTAATAATTTTTAGAAATTAGTACAAAGCAGCTTACCAATTGATAGAGGATTATAGTACGATGGCACTGCTTGCATAAACTTTGCTAATATTGAACCCTCCTTGCTATAATCATCACCATGGTAGTATCATTGCTCGTAAAGAGTTAGTTATTTTTTTATTTCTCATCTAAACAAAATTCCCTGTCCAGTGGTAGAAATTATGATTCTGTAAGACCGGTGTGAGAGTATTTGTGTTCAGATATATACAAAATAAGTATAGTTGTACACTTTTTTGTGTGTTTCAACACCTCATCAATCATTTCAGTTATTGCTGGGTGGTTAAAAGTTATATAGATAGATCAGGAATCTTGTTTAGAAGAAGTTTATTTAAACTTTCCTTCTACACCCTCTAGATTTTAAGATATATCAATTTTTACAACCCCTTATCATTTTTAGGAATTTCAACAAGAATAGCTAACCAGAGGGATTATATAGATGACACACTAAGGGTTAATATACGCTCCTTGGGATTTTTTAGCTTGGATGGCTTTCATTAGCTGTTTGTTGGATGAAGATATTCTGGGCATGGAGCGCAAGCTCTGAATTTTATGGAATGTGGGTAGAGAGAAGCAAGGGTAAATCAAACCAAGGAGTAACAGCTTCCCCTGTTACTTCTTGATCAAACAGACCGGGTAACTGTAAATTGCTGAACAGACTGAACAGCTGAACAGAATTTCTCAGACTACTATTTGTTTGATTCTTCACATGATTGGCTAATTTTGCATAAGCATGGACAATTCTTTATATTCGTCTCATTAAATTATTTATTTCAAGTTTGCATTCACCTTGGTTTCTTTCAATTTTATGCACAGAAAATCTTTTGGCATTACACGACTAGTGAATGGATGGAAAATAGCCCCCCCCCCCCCCCCTAAACAAAGCTTGTTAAGACTGGCTAGGTTGAGGTTGAGGTTGAGCTGGATAATGTTTCTGGTATCCAATTTCCAGAGCACTATCAGATTTTGTCATAATTGGCACATTGATTGCTTCATTTGCTTGCCCTAAATTGGTTATATTAGGTGCCAACAGGAACTTAGTGACTCACCAAATCATTTGGTTAGGAGGAATGTGTCTGACAAGTGATTGCCAGCCAGAGAAATGATAACAAATAATAATTTTAGTCTGAGAAATTCTGTTCAGCTGTTCAGCACGTTCAGCCTGTTCAGCAATTTAAAGTTACCGAAACAGACCTATAGTTCAATGACACAATAGAACTCGTTTGTACGGAATGTCTGATGGTCACTGTAAATTCTAAATATATGAATGCAGGCGATAATATTAAGCTGATAGCTTTGAAAGATTATCTGCTACAAGACTGTCCAGGCAATTATTTATCGCTCTAAATCTTAACTGATGTAATGGCCCTACAAGCCCCTAATCTGGCAACCCAGCCGCCTGTCTATGCTACCGGTCTCATATATAACAGAATAAATATCAGTGTGGGTATTCCTTTGGCAGGAATTTGTTGAAATGATTGGAACAAGGAGTAAAAGTACTCCTTGATTGGAACTCCAGACTATAGCTGCATTGTGGAAATCCTGTCGTAATGGTCGAAACTTCTAGGAAATGTATTTGGTAGACCACATGGAACTGATGCATCGATGTTGTTTTGCCCGATACAAGCAATATCACTCAATTACATGCAATTGATTTGAAATTAAATGCTAAAAAAATTAAACCTTTTTAGTTGAAAATTGTATTAATCTGGAGTAGGTTGGTGAAATCAGTCTTGATATTCATTGATAAACCTTTAGGTTGAAAGAACTTTCAACATACCAAACTTTTCAATGCATGCATTCAATGGCTACAATGTACAGTTCAATCTGCCTGATCACTTTCAATGGGATTAGCTTATTGAATTGAACAAGATTCTCAGTGTCTATTTGCCAATTGTTTACCTTTTACTTGACATCAACATCTTAGCCAAGCAGCTGAGTTCAAGCATAATTGGATGTATTGTTGTTATCCAAGTTGTTTACCCATGAAGTCATAATCAAGATAAGCCAGTCAGAATGTTAATTTTGTTGACATTGGCATTCATAGGCAACCTGCACAGAACTTAAAAGGTACCAGTAGATTTAAAAATGGTTAACCCTTTGGGTAAACACACAGATTATCGTAATGAGCTAGCAGCAGATTATCAAGAGCTGAGCCAGATACAACCACTGTATGTTGTATCGGGCTCAGCTCTTGTAGTTGACCAAGTAGCAGAGGAAAATCAATGAAACACCGGATAATAAGGGCACAAGAGATTTTTTTGCAAAGCAATCTCATTTTTGGCATAGTTACTCTGTACTATGATGAGCTTGGAAGCAGAGTTCGGTGAAATAATTTGATGAAAATATACAAATGGAATTCGGTCAACCATCTAGTATTTTTCATAAAAGGTTAAAACTTCCCGCCCCCTCACTCTTCTGTCAAAGAATGATCATGATTGTACTTTCACCAAAACAACCATCATTGTAAACATGTACATTCGCAAAATTAAAAACTCACCGCATTCATTATCAGCGGCAAAAGACAGGAAGTTAGGTCAGCTTACGATGACATCCTGTCTCTCTAATTCCACAAGTGTGTCATGATGACTTGTTACAAGTGCAATGGAATGTGTGTGTAGGATTAACTACCAGCGACAATTAATTCGATAATTAAAAGTTTTGACAAGGAATATTGAGGTAATTAAGTCATTATGCCTGTTAAAGGCTAACCTCCCTGCTTGTGGCACACAAGCTGACAGCTTAAAATGTATTACTGTAAACGTTGTTGTCTTGTCACTAGCCTAACATTTAAATACTATCTGTACTAGTGCCAACACCTGCTAGGGAACTACCATCCAAGAGTGAGAGAGAAAAATGCCACAATTGCTTCCTGCACACCATATAACTGAGATGGCTGGGAATGATAAAGTTTAACATCAAGAGCTCCTTTGTAGACAGGTAATGAATGTATACCAGGTTTACAATAGATTTACCTTTGCCTCATTTTACCCACATACCATAGCATTCAGAGCTAAATCCTTGCTCAGAGCCATTCAATCTCAAAAATCCCAAGGAGCGTAGATTAAGACTATGCCAATAATCAGTATTAATACTGCATGCTTTGACACCAAGTATGTTTTCTAGCCAGGGGCGTATATTCTAGAAAATTTCACTCTCTGACTTTTTAGAGATGAGCATAATGATCGGGCACAGCCCGATCCACACGCCGTAGGCGTGGCGGGGAGGGTGTGGGAGGGGCGCTTAAGCGCCCTCCCACCACGGAAATTTTTGCACATCGGTAGCAAAATAGTGCAAGCAGAGAGGTATTTCAATAGCTCACTGAGCTGTTGGGTACTTTCAGAAAACAACTCAATAGCAGTAGAAGATTACGGTAAAAATGCTCCAGTTATAAAGCACCCATTTGAAAAAAAACTGACCCCGAAGGGATTCGAACCCACAACAATCTTATTAACAGTGATTATTAGGCAGACGCTCTACACACTGAGCTAATATGAGTGCTAATATACACCACTGTTTCTAGCATCAGTCAGCATATTTTCGGTAGTTCTGTGGAGAATATGGCCTCATTCGCATATCACTTTTCTCCACTTAGGCATGTAGGGCGATTAATACAAAGTAGATCCTCGCTCAACTGGTGAGCGATGTTGTACTTTTTTATTAGTAGCAAAGTTTTGTGATCATTCTGCTAGCATAATTTAGCTGATGTATTCTATTTATGCAGTTGCTGCCTACATTCTCAGATTGCACAAGATATAGCTTAGGGTAGGCCTACAGTACAACACAGAAGAGTTGAACATAGGTATTTTGTGGGCTCATCATACTCAATACTAAGAGTTGTGCTTACAAAAATTGTGAGGAGGACAATTCGAATGGAATGCTTTCATTGTAGCAGCTAACTTCCCTGGTCATCTAAATACAAACTCATCGAATACAATCTCAATCCAATTATATAATATTTACTAGAACTGGGCTAGAACTGTAAAGGATTATACTATAACAATACAATAGCAATAATGAATGTAGTTTATTTGGCAGGCAGGGTTAATTATACAATAATGTTGCTGGTTGGGTAATGATATATGGGGCATGAAACTCAGTGTATGTCCTGAAAATCTGAGGTCTTTAGCTCAATAATTGCATATTATGCCAGCTACAAAAGAAGCTTTCTCTAAAGCATCACAAATCAGTAAAATAATGTGTAGGCACATTTTCTTTTTAGCAGCAGCATGGCTTCGAATGGTCTGACACCACAAATTTTTATATCATTGGATTGCTCATCTTCTGAGGAACACAGTGGTTACTTTCTTTAGTAAACAAGGAAAATATCTATTAACATATCGAAAGCTTTATGGAAAACAGTTAAAAAATGATATAAATTGCTGCCCTGCTGCCGGCTTATGTATGCAATTATTCCACTTTCATGGGGGCAAAGAAATTCACAGTTTGTGAGTGTGTCCTGAAAATCTGAGGTCTGTAGCTCAATAATCGCATATGCCAGCTACAAAAGAAGCTTTCTCTAAAGCATCACAAATCAGTAAAGTAATGTGTAGGCACATTTTCTTTTGAGCAGCAGCATGGCTTCGAATGGTCCGACACCACAAATTTTTATATCATTGGATTGCTCATCTTCTGAGGAACACAGTGGTTATTTTCTTTAGTAAACAAGGAAAATATCTACCAACATATCGAAAGCTTTATGGTAAACAGTTAAAAAATTATATTAATTGCTGCCGGCTTATGTATAAAATTATTCCACTTTCATGGGGGGCAAAGAAATACACAGTTTGTGAGTGTGTCCTGAAAATCTGAGGTCTATAGCTCAATATTTTCTTATGCCAGCTACAAAAGAAGCTTTTTCTAAAGCATCACAAATCAGTAAAACAATGTGTAGCCAAATTATCTTTTGAGCAGCAGCATAACCTCTAAAGGTCTCCCGAGGAACATAGTGTTAATTTTTTTAGTAAAAAAGGAAAACATCTTCCAACATTTCGAGAGCTTTAGTGAAAACAGTTTGAAAATGATAAAATTGCTGCCCTGCTGCCGGCATATGTATGCAACTACTCCATTTTCATGGCGGGCATTTTTTGAGTATGATCTGAAAATCTGAGGTCTGTAGCTCGACAACTTATTTTGTTTGCAACAAAAAAGGCTTCCTCTTTACAATCATTATGATTTATAGCCATATTGAGAGTATAAAAAATTTGGCACCAATTCCAACCCAGAGCTCTGCGTTGACGAAATAGAGAATTATCCACTGAGCTACACAGACATGTTGTATCAAAATAAGAGTGTCTGCCTTAAATTTAGTGGAGCATGAATTCTGTATAACAATAATTACATTACATTACTGATGATGAATACACACACAATCAGCATATTTGTGCACAGCTAAATCATCGCAAATCAATAAAATAATGTAGAAGCACATTTTCTTTTGAGCAGCAGCATGGCTTCAAATGGTCTGACACCACAAATTTTTATATCATTGGATTGCTCATCTTCTGAGGAACATAGTGGTTATTTTCGTTAGTAAACAAGGAAAATATCCACCAACATATCGAAAGCTTTACGGAAAACGGTTAAAAAATGATATAAATTGCTGCCCTGCTGCCGTCTTATGTATGCAATTATTCCACTTTCATGGGGGGCAAAGAAATACACAGTTTGTGAGTGTGTCCTGAAAATTTGAGGTCTGTAGCTTGATAACTTTTTATGCCAGCCACAAAAGAAGTTTTTCGCTTTATAATTTATATGAATTTTGGCCTTTTCGAGATGTGGAGATAACTCGGGTTCACAAAATTACCTTATATGCCCTGAGTCTGTAGCATTTCTTTTCAACAACAAAAATACTCAATTATCATAAAAAGTAGCACTGTGCCTAACAGAAATGTAAGGAAATTTTAACAATAGTAAAAATTGATAAAATTACTCAGTTAACACGATATTTGATGACAACACAAAAACAAGTTTTTATAGGGATGACTAACTTTAATCTTCTGTTTGTGATTTTGTAACCAACGCTTTCCTTTTCATTTTTTCTTCCTTGGATGAGGATCTTGCACAGACGCAGGCAACTGTGTCCCAAAGGGTGAGAATACAATCTTTTACACATGTGTCACGGACTTAATGGCTCAACAGTGAATTTAGAGCATATCCGCCATGCCATACCAAGTCACTGATGCCAAGCCAAGATTGCTTCTTCTTGCCGCTTCCGCTTATATTTGACAAATCTGACACCTCTTCTCATAATTGAACAATTAAAAATGCAGATGAATCACTATTTGATAAATTTTGCAGAAACATAAAACCCACATTTGGCAAAAGAAAGAATATATTTTACACTATATCCTGCAACAACTGATTTATGTATTATATTAAATTGATTTCTGGCTTCCCTTGTGGTCGGAAATATACTCTTTGCGTAGCTGAAGGTTCATATATTTATATCTTGTAGGGCTATGAAGAGGGGCAATTTCAGTGGTTGAGAAAAGTTTAGAACAGTTTTCTTTCCAGTGAAGACACTAGTTTCAACTATGACCAGGGACAATTCCAAAGGTTGCCACAGTGCTCTTCATAATACCTTTTACATATAAACACGAAATATGAATTGGTTCTTTTATGGCTTTAAGTTATAATAAAACCAAATGTTTTGGTGTTATCCAATTTATCCGATAGTGATCATTGCTAAACTTCAAAGCTGAGTCTTCTTCTCAACCTTTATGATGATGATGCTCTCATCATATTGTATAGTTCATAAATAATCAAATTATACAAAATATTCAGCGTTAAACCTTTGTTCCTTTATTCTCTTTGTGAAAAAATTGCTTTGCATCCGTTTTAGCTGAATAGAAGAATCGCTAGTACATGGCTTCATTTTTTAGACCCTACGTAATGAGGGCTGTCGCTGGTTGCAAGAAAATTATAACAAAACCTAACCAAAACAGGAACAAATGTCGTACAATGTAAAGTAAATAATATAGAAACCCAGCCAAAACGAAAGTCATTCAAAATAAATGAGTGACTTAAAAAAATTGAAATAAAACTTGCAATAATACTTATGCGAGATAATAGCGTCCTATAATTTCGTATTACATATCCACTCGTTCCAAATTGATGATACGCTGGAAACATAAGAACGAATTTCATGACAAACTTTCGTTTTCTATTTGCAGTTTTGAAAACCTTGCAGTCTGTAAAACTTTTATATGTCTCTGATGGGTTAAATTCACGGTAGCCAAACAAGACAGCTTTTGCCATTCAATCAGAAGAGAATACTTTCTGTCCAAGGCTGTCTCCACCATTCAGACATCCAATAAACTTAGAAAACATCAAATCACTCAGAAAAAAAATTGAGGACCGTTGATAACACTAACTGGGTTACAGATAACATTGTATATAGATAAAACTTACATTGAAACTTTAGGTCAAATAAGGTTGCAAAGATTAAAATAAAATTTATATTTTTAATTTTTCTCTCATGGTTGAGATTTTAGGGTCGGATAATATCCTGTTCGTATATCGTGTTCGTTACAAAGATTAAAATAAAAGTTAAATTTTTAATTTTTCCCTCATGGATGAGATTTTAGGGTCGGATAATATCCTGTTCGTACATCCTGTCCGTATATCCTGTTCATACATTCGTACATCCTGTCTGTACATTGTACATTCGGGCCACCTGCCATGCGCTGATGCAAAACAATCAAATCTCCTAATGCCATCTTGGTTGGAACATAATATCAATGAAAACAGGGAATTAAAAGGAATGGCTTGACTAGTAATCATTGATTACGTCTTTGGTAAAAACTTTGCCTGATTTCAGCAAAAAGACCAAAACAGAACACGACCTCTACAGGATATTGTCATTGTGCAGCTATTCTAGTACCCATAGTCACACATGGGAGCCCTTACATCCTCGACCACTCCTCAAATGCGAGTCTTTCCCCTTGCAAAAGATATACCCATTGACTAGGGCCGCCTCAATACAAAAGTGATAAATTACTTGGTACCACTTGTAGGACCTATGGGGATCTACATCCCCCATGAATTTATTATAATCCACTATTAAAACTTCATAACAGTTTTACAAATAGTATTGTTTACACAATGTTGAATTTTGGAAAGGGGATACTATCGTGTTCTAAACATATACTCTGTAGCATTTCTTTTCAATAACAAAAATACTCAATTATCATAAAAAGTAGCACTGTGACTAACAGAAATGTAAGGAAACTTTAACAATAGTAAAAATTGATAAAATTACTCAGTTAACACGATATTTGAGGACAACACAAAAACAAGTTTTTATAGGGATGACTAACTTTAATCTTCTGTTTGTGATTTTGTTACCAATGCTTTCCTTTTCATTTTTTCTTCCTTGGATTAGGATCTGGCACAGACACAGGCAACTGTGTCCCAAAGGGTGAGAATTCAATCTTTTACACATTTGTCATGGACTTAATGGCTCAACAGTGAATTTAGAGCATATCCGCCAAGCCATACCAAGTCACTGATGCCAAGCCCCTGATACCAATCGGCTGATACAAAGATGAGACGATTTTATAACTCCATGGAGTTTTTTTATTTGATTGCTTCTTTTTGCCGCTTCCGTTTATATTTGACAAATCTGACACCTCTTCTCATAATTGAACAATTAAAAATGCTGATGGATCACGATTTGATAAATTTCGCAGAAACAAAAACCCACATTTGGCAAAAGAAAGAATATATTTTACACTATATCCTGCAACAACTGATTTATGTATTATATTAAATTGATTTCTGGCTTCCCTTGTGGTCAGAAATATACTCTTTGCGTAGCTGAAGGTTCATATATTTATATCTTGTAGGGCTATGAAGAGGGGCAATTTCAGTAGTTTAGAAAAGTTTAGAACAGTTTTCTTTCCAGTGAAGACACTAGTTTCAACTATGTCCAGGGACAATTCCAAAGGTTGCCACAGTGCTCTTCATAATACCTTTTACGTATAAACACGAAATATGAATTGGTTCTTCTATGGCTTTAAGTTATAATAAAACCAAATGTTTTGGTGTTATCCAATTTATCCGATAGTGATCATTTCTAAACTTCAAAGCTGAGTCTTCTTCTCAACCTTTATGATGATGATGCTCTTATCATATTGTATTCAGACATCCAATAAACTTAGAAAACATCAAATCACTCAGAAAAAAAATTGAGGACCATTGATAACACTAACTGGGTTACAGATAACATTGTATATAGATAAAACTTACATTGAAAATTTAGGTCAAATAAGGTTGCAAAGATTAAAATAAAATTTATATTTTTAATTTTTCTCTCATGGATGAGATTTTAGGGTCGGATAATATCCTGTTCGTATATCCTGTTCGTTACAAAGATTAAAATAAAAGTTAAATTTTAATTTTTCCCTATATGGATGAGATTTTAGGGTCGGATAATATCCTGTTCGTACATCCTGTTCGTATATCCTGTTCATACATTCGTACATCCTGTCTGTACATTGTACATTCGGGCCACCTGCCATGCGCTGATGCAAAGCAATCAAATCTCCTAATGCCATCTTGATTGGAACATAATATCAATGAAAACAGGGAATTGAAAGGAATGGCTTGACTAGTAATCATTGATTACGTCTTTGGTAAAAACTTTGCCTGATTTCAGCAAAAAGACCAAAACAGAACACGACCTCTACAGGATATTGTCATTGTGCAGCTATTCTAGTACCCATAGTCACACATGGGAGCCCTTACATCCTCAACCACTCCTTCAATCCTTTGTGTGTCATCTATAAAATCAGCCATAATATAATCCCTCCTGTTAGCTATTCTGGTTAAAATTCATTGGAATGACATGAGGTTATAAAACTTGTCATAACTCAAGAACTAATAAGTTTAGAAGGAAACTTTAAAATGTAAACCTTCTCCATAAAATTTTTGATCTGTCTATCCATGTTCTATCAGTCTAGCAATGCCAAAAATAATTTTAATGACACTGAAACACACAACAAAGTGTATAAATAGTCTTATTTTGTGTTTAGCTTATCACAAATGCCCTCATACCTGTTTTACACAAACAAGATTTATACCACTGGACAGGAAATTTCGTTTGGATGAGAAATAAAAAAATAATGAACTCTTTACAGGCAATATTACAGCCATGCTGCAGGTTACAGCGGAGAGGGTGCAATAAATACAAAGTTTATGCAGGCACTGCTATTGTATTATATTTATGGATCGATGGCTAGTAGTTGGAAAGCTGCTTTGTACTTGCTACTAAACAGCATTTGTAAGGTGCTTTGTGCTAACTACCCTCAAGCATAGTAGTCTATCGATGCAAATATGTAGCTCAATTCAGGAATAAACCAACTTGTAATTTGCCTGCCTTTGTACAAGCGATGCCCAAACTCAAGCAAATCTCAGCAATGCTCACTCACACACATGTATCCTCTTATGATATGCAACAAGATGTGAAACCAGAATGCATCAGTATAAAATGAGTGCCAAGCCTATTTGTCCGTGATAAACCATGATTTTGAATTGGTATAAATATAAAGACCTTCATCGCATACGCGAAGTCATATGGATACCAGTAATAGGATACAAAAATGAGTATAAAAATGAGATTGCAGATCAAAAATGTGATCTGTGACACATTTCAACGTAAATACCCTCAAATGATGGCGAAAAGTAATAAGATACAAAAAACTGCAGATAAAATGAGATGGCAACCAAATAATGGAATCAAAGGCAAATTTCAAAGGAAATGTTCCTCAAATGAGGGAGCTGTAATGAGAAACAAAAAACTGAGAAGGCCTCTCGGAGAAATGAGCATTGAGAAGCAGGCAAGTAGAATAAAATTCAAAAATATGACTATTTGTAAAAAAGATGAAGGAACACTGTTCCTAAGTGATCTAAAGATAATACTAAAATCGGACTGATATAAAGAGTCATCTACGGCATACCTGAGTATGATACGAAGGGAAGAATTATGATTTGCCTGACGTAAAACGGTACTGATTGTCAAATAAAAGAATTCAATCAAAAGAAGAAAAACATCAGAGATGGCAGAGTAAAATTGTGTGTAAAATTGATAAAGGAAAAATTATCGCAGGGCTGTCTGTGACTGCAGTGTGCGCTGACCCGAAGAAAGAAAGCTTGATTGCAAAAGAGAAGGTCAGCAATCGAGCCGCATAGGCTTGTTAAAAAAAAGAGAAAACAATGAGGAAACAGGGACAGGAACCAGCAGATAACCCGAAAAAGAGAGAATTTTGAGAATATTGACGCAAACAATAAAATAATTTTATATTTTGAAGTGGGTAATATTGATGATGCATTGAATAAATGTTGATTTTGAGAGTTTGGCACTATCAAAGGATGCCATAGATTGAAGTGTACTTGGCAAATCAAATTGGTGAATTGTGAAAAAATGGGATCATTTTGAGACATTGAGTCTGGAAAAAAAAGGGAGACTGTTGAGAGTTTGACTCTATCAAAACATGTCATAAATTGAAGGCAGCTCTGGAAAACCCTGAGTCAGTATAAATAAGGGATAAATTTTGAGAGATTGACTGAAACTAAAATCATAAACTGAAGTGGACTCGGTGATAGCTCAGTGCTTTATTGAAAAAAAAGAATAGTTTTGGAAGGATCTACTATATCAAATTGTCATACTTAGAAGTGGTCTCTAAACAATACCAATGCTGAATTTAAAAAAGTGGAATCTGAGAAAAGCTAGATCGAAAAAAAGGAAACATTTAGAGGAGATTGGCTTAGGCAAAGAATGGAAGCAAAAAGTCTACATGGTCGGAATAGAATTTAGAGCTGACACGGAGTATATGAAAATGTTATGCAGCACCTGTGATAAATCCAGGAAACTCAAAGTGTTTGGCATACCAATTTTGAAAACAAAGGACATAACACCAAATTCGATCCAGAATGAACATACTAAAAGGGCTGCAACCATGTCAATGCAACTATAACATAACAATACTGAAATGTGGAAGCTTAGACCCAATTACATTCGTACTTAAATAGAAATTGCCTCTTACATCACACTGTTTGTAGCCTTCGCTGCTGACAGGAATGCAGTTTTCAAGCTCAGCCTTGCTGAGTTTCATGTAAGCAGCATTTTATTATCAACAACACTGTAACAGAAAATCAGAGCACCATCTGCGAAAATGGAATAATCATGTTCCCTTGTCTAAATTAACCGGTGTCATCATACATCATACAATGATTGCATTGCTTTCAATGAATAGTTTATGCAGTGCGTTAATCAATCAACTAAGCACAAAAATTCTTCTAATTGTTCAACTGTAAAAATTTGTTAACCCATCATGTTCTGACTGCTTCAAATTGTTTGGAACATTACCTATAAGAACAGATAACAATGCAGGATCTTGAGCACACATTCTACATGTGACGAGGTCCATTTCTGAAAATTAAAACCTGGAGGCTTGATATATTTGTAGGAAATGAAGAACCATTTATGCAGGTTCTCATATAGAGATATCTATGCTTTTATATATTCCACATGTTTTCACCCTATTAAGATTTATGATTCAAAACTAGTCTTATGATGTCTAAGTCTTAAAGAATTGCATTTCCTACAGTGTCTGACATTGTTTGTCTCAGTCTGATGTCTGGTAAATGGAAGTATCTAAGGGCATGTCTATTCTATTCAATACAAACTGCTCCTAGTTTTCAAGCATACCCTGGTGAATTTGTGGAGCATCCAGTAGGCTGCATTGAGACAAATCTGGCAAAAGGTCATAAACATTATTAACACGATCCTAACATGCGGGCCTACACAGCCATGTGGAATTGTTCCTCCTAACCATAAGTGATTTTGAACAGATCATTTGTCATCAGATTTTATGAAACACGGTTCTTCAAATAATCATTGCACACATATTATTCCAAAGCAGAGTACACAAATTTTGGGGTGAACATAATTATTGCATTGATAATGTAGGCACCTATTAACAAAAACTATGCACCAAAATCACGGTATTCCAGATAGTGCCTGTCTCACGCAAAAATGTCAAAATTCCCATTTACAAACCAACCTAAGTCAGCATCAACTATATAGATAAATGAATCATATGACTGCCTGCTACCAAAGTTAAGTTAAAACAAGCTATTGATAGAATTTCAGCATCTGACTTGGGCAAAGTGATGCAACAACAACAGTAGTGTGGTATGATAAAATCAAATAGATAGAGAAGAGCACAAGCAAACACGATTACCCAGAATTTATATGTCGTATAGCTAAACAAAAAAAGATAATGTTGCACATAGATACCTGAGTGATTGGCGGTGATATAGCTAGATCTGATAGCAAAGAAGGCATCGACCTAGGGGCCGGAACCAGAGGCTGTAAAAACATAACTTTATAGTTTTAAAATAATTATAACTATAATAGTTCCGAGCATTGGCCCTCGCTAAGGCCCTCATGTCCCTATGAATATTGAGAGGAACAGTTGAACTCAGAGTTCAAATTTATTTATGTCGTACAATAGACCATTGATGGTTAAAGTCACAAGGGTTAGTCACTCACCGAATCGTCACAGCGAAATAGTGTGTGCCTTAAGGGCGAGGCTGCAATGACTTCGCCAATTTGCTCTCAGTTTTTACGCAGGTAGGAGCTCACCTGTGGTTCAAATCACTCCCAGTAGTCAGTGGACTGCAGTTGGATTCGAACCCACGACCTTCAACACTTGCATGCTGAAGGACCGGCGCTCTAACCACTGAGCCACCTCCTACTCCTATACAGTGCTAGTATGCAAACATTAAAAAAAATAAGAACAAATTACCAGGATATCAAAGGCCTTATAACAAAACAAACGTGCCGTTGTAGAGTGTATCCCCCGGGAAAGGCTTCACTGACAAAACAGAATTCAAGGAGCCAGTGGGCAACAGTGAGAATGCAGACTAAGACCTTCTATCCATCAATCCTTACACCAACCATGCTGTAAGCTTAAGACCTTTTATTTATGAGTTGTAGCATAACATTGTTGCTTACAACCATCACAAGTGACCTGGACATACAACCATACAACCAGACTTAAACTCAAACTCAAAGAAGTTATCACATAAAACAAACTGCAACAGATATATGGCTTCTTGATTTCTGAAATTTGCAAGTCACAACTGAGTCACACACGGATGCATCATTTTTGGCAACATTCCCACAAAGTATTAGGATATTTGTGTCAGATTCCAACACATGGTCAGCCTCATACCAATCACAACAACAATAACTGTCTAAAGACCTGATACAAATTATAGATATTTTATTTGACACTTCGGACGCCAGGCACATTAAAGGAGGACAATTTGAAAAACGATTTGTCATAACATGTCAAATCAATATGGCAGAAGTTGTTGTAGTTTGGCATAATCATCATCCCAAATGAGGCCTATATTCTATTTTCATAATAATGACATATTCAATTTTGTTTTTCATGGCTTTCTTAAATTCCAGCAATAGTATGTGAATTATTCAATGTAGAATAAACAGGATGCGAATTGATGAGCGCTGATATATTGGCCAATGAAGTGCCAAAATGCTTTAAAATCTTTTTTTGAATTGATCATGATAAATCGCTATATGACCACTGTATTATGGGAATTATTCATGATTTATTCATCCATCGCTGGGTGGATTTTTATCAGGTTGAAAAGTGTGCTGCCATGCCAAAGATCTCGGTGTATTTTCAATTTGATTAATTACTCGATGCCAAATACAAAAGGATGTCTTAGTCTTATCAAATAGCCGGATTTCTGAAATAGATGCTTTGACACTAATAACAGTAATTAATGCCTTGAGAGAGTTGCACATATAAATATGGGATTCTTGGCGAATAATTCAAAATCTAAGCACTTCTCCACCTGTTCATTTCAACTTACTGAAAACATCAAGCGACATGGTGAGTAAAAGTCTCATGTCATTCAATTTTGTTCATTAAACATTGGGTGAGGCTATAGATTTGATAACTTGAAACACTGAGTTAAACAGATGTTCATCAATACTATTGTAATCATGTTATCATAGAATAGAGTTCCTCAGTTCAGTTTGAAAATAAACATATCATGCAATCAACATAAAAATCACCGTCGGAAGGTGTTAGTCTCCCTTGAGTACAGGTGCTACTGAGCTACTCTTTTTAATAGATGAGGCAGATGGGTTTCTTTTTTCAGCGCAGCACAGTTCAGTAAAAAAATCAGAAAATAAACATATCGTGCTACGAAACCAACATCAACATCAACATCAACATTGGAAGGAGTTAATCTCTTTTGAGTTCAGGTGCCATTACCTCATACTGAGATACTCTTATAATACATGAGGCAGATGAGTTTTTTCTTTTTTGAGCACCCGATGAACATCCAGTACTTTTCGTTTAATTACATTTTGCGGATCGGTCATTGAAGGGTTCGGTTCTTCAGAGCTAGATGTGAAGCAACAACTTCACCTGCGCATTCCATTTGTTTATTTCACAGAGGATGAACATATTTTACGGTCTCGCAGCGCTCCTGATGCTAGCAGGAATCTGCAACGCAGGATGTTCTGGTGGATGCCCATCCGGAAAGAATTGTCAAGATGGCTCTTGTTTATGGATACTGAACACCCAATGAAGATGCTTGAAAGCAAATCCATCAACATGAAACACTTTGAGTGGAGGTATTTCAAGAAATAAATATAAGCTTAAAATCATACCAAGTCTTACAATAGCAACATAGTCGCTGTTTACATATATCGTCATCATGGAAATAAGTATCTATATCTCCATTACGTTTGTTTACCCCTTCTCTGAGCAAATGTTATGCAGCACCTGTGATAAACCCAATGTCCGTAGGAAACTCAAAGTGTTGGGCATACCAATTTTGAAAACAAAGGACATTAACACCATATTCAATCCAGAATGAACATACTAAAACGGCTGCCCCAATGTCAATGCAACTATAACATAACACAACTGAAATGTGGAAGCTTAGACCCAATTACATTCGTACTTCATTAGAAATTGCCTCTTACATCACACTGTTTGTAGCCTTCACTGCTGACAGGAATGCAGTTTTCAAGCTCAGCCTTGCTGAGTTTCATGTAAGCAGCATTTTATTATCAACAACACCGTAACAGAAAATCAAAGCACCATCTGCGAAAATGGAATAATCATGTTCCCTTGTCTAAATTAACCGGTGTCATCATACATCATACAATGATTGCATTGCTTTCAATGAATAGTTTATGCAGTGCGTTAATCAATCAACTAAGCACAAACATTCTTCTAACTGTTGAACTATTAAAGTTTACTAACCCATCATTTTCTGACTGCTTCAAATTGATTGGAACATTACCCATAAGAACAGATAACAATGCAGGTTCTTGAGCACATATTCCGCTTCTAGATGTCACCAGGTCCTTTTCGGAAAATTAAAACCTAGAGGTTTGATATATTTGTAGAAAATGAAGAATCATTTATACAGGTTCTTATATAGAGATTTCTATGAATTTATATACTCTTCATGTTCTCATCCTATTAAGATTTATGATTCAAAACTTGTCTTATGATGTCTAAGTCCTAAAGAATTCCATTTCCTATAGGGACTGACATTGTTTGTCCCAGTCTGATGTCTGAGAAATGGAAGTACCTAAGGGCATGTCTATTCTATTCAATACAAACTGCTCCTAGTTTTCAAGCATACCCTGGTGAATTTGTGGAGCATCCAGTAGGCTGCATTGAGACAAATCTGGCAAAAGTTCATAAACATTATTAACACAATCCTAACATGCGGGCCTACACACAACCATGTGGAATTGTTCCTCCTGACCATAAGTAATTTTGAACCTTTTGACAGATCATATGTCATCAGATTTTATGAAACACAAATTTTGGGGTGAACATAATTATTGCACTGATAATGTAGGCATCTATTAACAAAAACTATGCACAAAAATCATGGTGTTCCAGATAGTGCCTGTCTCACGCAAAAATGTCAAAACAATATATTCATAGATCTTGAATCATAAACATAATTATTATAGATTTCTCATCACAAACTGTGTATGTTTATACATTCACATTTCCCCAGCATTGGTCATTCATTCCACAATAGCAGTTTGGATATATTAACTGTGGAGCCCTTTCAGTAGCAATTCTGAACCTTTTATACACGACACAATCAATTTCATGTGATCAAAACAATGAAGAAATTGCGTTGGTCTTGTTTTAATCTTATGACTGAGACAAGCATGACAATGATTATGAAAGTTTCATCGCAAGACACAAAGAACACAATACGGTTACAACAACTTGACCGATGAAAAGGTAATACAAATTCAAATAGCAAGACAAATTTAGTTATGTAGAGAGAATGAGATTATCAGAAAGTGACACCAAAATATTTACAAATTTACGTATAAGACATGACACTGTCTGAATTTAAGATTAAATCCTCAAATGATTAACAGGCAAAAGATACATTATGTTTAGACAGGCACAGGCTGAGGTACAGAAGTTTGGTGGTTACTAGTTCAGTACAGACAAGTCATTCAGGATTTGTCTACTAGACATGAACCTCAACCTCACGCAAGTTCAGAAAATCGTTCACCTCAACAGCAGTGACTCTCACATATCTACCAATCATGGCTTCATAACACAGATGGAGTCTGACAGGGGGCTGATGTCCTGGATAATATGAGCTGAGTCAGTCATACGCTCTCCAAATACTTCAGCTGTCCTTTTTATAGCTACTGATATCAGTACGTTCTTTAGTCTTAGTTCAGTGGCTGCAGGAAAAGATTAAACGAGCCTAAAAAATGGCTTTGTAATGTATGAGTCCAATATTTTGCCAATAAATGAAAGGCTGTATGGGCAATGTATAGTATGTAATGTAATGTAATGTATAGATAATTTATGCTAACACACTAACTGCATAATACTCTCAGAAAATTATGAAGATTGAAGATTGAACCAGTCACCAATATAAATAATAACTACCTGGAATATTAAAACTAACACGGTTCCAGATATTTTCCCCTCTAACCAAATCTTCCTGATCCAAATTGACTTGAAGCCATGGAGAAATTTCTTCTTCAATATGAGCGAGTAATTGGTTAGCACCGCTATAATCCCCATCTATTGCATTTGAACTAACCAAAGTTTCAAGTGTGCTTCATAACTCAGCAGTCACATTTGTATCTAAAACATAGGTTAATGTTTTATTGTACACTACAGATTTTGTTCGCGACGAACAAGGTTTAGTTTGTAAGAGTTATCTTCCAACATTGCTATAGAATTCATTTTATTGACTGTTAGGATAAATAGAGCTGTACCAGCAATATGAGATAGCAGTTTTAGCAAATGCTAACAATCAACACTCTCATTGTTATCATATGCTATTGTACAATATTATCCCTCTCACCAAACTTGACAAGGCGTCAATGTTGCCTCAATGGCCATGAATTAAGACCACTCAACATCGACACTGCAGACTGATGACACAAAAATCGGCAGCAGTTGGTTGAAGGGGATCAAATTCAGTAATATTTGCTTGGCGATTACCCTGCACTCTATCAAGATTGGTGCAGGATGAAAAATTACTCACAAGTAAGCACTCTCTAGCACAGGTTCAGTCCGAGCTCGGAATTTTGGTCTTGAAGTTTGAAGTGCGAAGCTTATTCATTGCTTTATTAATGTACGGCCATCCTTTAATAGGTTGATAGTTCAAATGTAAAGCATACATGGAAAAATGAAAAAAAAAAGAGTCTGAGCTGCATCAGTTGGAAAATAGGGTGTCGAATTCAAAAAAGTTTTTTTTGTCTCTTAGTGGTTTTACACTTGAATGGCTTGTATTATTATCTATTTTTGCTCTACAAGTGAATTTGCTGTTTGTTTTTATTCCAATATGACGGTTCATGGAGTGATGATTGTTGTCGGCTATTTCAGTGGATTGTTCACTGCAAGAGGTGTGCTGGAAAATTTTTATGGCTGGCAGTGCCAGATTGTCTAGTCTCTGTTCATAGTTGTCAGAGAACGGCACCAAAATACGAGTAGCAGAGCGCTGTATCCTCTCTAGTCTTATAGCAGATTGGGCCATGCAGGGCAGGCGTTGCCGATTACAGACTTAATATTGACTTAATTTTAGGCCGTCACTGGAGGCTTGATATGGGATTTGCCATTTTTGATAGGAATCCACAAGCTACCTTTTCAACTCACAAATTTATTATTGGAAGCAAAATTGGAAAAAAAAACGTCTTCTTTTAAATCAATTGTATATGTTATTGCTTATGTAATAACCACCTGCAACCAAGATACAACCTGCAATGTTATCTCCTACTTTAATGCTGGACCATCTATTAAATGTAGGTATATAGTTTGAAGGCTTACAGGATATAATAATATAGTCAGTCATTTCTGATTTAGTACTGGCCCGTCATTCATCCTAGCCGGGTCCTTGCGGAACGGGAGTAAAAATATCAAAGGTGCACTGTGTGTTTGCAGTTTGCACACCCACATGCAGTAAAAAGATCCCCTCTGCCTCGTCAGTAACAATTAGAGAAGCTGGAATTCCGGCATGCAAGGGTATAGGGTGCGGCTTGAGTACCATTGGTCCCTGTACCCGTACTCTGGAGGGGTAACCCACTCCGCAATGACGATATACACTTAGACTTATTCCCGCATTGATAAGTTTTATCTAATTCTTCTTCAAATTTTAAAGTTACAGATTTTCATACTGATTAGAAGCTGCAAGCATGCAAAAAATGTGTTCTAGATTCACTTTTTTTATTGTGATTCCCCGTTGTTATCTATATTCGTGTGATGTTTCTGTATCGAGGGCGCTGATAAGCAGTGCAGATAGTACACATAACATCCATTGCACAAATTTGAAGGCAAATCTAACTATGTCTTCCCAATTTACTATTAGGCTAACAGATTAGTCTAAGATTGCTTTCAGAACAATGTTACTAGCTCATAATCCAAAGACATGAATAATACCTTTGAATTTAAACTGGTGCCAATGTCTCATTCCAATCAAGATCATCCCTAATTACATAAGCAATAATGTTTATGATTGATTGAAATGAAGATGTTCTTCTAATTATGTTAAACGACCGACCGAAACTTACAAAATGCACTGTGGGATCGATGGGATTGATTGAGATGCTTCTCAACACACAGGGGTGGCTTCATGCCGCTGGGGCCGAAGAGGTTGTACTAGAGAAGGCCTCGAAACAGTGCTTGACTCATGGTTTCTAGCTGAAGACCTGTGTGTTGTGCAGTGGTACAAGCACAACTGTATGTTGTATCAGTTGTGAGTTGAAAAGGTAGCCTGTGGATTCCTAGCCGAATTGCCTCCAGCGATGGCCTGAAATGTAGCTAATATAACATTTGTAATCACCAACGCCTGCCCTGCATGGTACAATCTGCTATGTCTTCCCAAATAAGTATTTGACCTCAAATGAGTCTAGGATCGCTTTCAGAACACTTTGGCTAACTCATAATCTAAGGACATGAATGATACCTTCGAGTTTAAACTGGTGGCAAAATCACATTCTAGTCAAGATTATCCATTATTACATGGGCAATAATCTTTACTGTTGACAAAAATGATGGTGTTTCTCTAACTATGCTTGCAATGAATAATTTGTGAGTTGAAAGGGTAGCTTGTTGATTCATAGCTAGCCAAATCGCCAGAACCCATATCATGCCACCAACTTTCGTCAGGGAGTCCAGAGTCTCCAGCATTGATCTTGAGTGGTCCCAATTCATTGCAATTGAGGCAACATGAACACCTTGTCAAGTTTGGTGAAAAGGATAATGTTTTACAATAGCACATGTTAACAATAAGACTGTTTTTGTAACCATTTGCTACTGTTGTCCTATAATATTGGTACAGCTCTATTTATCCTAACAGTAGATGGAATGAATTCAATAGCAAAGTGGGAAGATAATTGTTACAAACTAAACCATGTTCGTTGCGAACAAAATCTGTAGTGGTATAGTCCAATCAAGTAAAAAAAATAGTCAAATCCATTTGCTTAGGGGTCAAATGAATTTTAAGTTTCAGAGATCGAAAGATATTATTTTTAAGCAGTTAATTAATTTATGAAACCATAACAGAGGGTGTTCAGAATTTTCTGCTCCAGGAAAGGTAGTATCTTATCTATGCTAAGGAAAAATTTCAAGAGGCATATGATAGGTGCTGGCTTTTGCAACCTACAGTCTGCTCTGCTAGCGATCATATTTTTTTAGCATTCCAGCTGTCACTCAGTTTCTCATGATAAAGTTGTTTCAGATTTACTTGATATATAAATACAATGCCCTAGTTGGGATAAATTAAGCAGGATGATTATGATATAAAAAAAACTTACTAAAGATAACGGCAGATGTCGTATATTCTTCTTGAAGTGATGCAAAAACGTTCAGATCCCCTCCACCATTTGTCAGCGAGTTGTATAAGAAACAGTTGTGGGCAGATTCATTCGTTTGTGACTCAAAGTTGTATCCCCGACATTTTGACTGCATTAGGCAAATTTTTGCACAACTGATAACAGATGCGCTGAACATTGTCTGCTTAGGTATGTTGTCAACACTAAATAACACAAACACTGCCTCTCTTCTGGCTGCATTTGTAAAATACAGAATAATCAGCATCGAAATTCTCATAAAGCTCATTTTCCCATGTTTGCCTGCGGCAAGAGAACTCATAAAATGGGCTAGCGAGCAAGAACACCAACCTCACAATGTGTGATCTCTCTGGTAAGTACATCTAATAAAATTATATATATATATCTAATACCGCTTGTGATGCAAGCCATGGTTATTGATTTACTTAGGATGAGTTCATGTAACGCTATCTAGACTCTGGTCCCAATATTGACCTGATGTTGTAACAATGTGTGAGCAATGCATCAGTCATTTGTGAGTGAATTGGGAAAGGCAAAACTGCTTCAGCCTCTCAATGACCCCACTGCTAATCTACACAGTAATCTAATACTACATTCTCAATCATTTCTCATATTATGCTCCCTAAAATTAACTTTTCTTCGCTGTGCAGACTAATATCAGTTGAAACATCTGGTGGAAGCGTATGTGTTAGCTGTAACCACAGCTACAAATCCAAGGCGTCACACAGGCAGTTGACATTTATTATAATTGAAGATTCACATGATTCACATCAGATCACCATATTAATTAAATCTATATAACTGGTTGTAAGAGGGTGTCATTTAATTTGAATGAGGAATTGAAATCCCAAATCAATGTTTTAATCTCCTGATTACCAGCCTTAGGGAAGACTATGTTTTGGTAATGTTCTGTCTCAAACTCCCAACTCTCTGCTTTCATTAATTTCAAACCCATAGGAATTTACAGTAAACATTAAAGTGTTTGTAAAGTAACAGGTTTCTTGGTATCATTTTTGAGCTTGAAATGAGATTTAAACAGCCGTCATACATTCATTTGCATGAAAAATAAGTCTTCAGGGTTACTTGGTTTGGTAGGTTTGGGGGTTATAAGTTAACACTATTGAGTTGCTTACTCATGCACAGCCCAACTTGTCCAGGCGATTGGTAATGAGCCTATTATTGGGGAAATACAGTAATATTAGAGACTTTTGTGGTTAGATAACAACTTTTGCAAATACATGACAAAGTCACTCACAAGTCTGACGATGACATAAAAGTTCAAAAGGATTTGTATACACACTATTTAATGAGTTGAGACTGCTAATCAAAACATCCTTCACCTCTGTTATGAGCCCATGTTGAAGATGAGATTAGAAGAACCTCTGTAACAAAGATTATAAATACTGACTGTACATTACAATCAATGACTATGACCCATTCCCTGTCCATAGCGAGTGACTTTTATTTTCAGGCCGCAGCGCTTTTTTGCTCTGTTTGAATAAGATTACACTGGAGCAGTGGATTCTTCCTGCTGACAAAGCCTTGCTTATTTCAGATTTACCTAAAAATGGTCCATACAATTTTTTATGGTTTGTACCAAATCTTGTGATGATATCCAACACTAGCCCCCCAAATAAGATTCATACTGATGAAATAACTCAAAAACTTGACAAATTAATTTCCTAAGTGACTGATGTGTGCTTTGACATAGGTTCTCATATGGCCTGCTGCACTTAGTCAGTAATATTGATAGTCCATGTTTAGATGTGCTGAGTATCTGTGATGCACAGATGGACAAGATCTGATGTAAAATAATATAGAAAGTTTCTCAAGGTATCTCACTGCTAACACGATTATCAATACTCCTCTTTAAGAAGCAGTCAAATTCATTTACATTTTTCATCACCCTGAAGTCCCAAATAACTAGATGACAAATTTATTTAGTTCAATTTACTCTGTGACTTGTTAATTCCAGTTTTTGATGTGAACAACAAAGTTTCTCCGAGAAAATATTGTGTTCCAAACATCAGAATATTTGCAAAAATTGTTGTAAAGATTCTCAAAACTTCAAATCACTCAGTATTAATCATCGCATGCTTTGGATTTTAACATCATCCTAATGCCTGAAATGTCGAGATTTAAAATGAAATTATTTTAGATTTCTGTGCAATTTAGAAAAACATACAGTCTACCGTGTAAATTTTGAATCTTCCATTGAAATTTTATTGAAAGCCACTAATCATAAAGCATGCGGGCTGACGACAGAGTTTGATTGGAATGTCATATCTTAGTATTTATAATCTTTGATACAATTGATGTAGCCGCAATCTCATTTATTCATCAAATAAATATAAACAAAACCTTGAAATACTTTAGCGATGTATTGATCTGCCTTTATATTGCCAATTTCTATTTCGAGCAGTAACCATGGTTAACAGAAAATGTTGTATCTGTCAAAGCACTGTGGGTTATTTCAAGTGGCCGAAATCATACAGATTTGAACTTGAGTGGTGGGACTACCTCAGGGATATTTTCCCTATGATAATCAAATGGACTCGACGTTGATTTGCTAAAATTGCCACCAAAATGATTTTCAATCTCGCTCGCACTGGATCTGTTAATCTCCATGTAATTTCACTCTCGCTGTCGGATGAGCTAGAGTTGTAATTTTTGCCATGCTTGATTTCGATCGATCGTTTGCTTTGTCATTCAATTATGAAATTTTATACACTATCCCATTCACCAGCTAAGCCACATAACATGGGACAGATTAACTTTGCATTGTATTCACTCATTCATTCAACAGATAAAATATGTGTGGTTTGATATTGTATAGGGAATATCAAAACCACTGTGTCATAACAAAATGTCTTACTTACGAGATACTGTATATTCCCATTACAATCTAAGGTACTAAAAAGGTACTATTTTCAACAAGTGATCACAACTCCAAAGGAAAAAATAGTACCTTTTTAGTACCTTCTCATCCCAAATTTGAGGGCAAATAAGTCTCAACTGGGCCACAGGCTGCCTTTGGACATAGCATAATGTTCTAAACTAGACTGAGAGCTCTAAAATGATACCAAAAAACCTGATCTTATACAAACACTTTAAACACAATATGCTATAATGTTACTCAGTTCACTATCATGAAATCCAAAAATGAACATGTGCAAGCATGTTTTAGCGTTTGATACACTGGCACAAATTTACTCTTTCAGAGCAAGTGCCGTCGGTGTCATAAATGTGGTGGACCTCAACGCCCATGAACTCCCAAACTGGGGTCACCATCACGTTTTTCAATGATGCTCCTGCTCGATTTCATAGGATTTTCCTGTTAAAACCTTTGAAATTGACTTTGTATGTTACATTACCTTGAGGAGGGAGTCTGACATTAAAACATTAATGAGAGCATGATATTCAAGTAAATCAAATACAGATTGGGAAGTGTTTTGTGAAAATTCCTTTCAAAGTAATCTGCTGTAGAGAACACTTAAAAACGATAAACAATATAAAAAGTGTGACTGATCATGTATAATCATCCAATGTGAAGCATCCATTGCAACTAACGCATCAACTTGATGCTTCATTCACATCTATAAGCAAACAATTTAACCTTTCGAGATTGATTAATTATACAGTGTAACCACGAAAGTAAATTAATAATAAATGGTAGTCATCCTAAAATTTGTCCAGCATGCCGGCAACGATATATTCACAAAAACCCTACCAATTAGCCCCTACACTTCAGAAGTAATGAGCATTCTGTAATTACAACGGAACTGATGAGGTAGATTGAGATTTCCTACATGGGCGTGCATAACTCACCACCATTAATTTTTAGTCACCCTGTTTTTATTCACCTCATTGAATGTATACAATACCACCAGATGTATGAATTGGTGCCTGTAGGATGTAGTAACCTAAGTTATAGGACTGACTGACCCATTTTTTGTCTTTTAAACAGATCATTTTTCCTCGACCACTTCACTCTTTCTTATACATGAAAGTTTACCATTTCAGTTTTGTGTGAATAGAACTATCACCAGTTCCTTTCATTTAATACACGACATCTGTGCCCTGTTTTAAATAAGAGTTATCTCCTCCTGTCGAACACAAATTTATCATGGCTTATCATGTAGCCTGTGCTAAATTTGCAGAAATAACATCCATTGGGGTAGGGTAAGGGTCCAGCCCTGCAAGTAAGTTATACCTCATCATAAGAACTTTTACATATCAGCAGGACAAAAAAATCTGAGCATGCATGATAAAGTTATTGAATGCAACGGTGTATTGTGCACCCTGATCACTGTCAATTAGCTCTACTACCGCATACATCAAAGGATGATTTATAGCATTCATTATGCAACCACAAATCACTATGTAGAAACTGTTTGTAAACAGTAAACAAAAGAGGGATTTCCCCAACCACAAGATCAGCTGATTCATTCATTAGTATAAGACGTTCAGTTTTATCCGAAAACAGTCATTTTATGAAAGCATTTATAGTCATCGCATACAAAGTCAAATAAGTTCAAATGATAAGAAGATTAATAATGCCAGCAGCTAGTTGTGCAGCTATGGGTTGCACTAATCACTCGGGGAAAATATCTAACATCAAGAAGCAGCAATATAAAAAAGACACTGGACAAAATAAGAGTAAGATCAGTTTTTATTTTCCTCATGATTATTCCAAGCTTTATACACGCCTGAAAGTTCAGAAATGGTAATTGCAAATATTGCTGCACTAGCCTTTTCACGCAGCAATGGGTTTTGTTTTTTTGGTCCAAAACCCGTAGCCACGTGACAAGGCTACTGCTGCACCATTTATCTTCTTTCTTTATTATTATTAGTCTGATCTGAGCTGTCAGTTACAATGCATGAAATTTGAAGATTACCGAGCAAGCTTTGATAAATTTATAAAGATTTATATAAGATATCAAAATCATTTAAATAAAACATTGACGACTTTTTTACTTTAACATTATCTTTTACAGGATTGTGTGGATGTATACCATTTACACAATTTTTAGATTTCCGACTGATAACCTAAAGTGAAAGAATTGGGTCACCTTGATCAATTGACAAAAAAGCGAAACTGATAAAACTTTGTTGGTCCCAGACAGTAATTCGAGAGTATGCTGTGTTCATTTTGTGGATGGTCTACCCACTGATAAAAATCCCAATCCTACGCAGAAGCTTGGATACGATGCAACACTGAAGATTAGCACTTTACTGAGGAACCCAAGGAATAAAAAAAAAAACGTATTAGTAGAAGCAGAACAACCAGCAGCTCGGAGCCACTAATGATATCAGACAGATCTAGTCAACCAGGTCCATCTAATATTTCCTCTCACGAAACAAATACATGGAAACATTATTTGATGATGAGTGCTTCAGTGAAATCGAGACTAAACCCCTGGTCAATATTCAGGAAGGGCTATATGCCGCTGCCACTGATGAGCTACATAGACCATCTGTCCCAACGTCTGCAGCTGATAATAACAATCAAGAACTATTGGAGGCTAATGGAAAACTCATGGCCAAATCTATGGTTTTAAGAGCCAAAACTGCCCAGCTCAAACTTCATCAAACACAAAAAGCTCTTGAAAACAGACCAAGATGCGTCATTTTACACTGGTGTCCCAAAGGTGAAGATTTTTGAACTATTAGCTGAACTCTACAGTCAGCTCCATGTAGTGAAGAAAACAAAACCTGTCACCCATATCGCACAGCTTAAGTACAAAAGATTTCAGAACTTCCGTAAGAATACACATGTCAAGCTGTGCAATGAAGATCGGCTGCTGCTAGTGTTAATGAGGCTTAGACTTGGACTTTTACGCAAGGATCTAGCTGACAGGTAAATATAAAATTTGACTTTGTAAGAGCAATATGTGGTAAACAATACACGATATTGTTACCCATTTCTTACAATGTACATGCACTGTACATAATGTTACAATAGCTGAAAGGTCTTGGTGCAAGCTAAAGTGCAAAAATATTAGCTACAAAAAATAAGACGTACCTTTTATTTCTCTGGCTTTGTCGGTCATTATTAGAAGGGAACACCCATGGGATCACAAAAATATTCTAGATTGATTAATTATCTAAATCTCTTTATAAAACTATCATTTTAGCCAAACGTTTAAAAAAAAAATTTATTTACAGATTTGACATCAGTGAGACCAGTGTTACGGAAATTCTCAACTGTACCCTACCACTCCTCACCAAAGTGCTGAAGCCTCTCATTGTCTTTTACACTGTGGAAGAAATCGCTAAAACTATCCCCAAAGAATACTCGAACTATAAAAGACTACGTTGTATTATTGACTGCACCGAGTTCACCATTCAAAAAGCTAAGGACGTTCAAAACCAAGCAGCAACATGGTCCGAATACAAACATAACAAAACTGTTAAGTGCCTGGTCGCTATTACACCTCAAGGTAGCATCTGCTATATATCTGAGTTGTATGCTGGAAGATGCGCAGATAGATTTATTACTAGAGACTCCAATTTTTTGACTATATTAATCCAAATGACCGAGTAATGGCAGATAGAGGCTTTGCATTGTCACAGGAGCTACTTAGCAGGCATGCTGAGCTGATAATACCACCAGCAGGAAAAGGAACCACCCAGATGACTTCTAGACAAGTACAGGATACAAAGAGGGTGGCTAATGTACGGATACATGTTGAGCGTGTTATTAGAAGACACAAAGTATTTCGAAATGGTTTCTTCAACTTTAGATAACAAAACGCTTAGGCATGTTAATGACACTTTATTTATAATATGTGCAGCACTCACAAATTTGCAGCCTCCACTAGTCAGTTGCTGGACTGCAGCTGATGAATAGACAAATATCCTCAGCCAGAGGCAGCATAGACTATGTTAGAATCAGGCTGAGTTATAATATTTGGGTTACCCAATTATGCATCTTACATTATAGCTAGCCTGACTTGCATGGATTATTTTCAGCTTACCGGGGATTATTTACCAGTTTTACAAGGATTATTGTCAGTTTCTTACTGGACCTGCCATAATTTTTGAATTCATTGCCTATTTATATCAGAGACTAAAGATAATCCTAATCATAATCCTAATAAAAAAAAGCTGTAGCATGTATATTTTGATTCAAAAGATGTAATGTTGACCACAATTCATATTTGAACTGCTTGTCTTAACGAAAACTCTTTCAAAGGACTGTGTAACTGAAAAAAGATTGCTGTTTTTTCTTTGTTGCTGACAATGTTTGTGTGATTTCTATGATTCACCTGACCTGACTTCAAGCAAATAATATAAGCCCAGAAAGAAACCATGATATTATTGATATTACTGTAAATATTAGATTCACCTGTGAAAATCATTATTATAGTCAAAGGATGTTGAGTTGAATAGCCAAACCAGACATAAAACCCGCACTCCCATTATACAACCGCACTCCCATTATACAACCGCACTCCCATTATACAACCACACTCTCATTATACAACTGGGTCACAGCAGCTTACTCAAATATTGATGTTTTAGTACAGAGCCTAATTTTCAAACGGAATGCCGTTGACAAGATTAAATAAACAGGTTTGACCTGAGTGAAAAGATGCAGTTCTAACTCGACCTGTCATGGTTCTATCACAGAGAAAGGATAAATATCCTTACTCTGTGGTTCTATCCTGTAGAGCTTGTTTGCGATTATTGCTCTGAATCACCACTATTAGGTTAGATATTTGAGGACAAATATTGGAGGACCACATTGCTGGCTAAATAGCCATATTAAATTTATGAACTTAGATTGGATTACTGAATAAATATGAGTTGTTTAATCAAAACTTCAAACATTGTCATGCATAAAGGTAGGAACAGTGAGATACAAGAATGTATTTTATCAACTGGGGTGTGGACTTATGTAAAGGATATTATTTCAAACAGCAAAAGTAATATTGCACCAGCTGTGGATGGAACAGCAAAACAAACCTAGACATGTAAGTAAGTAAGTACTTAGACTGGGGTGAACAGAACAATGACAAGAATTTAAATTTTACGTTTAAGCCCCAAAATGATTTGGGGACCCATATAAAAATGATAAAACTTTTGATATTGTCACGGAGATGGCTGCTGAATTCTTCGTCGTATGCTATCAGTTCCAAATGACCCTGATGGTCCTAAAAAAAACAAAAAACCACGACTCTTTGATGCCAGTTATCATCATTTGTCCCTGCACCTGCCCGTAGTAGGGATCTTTTTTCTTTAATTTACCTTCCATTATATGTTGGTAGCTGGAAAATTGTGTTGTTGGACATTTAATTTCAGCCAGCCACTCAGGACAACAGTCACAAGTCACTATCCCATCAGGGCTGGCACCTAAGAACTGGTCAGCTCTATCAATAAACAGACCACATGACCTGAATGATGGGTTGATGTGGCCCAACGCTTTCATTCTACTGATTAGTTTAATGGATGCCACAGATTCCATAGCTGATCCCCGCTGTACATGAGCTATGTTGTCCAATGGGGTTGGATACAACAATCTATTTACTAGGGCATCGCATGTTTCATCTGTTTTTTTTTACACTGTCTCAACTGTTGTATGTGCACCATAAAAATTAGATTCAGTGTTACACCCTTTTCTGGCCTCAAACCATAGAGGGTTGCTGCTCTGGCCTATAGTTAGCCTCTCAATACTTTTGATGTCATCTTCACTAAGCGCTAGCTTCGCTATTAGATCCATGGCGTTTAAACTGTCTCTTGCTTGCACATCAATCTTAGCTGATTCTGGTAGCTGTGGTGTCTCCGTCTCCATTTCATCATCCAGTAAAATTACTTCAGGCTGAGATGCTGCTCCAACTGATTTATCAGACTGTATCATATCTGTATCAGCGCTGTCACTATGAATTGTTCCTTTGAAGAAAAATTAAGGAATATAAATGGATATGTATAATTATTTCATTGTGATTGACATCATTAAACATTTCATCTTGCTTGCAATCTATCAAGTTTGTGAAGAGAAATGGGTACCCGCAGATTTATTTACAAATCCTTCAATTTTCTTGGTTGAGCAATGCAGTAATCCGTATCAATATCTAATTAAAAGCCTATCTTTATTCACCTGGAAGAAATACAGATGCATCCGGCAAAACTTCTCGAACTCCTGCCAAGAATGTTTTGTAGTTGTCTGGATCCTTGTCATCAACTAGAGTCTCTCTCCCTTTGCAGAGCTCCACCAGGTCATTGCGGACTTGCTCTGGCACATTTACTATACAAAAAAAATGTATCAATGTGATTATTTATACACAATTATAGACTTAAATCATGCATGGCTATAAATAACTTTTTAAATATTATATGTCATACCGAGACAACAGTTTTAATGTAGACTGAAATATTTTAGTATCGTTTTTATCCATAGCACCCTGTGGTCCATTTTTATCATCACATGGTAATATTGGATCTGATAATAAACTTAATTAAGAAAATACCACCGTCCACCAGCACAACAACAGTAAATATATATATCTTTATAGAGTGCTGGTTTCCTCTCCATTAGAAATGAAGTGCAAAAACACTGCGTTTCATACCCAAGAATTGTCTGACAATTCTGTACAATTCTAGAATTGTCAGAAACTGACCTATATATCATTACCCAACCAGCAACCATTATTGTGTAATTAACCCTGCCTGCTAAATAAATTACTTTCATTATTGATATTGTATAGCCATAGTATAAGCCTTTACAGTTCTAGTCAATATCATACAATTGGATATGCTGTAATGAATAGATATTGCTGTGCAAGGTAGCATCAAAATCTATATTGCGGGAGGCCCAGGTTCAGATAAGAACTTTGCTACTAATAAAAATGTACAACATAGCTCCCCAGATGAGCGAGGAATTATTTTGTATCAACTGTCCTATATGCCTAAGTGGAGAGAAGTGATATGTGAATGAGGCCATATTATCCACAGAACCACTGACTACTGAAAATATGCTGACTGATGCTAAAAAAACTCAAACTTGGTGTCACATCAAGTAGTATGAGTACTGATTATTGGCATAGTCTAAACTACGCTCATTGTGATTATTGAGAGTGAATGGCTTTCAGCTATTTCTATTTGTTGGCCAAAGATGCTCTGAGCATGGAGTTAGCTCTGAATGTTATGGTATGTGGACTGAGGGAGGCAAAGGTAAATCAACTATCGTAAGCCTGGTATATATTCATTACCTGTCTACAAAGGAGCTCTTGATGTTATACTATATAATTCTCAGCCATCTCAGTTATACGGTGTACAGGAAGCAATTTTGGCATATTTCTCTCTCACTCTTGGATGGTAGTTCCCTAGTAGGTGTTGGCACTAGTACAGATAGTATTAAAATGTTAGACTAATGGCAACACCGTTTAAAGTAATAAATTTTAATCTGTCAGCTTGAGTGCCACAAGCAGGGAGGCTAGCCAATAACAGGCATAATTACATAATTACCTTGATATCCTTGTTGTCAAAATTTTTAATTGTACAATTAAGTATAATTAACACTGTTTGTTAATCCTTCATACACATTCCATTGCACTTGTAAGAAGTCATCATGACACACTTGTGGAATCAGAGAGACAGGAGTCATTGTAAGCTGACCTAACTTCCTGTCTTTTGCTGCTGATAATGAATGCGATGAGTTTTAAATTTCACGAATATTCATTTTTATAATGATGGTTGTTTGGGTGTAAGTGCAATCATGATCATTCTTTGTCAGAAGAGTGAGGGGCGGGAAGTTGTAACATTTTATGCAAAATACTAGATAATTGTCCAAATTCCATTTGTATATTTTTATCAATTTATTTCACCAAACTCTGCATCAAAGCTCATCATTGTACAGAGTTATTATGTCAAGAATGAGATTGCCTCGCAAAAAAACCTTAAATTCTCAGGCGCCCTTATTCTCTAGTATTTGCAAAAAGGTTTCATTGATTTTCCGCGCTTCTTGGTCAACTTCAAGAGTTGAGCCAGCATTATGTGATAATCTGTGTCTTTACCCACAGGGTTGTCCATTTTTAAATCTACTGGTACTGTATAAGTTCTGTGAAGGTTGCCTATGAATGCCAGTGTAAACAAAATGAAAATTCTGACTGGCTTATCTTGATTATGACTTCATGGGTAAATAACTTGGATACCAACAATACATCAAATTATGCTTGGCTAAGATGTTGATGTCAATTGAAAGGTAAACAAATTGGCAAATGACACTGTGAGAATCTTGTTCAAATTCAATAAGCTAATCTCATTGAAAATGATCAGGCAGATTAAACAGTGCATTGTAGCCATTAATTAAATTGTATGGTATATGGGTAGAGAGAAGCAAGAGTAAATCTAACAGGCCTATCATTCAATGACACAATAGAACTCGTTTGTACAGAATGTCTGGTGGTCACTGTAAATTCTAAATTTATCAATGCAGCCGATAATAATAATCTGATAGCTTTGAAAGATTATCTGTTAAAAGGCTGTCCAGGCAATAATTTATCGCTTTAAAATTTAACAGCTGTAATGGCCCTGCAAGCCCCTGATCTGAATTGTTGAAATGATTGGAATTTCAGGTTGATAGAAACTTTAACATACCAAACTCTTTGATGCATGCAATTAATGGCTACAGTGTACAGTTCGATCTGTCTGATCAATTTCAATGAGATTAGCTTATTATTGAATTTGAACAAGATTCTCACAGTGTCATCTGCCAATTGTTTACCTTTCAATTAACATCAACATCTTAGCCAAGCATAATTGGATGTATTGTTGGTATCCAAGTTATTTACCCTTGAAGTCATAATCAAGATAAGCCAGTAAGAATGTTAATTTTGTTTACACTGGCATTCATAGGCAACCTTCACAGAACTTATGAGGTACCAGTAGATTTAAAAATGGACAACCCTGTGGATAAACATACAGATTATCATATAATGCTGGCTCAACTCTTGAAGTTGACCAAGAAGCGCGGAATATCAATGAACCTTTTTTGCAAATACTGGAGAATAAGGGCGCCAGAGAATTTAAGGTTTTTTGCGAGGCAATCTCATTCTTGGCATAATAACTCTGTACAATGATGAGCTTTGAAGCAGAGTTTGGTGAAATAATTTGATAAAAATATACAAATGGAATTTGGACAATTATCTAGTATTTTGCATAAAATGTTACAACTTCCCGCCCCCTCACCCTTCCGTCAAAGAATGATCATGATTGCACTTACACCCAAACAACCATCATTATAAAAATGAATATTCGCGAAATTAAAAATTCACGGCATTCATTATCAGCGGCAAAAGACAGGAAGTTAGGTCAGCTTACAATGACTCCTGTCTCTCTGATTCCACAAGTGTGTCATGATGACTTCTTACAAGTGCAATGGAATGTGTGTGAAGGATTAACAAACAGTGTTAATTATACTTAATTGGACAATTAAAAATTTTGACAACCAGGATATCAAGGTAGTTATGTAATTATGCCTGTTATTGGCCAATCTCCCTGCTTGTGGCACTCAAGCTGACAGATTAAAATTTATTACATTAAACGGTGTTGCCACTAGTCTAACATTTTAATACTATCTGTACTAGTGCCAACACCTACTCGGGGACTACCATCCAAGAGTGAGAGAGAACTATGCCAGAATTGCTTCCTGTACACCATATAACTGAGATGGCTGAGAATGACATAGTATAACATCAAGAGCTCCTTTGTAGACAGGTAATGAATATATACCAGGCTTACAATAGTTGATTTACCTTTGGCTCCCTCAGCCCACATATCATAACATTCAGAGCTAACTCCATGCTCAGAGCATCTTTGGCCAACAAATAGAAATAGCTGAAAGCCATTCACTCTCAATAATCACAAGGAGCGTAGTTTAGACTATGCCAATAATCAGCACTCATACTACTTGCTGTGACACCAAGTTTGAGTTTTTTTAGCATCAGTCAGCATATTTTCAGTAGTCAGTGGTTCTGTGGATAATATTGCCTCATTCACATATCACATCTCTCCACTTAGGCATGTAGGACAGTTGATACAAAGTAATTCCTCGCTCATCTGGGGAGCGATGTTGTACATTTTTATTAGTAGCAAAGTTTTCTGATAATTCAGCTAGCATAGTTTAGCTGATGTATTCTATTTATGCAGTTGCTCCCAATATTAACAGATTGCACAAAATATAACGTAGGGTATGGTGCAACACAGAAGAGTTGAACATAAGTATTTTGTCGCGTCATCATACTCATTATTAAGTTTTCCGTGCTTACGAAAATTGTGAGCCAACAATTCGAATGGAATGCTTTCATTTTCCATCACGATGATACGAAAAGAAAAGATTTGCCCCGGCGGGGATTTGTACCTGGGCCTCCCGCAATATAGATTTTGATGCTACCTTGCACAGCAATATCTATTCATTATAGCATATCCAATGGTATGATATTGACTAGAACTGTGAAGGCTTATACTATGGCTATACAATATCAATAATAAAGGTAATTTATTTAGCAGGCAGGGTTAATTACACAATAATGGTTGCTGGTTGGTTAATGATATATAGGTCAGTTTATGACAATTCTAGAATTGTACAGAATTGTCAGACAATTCTTGGGTATGAAACGCAGTGAAACCTCATGTGTTATGAGCAAAAATTCTGTTATGTTATGTAATTTGATTGACAACGCTCTTTGTTGCAAAAATATAGGTTAAACAGTTTTCTGGAAAATCAATGGGTCAAATATTCCTTGCTACATTTACACACAAATATTGACGCATACATAGCTCTTATTCCTTAAAAATAACACACCTATTCCTATTGAGTGGTCTGGCTTGATAAATTTCATCGCCCTCAACCTCAGATTCAGCTCAATTTTGGAACCAGATGGTTCTTTCCAAACATTACTTGTGGATGTACAAGCAGGGCTGGATAGGTCGAGTTCATATGCATGCTCCACTTTGAACAGAAGAGCTGCAACATGGTTACAGGTCTGACTCAATCTGTAAAAGGAAAAGTTAACAATGATGTAATAACATAATATTGTATAAAATGATCAAAGGCCAGCTAGCTAATCTTCATAGTTTTTCACCATTTTAGCAAGTTAAAATTTATATGGCAAACAGAAATTACCTATCAAATCATGAACAATTTTTTGGAATATAAATTAAAAAAAAAAAATTATCCTAATTAAAGGAACATTGTCTGCCAAATAGGAAGTGTATAATAACATCAAAACAGTACATCGCAAAAATACTCCTTTCCATTCCTTGTTAACACAATTTTATAACTGCTCACCCAGCGACACAACTGCAGTAGGCAGAGACGATATCTCCACTTTTCTTTTTTATCTTAACCCACAGCTCATGGAGAACGTCATTGACTCTTTTGCTTGGAGTACACTTTGCTTTGAGATAGCAGTATTCGTTTGATTTGCTGATAGGACAGTAAAACACTTCCTTCAACCAGTCACACTGAAAATGACTGAATGCTTTTCCAGTTTTGTAGGCAGTCATGGCTTCCCGATTCAGTCCAACGCTGCCGTGTTCCCTCATAAACCAATGTATATCTAAATAGGATACTGGTGGCCGCAATCTTAATCCATTCGTTTCATCAATCCAGTTTTTCAGTTTTACCGGGTCAGATGACGGCAGACCTTTGGTGTAAAGACCTTTATAATCCTTCTTTCTTGACAGCTCCTTTTCACGTTTGCCCTCGATTTCAGGAATGTTATCATTTGCCAAGACATAGGCCCTTGACACAAGTTCTTTCTTAGATCCAGAAACTTTATATCCTCGCCTTCGGCAATAATCTTTCAAACTATCAACACTCCACATTTCTATTTCAGAATGCGTTACTTTGTCTACTGTACTGTGATGTCATTACTATTTTAAATCTTGCATGAAATATTTAGTGGTATTTGCTCAAAATCTTCCTGTAGATTGAATGCTATTGTCTTAAAAATGAATGTCTTATACTTATGAATGAATCAGCTGATCTTGTGGTTGGGGACATCCCTCTTTCGTTTACTGTTTACAAACAGTTTCTACATAGTGATTTGTGGTTGCATAACGAATGCTATAAATCATCATTTGATGTATACGGTAGTAGCGCTATTGACAGTGATCAGGGTGCACAATACACTGTTGCATTCAATAATTTTATTATGCATGCTCAGATTTTTTTTTTGTCCTGACGATATGTGAAAGTTCTTATGATGAGGTGTAACCTACTTGCAGGGCTGGACCCTTACCCTACCCCAATGGATGTTATTTATGTAGCTTTTGTTGTAGCTGTCCCGTGTTATAGTTATGCATGCCTTGATCCTTGGTATGTATGCTTACTTGCTTGAATTTGCTATGAGTCACATTGTTGTGACAGGGGATCTTTTGTAGAATATGTGGTATTGCTCATCAGTGAGGTTTTGTTCTTGGAAGGCAAGGTCATTCCTCAGAAATAATAATGGCACAACTTCTGATCCGTCCTAGAAATACATGAATTTAATTTTACTTAACTTTACGCTAGCTTTAATATTATCCTGGTGAGTAATTAATATAAATAGACCATTGAGGTGACAACTTAATCTTTGTTAATTGTACATTTGTTTGCTTTGAGATGATATTTTGATATGTGGAATTGAAATACTGCTTGTTTGTTTCTTTTAGATTGAGATTGTTTATGATGTGGTCTACCAGGGTTATGTATTTGCCAACCAAACCAGTTCTTACCATGTACCTTTGTCATGACTGTATCAGGAACCAATTGGAATATTATCAGATATAAATATAATATACACTTGGACTTGGACTTGGAGTATAATTATGTCCCATTGTTCCATATAAGCAAACTCTAGAAGCTGCCGTGATCATGAAGTTAAAATCTTAAGTTTTTGAAATTTTTGCTCTGTCTTGACGCCACGCTATGCAATGCCATAATATGAAAGGCAGGCAAAACAACGGCCTACCTCTGTAAATAACGTTTCCTGAAGAATTAAAAAAGCATAAGCATGAGCTTGAGCATAACTGTAAATTATTTGCCCATTGAGACCAATATTTAAATTAGGTGAACCACTGACATTGAGATTATTCAATCCGACCAGACTTGTTCTTGGGATCATATTTCATAACACAGATTGAGAGAATGCACCGTGAATTTGCAAATGATATGAGATGAAAAAAAGATGAAAATAAATTCATTCCAATATATACTTTCAAAGAATGTTGAAAGCGATAATGCACCTGAAATATAATTTTACTAAAACAAGCAGATTAACTCCCCTCAATCAAAGAATGATAATAATATTGATTATTGTTAAAGTGACAGTTCTACTAGGCCATGTTTGGTATGGTTTTAAAGATCTCAGGCTGAAAAGTCATAAGGGCCTATGAAATAAAACAGCCTGTGAACCTTATTGTAGTAAAACTGCTGCAAAGTCTGAAAATTGGAATCATAGTGGATCAAAGTGATTTATTGCCTCCCCCTGACCACTATAATCCACTATTATCCTTGCTGAAATGATTAATATAATACTAATTGCTATTTTCCACAATTTTAATTTATTTATTATTTTCATTTGCCCTTTGAACTCACAATATTAGAATTGCTGGGGTAATATATCCACTTTTCTATTAGGACTGTCACTTTAAGAGGATTGAAAGTTGATTCAACTCATCACATCAAAAAAGGCTTAATATTTAAGGATAATTACTAGTTTATTGTCCCGGCCTTGAGGCGATAATTGACAAGCAATATGATGTAATATGCGGAAATACAACTATAACTTGACGCCGCAAATCTAGATCCGGGCAATGATTTTGCAAACGTGACAAAAGGCTGAGTATCTAAGGGTGATTATCAGGTGACAGAGTACCACACATTAGGGTGTTGATTTACTATACATTTATTTTGAGAATATGATTAGGACTAAATATAACTTGTTGCCAATGCCTTATGGAAAATTTTTATCAACACATCAATAGTTTTGACTGTCAACTAATTTCTATGTACAATTTGTTATTCAAATTAGAGTGACCCAATTTGTATGACAGTCAAGAGGTTATGAACTGTCGCATGAATTATTATGGAAAAAAGTAGAGAGGCAGTCTGGGCAAACTGTCTGGGTTGGGTGGGTGGGGAGCGGGGGACAGCCAGGGTCAATCCATTCCAAAAGAGAGCACAATTTGAAAATGGATGGCAATAGTTGTGAATTAGGAATAAATTGAAAGTTGTCCGATTTCATTCAATGATCAATTGGTAATGTGAGCACAAGAACTATATTATAGAAACATTTTAAGTCGTGTCTGTGTATCAATGTCTATTGATCGTGACGCTGAATTAAGTAAAAAAATTTGCCTTCACTTCAGCCAGTCTCTATTGGCTCAGCAATTTAACAAGCAGTATGGCATGCCAAATGAAGAGGGAATCATATGGAATAAGGAGAAGATTCATACAGTGAAAACAAGGACTACTCCTTGGTTGAACTAACAAAGATATTTAAGTCAGTCAAAGTCTATATCACAAATCCAAATTTATGAAAATGATATACAGGTCTGTGTCGCGACCTTGAAGAGGTCACAACGGATCGACCCGGGCTGTTCAAACACGACCCTACCCATCCCCTACAGCCTACCCAGGCTAGTAGAGACAGCTTGTTATTCAGTTTGCACTTTCATCCATGCAGCTTATCATTATAATTATAGTTTGCTATATCAACTGGCTTTATTGATTATCCTGACAATTTAAATCTTCTTACACAGCTTTGATTGTTCAATTCCATAAAAATCATGCATTTGTGTTCTTCTTTGTCTATCTGATTTCAAAAGGTACTAAATACAAGCCGATGCTTATGTGATTCCCTCTATTATGGGCCAAATCTGACCACCCTAAATTGATTATCAAAAAATCTTGTAAAAAGAAATAGCATTCCGGCACTATTTTGTCATGACTGATTAAACTCATCTGAGGCAAAGGAAGAAAAGGAAGACTAACAATCTGTGAAAATTGTTATGTGGTTTTTATCGATCTTTCTTTTTCCCTAAATATGCAATTTTGGTGCTAAGAGGTAAAAACAATCAAGTATGATTTGCGTTTCATCATAGTAGACACAGATCACTTCAGATCAAAGCCATACAACGATATAAGACAGTTGTGTAAACAAATACCTCCTGCCCACAATGGCAGAAAGTGTGCACAATCCTGCAATTTGCTTTAGTTTTTATGGACCATCGTTTTATCAATCATGCTATGACTATGGATGTAAGTTGGATAGGATTCCCACTGAAGGCAGGTAATTTGTTAAGTTTAATTTGCAATTTGGTGTTATCAACATTTATTTGACTAAATATAAAAATTGTCAAAAGACAGTAAGTTTATGGTAACTTATTTACGTGATTATAGCTTATGAAAAGCTAAATACTTCTTTTTTGCAGGAGCTATAGCTATCAAGGAATTTAATTCCCATCCATTTTTGATGTCAATTTTTTTTACTGTTAGCTGAGATCACTAACATGCATATACAGTGTATGTGATGCCTAGTATTGAAACAATTTTGTAGACCAGCCTTGCTTGAAAGTTGCTTGAACACTATCAGTCAGGGCGCAGTGTTTTCATGCAGTTTCTTTTTATGATAATACATTTCAATCAGCAGTCAATGCTCATGAATTTCACTATGATATGATTTCAATAATGTGACCGGAGAACGGAGAAGGCCTAAGCCAATCGCAGCAGTGATTTAGAACACAAAACTTGCTACTAAGTTGGGTTTATATCAAGTAGTTTGAAAAAAGGAGTGGAAACGGCCTCTCATTTCATATTGTTGTTTGTCTCCACTGGTGATTGTCCTCTCTTTATCAGCAAAGGTTTTTCATGACCACAGCCAATCAGAGTGACTTCCTGCCAAAAAGAAGTACAACTTGAGTTGCTGTAATAATTTTGATGAACTGTCCAATCAGCAAGAGCATAGTTGTGAAATCCCATTTATCAAGATGGGTTCTACCGCAAATTTCCTAAAGTGTTTGAACCTCTTGAAAAGAAACTAAACTAAATAGCAGAGAGATATAGATAGCACTCAGGTAAAGTCCATGTTTCAAACTATAGTCTAGTTTTACCTGGGACTCCAAAGCCCTCTGCTACTCATATGAGAAGGGAAAGTTTCACTGCAGACATGGCCATAAAATTGCCTCATAATTTGATAATCAATGGCGGTTTTCATCAGTCAAACGTGGTATGTTATGCCTCCCATGGTCACTTAGGTGTTAGAAAGGGCTTATTTAAGTACTTTTACTACTTTTATCGGGTCTAAGTTCCTCACATGGTTTTTAAATGGTGAATGAATGATTTATTTTCAGTCTCTCTATCCCCCATCAAACATTTGCATTGGAATTATAATTCAATACCCTGCAAAAGTGGTTACTATATTATTAACTATGTCTCATCTACACTTGTGGTGATTAACATCATGATATATTGTCTCTGGGTGTCTGAATATACCATTGAGTAAACATGTCAAATATTTTAATAATTTTCAACTGGAGACAGACATATAAAAAGACTGAGGACTTAATTGAATTTTAATGGATGGACCATATTAATACAACCCTTGGAAACAGCCTTGTTAAGTCACAGGCTACATTTCGTTTCCACTCCCTCTCTGTAACTCCCTGGTTTATATACTGTCATAATATGCCAAAATGGTTTGTTACATATTGAAAACTATGGCGCATGTATGTAGTTTTGATTTTCATATTTTCGGAGTTGTGCTCACTCACAAGGGGAAATTGTCAGAATTAATCTAAAAGATGAACACCCACCAGAACGATGGGACATTATTACCCTAATATCTTCAATAGAACTTGTTTTCAATAAACATTTCTCATCAATGGATATTAGGTTTTTTTAGAAATCCTTGGATAACCAGCGTAGACTGCTTTGAGGGTAACATCACTGTCAGAGATGGTTTGATGATCTCACTTTCATACTAGAATTCAATATCATACTGATCAATAATGAGCACAATGCGTTCATTGCTATCTTCATAGTTATCAGAAAGTTATAAACCATCTCATAGTAGGGCAGTCTACTTATATTTTTTTGAAATTTTATCACACTGAATTAGAATAATCAATGTGTGATATTTGGCAGCAGTTAATCTGCATATCGTACCAATTATAATGAACCACCATTTCAGATAATAGGCCTGAAATACTCTAATGTACAAGGTAAATAGGTCTTTCAGATTTTCAGGAAACTAATAATATTGTGATATGAAACAAGCAATGTTGCACATTGGTTTTATGGTGAATAGATATATCTGTAACAATTAGCGTCAATTTGTGACCATGTGCTATTGTGATGTCTTGAGCAAATAAACGGCATATTACTAATAGCTTGGAACACTGCCTTCCATGATCTACAATCTATTACTGGGCAGTGTTTGGTGAATTTCTCATCTGTTTATCTGTTTCCTTATAGCGTAATTTACCCGAAGAAATCCGAAGCATTATTTCATTCTATAGAGTATATTGGCTGGTTTTCCGCATACCTAACATGTTCTCTATTGTTTATTGACACTCTTGGGATTGTCAAGTGTTGGAAAGTTGACAATAGTTTCCCTGTTGTAGCCAATCCACGTGAAACTTTGAAAAAAATGTGTGTACCGTAAGTACTCACTAGAACATGTTGAAGTTAGTGATAAATCTATTGGTCTTGAGCGGTGCCCAACCTGATTAAGAGCATGAGTACCTCAAGCACCCGTCACACATTGAAGAGAGAATTGATGTCCTACAGCATTCTAATGATGAAAAATTGGGGACAACCATAAAAATCCTTACTATTTTGAGGGCCACTCAAAAACAAAAATGTGAAATCAAGTATGGATGCGTTGAGAAAATTGTGCAGCAATCAACCATTTCATATCTTTCTAGTCGCAAACCTCAATATCTTGTATGAATGAGATGTGAATTTAGTTGTGATTCTTGCATTCCAATTTTTCGCTGCAGACAAATCTTATCGGAATTAAATGGGCAAACCCAATTATGATGTAAAGACTTTGTTTCAGGAAGCAAAAACGGACAGTGGATGGTAAATTAGGGCGATTGCAGCCAAAAAAATAATAGACATTTAATTGAGATTGTTTCGACCGAAAAGTAAACTTGACATCCACAGCAAAGAAGACAGAAAACAGGGGCAACTTCAATTTGGCTAGACATATTTGCAGTTTTGTTTGATGCTTGGTTGACATCCAAAGGAGTTCAAATGACCATAAGAAAATAAAAAAAATTGATAAAAATGAAAAGTTCAAATCTCATTCGGCTTAAAACTTAAATGCATTATGTGATATATTGGTCCCTTCAGCCAGATCTCAATGCATTATAATGTCACCTAATTCAAACATTTCCCAATTTGGACATCATGTTTGTGATCCACCAAGTTTACATTAAGTGAACTGCACTGTGTTTAGTAAGTCTTATTGATGCAATCTATATCTATAGCTGGGCTGTTAAAAACATATTAAATATGTTTGATTCCTGAAAGCTGAGATGGTGAGGACATTGAAAAAAGAGTTGAGATAATTAAGATACCAGTCGAATTACTACTCATGAACCTCGATCTCAAACAAATTAAGCTTGTCGTTCACATCAACAGCGGTGATTCTCACATATCTACCAATCATGGCCACATAACAGAGCTGAAGTCTGACAGGTGGCTGATGTCCTGGAGAATATGAGCATGCTGAGTCGGCCAGACGCTCTCCAAATCCTTCATCCCTAGTCATCATAGTTAGGGATATCAACACATTCTGCAGTCTTAGTTCAATTCCTAAGATATAAATAAAATTAATATGAATATCTTAATAAGACGTTATAAAACTCTTGTTAATCAATATTATAAATGTGTGAAGTCACAATATAATACTATATCCCTTGATTAAGATAAGATATTCGATTCCAGATCTCTACTCCTCTCACCGAAGCTGGCCCCTCCAGATTGATCTGCAGCCATGGAGAGGTCTCTTCTAGAGCATGTGCAAAAGATCTCAGTCCATAATTCCCATCTATTGCCTTTGTACCATAGGTTTTGGTACTATTTATACTGGACAACTATGTGGTAACATTTGAATCTGAAAATCAAGTTGAATTTAAAAAAAATTGAAGATTAGATTCAACAAAACTACCTCACTCAGTCCATGTTCAGAATTCTATATAATGAGGCAACCTTACACAAAACCAATATTTCCATGATGCATGTTTCAATTTGCGCAACCAAGCCGATTAGAAAATCAACTTTGCGATATTATCAGCCAATTTATAGACATATTCGCTGCCGCGAATAAACACAGCTATTGTTTGCCCCATCCCCCCTAATCAGGGACATTTTCTCACACTATATTTTGTTGTTTGCTTGTGCAGTGTGAATAAATAATCAGACATGTATGACAGAAACCTTGAAGACCCTTACCTAATATCATAGCAGATGTTGAATAATCTCTTTGTCGTTTAGCATACACTTCTACATTTCCTCCACGGGGGGGTCAGCCATTTGTACATAAAACAATTGGCATTTGTTTTATTTCTCTTTGAATCAAAGCTGTATCCGAGACGTTCTGGTCGCATCGGCAAGCTGAAGCACATCTGATACACGTTGCCTCAAGCGTTGACTGTTGCGGTGTGTTGTCTACTCTAAACAACTCAAAACTGACCTTGTTATTGTCTGCAGCTGTTAAATTTCGGCAAACTAGTATCACAGTTATAATTAAAGTAAAACTATTCATTGCTGTGCCAGCAAAATACACTGAATATAGTTATAATAAACAGATGTTTATATTATTTCCATTCCCATATGCATCAGTGCGCATATCATTGATTTTCCTCCTATAATTAGATCCATCATTTCCTATTCATAAGTGTCACTTCAGATTCTTCAATATTCTAAAAAAAGTATTTGCAATAAGTAGTCATGCTGGGTATGAGCAAACACTATTTGCATATCCCCATGTGGAGTACAAGTTGTCTGTTCGGATATTTTACTTCTTTGCTTGATTGTACGTATTGCTGTAATACGCCACAGTGAATTCACTACAAGCTGAAAAACAGATATAATTTAATGGAAACAGCGTGGTAGAGTGATGATTACAATATTCCTGAGCGCGAGTATGAGCAGGAAACTCGAGTTGTCCAATCCTGCTTTCAGCACAGATTTTGGGACTGTGGTCACACTTCAGAATGTACACTATCTGTGCTGATGTGGTGTATCGCTATTTAAACAACATAGAACATCAGCAAAAATGACAAATGTACTTTTTATGTATCATTTGAATGCTAATTATACTGTGAGTTGCAATATATGGTCCTAGTGTGCACAATAACTGCCAGAAATGATTTGAATTCTGATTTTCAAAGAATTATGGGATGCTGATGAGGTCTTCCTAGGGTTTATCTCCCTGCTGAAAGTGAAAGCAAAAGAGCTGAGGAGATAAGGGAAGGATGCATACGCAACAAAAACATATTATAATAAACGTCAATGCATTATTATACAATAAGTTTAAAAAGTTTAGAAATTGTGGCAGTACACTCAGTTCATTAAAGTCAATTTGGGCAAATCTTAGGCTAAGAAGTTGGCTTCTCTTATTGTTGAAATTTGGTGGCTCATTTGCAGTATAGAGTTATCACCCCATCTATCTATCTGTGTGAAACATTTTAGTTTCAAGCATGTGGCTAGACTGCTTCACAGAGTGAAGGGTTACAGAGTAAATTTTTTAACAATAGTCAAGGAAAGAGGTTTTTACCCCTTGGTCAAGGTACCTGCAAGCTTTGTGTCAAGGGGAAAGTTATGTGAAGCTTGATGCAAAACACTCCTTTCATCTATTTGTCACAATTATGGGTTCTGGAGAATGACCTGAATTCAAAGTTTTTGATTACAGTAAATAATAGAATATGCAGGCTCTCATGTAAAAGTTTCTTTTTGTACAGCCTTACTCCATGATTAGACTTGAGTTTTTATGCTTAAATTACACCTGTAACTATCCTAGCTAAATTGGTAAGGTGGGTATAGCTAGGAAGGCAGTATTGTGGCAGTTTTTATAATAGGATTAACTTTTACAATCCTTGAACGATGCTGCCACAATATACCCTTGGTCTATGCAATCATCGAACCTTACATTAATCGAAAGGACCTCATATCAAATGTATCTGCGGTCCATTGTCAACTGGGCTTTGGTTGACAGCCAGGTGTGCTCCGACCTGCCTGCAAACAGAGAGCAACCTGGCGCAGATATTATGTCCTGGCCACAAGGCAACGAATTTCGCCGCCCATGCTCCGGGATGTGCCTTGTGACAAGACATCTGATTGAAATCAACCTTCAATTTTAATCAGATGTAATAATGCAATAATACATAAATATCATAAGAAGCAACAAGTCTTGAGACACAAAGGTTATCCTCAGGTTTTGATATTCTAATATTACATTGCCTTTAAATCCTTTGGAAAGGCTCAAAAGTAACAAATTCTTTCCCTGTAATGAAAGACAGAGACTGCAATACAACTGGTTGTTTACAAATAAGATTCTCTTGAGGGATTAGAAAATTTACTCTGAGAAAACAATGTCTGTAATTGCTCTAACTGATATCTTCATCCAGCTTAGGTCTCAATTGTACTTGGATCGTTTCAATGCACTGCGTGAAGAATTGCTTCCAATTTTGTTTGGAGGCCATCTCAGATTTGTTATTTATTGAGGCAGGCCGCCTGTTTGGCTAACCAAATCCTCAAAAGTAGCAACATTATAACTTGTTGCAGTATAAATGCAGTCCCAGGGCACCCTCTACTTGATTGTATAATATCTCCCGGTAGAAGGTTTACCCGGCTAGCCAAGAGTGAAGTGACTGCAACCTTGTATAACTTTTTAGAAGCATGGACCATGGTTTTGTTAAGTAAAGAGAGTGTGGATAATTGAATGTCGACGAGGTGTCATGGTCGATTGCAAAAATGTAAATATATGAGTAGCCAGCCACTAGAGTCTATTGATTCAACATAATATGAAATGATATTTTATATGCAATATAATTTGGTATAAAAAAACCGGGCACACTCAATATGGGCCAATTTTTGTATCAGAACTGGGTTTCGGGCTTGGAATACTGGTCGGAAAATATATTTGGTCTGAGCAGGAATTACGAATTATCTAGCACTGGGCTTTGGTTGGCACCCAGGTGTGCTCCGACCTGCCAGCAAACAGAGAGCAAGCTGGCGCAGATATTGCGGCCTGGCCACTAAGGCAACAAATCTTGCCGCCTATGCTCCGGGATGTGGCTTGTGACAAGATGTCTGATTTAAATCAACCCTCAATTTTAATCAGATCTAATAATGCCTTAATACATAAATATCATAAGAAGCAACAAGTCTTGAGACACAAAGGTTATCCTCAGGTTTTGATATTCTAATATTACATTGCCTTTAAATCCTTGTTGGAAAAGATATACAAGGCACAACAGTAACAAATTCTTTCCCTGTAATGAAATACAGAGACTGCAATACAACAGGTTGTTTACAAATGAGATTTTCTTGAATGATTAGAAAATTTACGCTGAGAAAACAATGCCTGTAATTGCTCTAACTGATATCTTCATCCAGCTTGAACTGCTTCCAATTTTGTTTGGAGGCCATCTCAGATTTGTTGTTTATTGAGGCAGCCCACCTGTTTGGCTAACCGAATCCTCAAAAGTAACAACATTATAACTTGTGGCAGTATAGATACAGTCCCAGGGCACGATTTTGAAAAAAAAATGTACAAATTGAACCATGAATGCTGTCAATGGTTATTTCAGGACTGCAATTCCTAAATGGTGATAAATACACCAAGGTCGACCACACAGATACCAGCTCACTGAAAATGCAGCAGATAATTTCACAAAGAATATTATGTGTTTATTATAAGTTTATTAGGGGTGAGCCCTCCATACACACAGTTATCATAATCCTATACGAATCCAGCATAATTACATTAGTGTTTTTCAATAATAAAAATATTGGGATGACATTCGTGTAACATTTAAGCTCAAACATTCGGGTCTATTTTAAAAATGCTATCATTGAACAGTATCCACTGAAAAAGCCAAATCCAAACCATGTTTCGGAATATAGAAACATACGAAGTGAGGATGGTATAGCATAAACACTTCTCCCCCGAGCACCGTCTACTTGATTGTGCAATAACTCCCGGAAGAAGGTTTACCCGGCTAGCCAAGAGTGAAGTGATCGCAACCTTGTACCACTTTTTTAGAAGCATGGACCATGGAGAGTGTGGATAATTGAATGTCGACAAGGTACCATGGTCGATTTCAAAAATGTAAATTTATGAGCAGCCAGCCACTAGAGCCTATTGATTCAACATCTGATATGGTATCTTAGGTGCAATATAATTGGTATAAAAAAACGGGATACACTCAATATGGGCCAATTTTTGTATCAGAACTGGGGTTTCGGGCTTGGAATACTGGTTGGAAAATATATTTGGTCTGAGCATGAATTACAAAATATCTAACGCTATCGAGTTAAAAGTGCAGATCTGACTGGCTAAAAGTGCAATACTATACTACAAGACAAACGGAGTATCGAATGGGATATAGATTCTGGAAATTTCTGAATATGTATGTAGAATGATGAAGATTAATTATTTTGAGGTATATAGTCATTCTGATAGAATTTGATGGGTGTCTGATGGGTCACCACAATCTATACTGAAAACTTATATCAATCAACAGAAATATTCTTTTGTTTAAGTTCAGTATAGCATCTCCATTGTCATTTGTAAATTGCTCAACTCCTTTGATAAAAGGCAATTAAAATTTGTTTGAAACTGTACACAATGGCATAGAAACTACATTTCCTATTCATAATTGTCACTTCAGATTCTTCAATATTCTAAAAAAGTATTTGCAATAAGTAGTCATGCTGGGTATGAGCAAAACACTATTTGCATATCCCCATGTGGAGAACAAGTTGTCTGTTCGGATATTGGACTTCTTTGCTTGATTGTACGTATTGCTGTAATACGCCACAGTGAATTCACTGCAAGCTGAAAAACAAATATAATTTAATGGAAACAGCGTGGTAGAGTGATGATTACAATATTCCTGAGCGCGAGTATGAGCAGGAAACTCGAGTTGTCCAATCCTGCTTTCAGCACAGATTTTGGGACTGTGGTCACACTTCAGAATGTACACTATCTGTGCTGATGTGGTGTATCGCTATTTAAACAACATAGAACATCAGCAAAAATGACAAATGTACTTTTTATGTATCATTTGAATGCTAATTATACTGTGAGTTGCAATATATGGTCCTAGTGTGCACAATAACTGCCAGAAATGATTTGAATTCTGATTTTCAAAGAATTGTGGGATGCTGATGAGGTCTTCCTAGGGTTTATCTCCCTGCTGAAAGTGAAAGCAAAAGAGCTGAGGAGATAAGGGAAGGATGCATACGCAACAAAAACATATTATAATAAACGTCAATGCATTATTATACAATAAGTTTAAATAGTTTAGAAATTGTGGCAGTACAGCTGTCGCTATCATCAGATTGGCGATCTGATACTAGATGATACTAATAACTGTAAGCAGTATTTTCTCCCAGGTGAAACCTTTTGCGTGAGGTTGAAGTGCATGTGTAATAGTAATCAATAATATAACAATAACGGCGAATACTCACTGATACTACGACTGTCATTACGGGAATCTCTACAATTGCGCCATGCTTCAGTCCAAAGCAGTACCACTTTAAAATATGTTGCTGAGTTTTTTTTCCACCAGTGTTTTTCAGTGCAAATGACAGGTAATTGTTAAAAATTTGTGATATGTTCTGCGGTGCTAGTATGTATATAATGTCAATATGGTGATTGACTGTTGTGAATAGTGGTGCTGTCAATGCATTATTATTTACCATATAATCATTTATTTATTTCAAGCACCAAACAGTCAAAAAAGTTGGCATTGTCATTGGCATTGACATTGGCATTGGCACGGGCATTGCCATTGACATTGACATTGAAATTGACATTGCCATTGGGATTGGCATTGGCATTGTCATTGGGATTGGCATTGGCATTGGCATTGGCATTGGCATTTGCATTGGCATTGTCATTGCATTGGCTTTGGCATTGGGATTGGGATTCGCATGTGCATCGGTATATATATGCATGTTTCTATCAAATCAAGGTTCGATAACATTGCAATGGTGTGCTTATTTTCACTCAATATAAGAGTTGCGTGTGTTAAAAAGTATCTTATAAAACTGCACATAGTTATTTAAACCTTCAAATACAAGCCTACTGCCAGCACGTTTGCTTGCAGGTTTTGCTTTGCAAATACCTTGGCAACCTAAAAATATGGAGACTAAAGCAAGAATTTCGACAGGAAATAAGAAAAAATGATATTGCTTGTTTATTTCCCAATGGGAAATTGAACCCATAAAAGTATTTTGCCTTTATAAAAAACATATGCTTCAACACGACTACATTGTGTATGACTTATTTGAGTCAATGTATTATTAGGGAATGCTTTCGGAACGAGAGAAATAGAAATGGCAACAAATTCAACTGAATCTTATAAATTATGACAAGGCTGAGAATGGGTAGTGAACAGCAATTGATTGTCACCGAATTTCTGCTTGCCAGGTTAAAAATTTAAGGCTACTCAAGTTTTTTTATGCGGTTTGTATTGTAGAAAACAACTAAATGAGCCCAAATTTGATTTGGACAGAAATCGTTGAGTAATTTTGCATTGTATACTCGAATAAAGGAAATCTGTGAGATCCTATGCTTGCATATTTGGGTCTTATTAGATTGCCTAAAAATATTTTTGCAGTTTACAAAACGTTGAGGGCAAATTTTTCAAAAACTTGTGAATTTAATAAAAAATGATGAGATGCTGGCAAAAAGTCGTCTTTGAACCAGACAAATCCATTAAAATGCTTTTCTACAAATGTTAAAAGCGCCCAATTTTTTTTGTGACCTCGTTGCGACGATGCCAATTAGTGAATTTATAGGGGTTCACCCTAACGCATTTTCCCTTCATTTAATGCAGCATTTTTGAAGATATATAATCAGTTTCCTCATTTAAACTATTGATACACGGTTACATGCTACATTTATCCTCTATTGAATTGAACTCTGCACAGCAGATAAAAGATTCTTTTGTTCACCAAAAGTTGAAATAATGAAAGTAGTGAATCATATACACGCCTCACACTCAACACAAAACAATTATAAAGTATTGATAACTCAATGAATATTTGATGTGTCATGTCTTCTAACATGAGATCATTTAAAACAATAACAGATTGTGAGCATTAAATGCTGACTTATATTACTGTTCCTAATATGAAGATGAAAGCCATATTTGATTGTAAAAGCAGAATGCAAAAATTACTTAGGTATAGTAGAAAACCCAGTTACTTTAGAAACTTCGACAGGACAGAAAATCGGAATGTAAAACATAGATCGGCAGATTTATTCATAATTTTACCTTGGCCATTTCAGTCCACATAAAGAGGTTTAATCTGATCACAATCACTGTACACTCTTAATTTTTTTAATTCCTATAAGACAATTTTTCAAGTCTCATGAGCTTGCCTTTTCCAACTTCAGGCTACTGACTTTCAGTATCTTGCCCGGATCATACTTACAGCAAATTAACACATCAATCAATACTAGTAGCACTGACAATAGTAACAAGATCTTGCAAATCCATGTCACAGAGTAGCAAATCAAGCAGCATCCAAGCATTGTACCTCATACCATCTTACATCGTACAGGGGCAAACACAGCAATTGCACTGCGTTTTGTTGTAATGATTCAAAACTTCTAGTGTTTTGTCGGATCAGGGAAACACATTTGTTCTCAGCTGTTAACGCTTAATTATGTAGTTTTTACATGTTTGTGTACTGTGCGTTACAAGCGTTTCAAATAGGCCCAATGTGATAGATTAACCTTAACCATAAATCCTGGTTTGTGATTTCACCTTGGTTTATCATTGTTATTGAAAAAATCGTCTTGTGAGAACTAAATCCAGTTTGTTCACCTAAACAAGGATAGAAGTATCCTGTCTCCTTGAAATAGTTTCAATTACATTAAAGTTACAATGGATTTGATGGCTTATCCCCCAAAAAACAATAGAGTGAAGGCTAATTATTATATCTAGGTATTTACACATAAAAGTGTGCTGTGTAATGTTACTTGATAAAATCTCTTATACATGCTCTGTGTATGGTGGGTTCAGTAAATGAGATAATCCTTTTATTGTCAACTCTGAGAAATTTCAAGAGCTCTTACAGCGAAAGTTCGCTCCCGAAGACTAGCTATATAGTAGAAGACCATATAATTTTGTTTGCAATTATAGTCTCAAATTTAATTGCTTGAGTTCGTTATTTCAGACCAATGTTTTATTGGTCTTCCCTGAATTCCCTACCATGAATGGCAGCAAAATATGAGGTTCACTCGTCTCTCTTACCTTTTAGGACGTGATTTCAACCTTGGGATGTCAGAGAATTAGCTAGGTTGTTTTTTCCTCTATGGCTGCAGTATTTTCTGTGGTCTTGGATAACCTAATATTTTATTGGGGTAAGGGCTGCTGAGCCCATTGTCATTAAATCGCTTTATACAATGGACAGTGTGCTGCTATAGAGAAATGGTTCATTAAAGTGGGGTGATAGCTCAGACATATGTCCTGCATGGTTGCATCACATGACCGCCTGTTAACAAGAAGAAATACAGGTTAGGCTGCCCTAAAAGTGGGGCGTCTGGAGAGTAAATTCTCACACTTAGGGAATGATGCATCCTAGTAACTAGAAAGTGTCATATAGTGGAGGCAACCTAGGACCTTACAAACTATTTGTGCATTGACATGCCAGAACTTAAACAAGCATTTATCGTCCATTGACAAAGACACCTTGATCTTAGACAATTGGCTAAGAAACCAAAAAACACCTGACAGAATACTTCAAATAATGAACAATTTTATATGCGCTTAAGCACAAGTTTATATTGACAATAGGAATCAAGTCAGATACCATTAGGTGCCCATACAATTATTGCAGCTGTTAGACTAGAGCTATGTTTTGACCACAGATTTGCTACAAGAAGCAAGTCACTATCAATCATCATGATATTATATTGCTAGTTATTGCCACAACGCATTATCAATGCATATTTAGCGCATAGGAAGAGAGAGAAATTCTGAAGAAGGGAATTCTGGGCAATGCCTTGATCACATCAATGAATAAAAACATGATGCTTGAAGATAGATAAATATAAAAAAGAGCTTAAAATACAATTATTTGATTTGGAGTGAGGCTGAGGCTTATCATTTATATATATATATATATATATATATATTTATGTATATATATGTGTATATATATATTTATATATAGGAGGTGCAAGAGAGTATTATTTGTTACTATACAGTCTCAGGGTACTGCTAGTTATTGCCACAACGCATTATCAATGCATATTTAGCGCATAGGAAGAGAGAGAAATTCTGAAGAAGGGAATTCTGTGTAATGCCTTGATCACATCAATGAAAAGAAACATGATGCTTGAAGATAGATAAATATCAAAAAGAGCTTAAAATACAATTATTTGATTTGGAGTGAGGCTGAGGCTTATCATTTATATATATATATATATGTATATATATATATATATATATAGGAGGTGTAAGAGAGTATTATTTGTTACTATACAGTCTCAGGGTACTTAAAACAAGTAAATTTTAAGCTTTAAGTTCTGTTCTGCTCCTGTTCGGCCTCAAGAGAGTGGCTGATCATTCCAATGAAGCATAGTGATATTCGGACCAAAGACTCTTACAAAGGGAGAGGGTGATTTAAATATACCTGATCAGCTATTTATTTTGGTCGCCACGCCAATTCATATGTAAAGGCGCAACCTCCGCATTTGATCCAGATGGATTGATCCCGTTTCCAAAGTTCTCAACAAGAATATGAAAATATTTTGAATGATGGCACAATTGTCATTGGATGGTACTTGCTTACTACTTTTGCGGTTAACATCCATTAAACAGTTTCCTAATTTAGTTTGGTTGTGGGCAAATTAAAGTGGCAAGATAACAAAAGCCGCAACACAACCAATCCTTCTTCAGGCTTCCTTCCAATAACAACTGTATGTCTGAAAAATGGACTTTCACTTTGTTATTATTGACATAATTTACCTATATTAGATATCAATGTCAATGTTCTTCACATTTTATTGAAGTATTATAATGACTGCCACAATTTTTGATAAACTTTTTTTAGGACCTCAATCTCTGATTTACTGGAAATTAACACAATGCAAAACACCAACAAACCAACAGTCAGTGTGTTAGGAGTTATCCTCTCATGCACTGATAGATGGTAACTCCCAAATTTAATCTCACAGCTCTCTTATGTGAGGAGGTTGGATTAGTGGTTTTTCCTTTTTCTTCTGATGGGTGAGTCTGTAGGCCCGCGAAGTTTTGGAGATGTGACCAGTTTCAAAAAAAGTGGAGTCGTTGATATATTCAAAATCTCCATTTTTAATTTTGCAAGAAGTATATAATTTAAGTCTCTCTTATCCATGCTCTGGCATCAGTGAAATAATAATGTGCATATGGAGCTATGGTACTGTATAAATTAAGATATATCTTTCTCCTCTTCTCACTTCTCTGACACTTCTTTGATTCAATTTAATTCTTCAATGAATGATGATGATTGTATGATGTAGACTAGTGACAGTGTTGATGGATGGATAGACAACCACAGAAATGAGTGCCTGGAGTGACCCAAGGACTGGATGATGGGGTTCTGCTACTGGCTCCACGACCTGATTTCTTCTATTGAACATCACATTGAACTAGTTGGACTGTTCAAGCAAGCAAGTAGTTAAGAGGACTCTCTCAGGACCTCTAACTCATAGTAGGTATCTGGAGTTACAAACAAGGAAATTTTTACTCCTTGTTACAACCATGTATACTTTGCCCAATATCCAAATAGATGGTACTTATCTAGTCAGGTTTGGATAATTCAGTCAGGTAATTCAAGGTCGACTATCCCAAAACCTGGGTTTCTGCGGTTAAGTTTAACTTGCCCTCCATGATCCAGGGTTTGATTGGACAAACATTGAGAAGATCTGTTAAATATGCATTATTATAAACTAGTCTAGATGACTGGCTTAAGCCAGATTCTTTTTTCACCATTGGTTTTGACAAGATGCCCTATATGCAATATTATACTGACCCTTTTATTCATTAAATGACAATTGATTGAACATACGAATCTCAACATTGACCAGCCATTCATGGAGTCCCATGTGCTCTAGCTTGCTTTAAAAAGCTGGCAACATGATGTTTAACAACTATGGCATTGTTGCAGATAATCATTATTCACTTCTGTTATCTCTATAAAGAAACATAAAGAAAAAAGGATAGCATTGAGCAATGTACATTCACAAATTACAGTGTAGAAGACGAGTGAAACTACTGGAGAGTAACTGTGGTTATTGATTCCAGAATGTTCTAGGTCACTATGCAGGGAGACTTAGGCCGTATTTCCCTGTTTGGTGTCATAACAGATGATTTCATTCTATCGGTAAGTTTTCAAAACGATCTGTATATTTTTCCTCAATCTATATTCAACAGAAGATCCTACACTAGACTACATCCCTGATCCTTAAGTGTATTTTGGAATAAACATAAACTGAATCCAATGTCAGCGGAGAACCAAGGAAAGGATGATGAAGTTGGCCAGGCGCAACGATTCCTGGGTAAAATATCAGCTCGGTCATATTTAATTTATATAACTTTTCACCTGTTTTACTCAGTAGTCTCTATTACAGACTGTTCATCAAGAGTTTGCATCACAGTTCAAGGCTTATGTCTCCCACTCCTTGTTGTGTGTAGTTATTGTAACACCTTGTGGATTTGGTGTCATTGCCTTTCTTTAATATCATATGCAGCTTATAATTGCAATCCACCTTTAGTTCAGCTGAAATCACTAATTCACCATGGGGCAGACTCTAGCAAGAGCAAAAACGGGTACCTCCAATGCTGCGGTTGACTGACCTTGTCTGACCGGCTTTTAAGACGGTGTCTGGCAATTCGAGCAGTGCTCGTTTTGCCGTCTGAAGACTGCCCGTCTTAACACAAATTCCTAATTAAGCGATCACAATACTGCCCTTTGTTCTATCACTCACATTTATTTTCTGTTTACGTTACTCTGAGACTGACATTGGCTAAGCCGGTGCTATGTAAACACATGCCAGTCTCAGACTCTGGCTCAGACTTGGGGTTAAAGACTGCTCAGTCTTGAGTTGGTAGCCAGCTGACGGAGACGGCCTAATGTAAACGCAGCTTTATACATACAACTTTAGTATGTTAGAGGTCTGATGTAGTTTGGAGGTTTTTTCATTGCATAGGAGGGGGTATAGAGTGTAGCTCAGTGTAGCTCAGTGTAGCTCAGTGTAGCTCAGTGTAGCTCAGTGTGTGTGAGAGAACTTAGAGTAGTAAACGTCCTCACTAGCACAACTGTTGGGTAATTGTTTTATGATGCGTGTTGGAACCATTTGCCATATACATATGCGTACGCTAATTGAGACATTGATCACATTATGTGCAAACAATTAACACAGACTGATTGCTAAAATCGGGGTATATGATCAGTGAAATAGGTGAAGAAGTGACCATTTTTTATCATGGTACAATTTAATAATAATGACATCGTTCATTAAATTCACTCCGTGATCTTGACAATCATTTTCCGCAAATTATTGCCCGTAAGGTGATAATTTTGAGGTTGATGCCTCCATTACTTATTTTTGAGCTATACAGAATCCATTAGCACCTAAGACTTCACGGAAAATCATATTAACTATAAGTGAGGCATTTTATCAAGGGTAACGCTGAACAAAATCAATTTGAATTGAGACTGATTATCTGCCAGAAGACTTTGTGTCTGAGAAAAAAGCATGCCTGTATCTAAATTGTCAAGGCTTGGATAAAGCATGATAAGTGGTGTCTTTTTTTATTAATATGTGTACTGTTTCAGAGTCTCAAAAAACGTGTACTGCTACCAACATAAGTTCACGCATCTGATACAGTTTGCACCTCAATACAACTAGCAGGCCAGTCTCTGTTGGTGTACCTGTCTCACCACTGTCGCTGTCAACACCTGTGTGTCCAAGGTGATGGAGTTCCCTCCACCAAAACCTCACCGAAGTGATAATGATGATACATTATTGGTCTGCCAAGTACTGTTTTAGTAAGTAGGTTTATATTCTAACCCTCTCTTACCAATGCTCTATATTTTTTTAGACTTGATCACTGTCTCTGATGCAAAGTTTGAAACGCATGGGCATTCTTCAAATTGAAATAACTAGGGACATGAGAAAAAATTTCATTTTTCTAGTTGGCTTTCTTACTCTGATGAATGAAAATTCATCTTTTCAAGCAACCAGACTTGTCCATTTCCATAATACTGGTGAATTCATCTTCCTTCAAGATATTCAAAGCTGCTCAAATTGATACTTCACATTAGGGTATTGTCTGTTCGTTGTGTATGAGAAGGCGATCATGAACTTTATGATCAGAAATTATCTAGTCCATAATGTTCTAAATAGATATACCATTCATCCTCGTGTCCATTGCATTGTCCATCTTTGCATTTTTTGGTTATTTGATATTTTGATGGAGTGTATGATTGATACAGAAATGACATGACATATTATACTAATAATAATATTTATGTTTAAGGAGATGTTACCTGTGACTGTTCAAGTGGGATAGCCTGCAAGCCAGCGGAGGCAGCCTACGAAAAGAGGGACATGCGACCAAAACACATCTTTGATGCAGGTACAGGGTTTAGCTATCTCATTATTCTCCCTATTCAAAGCTTGGCTATTAACTGCTAATACCTGTCATTGCATCACTGCTGCGTTTGGCTGTTTTGTTGCGTGATCACATATTTGTGTTTTCGCATTGTGCCTCGATTGCTTCACCTTTTCTCATCTCCTGCCTTACTTCCGCATTGTAAGGTAAATTAAAATTTTATTGCGATGCCTCTCAGTGGAGGAGGTTGAGTTGGTGAAACGGACATAAGCACAGATCCGGAAGGCTGAGTTGCCAGGTGAAGAGTATTGGTTTGGTGAAGGTATGGTGTTTACTTGTTTTACTGACTTTGTGTGGTCAAGAGCGATGAACGCGTCTCAATATAGCTTTACTTCGCTCAGCATTCACGTGAGAGTCCTAGCCCCGACCACTGGGAGATGTTCTTACCTCTACAGGTCACAACGAATGCAAGAGTAAAGAACGGGGTTCTTTGCGCGGGGATGTAACTACCTTGTTTGGTCACTTTCTCAAGATGTGGTGTTACATACCCAAGTAAAATGCCAATAATTCTCACTTATGAGATCTTTTTACATCGAACTGTTCGTGGAATCATTATGATCTTTCTGTTCTAGGCCAATAATAGCGTTTTACTACTACCCATAGAGTATTTGCAATGAATGGACTTCATCTGTTGCCTTCCATTGAAAATTCTAAGTGAGGGCAACTCTGACACTTGGTTTTTATTTGCAAATTGTGTTTGAAAATGTCTGCTAAGTTCCCACCCCATTTCAAACATGGATGTTGCTATTTTATTGCTTGTAGGAGGTGAAATTGGCTTATAATTTGCGCAAACTAATTGTCAAAATCAGAGTATGAATTCAATGAACTCGGGGGGGGGGGGGAGACTTTGTATCACAGTGATATTTGAAAAAATAATGGAATTGCACTGCGCAAACTCAGTTCCTATTCAATGATTATACACTGGTATGATCATAAGTCTGAGTATCATGTTTATACCTTCATTATTCCACCTTATACAATGATTATACCACATTCCTGGCAAAATTATACAACTATAATTATTTAATGTATGGTATAAGTAGACAACTTATTCAATTCAATTGTAATTATACAATGTAGGTATAATTTCATCTATTTATACTATCATTATCCTTCATGGAATAAGCTCTGAATAGGAACCGATTTTGCACAGTGTTGTCCATTGATTGATTACACTGCCTGATTTTGACAAACTGTTTCAGCAAAAAAAATGAGTGACAAATCTGAGATGAAAGCCTCAATTAGTTATCTTTGAGCAATACAGTGTTTAATGAGCACCCTAGACCTAATAATAAACTTTCAAAGGACACCGTATACAGTAGTGAGGCAGGTTATTGAGGTTGCGGCATGCTATTGAATGGTGATCCAAGCTAATGCTCAATATAGTGTTCTGTATATGATGAGCACACATGTCCCTGCCAGCAATACTAGCTTAAGAAATTGTCTTTTCTTTTTACATGAGATAACAATTCCATTACTCTATGTAGACAGTATGTGGGCAGGTTTTGAGTATTTTTGTTAGAATTCCATAAATTTTGTTACTCTCCTAAAAGATATAGACCATCCATTGTCTGTTCACTGATATTGTTGTCTCATTTTGCAGAAGAACCGGTCACCACTTCTTTGGAGTCCAACTGGAGGTCTCAAAACTGCAACTGGACTACTATTACCCCCAAATGATAGTGTGCGCAATGGAAACATGATGAAACACCACTGAATATTGTTGGTATGCTTTTATTGGCTGCAAAATATGAAAAATAATTCCTCCTGGGAGATAGATCACATATCAGTCTTACTGGTGCTCACGAGCGATAAGCACGTCTTGCTATAGCTAAACTTCACTAAGACTTCATGTGAGACTGACTGCTAGGAACAGGAGTGGAATGAATGCAATGATTAGTTTCTCTTTCCTCATATTTACTCTCTATTTCATTATCGATGTTTTAACATGTAACAGGTGACAACTTTACTAAACGTAACTGAAAAGTAGCAGACAACCACTAATTTTCACCATCTTATTTGACTTATCTACCGTTAATTTGGCACTCAATTTTTTTACCATGGTCTGTACTCCTGTCTTTTTCTATAAAATACTGAAGCATTGTGCTTTTATTATTTTATATGTACCCTCAATCTAGTCAATCGTGTGCTTGAACTCATATTTCTGTTTTCATAGAGGTATTAAAATGTAATGGTCGTTTCTTGATTCATGTCTAGTTCTAACACAGTTTCGTCTATTATCGGCAAGGAAATACAACAAAATCATGTCTCCGTGAATGTGTAGCAAATATTCTATTCCAATAAAACCACATTACCAAAAAGCAAAAAGAAAATTGATTTGTAATGTAATCCTAACTGCTACACCTTTGTGGCGTGGCCGTGCACGTAAAGGCATGCATGTGTGCGAGTGAGTACTGCCTGTTAACACGGAGGCAGTACTCCTTACAAGCAAGGAGAAAACAGATAAACTTACTCCTTTCCACAAGTGACGTAGCAAATGCATTGGGTACTTGTGATGCAGTAACTGATACCGTGTCCGTAAGATCACAAGTCATAATTTGTGCCAGGTGAAAAAATGAATAGCCAAACCCATCTAAAAGTCCTATTGCTTTACTAGTAGTACTTGAACACACTGATATGAGCTTAGGGGGTTCCTTTACCAACCCACAAGAGGGTTAGAATTGAAGAAAATCACTTACCGGAGTTTCCCTCTCATGTCATTTTGCAAAAACTTCCTAGCAGTTGGAAACCTATGAAGACAATATAAGTACAACCCACAAACTCAAAATATCTGCGCAATACTGAAACTCGCGGGTGCGCGGGGAAGCAGGGCGGGCCTGTAGCCTTTTCGTCTTCTGATGGTTCTGAGGAGACACATGCTTTGTCCACAGAAATTTTGCTAAGTTATCCCCTGATACATCACCATATGTAAGTGTTTCTACATTGTTGTTTTCTGCATTATGTGTAGTAGTGTTATATGTGTTTTGCTTATCTGAAGAGCTGTTTCTATGAGCAAAGATGAGATTAATATTCAGTTTTGTGTGGCCTCAAGCATATGGTAAATTTCACCATATTAATTTTAGGTACAACCTCTGTGGCAATAAACTAAAGATAAGATAACTACAGTAAATCTACACAGATCCCAATACAGTACATATGCTCAGTGAAATATCAATCCATGGCTGATAGTGAAGTTGTAAGCGCGATAGCTAATCTAAAGAAAGTCCGCACATCGCTCAAAGTAAAGCTCACTTCTGCAACAACACAGCTATGTAAATGCTCACCATTAGATAGAAAGCTTCTTGATGATTTCTATGCTAAAGTCAACTCTATATATGCTGATTTATGCGACGCTCACTACGAATATGCTGAGTTGGTCGCTGATGATGATTATGATTCACACCGTGTGGTCAATGGCTTAGACGTCACACAATACTACGAATCGTTTACCGAAGATCATGCTAAAGCTCTCGACACTTGTACTCATCATAAAGCTGCATTCATTGGTCATGAGATACAGTTAGCTTTGGGTCAAATAGCTTGATGAACTCGGTGATGCCGTCGATAAATCTAGAATCACCACATTTATTGAACATTTATCCATGTTATCCGTACAATATCATTCAATCCATAACGATACTAATTTAGAATTAGAGAGTGCTATTGTATATCTAGGTAAGGTTAGTTTCTCCTTGTCTAATGCTCGCTTATGTACAAGCAATGCTTTGTCTGGTGGGGAGGATAGTGGGGCGGGTGGTTCACAGCGGGTCACTACTAATGACACATCAACATCACAAACTTTTACAACTCACACATCACAAACACCCAGTGTTAGTTCCAGTGATCATGTTAGTATAGGGGTTAGTTCCAGTGGTATTGTAAGTTCCAGTGTCAGCAGTAGTAATGTGATTGTTCAAACTACTGGTACTAGTGCTATTAGTACAAGCTCAGGTAACATAGTATCCACGCCGTCTTGAAGTATAGCAGCTAATATTGCTTCAAATGTTAGTTTAGTGAGCCAACCAAATCAGTTACTCACTCCTCAACCACATGCTCTTAGTGGTTTGCCGTCAGTTATTTCTCAGTCTAGTTTCCTACCTTCTAGAATGTCCACTCAAGTTCAAGCATCAACTGGATCTCACTTGTATTCTAGAGTCAATGATCTCTCTGTTGTGTCTGCCTATGATGGTTATATTCCACCATCGATTCACCCAAACAACACTCCCTCCTCTAGTATGCATGTTGCTCAAGCTCATAGTCATTATAATTCAAAATTCCAAAAATGTTCTCCTCCTTCCTTTGATGGTAAAAAGAGAGATTGGCCCGAGCTCCGGACCGCATGGAGAAGGTATGCTGCTTCTGAGTTTCATTGTGATGAAGATAGAGCCACAGCCAGCCCGTAAAAGCGTTGGCGATCGTGTCCGTAGGCGGTCGCTAAGGGGGTGGGTGGGAAGCTAGGGAAACTCTGTTTTTTGCAATTTATCACCTTTTTTTATTTTAGCACCTGTTTACAGCACTTTTGCCTCATCTCACAGAGTTCTAACCCTGTTTTTCAGATTCCTCATACCTTAAAACATACATCAATGTTGTCACATCAATAAAATAACATAAATGTGCAGACTTATTAATGGTTGTCTTCTCCTATGTCTGGGCATTCTCAGACACGGCACTTTTCGGAGACTCGAAAATGATTTATGTAAATTAAGGCTCGCTAGAAATGGTCCTTAGGCTACGTTATATGTTGTGATATGAAATTGACTTCTTTTTTCCCTATATTTTCCCATGCTAATTAAATAGTTGTCTTCCCATGATAATAAAATCTGACCGAAACGATAACTCCTAATAAAATATAACGAGTCTTATTCATTTTAAACAAGCTAGCAGTTTCCGAAAAGTGCCGTGTCTGAGAATGCCCAGACATAGGAGAAGACTACCATTAATAAGTCTGCACATTTATGTTATTTTATTGATGTGACAACATCAATAAAAGGTATGAGGAATCTGAAAAAAACAGGGTTAGAACTCTGTGAGATGAGTCAAAAGTGCTGTAAGCAGGCGCTAAAGTTGAAAAAGTAATAAATTGCAAAAAACGGAGTTTCCTAGCTTCCCACCCACCCCCTTATTGACCGCCTACGGTCGCGATCGCCATCCCGAACGCTTTTAAGGGCTGGCTGTGGATAGAGCTAGTGCTCTGAGGCGGAGTTTGGTTGGTGAGGCACTTAAGTGTGTGCGTTCTATTTTCTCATCACAGTCAAATGCTTATGTGAGAATGTGGAATAGGCTCGATGGAAGGAATAGTGATATTAGCATGTGTGTTCAGACGGTATCTGATGACCTGAGTAAACTAAGAATCATCAAAGCCGAGGATCACAAAGGTCTTGGCGATTTTGCTGATGAGTTAGAAATGTGTTATAGCCAACTAGCTGAAGTTGGACAGATCAAGTCGATAAATATGAATCACATTGATTCTTTGTCTGATCAGTTACCTAGACATGTTCGTGAGAACTGGAATGTTGTCTATGAAAATCTACCCATAGATGATAAGATTCATCCATTCTCAAGTTTCATGAGATTCATGAAAGGTCGTAGATCTGCTGTAGCTCGCTTAGCTGAAAGACAGAGCCAGATGAAGTGTGTGCAGGTAGACGATGGTAAGGCTAGAATTCAGACTACCCAAGCAGCTCGCACTCATGATGCCGTTTCTATGGAGAGACCTATAGATTCAGGGTCTAGTAGTACAGTGGTAAAGGAGTATAAGAAGCCTGTTCAACCTCAATGCCTGATACACACTGAGGCAAATCATGATACAGCAGCCTGTTCCGATTTGCTGAAATGTAGTGTCGATGATCGATACAAACTGGTGTCGGATAAAAAATCTTGTTTCAGGTGCCTTGGGAATCACTTCATTCGCTCATATCGTTCTAAGAGTCAGTGTCATAAGTGTGATAAAAAAGATCACCATGTTCTCCTATGTAAATATGACAAGAAGACTAATTCAGGTGATAATTAAGCGAAGAGGTTATTGTGAGTTCAAACAATCATGCAAAGACATTCTCTCATCAAGTATTCTTTCCTATACAAGAGGTATGTGTAGTTGGTTCAGATAAAAAGGCTGTGTCATCCTATGATAGTGGTTCGAATTCCTAGTACATTACTCATGATGCTGTTAAAAGACTACTTGCATGGCGGATTAGACCTGTGGTAGTCGAGATAACTCTCATGGGTGGCAAGGAATGTGAGGTAGATACACACATCTTTGGAGTTGATTTGAGAGCTAGAGCGGATCAGTTGTGACTATTGAAGTTTATGGTGTAGATTATATAACAGATTCTATTCCTATACCAAACATTGCTATGATTGGGGAGTTATTCCCAGACGTTGACTGTCAACAGTTGAGTCGCTCATCTGAATGTGTTGATATTTTAGTGGGTGTTGATAATGAGGATATATCTCCAGGTAATGTTGTAGCTCAAGTAGGAAAGTTGATAATCAAGCAGTCTGTCTTTGGTAGCTCAGTTGGTTAGAGCGCCTCCCCGTTGGAGGCCCTGGGTTTGAATCCTGCTGCAGTCTACTGACTACTGGGCTCATATGACGCCCCAGGTGTGCTCCGACCTGCCTGCAAACTGAGAGGAACTTGGCGCCGAATACGGCGGCCGCGCCCTTAAGGCACTGATATTTCTTAGTCCTCGGACGGAGACAACACTTGCGATTTTTTAACCCATGGTTCTTCAGGGTCTCTAGCTGATAAGTCAATGGTGGATAGTGGAAGTTTAATCGGTTGCCATGCTGTTGTGAATGATAAGTATCATGTCAGTCTCTACTTGCTCGTTCCTTTGTTGATCATTCGCAGATAGAAGGCTTCATAGCTGGAGAGCAGCTTGGTACAGAGGTAAATCCTAGATGTGGATCATGCAAATGCTCTAAGTGTCCCATTGTCGGGCACAGTTATTCCTTCCAAGAGGAACAAGAGCTCTCCGTGATCCGGACAAACCTCAGATATGACCAAGAAAAGAAGTTGTGGGCAACAAAGTACCCGTGGGTGATTGATCCATCTGTTCTGCCAGATAACTACCCTTCAGCGTAAGCTCCGTAAAGATCTGTCTTGGGCTGAGACATATCATAGTCAGATCAATGACATGGTCAACCGCCAAGTGGCGAAAAAACTCACTACTTATCTCTCTCATCTGGCAGTTCCTAACCCCAAATCCCAATCAACACCGGTCAGAATAGTGTTCAACAGCAGCCAAGTGTATAAAGGTCACTCGCTGAACAAGGCCCTGGCTAAGGGTCCTGATAGTTACTTGAACAACTTGCTTTGTGTCTTGCTTCGTTGGAGGGAAGGGGCGGTGTCAGTAGTAGCAGATATCAGAAAAATGTATAACTCGATATATATAGACCCAGTAGAGCAACACTGCCACAGATTTCTGTAGCGAGATCTTGATGATAGTAGAGAGCCTGATGTGTATATTATCCTCCGAGTAAATATATGGGTGATAAACCTGCCGGAGCGATAAGCACCGAGGCAATTTACCTCACAGCACAGATGTTTGAAAAGGATTATCCAGATGTGGCAGAACTGTTGAGATCTTCAACGTATGTCGATGATGTCATCACATCCGTTGGCACAGTGGAGGAAGCCCAGTCTCTGGCTGATCGAACCGATCATGTTCTCAGCTCAGCTGGTTTCGATGTGAAGGAGTGGCAGGTTGGAGGTTGTGATCGCGTTAGCGCTCCTGAGTTGAAGGTTTTGGGTGTCAGCTGGCAACCCGCTGAAGATGTTATTTACTTCCAACCATGTGTCAATTTCTCTGAACAAAAGAGGGGTGTATTTTTCAGGCCTGACCTCATTGTCACTGATATTCCCTCTGAAATACCTCAGATTCTCACTAGAAGGTCAGTGCTGGAGCAAACTATGAGGATTTTCGATCCATTCGGCATCTTATCGCCGTTCACCCTCTAAGCAAAAGTTCTCTTGAGGACCACCTGGGCCCTCAAGCTTGGATGGGCTGATAGGCTTCCTGACGATTTAAGGATGGACTAGATTCAGTTCTTCTCTCAGATGTTTCAGTTGTGTGCTCTCAGGTTTGATAGGTGCATTACTACAGCTGATGCCGTTGGTGATCCTATGCTGATTATACTCTCAGATGGCAGCGATCTGGCATATGGATTCTCGGCTTATATCAGATGGTCTCTCTCCGATGGCTCCTTTTGGAGCAGGTTAGTGCTGGCTAAGTGTTGGATAGCCCTGATACAAAAGTTGAGTACTCCACAAATGGAGCTCAATGGTGCGGTGCTATCAAAGAGCGGTAGGTACTAAAAACCGAACCACGAACTCTCAAGCTACGAACCTTTAAAAAAACCGAACCTTCAATGTGTCTGACAACATAATTTCGTCCAATGATATGCCTTGTAACGAAATTGGAACTTTGAAGAACAGGGTTATCCTCTCTTGCACTTAGGCAAATGGTAGGGTGACAACTCCCATCCCAGCAGAGAGTTTGGGACATAGTAGCAGCAGGGAGGGTGGGAGGGGAACAGGGAGGGGAGCAGGGAGTTTGTCCCCAACTGAACAAAGAAGGGGATTTTGTTCTAGAAAAGACACCAGGCAAGATCATGGCTTGAACGATTTCCAGATCGAGACAGAGGTTCCGGAGAGCTGGGAACCACCAAGTTCAAACTTAGTGATTATTACCTCGGTGGTGCGACTGATCCAGGAAAATTGAGCGATTATGCACAAGTGGCGCTCGCAGTGATCCTTTTACTTATTAAAGGGATAATACACTTCTGATCTCTGTTTGGCAGCCAATGGAGCACAGAAAAATGTATGTACATACAAAAACTCCTTATTTGTAATTCAAAACCCCTTGTTCTGCTCAAATGTGCATTCTAAATTGTAGTTGTGCATCTCCAACAAGAAATAAGACAACTAACAGAATTGCTTGTGATCTGAAAAAAGCTGATTTTGTGAGCAGTTGTGTGCTCCTACCTCTTGGTTAGTGTTTCAATTGTCCAGATACTCAAAGTGCGCATGTGCAATAAGGATGACCTTTTGACTTTAGCTTGTTATTTTCTAACAGCCCAGCTTAACACTTTTATTACCATATCCGGTTATGGTAGTAAAAGTGTTAAGCTGGGCTGCACATTTGAGCAGAACAAGGGGTTTTGAATTACAAATAAGGAGTTTTTGTATGTACATACATTTTTCTGTGCTCCATTGGCTGCCAAACAGAGATCAGAAGTGTATTATCCCTTTAAATGATGCTTGCAAATACTCAGTTTATGTGAGTGATAAGGTGATCCAAGCAGATAATATATTATATGCGCATTTAAATAAAGGTAATGGTTCAGAGAAGAGACTGTTGATGGTGTTTCTATGTGTATTCAATGAACTTATTTGTATATTATGGTGCCTGAAATAGCGGCAAAATGAGAGGCAGATACAAGGCCTGAGAGAATAGTAATGGCTTGGGTGGATTTTAACTGAAGTGTGAGCATTTGTGGCTGTGAATACACATGTGATGGTAGACCAATGGGGACATAAAGCAGTTCCTATCCAATCGTAGTGGCAATGTAATGTTGTTAATGACAGTAAGCTAACTATCAAGCCATCACAGTTGCACAACAGCTATCACAAGGATTGTGCTGTGTCTTATGGTACTGCGCAACTAAAAAAAACAGAAAATATCACATACGTATGAATCCAAAGAGAAGTGTTTGATATTATATGTCATGTTATTATGAGTTAAAATTTATAACTCACTTTTTTGCTCACCTCACTCTACTCCTAGCTTTAGGGCAGCATGAGTTAAGCTCACAGTTTCGTCATTACCGGTTAATATCATTTGCTTTTTTAGGGCTTTTCCAGCTTAATTACACGAGGCCGTTGTAGAAGACTAGGATATTATCATTATCAGTTTAGTCCGGGCCACCACAGCTTGAACCTGACTTCATTACACAGCTATAGAACAGCATGTGAGTCTGACCATCAAACCAAAATACCCATTGTCGCACTATATTATTAGAGAGAAAACAGGCATTTTGTGGTATTCTGTGGTACGAGTAAGAGAAATCAATAGCTGAAGCTGTGATGAGTAAGGGCCCGCATGGATATCTACAAACACAAGATTTCTTATGTTAATCATTGCAATAGGCCCTATGCAGTTCATATAAGTATTTGCCTAACCACTTTCATAGAATCATTTCAGAGATGATGCTAATGTAGAGGCAACACTGATCTGATGACTCTTGAGTAGCACCAAATGCTGTATGTATGATCTAATTTTTATCGAGGAGAATAATAATGTATATTCAGAGGTCAGGCTACTTTCCCCCCAAGGGGGGGACTCACAAAAATTTACCCACCATGCTCGGCCTAAAACACGTTTAAGGGGGTGTTTTGGAGAGTTGGAGCTGCACAGTGAAATCTATAAATAAGGGGTAGTTGTGCACAACACACCAAGTGCAAAGGGCTAGATTCAATGTATGCTTATAGTGCTAGTGAAAAGGGGGTAAATCCATGTCTCATGTCGAGTTGCTGGATGGGAACCTAACCAATCTGATTGATGACAAGTTTATGAGCTGAAGATGCTTACACATAACCAGGGAACAATCTTTTCTTCCTCTTGACCTCAGAAACCGGATATAGGACCATAAACATCTACAGGTAAATATGACTAGAAAAGTATTAACATTATCATTATGCTTGCAGTATGATTTCAGACTATGACCTTCATGCAACCTTCCTTCAATTTGTCATCTGCAATTGGCGTGTGGGAAATTGGAAGAAATGGAGGTTACTTTGAACTCAATTTTAGGTGATTCTACATGTGCTGAAGAAGTTGTAACTCTGTTCAAAGGTAAGTGAAAGTGTAAAAAGTGGTTGAAGAGGTCACAGAAACATCAATTAGATTTAGAAATGAATGATATTTATTTGGTAGAAGCTAAAAGTTTTAGTAACTCCTCCATCACCCAGTCACACCATCTTTTAATTTTTTCTTTGCCTATACTAGGCCTATATTATATCAGTCCCTTTTCAGCCACAGGAGGAATTTTATTACCTTAACCTTGCATTCAAGTTTGCTACTAGGGGTAGTTTTCTACCACATTTATTTCCTTTCTTTGATTTATACTGCTGTCACTGTGCATGTGGTGCCCTGTGGTAAAGTTAAAAGTAGTATAGAAACCTTCTGTTGTAAGTTTAGTCAACCGGTCAGTCTGGCAGTAGCATTTCTGTTCACTCTATAGGCCTATGTATCAATAACCTCTGTTGTAGATGAAATGATAACAGCACAGTCGTTGAAAATGATGACGGATATGGAGGTTGAGGAGGTACTGGCCATGATAAGAGTCAGAGGAGCTAGAGCTCTAGTGAGAACCAAACTCAAAGATCTGCGGGCTGAAGTGGAGGTAGATGTTCAAACCGTGTGCGCTCACTGAAACATGATTCAAGCACACAGTTGTGTCTGTGTTCTGTATTCCTGTGTTCTGTATTACTCTTGAGTGGACATATATCACAAGGAAATTGATCACCCATTTAAGGAATGTTCTGTGAGAGCATGCGGAGTATAGGATGTCAGTGGGGAGGCGGTTAGCATGCTCTGTCTAATTTTCTACCATTTTTATGCATGCTGCATCTGGTCTATTTATGGTCGGTTACATACCACTCTGTGCTTACAGTTCTGACTTTACCAAGTCTTGAAACCTGTTTCGCCATCAGTGGTGGGAAAGCTAATATTATATTTTCTAAAATGTGATATTTTACGTAACACTGACTGTAATCTCAAACTCAAACTTCACATTTTTACTATCAGGAAACTACTGTAGCCACAGACATTGCCGTTGTCACAGCTGCTAATCAGCCACCTGCTCAGAAAAGTGATGAAGATGTGATAGTTGTCGAGTCGGTCATTGACAGGCGAGACCAATCTGTACCTAAAAAAAAGCCGAGACCAGAAGTAGAAATAGATTAGTTGGTTAGCAATGCTAAGGGCCTGCTATACAGGCCGATGTTTGGCATCTATTAGCATCGATATAGGCTACGATGGGATCAACCTGTGCTCAACGATGTGCATCGTATGCATCTATAGGCAACACCGGTCTGTTGGTCTTCAGTCGATGTAGTAGGTCGATCCTCTCTTTTCATTGGCTGATGGGATTATAGCAATAACGCGCGAAAAGTTATTGGTCACATGATACACACATTACATGTCATAAACTGAAATCATGGAGGAGCTTTTGATAACTTTAGTGAGAAGTTATCCAGCCATATATGACAAAAAACACCACCAATATAAGGATAGGGCTGGTGTTGTGATGAATATATGGAGAACCATCAATGGGGAGCTAAGGAATGCTGGTTATGAGGAATTTGCAGGTATAAAAAGGACATTACGACTCAATCTCCCTTGATGATGAGTTTTTTTTCTAGTAGATTTTGTTTTACTTGTTTCTTGTTGGCTATATTTTATCATATCATTCAATATCATTATGTGAATGGATATCTAGTTGTTCATGACTCACTCTTGAGCAAGCAAATGGTCACTTGTATCTTTGTATCAACTAGTTTGAGAGAAATACATGTATGAGACAACTGAATTCAAAACTCTAAAATAAAAGTATGATTGAGAAAAGCTTTCATTTAAAAAATTTATAACATTGTTCAGTAATGTAGAGCAGGATAGGAGACTCCTTCCCAGTAGATGTAATAGTACAGTACTGTATTAAATTATAAAATAAATGATCGATTCATGCATTTCAGCCAGAACTTGTAATTAATTAATGCTGGAGTAGGCCTAACATCTATGTACTTGTTTTACAGACGATCTTCCTCAACTGCAGAAGAAGTGGCTTAAATTGAGGGACTCATATTATCAGGCGAAGAAGAGACTGAAGAACAAGACAGCGAGTGGGGCTGGTGCTGTCAGAGAGCCCACATGGCATCTCTGGAATAAAATGACCTGGATGGATGACCACATGACAGTGAACGCGTGAGTACTCTTTCACCTGTATTGTATGATATATAAGAATATGAGGATATGATACGCAAGTCAAATTACTTAAAACATTCATCAAGGCCTATTAAACTAGAACTGAATCGGGATGCCAGGCTGCTCATTCCTGAAGGTCATGATCATATAAAACAAAATAAAGGGAAGCTTCATGGTGAATGATGATAGGCATCGAGCAACCGAAGAGCTTATGAAAGCTGAGATAGTGTAGCCTTATATTTGCAAGCCCTGACAGCTCTCATAAGGCATCGTGTCATTAACCCCTAACATATCATTTCAAAGTTGTACTATAGGTTGGGACTTGGTTTGATTACATCTATGCTATATTTAAACCGAAATAAATATGAGGGTTGAACTTGTCCATTAAGTGAAAATGAAATGATCGAATTATATTAAATATTTGAAAAAAAGTTGGATAGATTCGCTTTTATTCATAGTCATTTATTGCTATTTGCAGATCGGCGACGAACTTACCAAATTTACCAACCCCGGCAGAGGCCAGGCCTACAACCAATACACCATCTGAATCATCAAGAACTCCCATTCCTTTGTCAGAATCATCCGTACCTTCTATTTCTGCATCTGAGACATCTAGAGATTGCAATCCTCCATCGTCAGAAAGAGCAGATGATCCTCCAGATGAACTGATCCCACCATCTCCATCAATCTCCATATCTAATCCATCTAACAGCAGGCCTTCCTCGAGTGCGTCTGGTGTGGCTGTGAGGGCTTCTGTCCCTCCTGTCACTCCAGGCCGCAAGAGAAAGGTTGCCGTAGAGGATGCACTTATAGAAGGGTTATCTGCCATGAAAAAACGAATGGAGACGCCAACAACACCGACTTCATCACAATCACAACCCTCTGATCGCTCAGCTGTATTCGGTAACATGATAGCGAATCAGCACCGACTTCTCACAGAACAGCAGCAGCAGCAATGGCTGCAAAAAGTTCAACAAGCCTATGTTGAAGTATTGAGCCTGGGCACACCTTTCACCAATAATCAGCAGCAGTACAGTACAATGCCCCCTGCCTTCCAACTCCAGCAGCAATACAGAGAATCTCCTTCTACCTCTACTGCCGAACCGCATAGTTTCCTCCAAATGCTCAACACACCAAACTTCTAACTATGCACTGTAATTTTACATGTTTTATCATCTAACCTGGTCTATGCAATCATGTTTAGACAATCCCGAAACAGCAGATATTATTTCAGTCATATTTAGTCCACTTTTAAAATTGCCATTTTCAGATAATTATATTCTTGATATTATTCTCTTAACTCAGTTACATTTATTATGTTCTCAACTCAATTCCATCAATTTATTATGTATATTATCTTTGATATCATACATCCTTATATTAACAAAAAATGTAATATAGATTGCAATTTCGCCGATCATATCGATACATGATAGTGACATAAACAGATCATCGTAATCTTGATTCAAGTAGAAAATGCAAACTGAGGTAAAACTTGCTGGGAAATTGGATTGTTTTATTGAATTCTATTGATATACTGGTCTTGCCAGTCCACTGCACCTTCACCAGAAAACCACTGTGCAAATCTCTCTCTAGTGTTCGTAGCTGCGACAGGATGTCCTCGTGGAATAGCAGCGAGTCTTTGCAGATTATCCTCGTTCCGCCATAATCCGTCAACAACCTGCCCGTTAGGGAGTGGGTGGTCAGCATAACCAGCTGGAATATATGCGTTGTCTGATAGCGAACAAAGCATGTTGTGCAGTGCGGTGCATGCCTGTACCAGCACAGTGGCTTTCTCAGGCTGGGCATCCAATGGTGTAAATAATACTCTCAATCTACTCGTCAGAATACCTAAGTAAAGAAAACATAACTCATGTATACATGAAATCTTATACTAGAATACTTAGTTAAATGTTTTCCACCTTAGCAGGTGATTAGTGACAGGTTGTGTAGTGATCATATCATAAGAAAATCTGTTGAAAGTTGACCAAGTTAAGCCTTCAATCCAGGCCAAAAACTTTGTAAACAGAGGGATGTGTCTGTAAATCAGAGGCACATCCCTCTGTTTACAAAGTACATACACATGTTAGGAACTGAGCAAATGTGAGCGGGATTTACAAGTGTTTAGGTTTAGCGACACACTAAGTTGTGGATTTTCACTCATGGTTACGCTTACTGGCTCTTACCAAACGCATTTTCGACAACTCGTGAGAGTCTGTAATTGTAGGTCTTCTTCAGCATGTCATGCTCCTAATCACGATGAGCGAACGGCTTCAGCAAATTCGTCTGCAGAGGGAAAGCCTCATCTGCTATTAAAACACAGTGCTCTTTGTTGGCTGTACCTGGAAGCTCAGTTGGTAGGGGTGTATTCACCTGCCCTGTAAGAGGAAACATTATATATCAAATACAGAAAATGCCTAATTTAGTAATTTATGACTGTTTGTTGAGAGTGACAATGACTAAAACACATCATCATCTAGCTATACGTTCCTCTATATATCAGCCATGGAGTTCTCTACCCTTGTGTATGTGTCCATAACCCATAATAACTCATCTGTGCACTAAATTAACTTAAAAGTAGAGCTCACCTTGCTTCCATGCTTCTCCAAATCTGCACCTCTCCCAAACTCCTCCATCACTGCAACTACCTGTCTGCCCGATGTCCACCATTATGAATCGATAGTCAGCCCCTGCTATGGCCATCAGGTTAATAGAGGTATTTTTATAGTTGAAATACAGGGTGCCTGTATTGTCTGGTGCACGAAGTAGAATGTGTTTTCCGTCTATCGCTCCGACACAATTCGGAAAGTTCCATACTTCCAGAAACCTGTAGGTAGAAACAAGTAAGATTATACCATATAAAGCAAATATATTGTTGCATTTGTTGAACTATGCATTTGCCTGTCAGCTCAGTCATTTGATGATAAGCTTCTGAGTCCAGTTTCATCGTGTTGACTCATATCTGAACTTCATCATTCATAAACTTGAAAAACTAAAGGGAGGATTTCATCGAGGTGTAATAGTACTTTGAGGCACCTTAAAACAAAATTTGTTCTTTTGCATGTCAGCACAGACAGTCAGAGGAAAAATCTTGACAAACATCTAGGTGAAATGTGTAAAAAATTATACTCAATTGGTTTGTTTTAGCAATGAACTAAACCTAGTTCATTGGTTTTAGAAGCCCCCTTCTTTCTTTAGTCAATCAGATTGTGATAATGGCGATGAGATAGCCAAACTGTTTATGATATGACATATTTCTTATTAACCTTTCAGAGATTGACTTCCATTCATTGTGTGTTTGAGGCATCTTCATGTAGATAGGAGATAGCATATCCCATAGTGCTTGACAGCAGTCAGAGATAATGTCTGACACTGTTTTTCTACCCAGAGCATAGATATAGGCCAGGTTGCTGATGTTCATTCCAGATGCCAAATGATGAAGTGTCACACACAGTCTAGTTTCTGGACCTATGGCTTTTCTCATCTATGTGTCGTTCCTCCTGATCCTGGGTCAAACAATAGCTAGTAGATATTCGAATGTGGCAGGAGACATCCTAAACATTTGGTAGAATCTATCTGGATGCTGCTTCAGCTGCTGAAATCTGTTGATGGTTGAGGATTGCTGCCTTGTCTGGTTCATTGGATGTACCCAGTGACTCCTGTCCTTCTTTTGGAGAGCATAAAATGCACATAGCACTATCAAAAACCAGCACTGCATTTCAAGATCATCCATAGTAATGCTAGAAGTTGAAATAATGTTCACTGTATGAGCCTGGGAGATAAAATTTGAGATATTTTATTTTTCTATGCTATTTTATAACCTTGACATATATTGACTATTATTGTCTGTGATTGGTTAATAATGAGTCATGGTTGTTAAATGGCTATACCGGGATATATAATCAGTCGACCATAACGTTGGCTGCATCCGCACGTGTAGCATATGTTACGATGTTAGCATCGAGCACAGGTTGTTCATAAGATGCAAAACATCGGCCCATGTAGCATATCCTTTAGTTGGACATTGAACCACAGCCAGGTGCTCGGTCTCAGAGGAGGAGACGAGCTATTGTATATGATTGATTAGATTACATCGATTAATTAGATTGACAATCCTCTGTTTTAGCTAGGTTTTCTTACTTTCTCTTTCAGTATTATTGTACCTAGCTTGTCTCTCTTTTTTTTTTGAAGAATATGTAAATTGTACTTGTACATATAGCCATAACCTGAGGATAAAAATCTCAAAAATATATGCATGGTTTTATACTGGTTCAAACAATTATACTGTGATGCATCCATATCTTCACAGGCATGCTCTTTAGCTCTGAAGAAATGAAACATCCAGCATGTGGTGGTGTTAAGGGGTGCTGACGTAAGGGGCCTGGATTAGCAAAAATAGGGGTGAATATGAATCCAACGGACACAGTGGAAAGGGTAATGTAGTCAAATCAAGCAAAGCAGTGTTAGGGGGTAGTGGCTTTGTGGGTGGGCCTAGCATGGTGGGGTTTTTTTCTGGTGAGTCCCCCCTCTGGGCTTTCCCCCTCATTCTTTGAAGCCAAAAAACAGCCATGAACATTCAAAACAATATTTCAAGATAGGCTAACACCAATAGAACATACTTGTTAACTCTGTTGAGATGTGATGATGCAGGAGGTAGAATTGTGCTCCAGTGAAGAGTCAAGTCAAGGGACTCCAATATATACTAAACAAAACTGTGACCATTCTTTTTCTAATAAGCGAGGTTTGTCCTCCATTACAGCGTTCTCTAGTAGCTCCGATACTTCCATCATATTCAAACTTGCAGGAATATAGTCAAACCATTCCTCTCTCTAATACAAAAGTTCATTTGGATTCATCATGACTAATTTCGAATTTGACATCTACTTGGTGTGCACCAAACTGTGCCACCTTGCTCTCCATAATTTTTAATCAAATGACCTTGAGCTTGTGCACCCAGCTAAGTTGAAATGAGCTCGATTAAAAGTAAAAGTTTGATATCTGTTATATTATTGGTCACTTATCCAAATCATGATATTTCATTGGCCACTGACAATTTAAACCTTGAGCAAATTGATTTAAGAAGGAGAGGATAATCCTGAGTTCGGTTTTATGAGGGTTCGTAGTTCGTGGTTTGGCTTTTCGTACCTACCGATAAAATACAGCCAGGAAGATTCTAGAATCTGAGCTAAGAGTGCAGTTCTCTGAGGTAGTGCATCTTGTGGACAGTGAAATCAACATACTCACTCCTAACTGTTTGCTCTTGGGCAGGCCTGATGCTGCTCAGCCTCAGTTCAAGTATGCCAATGCCAGTGCACGATCTCGCTTGGATTCTATTGAGAGAGTTGCCTCCGATTTTTGGATCAAGTGGTCAGAGTTATATGCGCCTAGTCTCTATAAACAGAGCAAATGGTTTCCAGGTTCAGATCGGAATCTGATAGTTTGGGATGTTGTTTCATTCGCAGACTCAAATATGTTAAGAGAAAGATATTATATAGCCAAGGTGTGTGAAGTTTATCCTGGGTGCGAAGGACGAGTTCGTAAAGTAGGTCTGGAATATAAAACATTCAGGGTAGGATCAGCTGTGCAACGTTATGAGGGGTGTAAAGCGACCAGGGTGGTCAGGTCTATTCACAAGCTAGCATTGCTTGTACCTGTCAGCGAAAATGAATAGTTTCATGTGAGTCATAGCATTATACTCGTGGCTTGGAAATAATTTGGATCTCATATTTTTCCAACGCCACCCCCTCCGATGTGTTAGGGGTTATCCTCTCATGCATTGATAGAGGGTAACTCCCAAATTAAATCTCACAGCTCTCTTATGTGCGGAGGTTGGATAAGTGGTTTTTCTTTTTTCTTCTGATGGTCCTGAGGAGACACATGTTTTGTGCACAGAAATCTTGCTAAGTTATGCCCTGATACATCACCATATTTAAGTGTTTCTATATGGTTGTTTTCTGCATTATGTGTAGAAGTTTTATGTGTGTTTTGCTTATCTGAAGAGCTGTTTCTATGAGCAAAGATGAGATTAATATTCAGTTCTGTGTGGCCTAAAGCATATGGTAAATTTCACCAATATTAATTTTAGGTACAACCTCTGTGGCAATAAACTGAAGATAAGATAACTACGGTAAATCCACATAGATCCCAATACAGTCAGGCAAGTTGAGACAAACAGACAATTACATAACTAGAGAAGGAACCAACCACATGTCATCCTGGTTCACTTGTGTCCTGAAAACAGATTTCACCTACAAAGCTATATTATAAAGCATATTGCGTTGCATGTTCAGGATTTGGGAGAATAATGAGGAGTTGTCTTCCCTCAGTTTGAGTTTCCGACCATGGATGCAAGCAAAATATGAGGTTCACTTGTCTCTCTCACCTTGTAGGACGTGATTTCAGTCTTGGGATCTCAGACAATTAGCTAGGTTAGCTTCCGCTCGCTGGCTGCTGTATTATCTGTGGTCTTGGATAACCTTATATTTTATTGAGGTGAAGGCTGCTGAGCCTGTTGTCATTAAATTGCTCTACGTGAAAGTGTTAAAAGAACTCTCAACATGTATGTATGTATGATCTATGATCACTAAATTGTGATCATAAACTTCTTCCAGGCAAGATCATATTGTGCAACAAAGAAATCCCCAATTATGTTTGAGAGGAAGTTTACAATGTTTACTCATTTATAAGCTCTGAAATGTGACTGTACTAATGTCAGTACCAAAAATGGGCACTTGAGATATGTAGTTATATTCAGCCAGCCGCAGAAGTCAGAGGGTACAGATAGATATGGAAACAAATGCACCCAGTAACCTCCATGGTATTTTGTAGTCACAAGCATACACACAACGTGCAGAGAGACGCAGAAGTAAGACCCAGGAAATGATGCTATCCACCCAATATGTTAAACCTTCTACCCCTACACTTGTTTTAAATGATACTGCTATTGCTTTTAGTGATAAAGTTAAATATCTTGGTGTATTAGTTGACGATAAGCTGCGTTTTAATGATCATGTGCATGGTATAGTTTCAACCGCCTCTCAAAGGACGTATGTAGTCAGGAATTTTGTATTTTTAAGCTCTAAATCACTATCAAATATGCTTTTTAAAAGTTTTATTGTATCACGAATCTCCTATTGCTTACCCATTATTTTTAAAAACTTGTATGCTGCTGACAAGCAACGCCTGTGTAAAATTTTCAAGGACGCTATTAAGTTAGGCATTGAACATCCCGATATTTATACCATGATGGACAATCAGACACGAACACTGGCCTTACGCTATATTCACGATGAGGATCATTTCATCAATGATTTGTTGAGTAAATGTCCATCTGGCAGATACCGTACAGTAAAACATAGAAGCTCACTGGGGAGAGACTGTTTTCTGCGTCATATCACTCTTAGTTTTAACGAAATACTTTTTTAGACAGAGATTTGATTTTTTATTCCAAGTGTCTTCGCTTTTTCTTGCTGATTCAAAGTGCCAGCAATTACACTGTATTTCGCGACTCATTTTTTTCTTTTAATAATGCTGTCAGTGATAGTAATAAAATCCATCCCATCAAAGATGTAGCGAAGATAACCGCAGCATGCTAATCCGGTCAGAAAAGAGGAATTCCAGTGACGCAGTAATTTGGTTTCCCAACACGTCATAGTACCAAGTACCAAGTAATCTTCAGGATGACACAGAAGTAATAAACCAGGAAGTAAACACAACAAAGTCAGCCCAAAAATAGAACAACAAATTTCAGAGGGTAGACTGAGGAACAGCAGCAATATACCATGGGACGTGACCACAGACCGGTTTCATATAACAAAGCCACAAGAGACACTAATCCACTAATCCACTGACAACACGTCCTAGTACCAAGTACCAATTAATCTTCAGGAATTTGGTTTTCCAAAACGTCATAGCACCAAGTACCAAGTAATCTTCAAGGTGACACAGAAGTAATTAATCATGGAGTAACAACAACAAAGTCAGCCCAAAAATAGAACAATAAATTCCAGAAGGTAGACTGAGGAACAGCAGCCATATACCACATGACGTGACCACAGAACGGTTTCGTATAACAAAGCCACAAGAGACACTAATCCGCTAATCCGCCGACAGCTAATCAAACGACAACAAGCAGAGTCAGCACAAAAATCGGCACCTATATAAAGGCCGAAATTTTAAACAGTAAATTAGTACAGTTTAATTCTTTGAGCAGCACAGTCAACTTTTTACATAGCTAGTAAAAGACGTTGTATTTTGATTTAATAAATGCTAGCTTTAAATCAGAGATCTTTGTTGGAACGCTAAAACTAAAGTGGAGTCTAATGACCAATATATACTGTGAGTATCATTTGAATTACATTATCATTTTTTTATAAGTATCAAGACAATAAACAATAAGTTTAGTGAATATACTGTTGTAATTGATTTCTATGCATATAGTCATTGGCAAAGTAATTAGGGACAGTTCGTCAGGTACTCAGACGTTAGGTCATATTCACTAAGAGTTTATAAGGTAATTTTGCAATCAACTAAAGTAAGTCGTTGTTAATTGTTACTATAACAACACTCTGAAACAGGATTCAAAATTAACTTTAGGAGGTTTAATCATTGTGAACGCAGGTATTTCGCGTAGGTGCTCATATCAAAGTCGGAAATCATTGTGACCCACCATAAAACGCATGTAATTCGCGTTGGTGCTCATATCAAGTCGGAAATCATTGTGACTCACAGTTAAATGCAGGTAACTCGCGTCTGTGATCATATCAAGTTGGAAATCATTTTGAAGTATCGTTGGGAACTATTGTTAAAGCAGAACAGAATTAATTAGTATTCATATTTGCTTGGGGGTTAAATAGATTAAGTTTCGGAATAATAGATTAGGATTAGATTCTTGTGTTTTAAAGAAGTAGGACGCTACCGATTTAAGATAAGATACCTCTAATCTGTGAAACATTAATTCAACATTGAATATAGAAATTGAACATCAATTTTAGAGTGAGCAAAGACTGATACCTCTTTCCTTCTCTAGAAATTGGGTTGGAGTCTTTAGCTAATTTAACTTGGCTAAGAGGCCTGTGATACTGATACACCGCCTTGATTACCTGATTGGGCTTCCAGGCACTATACAGAGATCAAGTAGGTGTTCATAATTAAAATCAGTCACCTAAGTTGAATAACAAAAATATCAAACGTACCTGAACACATTCATAAATAGTGATTGTGTCATATTAACATCTAAGGCTAATATTGACTTTGTGGTGTAAGAGCATTGTCTCGAAACTCATCAAGAGATTTACTGTTAGAACAAGATAGGGGTCTTAGCAGGTTATCGGCAGGAACCTTTCTTAAATAACTTGAAGGCAACTTCTAGTGAAGCTAAGAAGAGGTCAGGCTCCCTTAGTAAATTGCTTTGTGGAGTAGTGGGAACCAGCTGTTCGTCACTAGAAATTAATAAGTTAAATACCTCGTACTCACCAGAGTGCTAGCATTACCAATTGGAACCACGTTTTAATAGATTTGAGCGATCTTGTCTTTCTTCAGTGCATGAAAGAGGAGGTTACTCCAAAATTAGAACTACAAATAAATTACACAACAATAAAGTGACATTTTGAAGTGTCCGGAGTGCAAGATTTAAAACCATAACTACAAACATAGTTAGAACCAATTTATAAGTAGGATGGTTATAGAACAACTATACATACTAATACACGGAATATACTTTAGTATAGGATAGGACGACAATATCCGTTCCTCACAGCATATAATCTCTTAAAGTATATGCAAAGTGAGTATATGCACACAGAGAGTGAGTAAAAGCAGGATGACAATTTCCGTTCCTCACACTAATACCTATATGTAAGCAACTTGACACACCAGGCTTCTAGTAAGGCTGTCACTCCTGTTCCCTCTTAAATTGTAATGGGATGGTACTTGGTCACTGTTTTTTTGCAGTCAATATAAGATCCCATCCATTAATCATTTTTCTAACTCTGCCATTTTTCCCTGCTTTGTATCTTTCTGCTTGTACTGCAGCCTATCTGCCTCACTTTTCATTGGCTGTTGGGTGGTCATTGTTTTGTCTTTGGTCAGGTATGAGTAAAGTGGCATTGTAAAAAAGACCACCAGGCGATCAATTCCAATAATTCCAATAAGTGATATATCTTGAAAATAGACTGTCATAAATTAACTATCAGCATTATTATCATATAATAGATGTGAATGGCAAGGCTGAGGTATTTCTCACATTTATTGATTACTATTAGTATTAATATACTTGGTCAAGGATTGATAGGGGGTGGGAAAGTGGTATATATTAAGCCTAAATTCATTTGACTGAATGAAGTTTTCTGCATGGGTGTGTAAAATAGACTCTCCCAACTCACCCAAGAGCCACTCACAATATTGAACCACATGTATATACTTTTCCTGTGGATTCAAACTCATATCCAAAACAATGGGCTGTATAAATTTTGAGATATCTGCTCTCATTTTGCTAAAATGATTCATTTGACATTTTACCTGCAAGCTATTTTTTGGGACTATAATCAACAATGGAGAAGTTAAGAAATGCAGAAATTCACAAGTACATAGGAAAATAATTATAGGCTTGACATGCCGAGATTATTCAAGATTGACAAATAATAGATGTTACAAGTGTTATCAGCATGGAATTTATTGTTTAATTCTTGTTATGTGTAATATAATATTTATTATAAATGAATTTTGTGTTTGATTAATCAGACTGTAATTTTGGAGTTGTTCACTCCTTGGCTCAAATCCCAATTAATAAAATATCCTCCAATTTTCTGTTTTAGAATCCGCGATATGTATGGTTCAAATAGTGCAAATGCAATGGTAGCAGATCTGGACTTATAATTGCTGATAATTCGGTTACTAAAGAGAGACTTCAAAAGCACAATTGAACTGTTGATCAACAATACCTCAGCGGTAAGTAGAGCTACTATCGTACAATGTGCGCTAGCCTCAACTACTGAGCACTGGTTTATTTTTGTGTTTGGTGCAATTCTCGGTGGAATTGCTCAAGGATTTATTTTAAACAATAATAACAAACTTTAAATATGGTTCTATTCGTCAGGCAATAAATCAATCAATAATTTGACAATATCTTGGCATTTAGTCATGAAATACATAAACATTCAAAATCTTTGTAATAAGATCTTACCCTTGGTGCAGATGACCTTGAATTCTGTGTGATATTCGGTGTGATACCTCTGTGTATCTAAACTATCTTAGACTTGGTTCCTCGCTGTGAATCATGGTATTTGAATATCTGTGTGTCTAACTCTCTTAGACTAGGTTCCTCGCTGTGAATCGCGGTATTTGTATCCCTCTGTGTACGTCAAAGCTCTGTTATAGCTGAATGTGTCTAAATGATTTTAGACAATTTTTCTCTCTGTTGATGTGCATCCTTGGGCTGACTGAATCAGATACTTCTTTGGTTATATGTATACTCTTATATTTCGTGAACCCGCTCCCTGGCGCTGACTGAATCTGATAATTCTCTGATTAAATGTGTAATGCTGCACGTCGTGAACCCGCCTCCTGGCGCTGACTGGATTTTACAAGTGTCAATCAGGCTTTTATAGTGCTGGTTTGCTGTCCTGTTATTGTGCAACGTTTGCATTTACAGGCGTAAAGGTGTTAACCTTGTTATTGGTTTTTGCCTCAATTTCGTCATTAATCTCTTTTGATTTGCGTGTTTTGTCAGTTTTAACTAGCTGCCAAACATGGTTAGTTTGTCCTTTGCTTGACCTTCCCTCATTTTTGTTTTGGTCATTTTTAGATAATTTATGGTGTCAAGTGCACCCGTTTATCCGTGGTTTAATCTGTTGGATTTGCGGTATTGCAATCTTTCCAGAGTTGTTTTGAAGATCTTTTGTGACTTCTATTGCTCGTTATTTTCAAATAGCTTATGGTGTCAACTGCACTTGTTTTCTATGGTGCAATATATTGGTTTTCCGATTTTGCAATCTTTCCAGGGTTTTTTTTGAAGATATTTTGTGACTTGAATTGCTCGTTATTTTCAAATAGCTTATGGCGTCAAGTGCACTTGTTTTCCATGTTGTTACACTGCCTAGGTAATAATAATTTTAAAATATGTTGTCATGTGCACCTATTTCTATGATGCAATCTGTTTGGTTTTCCATTTGTGTAGTTCTTGTCAGGTTGTCACACGTGCCCAGCTGTCTCATGACTTTGAAACAATGGTTGGCTATGTTTCAATAATAATTTGGTGTATCGTTCACTCTACTTTGTCCTGTATTACTATTTCCAATCACCATGTAGCTTGTGTCTAGATAAATTCTAATGATGGTTACCTATGATGATTAAGCCTCAACCTAAACTACCCGTCACCATGCACTGAATGCCCAAGTATGCATCTGTTTGGTCTCAGTTTACCCTATAAGTGAAAGTTGGTTTTAAACTAATTTTGATTTACTTTGTTTGTTTGTTTACAGGTTGTGTGTGGGTTAATGGTGATTTCCTGTCTTCACAGTACAGTGTGCAAGCTCAATTCTCTAAAGATTACTTTACCACACTACTGCTAGAACTTGATCTCATATCTATAACTTTAAAGTCCTTGATTTTTGTTTAATTTTGTATCATTTGGTTAAAGGTAATGTTCTGATGTCTGGTGACCTGAGATGAACCCTTATATTATTGAAAACAATAACAGACAATAATAGATTATTAATTGACAGCTTATTATGTCAATTTGACAAATGACAAATGTGTTTAACCCTTGAATTTTGCACTCAAGATCCATCAATCATAGTTAGTTGCCACAAGCTCAGTACAGTTCACTTATTAATAATAAATCATTTGAGAATAAGGATACTTCAATACCGTGTTGTGCAAGTGATCGTTGCACCTACGCAAGAAAATATGGCTGCTCTTATACCCTAAGGTAATTATAAAACATGATGTTCTTTATGACGATTACATAAGAAAATGTCATCTGACAGTGTGAGTAGTACAGATCATGAATGAATTAGAAGTTGCCTTCCCCTGGTTAACTCTTGATGGATTATAGTGATAGAACGGCTACAATGGCTTCTCCAACTTCCAATTTTGTTCAAGGTTTTCTGACCTCAATCTGATGTTGGCCAGAAACAAACACAACACAAATCAATCCAACAGCCAAGCGAATTGAGACAAAGAACCAATTACCTAACTAGAACAGTGACAAACACATGTCATGCACAGCACATGCAGCATTACACTTAAAAGATGGGACATGGAGTTGATAACAGTGTACAATCAAGTGGAAGTCCTCACATCAAAATATTGAGGTGGAAATTAATCTGGTAAATAATTGATGACTTTGGACTTTGACGCCAAATGCTCAACTCCCATCTGTGACTTGTGGATTTGCAATAAAAACATTTTTTATAGGTCAACGCACAAAAGAGTGTGAAAGTATTTTTTGCGTTTCGCATATATTTTATGTTGAAATGATATACATATTCGCTGAGTTAAGTTATTTATCTCAATAGTTCAAAGTTCATATAACACATCATCCTTGCGTGTTGATCTGCCATAAACACTTGTTGCCTTCACAATACATTCCAGGAGAGCATCCGCCTGGACATGCTGCAGTGCTCATTCCTGATAGCATCAGTAGCGCAGTGAGGCAGTATAGTAGCTTCATTTTCTGTTAAATACAAAATTGAAGAACATCAGTTGTAATGCTGCTAGACTTATATAATATACTGTGTGAGGCTCTTGAAAATTCGTAGAAATCAGTAAAGAATCCTATCATCACGATTTCAAAATTATGCAAAATAGTTTCTCCACGATTTGGAGAATAAAGTATAATCATACCAATTCCATCAAGGTTAATCGAAAAATTGGATTAGACCATTGCATAACGAAAGGTTAAATTGGTCAATCAGAAATGGTACACAATCCTACAGTTCAGCAATGGTTTTATTCAATGTTTATTTTAACCTTGATTTACACAAAAGTGGACTGCAATTTGAAAATAGGTAAACAGTGAGGGTTCTCGACAATAATTATGTGGGATTTTGAAAAATTAATATATACACGATAATGTTGATCTGAATTAGCACAAATTTGAGCTATGAAATAATCTAGTTTTGAGTGATTTGCAATGGTTGAAAATATCAACTCACCCAGTGGCGTATATTAGCACTCACGGCCCACAGATTTCCGTGATTGACTGAATAGCTCAGTGTGTAGAGCGTCTGCCTAATTATCACTGTTAATAAGATTGTTGTGGGTTCGAATCCCATCAAGGTCAGTTTTTTTTCAAATGTGTGCTTTATAACTGGAGCATGTTTACGGTAATCTTCTACTGCTATTGAGTTGTTTTCTGAAAGTACCCAACAGCTCAGTGAGCTATTGAAATACCTCTCTGCTTGCACTATTTTGCTACTGATATGCAAAAATTTCCGTGGTCATGCTCATCTCTGAAAAGTCAGTGAGTGAAATTTTTTAGAATATACGCCCCTGAACTCACCGAGCCTAGTAGTGTCTTCTGTCGATTAACCGGCGTAGGAGTCTTTCAGATATTGATTCATTCAACTGAGGATAATGTCTTTATATATACAAAATGTTTGACACATTACTAGTAGGTTTCTGGAATTAATTGACGGTTAAAAATGATGGAAGTCATCAGATTTAGTGCTGGCACTACCTCAATCCTAGTTGATGATCATTTGATTTCATTTTGTACCGAATATATACATTCCTGTCCTGCATTTATAACAACCAGTCACAATTTTTTGCCCAGTAGCTATCAATTGGAATCATATTTATTCTACATTGAATATTCTAGATTATTATGGCTGCGATGGAATTTAAGAAAGCCATAAAAAAACCTTGAAGACGTCATTTATGAAACTAGAATGTAGGCCTCATTTGGGATGATGATTATGCCAAAATAACAATGACTTCTGCCTCATTAATTTGTTAATTTGTCAAATGGTCTTGTTTTATTTTGCAGGGCAACGATGACGTTCGAATTTTTTAAAAAATGTCAATAAAACCATAGCCTACTATTTTCACTGGGGGTTGATTGCAATGTCATGGTGTTGTCCCAGATACTGCTAACAGATTAGATAAAAATCCAAGCATTCAAGGATTATCTAGATGTCTTGAGGACATGAGCATGGTTAAGTCAACAATCAAATCTGCTAAACAAGCCGAGTCAAACCTTGTGCTGATATTGCTAGACTGAGCATAGTAGCATAATTAACCTTGTGCTATCCCACTCATTGGATGGCTGACAGGCTATGTGTTGTGGTGGAACACTATTATAGAAATTTGATTCACTACTTAAAACTATGTCAAGAGTTGGCAAGAGTTGGCAGTATGGGGTGTGCTGTATCATAGTTGCTATCGGTTATCGTCATGCGGGTTGTGATACAAAGTTCAAAAGGTGATGAAGGCCTTTATGGATGATATTACTATACAATTCCAGATAACGCTCAAGCAGTAGCCTACATCTGTAAGTAGTGTACAGGCCCAACTGCAAATTGCAGTACAAGGCTTCATCTGCAGTCAACTCTCAACAACCAATCAGGCTGCAGGATATTGCAACGTGTTATTATTGCTTATTATTTATGTTCTTGGCTTTGATGTACAAGACAAGATAAAATAAGTACATATAGTTTTAACACATCATGGTCTGACGGTTATACAATGGATTTAAGGACGGCTGCATGCTGTACTCATGCTGATGAAGAAGAAGATAAAAGTCTTCATTCACCTTGACCAAGGAACAAGGGGAACTCCTTGGTTGGACTAAAAAAACGAGTAATTTAATGGCATTTTTATCGAGACCCTGGCCAGTGCTAACATTGCATTGTTTAGAACCATTTGTTGCTCACTTTCTACTTTCTTCAGGATGGCGTGTGAAAATGGACCAGCTGAGGATTGCCCTGCTGGCAATGTAAGTGTGGGCTCTTCAAGTTGAACAACCTGGTTGGAAGAGTTTGAGGCATTTGCCGATCCTAAATGAATTTTAAACTTGCCAGGGAAGAAAGAAAAGACATGCATGGTGATTATCACCTCTACTAACAAGATGGATGTTAACGATTGAGGTATACAGTATACAGTACACAGTACTCAGCACGCAGTATGCAGTAAACAGTACTCAGTGTAAAGTATACAGTATACAGTACTCAGTGTAAAGTATACAGTATACAGTACTCAGTGTAAAGTATACAGTATACAGTACTCAGTACTCATCAGTACTCATCAGTACTCATCAGTACTCATCAGTACTCAGTACTGAGTACTCAGTACTCAGTACTCAGTACTCAGTACTCAGTACTCAGTACGCAGTACTCAGTACTCAGTACACAGTACACATCACACATTACACATTACACATCACACAGTACACAGTACACAGTACACATCACACATTAAACAGCATGCAGTATACAGTACACAGTAGACAGTATACAATATTCAGTATTTAGTACTCAGTACTCAGTACTCAGTACTCAGTACTGATTATTCAGTATACAGTCAATAAAATCACCGTCACTGTCATTCTCACTGTCAAATACCAGTATGTTGGTAAAAATCACAAGGGTCAGTCACTCACCACATCTTGACAGCGAAATAGTGTGTGCCTTAAGGGCGAGGCTGCAATGACTTCGCCAATTCACTCTCAGTTTGTAGGTAGGTAGGAGCACACCTGGGACTCCAATAACTCCCAGTAGTCAGTGGACTGCAGTGGGATTCGAACCAACAACCTTCACCACTTGCATGCTAAAGGACCGGCGCTCTAACCACTAAGGCACCTCCTACTCCTATACAGTGCTTGTATGCATACATTAAAAACAATAAGAATAAATTTCCAGGAAATCAAAGCCCTAATTACAAAACACACATGCCGTTGTAGAGTGTATCCCCCGGGAAAGGCTTCACTGACTAAACAGAATTCAAGGAGCCGGTGGGCAACAGTGGGAATGCACGCTTAGACCTTCTATTCATCAGTTATTACACCAACCATGCTATAAGCTTCAGACCTTTTATTTATGAGTAGCATAACATTGTTGCTTACAACCATCACGAGTGACCTGGAGGCTGCCATACAACCAGACTTAGACTCAAACTCGAAGAAGTTATCACAGAAAACAAAATGCAACAGATATATGGCTTATTGATTTTTGAAATTTGCAAGTCACAACTGAGTCACACACAGATGCCTCATTTTTTGCAACATTCACACAAAGTATTAGGAAATTTGTGTCAGATTTCAACACTTGGTTAGCCTCATACCATTAACAACAACAATAACTAGTTAAACACCTGATACAAATTATAGATATTTTATTTGACACTTCAGATGCCAGGCACATTAAAGCAGGACAATTTGAAAAACAATTTGCCACAACATGTCAAATCAATATGGCAGAAGTTGTTGTAGTTTCGCATAATCATCATCCCAAATGACGCCTATATTCTATTTTCATAATAATGACATCTTTAAGTTTGTTTTATGGCTTTCTCAAATTCCAGCAGTAGTATGTGAATTATTCAATGTTGAATAAACAGGATGCCAATTAATGAGCGCTGATATATTGGCCAATAAAGTGCCAAAACACTTTAAAATCTTATTTTGGATTTATTATAATAAATCACTTAGTGATCACTATATTATTTATTTTTATCTAAATAAATCATGCAACCTTGCTTTCAGCGAGGGGTTCAACTATGTCTTAATTGAAACAAGTGGCTATTCAGTTATTCAGAAACAGGATCCAGGCACTAAATAGGATATTTCTAGGCTAAATTGTGTATAGGAAATTTAGAATAGAGAATTGCGGCTTTGATTCTCAGCAAAGATATCTACAACAATGGCACATCAATGATCGAATTGACACTTCGAATCAGTTATTCACACAGTATAAGTGGCTGTCCAGGGTCTGTCTGCGGCCCATATTCAAAATATGGTCTTGGAGGAACTATGCCACAATCAAATAAAGGCAATCGAACAGGTAACACATGTTATTCAGCTTCAACATTACAGTGCAAATCACAAAAGGGCGGGTACTTTTTGACAAAAAATCTTTTGATGACTCGCTTAGTTCAATATCCACCAAAGTATATTTTCATCCACTGTTGAAATGTCACAATTTCAAGCAACAGACAAGATGTCCAGGCCTCCAGGTTTGCAAAAGTTCTGCTTAAAACTTGATTATCCTGGTGTATAGCAGTTTGTGGCCAGGGTAACTCTAACAGACATCGGGTCACTTCCCAGTATACCTCTATTATGTGGTTGAATGTGCACACTGGGTCAAACTTTTTGCACTTTATGTCGATCATTCACCTTTGTTTTCAATGGAATTATTGATGCCATCCAACAGCAACAGCTCAGTCATTCCATCAGAATGCCAAATTCCTGATAGCTCATATTTTCCCGACTCTCTGAAACTCAATCTCAATCTTTAATCACCTACAAACTGAAATCGGGATCTCCAGCGACATGTTGAATGTTTCCTGGTCAGAATGATATAGCGAAAGTCTTCAATCAACATCAGTTAAGGTGTGGAGAGGATGAATATCAATAAGTTAGGTTTGAGACTTGGTTTTATGTAATTATCTCTCTCATTGCTAGCACCATAAATTAAATTTTGCTTTTGATGGCGTTCTTAAATTCCATTGTAACCAGAATATGAGGTTAATTCAGTGCTAAAAGTTTACAGGATGCCGTTTATTGAATGCACAGAGATCGTCTAATTTTAAATCATTTTTCAGAAGAGTGATGATGAAGCACTATTCAATTAAGATGTTAAAGATTGAAAAAATATTCATGACGAGACAAAACTATTAGACTCAAACTCGAAGAAGTTATCACAGGAAACAAAATGCAATAGATATATGGCTTATTGATTTCTGAAATTTGCAAGTCACAACTGAGTCACACACAATGCCTCATTTGTTGCAACATTCACACAAAGTATTAGGAAATTTGTGTCAGATTTCAACACTTGGTTAGCCTCATACCAATAACAACAACAATAACTTTTTAGACACCTGATACAAATTATACTTATTTTATTTGACACTTCAGATGCCAGGCACATTAAGGCAGGAGAATTTGAAAAACGATTTGCCACAACATGTCAAATCAATATGGCAGAAGTTGTTGTAGTTTCGCATAATCATCATCCCAAATGAGGCCTATATTCTATTTACATAATAATGACATCTTCAAGTTTGTTTTTATGGCTTTCTCAAATTCCAGCAGTAGTATGTGAATTATTCAATGTTGAATAAACAGGATGCCAATTAATGAGCGCTGATATATTGGCCAATAAAGTGCCAAAACACTTTAAAATCTTATTTTGGATTTATCATAATAAATCACTTAGTGATCACTTTATTATCAATTTTTATCTAAATAAATCATGCAACCTTGCTTTCAACGAGAGGTTCAACTACATCTTAATTGAAACAAGTGGCTATTAAGTCATTCGCTAATAGCCCTACGTTGAGTGCAAAGAGCTCGTCAAATTGAGTGCAAAGTTTCTTTTTAAATCTTTAAAGACGTGTTTTCAATTGAACTATATGGGTGATACGGATATTGAGAAATCCTATCCCAAGCGCTAAATAGGAATGATAGAGGTAGAGCCAGAAATACAAATGATGACTTGCAACAAATTGTTTACCATCAATCAATTCCACAGCCTCTATAGGAGTGTGTTTGTATAACATTTTGCATATGTAAAGGTATGTCTTCAATTTTTGATCATTATCTAAACACTTAGTCTTCTCCACCTACTCACTGACTAAAGGCACTACGTAAGCTTGGTAGGTTAAAATATCATACCATTTCAAGTCACCCAGGATTGGAATTAGGACGTTTGATTGTCAGAATTCATGTCAATCCTAATCACCAGTGATGGGCTTACAAGTTTATAGATGCTTCAAGTAGTGTGTCTATGCCTTTGTGTCAATCCATGTTAAAACACAACATTGATTAAACATCAACCATGGCAGATGTAATTTCATAGTGGAATCTGGCAACCGGAGTCATTTCAAATTGGTCAATTCGAACGATAATGCTTTACTTCAATTTATCTTGCCAAAATTATTTTTCACAATTGGGAAATATGGTTAATAGTATTCTTTCCGTTGAAGTTTCTCAAATTTGAAGTTGTTTTACTGCTTTAAGGTAATGTCAAAGACCGATCCGAATATCAACATATCATATACCGTTGGAAAGCTGCCGAGCTACTGAAAATGAATACCTGAACAAAAACTTGATTCGATGACGTTGTGTCATTAAAGGGAGGAAATGAGGCAGAAAACGCTGTTGTTGTCAAAGCAGATGGAGGAGTCAAATTAATTGCAATAAATTTCAAAACAGGTGGAATGTATACTAAGAGATTGAGTTCATAGTAAAATTTAATTTTCTTTGATATATTACTAGTCTAAACTGACTTTTTACGTCACGCCATACAACGCATTTTTTTGTGTGAAGCCGTGAAAATATGTGAAAATTCAATCATTAATTCAGAACAGATCATAGGCTCGAAACAAAATTAATTATGATTTTCCCTTAGAGTACACTTCAAATGTCATACATATTGACTTTCAACAAATTACCTTGCATATTGCGAAAACAGTAGACTCTCGAATACACCTGATATCTTTCGCAACTTTTGCATAACGTCAAATGCGCTGTCCAAATGACCATTATTGTGGCCAAACAAAGTTTTCTTGAAAGTTCTCACATACGAAGCCGCTTTTATTACCCATGGTGCACGCAGGAGATGCCAACAGAATTTCTCACTGCATCTTTGTTTTTCTTGAATTTAACGCAAAAGAATGACCAAAAACACCTCAAAAGTCCCAAAAAATAGCTGTTTTTTGGCATTATTTTGCGTTAAATTCAAGAAAAACGAAGATGCAGGGAAAAAATCTTTTGGTATTTCCTGTGTGCACCATGGCTAATGAAAGCTGCTTCGTATGTGAGAACTTTCAAAAAAACTTTGTTTGGCCACAATAATGGTCATTTGGACAGCACATTTGATGTTATGCAAAAGTTGCAAAAAATATTAGCTGTATTCGAGAGTCTACTGTTTTCGCAATATGCAAGCTAATTTGTTGAAAGTTAATAGGTATGACATTTGAAGTGTACTCTTAGGGAAAATCATAATTAATTTTGTTTCGAGCCTATGATCTGTTCTGAATTAATCATTGAAATTTCACATATTTTCACGGCTTCACAAAAAAAATTGCATTGTTTGGCGTGACGTAAAAAGTCAGTTTAGACTAGTCATATATCAAAGAAAATAAAATTTTACGATGAACGCAATCTCTAAGTATGCATTCCACCTGGTTTGAAATTTCTTGCATTTAATTTGACTCCTCCATCTGCTTTGACAAAAACAGCGTTTTCTGCCTCATTTCCTCCCTAATATGACACAACGTCATTGAATCAAGTTTTTGTTCAGGTATTCATTTTCAGTAGCTCGGCAGCTTTCCATCGGTATATGATATGTTAATATTCGGATCGGTCTTTGACATTACCTTAATGCGCTACTGATGCTATCAGGAGTGTCAGATGACATTTTCTTATGTAATCATCAGGAAGGACATCATGTTTTATAATTACCTTAGTGTATAAGAGCAACCATATTTTCTTCCGAATGTGCAACGATCACTTACACAACATGGTATTGAAGTATCCTTATTCTCAAATGATTTATTATTAAGTGCGACAGTACAAAACTAAAGGTCAATCACATATCATATAAAGACGCAGACCAATAAATAACTAGTTAATATTCAACAAATACATTTCTGTACCAGACCCTGGGCTAAACCATACAATTGGTAACAGATCATAACCTGGATTAGAAATCCCATAAAAATATGACACCTGTCAAAACTGATTACCCTTGCACCTATTATTGGTCATTATTAGTTTCAATAAGCGGAGAAAAACAATGAGCTTACAAAAGTCAAAAGCTAAGACTAGGGGTGAACTCTAGGTCACCAGACATTATAACACAAATAGCACTGGTTTCTGATTATATTTTTTTTTCATAAGTTCCATTGTCATCCACATGTTGTCAATTTGAATAGCTATGGTGATCTGTTTCGGCGTGATTATTATAGACTTGACCTGCTTGTTGTGAGAGCTTTGCTGCTTGTTCGCTGGCTTCGAATTGATGATAGGAGAACCAAGGACTTTAGAGTTATAGATATGAGATGAGTTCTGACAGTAGTGTGGTAGAGTATTCTTTAGATAATTAAACTTGCACACTGTACTGTGAAGACAGGAGATCACCATTAACCCACATAATCTGTAAAACAAAACAAAGCAAAGTTAGTTTATATTCAATTATTACTAAGAGCTTAAACTGAGACCGAACGGATACATACTAAGGCATTCAGTGCATGGTGAAGGGTAGTTTAGGTTAAGGCTTAAACATCATAGGTTATCATTATTGAGATTTATCTAGACACAGGCTATATGGTAATGGAAAATAGTAATATTGTAGTAAATAGAGGGAATAATACACTGAGGGCGTATTGAAATATAACAAAACATAATCACAGGGCCATGAGAAATCTGGGCACGTGCAACAACCCGTGGAGAATCAAACAACGGGAAAACAACAGAAGTCACAAAACATCTTCAAAATAACCACAGAGTCACGAGATCTTTGGGCACGTGAATCAACCCTGGAAAGATTGTGAAATTAGAAAACCAATATTTTGCACCATAGAAAACAAGTGCAGTTGACACCATAAGCTATTTTGAAAATAACGAGCAATAGAAGTCACTAAAGATCTTCAAAACAACCCTGGAAAGATCGCAAAATCAGGAAAACCAACAGATTACACCATGGATAAACAGGTGCACTTGACACCATAAATTACCTAAAAATAACCAAAACAAAAATGAGGGAAGGTCAAGCAAAGGACAGACTAACCATGTTTTGACAGCTAGATAATTAAAACTGACAAAACACGCAAATCAAAAGAGAGTAATGACGAAATTGAGGCTAAAACCAACAACAAGGTAAACACCTTTACACCTGTAAATGCAAACGTTGCACAATAACAGGACAGCAAACCAGCACTATAAAAGCCTGATGGACACTTGTAAAAATCAGTCAGCGCCAGGAGGCGGGTTCACGACGTGCAGCATTACTCATTTAATCAGAGAATTATCTGATTCACTCAGCCCAAGGAGGCCTATTCTTCAACAAGAAGATAACAAATTCAAGTCAGCGCCAGGAGGCGGGTTCACGACATACAGCGTTACACATCTAATCAGATAACTATCTGATTCACTCAGCCCAAGGAGGCCTATTCTTCAGCAAGAAGATAACAAATTCAGTCAGCGCCAGGAGGCGGGTTCACGACATACAGCGTTACACATCTAATCAGATAACTATCTGATTCACTCAGCCCAAGGAGGCCTATTCTTCAGCAAGGAGATAACAAATTCAGTCAGCGCCAGAGAGCGGGTTAACGACGTACAGCATTACAGATTTAATCAGAGAATTATCTGATTCAGTCAGCCCAAGGAGGCACATCTACCGAGAGGAAAATTGTCTAAAAACTTTAGACACATTCAGCCAACAGAGCTTTTGGCAAGATATACAGAGATACAAATACCGCGATTCACAGCGAGGAAATCAGTCTAACATAGCTTAGATACAACTACCGCGATTCACAGCGAGGAACTTAGTCTAACATAGCTTAGATATAAAGAGATACATATACCGCGATTCACAGCGAGGAACCTAGTCTAACATAGCCTAGATACAAATACCGCGATTCACAGCGAGGAAATCAGTCTAACATAGCTTAGATACAAATACCGCGATTCACAGCGAGGAACTTAGTCTAACATAGCTTAGATATAAAGAGATACATATACCGCGACTCACAGCGAGGAACCCAGTCTAACATAGTTTCAATACACAGAGATATCACACTGAATATCACACTGAATTCGAGGTCATCTGCACCAAGGGTAAGATCTTATTATAAAGATTTTGAATGTTTATGTATTTTTATGACTAAATGATAAATGCTAAGATATTATTGTAAAATTATTGATTGATTTATTGTCTGACGAATAGAACCATATTCATATTTTGTTATTATTGTTTAAAATAAATCCTTGAGCAATTCCACCGAGAATTGCACCAAACTCAAATCTAAACCAGTGCTCAGTAGTTGAGGCTAGCGCACATTGTACGATAGTAGCTCTACTTACCGCTGAGGTATTGTTGATCAACAGTTCAGTTGTGTTTTTGAAGTCTCTCTTTAATAACCGAATTATCAGCAATTATAAGTCCAGATCTGCTACCATTGCATTTGCACTACTTGAACCATACATATCGCGGATTCTAAAACAGAAAATTGGAGGATATTTTATTATTTGGGATTTCAGACAAGGAGTGAATAACTCCAAAATACAGTCCGATTAATCAAACACAAAATTCATTCACCATAACAAATCAAAAATTCCATGCTGATAAATTGGAGGCGCCCTACCGAGACTGAACTCAAAGAACTGTTGATCACACCTCAATAGACAATTTTGCGGTAATAATTGTTACTATCTGTATTGTTAACCCATATCATTTTGTTTAGGTGTTATGATTAAAGGTGCTAAATCAGCATTAAAGTGGTCATTACTAGGCGTTCAGAAACAGAAAAGGTCAGAAAAGATGGCAGATTCAGAACGTCACACAGAGGACCAACATGACACGCAGAAAGACCAAGATGACCCAGCAAGTGCATCACAGGGAGCCAGCAATATGGATGCGGATTTGGGGAGAAGTGAAATCAGAGTGAAGGCACATGAGCGTGATTTAAATGGCTATTTAGTCACAAGTGAATGGAATCGTGAAGAGACGTCAAAAAGAGATGAGGAATGGGAAGAGAGAGAAAATTTCCTCACACAGAGACTCAAGTCACAAGAACAAGAAATTGATCATATTATGTATAGAGCAAGAGGACTTGAAGAAGATTTAGACCAATACAGACAGAAATCAAGAATATATGAACAGGATAATGAAGATTTGAGGTGCAGAGCTATATCTTATGAGCATGATTTTGAACATCTTAGAGAAAGAGCAGCCTCACAGGACAGAGAGATTGACCATTTCAGACAAAAGGTTATAGAGCTGGAAGACAGGGAGAGACAATTTGAAGAATTTAGAAAAAAAGAAATGCTGAAATTAAGACAGACAGCTGCAGACCAAGGAGAGGATATCAGAACACCTATTCCAAGAAGTTTTGATCATGTTACCTTCCGAAGAAGGGGAAGCCGAACACCAACTGAAACTATTGATATCAGGAAGGAAGGAGATCCAGAAATAGCCAGTAAAGAAAAAGACAGCCACAGAAGTGAGACCAGACAGGGAGATATTAGCCATGAACGGATGGGAGCATACATAAGTACAGAACTTGATGGAGAAGAGAGGAGCAAAGTCACAACCATAAAACATACCCCAATCCAAGACGAGAAAAGATCTCAGGATCATATTATCCATAGGCGTGAAGCTTATCCAGATAATAGGTATGAAGAGCGTTATAGACCTGCATTCAGACAACGACTGAGGTTTAATGACTATGACAGTTATTATGACGCAGACCAGGAGTACAATGATAACATGGCACGCAGAAGAGAATTTGTGAGAGATAGGCCACGCCTCCAAAATGCTTCACAAGATAATAGAGGGCAACAACCTGCACAAGCCAATCAAAATATGAATAATGGGATAATAAATGTAGCTATGAAACTACCGGAGATGGAAAAATGGACAAACTCTCCAAACGATGCTATCACATGGATGGAATTCAAGGAAAACTATGAGCTACAATGTAGAGCATTATCAGTACCTATATCAACATGGAGCAAACTAATCCCATTATATCTTAACGATGGAGCATTAGTCATATATAAAAATACAGTCGAAAGACAACCACAACTGAAGGATGATTATGAGCCACTAATGCAAGAATTGAACAAGGAATTCCAGAGTGCAGGCACATCATCTTCAATTGATCTATATAGCAGACAAAAGCTTCCAACTGAATCAATAGGAAAGTTTTATGCAGTGATAACTTCAATGGCAAAAAGAACTTATCCTGATATGGAATACACAGCCAGAGATAAGGTAATATTAGGCACATTTTTGGCAGGTTTGCCAATATCATTCAAGCGTGGGTTACTAAATAAAAATTTAACCACAGCAGAAGAAGCATTTAAACTGGCTCAAAGATATGAGAGGACAAATGAAATGCTTCTCAAGGAAGGAACATCTAGTGTAGCAAAACCAGCGGCAGCTGTGGTTAATCAACTAAGTGATCAAATTAAAAAGGACGAAGAGATAGAATGTCTAAGGAAAAGTATCAAAGAACTGCAAGCAAAGGAGAGAGAGCGAGCTGAAAAAGAGGACAGACTTGTCAAAGAAGCAGACTGGGAGAGAAACATGAGAGTACCCAATATAGAATATAACCCTTGGAATAACTACAAAGATGGAGGTTACAACAGAAGACAATTCCAAGGAAACTTTCGTATCGAAAATAAAAATGCATACAGGAGATGGAAAAATAGGCAACCTTTCCAAAATGAGCAAAATAGATCAAACAGAAACTATTACGACAATGTGAGGAGAGAGCAAGAAAACAATGAGAGAAGTGGCAATAATTATGATGACAGACGACACAACGACAGAAACACATGGAATAGATTTCAGGAAGCTAGGGAATATGCACATCTCCCACCACAAACAGATAATAATCATGCAGGAGTGTATCAAAGAAGCGAGAATCAGAAAAGACACACCAATTATGTACGGTTTATAGAAGAAGCTGACTGTGAACCGATAATACAAAATGTCAAGATTACTAAAACCTTGACAAACACATGTTATTCAGAAAATAGACCGACAAGAGAGGAGCAAAAGGCAAGCGCTCAATATACTAAAAGGATAGAAGAAGTTGTCTCCACTGACTCGGAGGGCCTGACAACTCCTGATGTTGACAAAGAATGTATACAGAGATTCATAAACGAATGGATCAGTGAAGGAGAATTATGCGAACCAAGCACAAATATTACGGGTAAAGATGATGTGAAACTGGACGAATGGATTGAACAGTTTCCATCCGAAATAAGATATGACGATACATGGTTCAGTGAGGAGGAGTTACCAGAAGAAGAGCCATGGCTAGAAGGAAATCAGTTGACGGCAGAGCTACAGAGATTAGAAAACTTAGCCATCAAAGCTTACCCAGGTCTCGAAGATATATTTACAGCAGAGAAGATAAATGAGGCAAATGATGCAAAACAAAAACAAGAGAGATCTGATAGTCAAACTTGTAGAATTGAGAGCAACACGGAAATGACCAATGAGGAAACAGGAACTACCTACACACAAGACCGCCTAAAGGAAGTTGTGCACACTAAGTTTGTACAATGGATAGAGGAGGATAATTGGCAAGAGGTAAACCCTATCAATATGCAAAAGACAGAACCGATAACTCCGATGTTCGAGAGGGACGCACAGGCAAAAAGAAGAAGGCAGGAGAAAAGGGGGCCAAAAATGGTCGACAAAAGGTATAGAGACCTAATAGCAACAAGTGTGACTTGTAAACAACACCTGCAGACGGGGGAAACTCATCATGAGAATCAAAAACCTCAGAGATATCCTAACAGAAAACACAGAAAACGCAAACAGGGGGCATGTAAGAAGAGCAAGGAAATGCAAACATGTGACCAGGACCAGGAGTTACTAAGGGAAACATATTACAGTTTCAACAGAGCAGAAAAAGAAGACGTACCGCCAGTAACAACCAAGTCTAAGAGAGGACTAGGATCAGTAGGAAACATTATCGCTATTGCACTAATAGTAGCAGTAGTCAGTGGTCTGATGAACGAAGCTAGAGGACGTCCAGACTATCCAATAATATGCAACACTGGACCCAACAACTACTATAGATCAAAGCCTCACCTAATCCCACTATTGGTCTCAAATATCATACTCTATGACACAATACCACTTCTTATGCAAGACAAAACATATTTGGAGGCTGCAAAAGTACAAGGTAAGCCATATGATATCTATTGGCCATTCAAAGGACTTGCTCTGACACTTAGTGACAGTTATTGTAGGAGAATGCATGTGCACCATACGAGTCAGACTGATCCAAAACCATTAAAACCTGACAAAGAATCGGTCTCTACCACAAACATTCAATATCTACACCATTAAGTGGCAGTACATATAATAACATAAAATGCATATAAACTTATTGAATAACCACAATTATCATACTGCTAAAACAAATAAGCAATAAAAAAAATAATTCAACAACCAAGCTATAAAAAAGTAAAAAAAAAATATATATCAATAGTAGCTATTTTTTTTAGAATCATTCTAGTATATCACAGATTTATTTTGATACACTTATTTTCAATTAAGCAGAATCACAGTTATCAGCTGAAGTAGTTGCCTTGTTTGTTTTGTTTTTTTTTTCGGCAACAAATGGAAATGATTGCAGTCATGTCACATAGCAGTGAGATTTCAGGTAAACAAAATCTTACTTATCAAATTGAATCAAGTTGCCTTGTTTTCTTTGACTTTTGGCAACAAGCAGTCGCTTGCTGTATTTCTAACACATTATATTTTATGAGGATGTATGAACCTCACTTGTTACTGAAATCATCTGACACAAACAATGGGTTAAATAATTTATGCTTCAGATTTATTTATATTGATGGGCATGGCAAAAAAAAAATGTCCCTTATTAGTGGAGTGACCTTAAATGATTGAGGTCAATCATTTTCTTCCGAATGTGCAATATGTCAGATGACATTTTCTTATGTAATCATCAGGAAGGACATCATGTTTTATAATTACCTTAGTGTATAAGAGCAACCATATTTTCTTCCGAATGTGCAACGATCACTTACACAACATGGTATTGAAGTATCCTTATTCTCAAATGATTTATTATTAAGTGCGACAGTACAAAACTAAAGGTCAATCACATATCATATAAAGACGCAGACCAATAAATAACTAGTTAATATTCAACAAATACATTTCTGTACCAGACCCTGGGCTAAACCATACAATTGGTAACAGATCATAACCTGGATTAGAAATCCCATAAAAATATGACACCTGTCAAAACTGATTACCCTTGCACCTATTATTGGTCATTATTAGTTTCAATAAGCGGAGAAAAACAATGAGCTTACAAAAGTCAAAAGCTAAGACTAGGGGTGAACTCTAGGTCACCAGACATTATAACACAAATAGCACTGGTTTCTGATTATATTTTTTTTTCATAAGTTCCATTGTCATCCACATGTTGTCAATTTGAATAGCTATGGTGATCTGTTTCGGCGTGATTATTATAGGCTTGACCTGCTTGTTGTGAGAACTTTGCTGCTTGTTCGCTGGCTTCGAATTGATGATAGGAGAACCAAGGACTTTAGAGTTATAGATATGAGATGAGTTCTGACAGTAGTGTGGTAGAGTATTCTTTAGATAATTAATCAAACACAAAATTCATTCACCATAACAAATCAAAAATTCCATGCTGATAGGAGTGTGCCATGCAGCATGTCCAGGCAGATGCCTTCTGGAAAGTATTGTGAAGGCAACAGATGTTTGTGGCAGCTCAACACGCAAGGATGGTGTTGTATATGAACTTTGAACTATGGAGATAAAAAACTTAACTGAGCGAATATTTATATTATTTCAACAAAAAGTATATGCAAAACCAAAAGAAAAATTGAGCACTCTTTTGTGCGTTGACATATAAATATTTGTTATGCAAATCCTCAAGTCATCGATGGGAGTTGAGCACTTGGCCTCAAAATCTGAAGTTCGCCACTATTCACCAAACCGAACTTTACCTGAATATTTCAACGTGAGCACTTGCTTCTATGCTGTCATCTATTCTATTTCCCAGCTTACTAGGGTAATACTGGGTGTCCTGTGCATCACATGTGTATGGTTTCTGTTCAAGTTATGTACATGGCTGTTTGTCTCAATTTGCTTAGCTGCTGGGTTGTTTTGCATTGTGTTTGCTTCGGGTAATTTAGAGATTGACGTCAGAAAAGTTGTAGAAGCCATTGCAGTCAATTATAATACATCAATATAATGTTTCAAATCCCTCACGCTTGTCATTTGATATGTACTTCTCTAGTACAACCTCCTCATGGCCGGCCCCAGCAGCATGGAGCCACCCCTGTGTGTTGACGAGCATCTCAAACAATCTCATCGATCCCTCTTTCCATAGTCCACTACTCAAATTCTCCACATCGAGCAAAGTACAACTCATACACAAGTCAGAGAGATGACTTGTTTGCCCTGTGTATGACAAAACAGAGGGTGGGCTGCCCTTAAAAAGGGACGCAAGTTGCCCGAAGACCTCGTACTGAGAGTGTGATACATCTTAGAGGAGGCAGAGGCAGAGGAGGTCGTGGTACACACACTATGGCCAATTCTCAGGTCCCTCAGGAGCCTCCATCTGAAAATACAAATAATAGGCATTATGAGGGGTTTGACAATCGCATATTTGACACATGTGCCATTGATGTGATTGATGACATCGAATATGACAATAGGAATGTGACCACTGGATTTTCAAATGACATGCCACATGATGTGTCAAAGAAAACAATGACTGGGACAAAAATTTCCAAATATAGACAAACATCTGGACTTGGTTTTATCATCTTAGCTATTTGACTGACCCTATTAGGTTTTGTCGGTAACGTGAATGCAACAACACCAATGATATGCAAAACTGATCATCCGGTTGCTAAATTCAGACTGCAAAACCTATCAGGTTGTGATCTCAAACGTGGCCACATGGACTTGCATGCATCAATAGACCAGAATGTGACTTTGTTCAAACCGAATCTGATTCAATATAAATCCAAGGCACATCACTGTAACATAGTCAGAACTGACATCACAACACATGCAGGATCTTTTGGTGAGAATAGGTATAGGACGACTACACACACAAATGAACTTGTGACAATGGAAACTTGCAAAAACATGGTACAATTTAAAAGGGCACCTTTTGGTGACATGACTGAAATAGGTGGAATATACCAAACTCAAATTACAACTGATTTTGAGTATCACACAGGATTTAAGTGCTGCACTGATTATGACTTTTCATCAAAATAATGTTTTTTCTCTATGAATCTGTGGTATTCATCAGACATGGTAAAGATGATGACATGCAGAGTCCTATGGGTAGCACAGCTCACTGTGACTACCATTCAGGTTTTTGTAATTTGTTTGATGAATCAGGCCTGTTATGGACACAAAATGAAAATGAAAAATATCTCTATTTACCGCATATATTCTATCAAGGAAAACTACAGGACAGGACTTGGCTATCAAATGACGGGGAATTGGCCTTGACTTTTGCAAACCCAAAGCATATTCAGGAAAACGAGGACTGTGGCAGGTTTGTAGACATAACTGACCAGGGTGTCGCAGTTAAAGTTGGTGACCTTACTAAGACAAGGGAGAAACGACAGATAGAGGGGACCGTTTTAGCGACTGAATTGAATTCTAGACTGCAGGCAATTGAAATACATGTTTCACAGAATTTTAACCAGATGTTTCACACAATATTTAGGCTAAATTGTCAAAATATGATGAAGATGACGGATCTTTTACTTGTATCACTTGATGAACATCCTATTCTGGCTGCGAGACATCTTCTGAATAATTCATACATTTATGCACAGAAACTACATGATTACATAACCATCTATCCTTGTCAGCCAGTGGACCACTATGATATTAACTCTTCACCAGAACAATGCACTAAACGAATTCCAATGGCTGTTTCATTAGGTGTCACCAACAGGACTATGTGGTTAAACCCTCATAACAACATTCTGCATGACACTCCAACCCTCATTGATTGCGCATTAAATCAGGAGATTCCAATGGTAATTGATGGAGATTTATTCTTCTATGCACATATTGATGGGACTGTCAGGAGGGCCAGTGGCATCGACAAGCTGAATACGATAGCACTTGATTTTTCTGATTTGGGGAACAATATTGGTCAACCTGTCATACATAAACTACTATTATATGATTGGCATTTATTTAGAGAAAAATTTCCATTGAATGACTTGACAGGTGCCAGGCAATATCAACATAAGATACATGGGAATCTAATAGGCATTACAGACAATAATAATGCAAACAAAGACCCAGTTGAGGAACTGTATGATTCCCTGAAGGTTGCATGGGCATTGGCAAGGGGTAACTTGGAATGTGCGCTTACTAACTATAAATACCACCATGATCTTAATACTAACGGAGATCAATATAGGGTTGGGGATGTGGTTTACGTGAGGGTTCCTCATGTGGCAGTTAGCAATGTGGAGAAATTTTCTTCGTCATATCAAGGGCCTTATCTGGTTGTTATGTTACACAGATTAAATAATGATGTTAGGGCACTAGGCACAACTAATTTGCCAGTGGGAACTCAGTTTACTACCCACCTGATGCATTTGAAGAAAGCTAAGACACCTTTGACATCTGATTTTACTCCTGCCAGCTATGTATCTGTAAAGAGGAAACCAGCAACTAATCCTGCTGTGGCCGTTCTGTCTTCTAACTCCGCTACACCAGCTCAGAATGATTCTACTAAGACAAGTTCACATGGCTATAATCTTCGAGCTAGGAATAACTAATCCCTTCGCACATACACTTATTACAGCTTATGTTATTATTATTCAATTTATAAATGTATCTGACTTAATAATAACCGCTATAAACTGACTGCTTCATTGCTATGGCATGGGCATATACATTGGTGATGTTCGGCTGAGCGATGTGTTATTCAATTGACATGTAATGGTGCCCACAAATTATTACCCACAATTAATACCCAAAATATTCACACGAGCTTATTACAACAACAAAAAATATGAAAGAAAAGAGAATTGGTATCTAAGGCGAAAATGGTCCCACCTGAATAATTTGAGTGCGTTTTGAGTTGTTGTGCATTCTTTTGATTGGCCACTTTGATTGAGCAATCTCTCTTCTGTGGATCTGGAGTCTAAACGCTCTATGGAGGAATGGTACGGCGTATCCTGGACTGGAAAGTTGCTTGGATTGGAACATTGCACACTGTGGACATGCAAAACAGTGCTGCGTGGATTTGGAATCTTTACACTCTATGGACGAGTGGTTTGGCGGAACCTGGTCTGGAAAATTGCTTGGATTGAGACATTGCACACTGTGGACATGGAAAACAGTGCTGCATGGATCTGGAATCTTTCTTCTGACCTCACCAAGTTCAAAGAGATGGTCGTATATGAAGGATAAAGAAACCAGGGGAATTTGGCGCCTACTACTTCTGGTCTAGCCGAAGACTTCCATCTCTGGTGTGTGTCACAGCTCTTGATTGTCAACATGGGCTGTACCTGTGTGCTTGGGTTTCTGTAGTTGTAGTAGTGAGGCATTAACTGACCACTCACCGGGATGCAGGGTGTTTTGACGGCCTAAAACAAGATTGGTTTATAGTGATTTGAATGAATAGTACTGAAATGTGGGTGCCTCAGAATGCCTAATCACCCTCATACTGGGAAATCTAGTATGATGGATAGGGTTTCCCATTCACTAGATGACTGAGCCTAAGTCACAAGCGACTATGGTTTAACATAGTGCATTATAAAAGTGAGCCTATCTAACTCAATCAGGGGATAAGGAAAATGGGAGGGGACACCTGCCTTGGTTGGTTATTGAATCCAATCCATACTTTAATATCAATTGAAATGATTAACATCATGCAGCAATCACAATAATACTTGCATTACAAAATAAAGTACCCCTATGCTGTAGTATGTTGGATAGGCCCTTGGGGCTGATGTCAGGGAGACATGCCCCAATGCACCTATGAGAGTTGTGTAGCAAAAGGCTTTTTGTTTGGTGAACAAAGGAGTACAATGGCAGGCAAAGTGTGCTTGTCTGAATGCATGTTGGATTCATGTGATTACATGCTGGGGCGCGTGTATGCTAGGCTCAGCTCTCTACTTTTGCTACACTCATTTGTGGGTATACATAATCCAACCGCTGCTACGATATGTAGGAACCACTGGTAAAGGGTATTTCACAACTGTACTATATTTTGTAATGTGATTTTGTGAAGGTCGGATTAACATGTGCTGCAATCATGGGGTTGGTCCTATCTGCTTCTCTACTGTAAGTACAATGTCACCATGGGAAGGTTTCTAATTATCAGACTGCCCTTGATCTTAACAACATGATTGGAAATGATTTGAATGCTGGCAAAAACTTTAGTGCTAACTTTAACTAACTATATTCACCACTATATGCTCTGCTAGTACTTGCTGTCACCTCTTTGGGATGATCTAGTATGTGTTAACTTTAAACTTACTCATTATGGATGGGGAGGCTCAACCAGAATATCCAACTCCAAAACCAGTGTCTGGACTGGGAATAACTACTCCTTGTCAGTTTCAGCTCCAAAGAAAAAGAGTTTGCAGTCTTGCTGTTGTGTTGGCAAACACCCACTTCCTGTTTAACTTTTAGAGATTCCATTTTTTTACAGGTTCATTTGAATTGAGAGTTGTCTTGTGTTTAAATAAGAGGACACAATATGTAAATTTTTGAAAGTTGGTAAGTAAATTTTATATTGTATTACAAGGAGTTTTACTCCTTGGTGTGTATATCTACAAATAAATGATTAAATTGAATACAGTTATAATATTATGAAGTGAGTGTAAGGTAATTTATCATTGAGAGAAACAGAACTTGGTGAAATTTTTGAGAAAAATCAGACCCCTGCATTGTAACCCGTGTGTCTTTTCTGGCGTCACCTTTTGCAATGACTTGCATCGGGTGACACAATTATAGTTTCAGGTGACAAAATGTTGACAAAAGCAGGTCAATTTAGACTTGCAACAGGGCAGAGATTGAGTAGGAAGTGAGCAGGACAATACTTGACGAGGCTTATGGTTAGAGCCAGTGAGGGGAATTTGTAGGAGCTGCTACCACACCTAAAGCTGTACTGTACAACCTAGCGATATGGGACTCAATGGTCAGGATGGACAACCAGGAACACAAGGTGGACAATATGACCTGGAGCAGCTGGAGACTAACAATGAGGGAGCGGAGTCAGTGTAGCAGCAGACCAACTTGGAGCGTCAGGACAAGCAGAAACAAAGGATAAAGAACACTGGGAGAGGTTGGCGACCTCCAGTACCCAGGCTAGCCATAATTTTTCGGACTACAGGAACCAGGCGACATGCCAGATCATTTGACATGTCATAGCAATCGAGGACGATTGCAACTAAGGGAGTGCAGATGTCGCATACACAGCAGCAAACAGGAGAATTGTCTATACCAACATCGGACACAATAACAACATCCAATATCTTTGCCAGCATCATCATCAGTACACTCAAACCTCGACTTGAGGACACGCAGTTACCAGCCGGTGCATATCACCTAGAATCGGGGATATGCAAATATATTCAAATCTAAATTCTATTCTTAATACCGGTGCCACCCTAACGCCAGAACCGTGACAACCATGACAATGCAGTGAAGGTGGCGCCAACAAAGACAATTCAGAATTAGCATGATGTCTAACCTACACCAACCAACACTTGCGGCCGATCAACCCTGGATCAACCCACTCTTGCGGCCGATCAACCCTCTTTTTGTGGTAATTGAAAATTGTGTTTATAAATTTTATTTTTTTGCTTATTGACGTCAGCAGTTTTTTAATGTGTCTGGAACCATGCTATATAAGAGCATGGTTCACCAATGGAAAGCAATGATCTGTTTGGCAACCCTCTGGTCGACAAGCAGCGCTCTTTTGTTTGCAACTTCATTTGCAGACAGGTCAGTTTTTTGTAAACATGAAAGTTTTACAAGTTGTTATCATAATATTTTCATTTATTGTACGTTCGTGATATTTATAGGGAAATAGAACTTGCCTTATTATTTGATAATGGCACAGTATAACATTTGGTTGGATTATCTATACCATCAACTAATTTAGCTAAATGAATTAAATCGAGCATGCATGGCATCATTAACTAGAAAGTATAACTCGTTGAAATAAGGTATGCATTGTTTAAGGTGAGTTGCGTTTGATGTCAAACTTGATAAGAATTGAAAGGCATGCTCCTGAGTCAAGTGTTTGATCGAATCAAATGAGATCGCCTGTAAATAAGTCAGTGTCACATAATGAGAATCATCATACCGAGCTCTTGAGCACAGATCTCAGTAGCGGAGAGTGAATGTGGTGACTCCATAACCTGGAATCCCACAATTACATATTGACATTGGAACATGAGATGGGAGGGATGCATTCAAACGAAATTGCATTTATCCTGTATTTTAGCGGCATGAATAACCTTCATAATTAAATGATCTATAAAGTTTTAATATCTTGATAACAGATACAAACAATGCGTAACATAATATTCTTTACATCAGCAATTACATGTAGATTAGCTGATTAATATTTTTAATGAATACATTTTATTACTTTCAGAGACAGAATAGTCCTTTCATGAGTAACGCCATACTAGTGCGTCTGATCCCTATGCTGGTACCCAAAAGTAATCCAGTATACACAGCGGATGCGTTGAACTCCGAGTTGAAAAGTCAGTACAATTTTAGTGAAGTATGGCACAAACAATGAAGACTACCCAACCTAATGACCTTCATGATATAACTAAGACAAGTCATGTTCTCCTACAGTAAAAGAGGACAACTCCTGATACATCAACAGAATGCACCAGAGATGAACACTGACTGATCTAGAACCAACAACACTACATCAACAGACACCAGCCTCATCAACAACCAATATTACCAAGAAATCCCCAACAACACCAAACAACAACAAAGAACAACCTAAGCTGAGAGATAACCATGCAAGAATAAACCACCCCCCCCCCCCTTACCAGACCACAATAGATCTTCAGCAGGTGTAAGGATGACATCAGATGTGAATAGACAGATTCATATCATCATCATTGATATGTCATCGTGTTTAAGAATGTGCCAAGATTCATGACTGATTGTGCTGTCATCGAAATTAATTGATTGAATATTCATTTGCTCGCTGTATCCTGACTACCTTTTGTTACCATCATATGAACTGCTGTATTACTATTGGCTTAGACATTTTATGTCTCATATATATGTAAGAAGTTTTACTATCTAATAAAATAATTAATAAGTTACAACGAAGTAGCGTAGTACTTCTAAGTGATCACAAATACCCACAACAACTTGTAAGGACAGCGCACGCTTACATCACGGTAGTATAATAAGTCGCAAAAAAATTTTCACATTCTCATTTAACAAGTTTCATAAGACAGCTAGCATCGAGTAAAGGAAACACAGCCTAATCGCTTGTAGAAGCGTCATCTATGCAACAAAATTTCGGCCACTTGAATAAAACAGAGAGGCAGGCATAGGGAGTGGGAGTCGTTGGAGCAGCTTCTTGAGATGAAGTCATTCACTGGGGAAGTGTGAAGGCTTTGTATCGGCGATAGATTAATCGATCTCGGTTCAAGCACGGTACTATTTTGTCAAAACGCAATAGGTCCAGTCAGTCTAAGACGTCCACTGAGATCACCCATCTATAAAAAAAAACAACACCATACAGAGAATTACCTCACCAGTTTATTCAATGGTGACCAAGAAACAGAAGATAAAAACAAATGCCGAAATCATTCTGACGGGTATTGCCCATCAGGCAACTCTAGGAGCAATAGGATATCATACTGAAACTCAAAATGCAATTATGTGAAAAGTGATGATGAGGCCTTAGCTGAAACAGTAAAAGTGAAATTTTCAAATTAGGTTGCAGTATGTGACTGCTTCAAACAATAATACAAACAATATAAACAATACTATAAATGATGAAGCTGTGTAACTCGGGAAAATTCTCTGTTGGTAAACCATAAAAAATAGCAGAAATTTAAGTTGCAGTCGGACGTTAGCAAATCAGCAGCAAAAATGTGTACACTTTCTATGCTTACGAAATGTAACTCATAATAATTATTCTAAGGTTTAAGTTTGAGGCAAGAACTGAGCGATATGTTTTCTCCGTCGTGTTTTATTGACAGCTCTCGATTTCATATGTCCATCATATCTCTCAACACAGGCACTGTAATGCACAGTCTCAAAGCTTTATTTCCAAGTGGCTATTGCTGTTCTGTGGTAAAGTAGGCTACTATCAGAAGCTACATGTTGCTGTATAGTTCTCAAAAAATCCACATATTGAAGGTAAAGTAATACTTCCGATGTAATTCTCTCATCTGGCATTATTTAGCAGAAGCGTTGAGGCTGCGTATGGCAGCCAGTTTGATTTTTGTATTTCTCAGCTGTGTACCGGCTTGAAGTTGATACAGTCATGTCTTGTAAGGTCTTGTGGGGTGATTCATTGATAGAAGTGCACTTTTTGTTGTTATGAAATTGATTGAAGTAACCACATACTAGGCATTATTTGAATGGCTGTGGCTATTCGTTTAACATCAAACTGTGAAATAGGCTAATATCATAAGGTTTTGCTAGCAATCCTAGAATAATTTGAGGGTTACAAATGCATTTTTCATTTTAGCTTCCGAGCACAGAGAGTGATAAAACCCCTCTTTTTCATGACAGAAATCCTTAGAGGATGGGCTACAAGTTGATCCCACCGAAAACGAAGTTTGAGGTGGTATTATGGCAATGCCCATGAAACAGTTCTCATAGGGGACTTCTGACAACTTATGTGGCAGCTGAGCCCTATTTTTGCACACAATAAACACCTACAGTTTTGCTTATCCATCCTCAAATATTGTCAAGATAACTAGATTCATACCTGATCTTCTCTTTGGGAGTAGTATGAATAACAGCATGTGATGCTATGACATAGAAAACTTGCAACAGCCAGCACAGGTTTTTTGGCTTTTTCTAGCCATTTTTATTCAATCCAATAGACATAGTTTTGTCCATGTCTATGAGGTTGCATAGAAATGTTTTGTCTATGTGCAATCCTCAATCAATCATCAGTGCAACTTAATAAAGCCTAAGTGCCTGGGCAAAATGTGTAAAATCTGCTTCAATAGAAATGTTGATGGTTAAAATTTGCTCAAATAAAAATTTCTATGGTACAAAGGCTAATATCTAAAAGAACAGTCATACTTGAGCAAATAATTTAAGCCTTAGTGCCTGGTCAAAGCGTTTAAAATCAGCTTTAATAGTAGTATCAATGGTTCAAAGCCATCTGCTTTGATAGAAATTTCCAAGGTTCAAAGGCTAATCACTAAAGCACCCGGGCATATTAAAGCACATGCTATATAGCCAGGCTGAATAGCCCAGTGTGTATGTAGAGGTCTGCCTTGAACTCACTGTTTATTAAGAATGTTGTGGGTTCGAGTCCCAACATGGTCAGATTTTTTTCCAAATGGGTGCTTTATAACTGGAGCATTTTTACCGTAATCTTCTACTGCTATTGAGTTGTTTTCTGCAAGTACCCAACAGCTCAGTGAGCTATTGAAATACCTCTCTGCTTGCACTATTTTTCTACCGATATGCAAAAATTTCTGTTGTGGCAGGGCGCTAAAGCGCCCCTCCCACACCCTCCCCGCCACGCCTCCGGCGTGTGGATCGGGCTGCGCCCGATCATTATGGTCATCTCTAAAATGTCAGTGAGTGAATTTTTGTAGAATATACCGCCCTAGATATACCCATTGGTAAACTCTGTGCTCCTAGGAGTTATTAAAATAATTGTCATGTAATCTGCTTCACACTTCTCCCATGTGAGTTTAAATAACACCAGCTATCGCTATGATTTCTTAATTATTTTCATTCATTCATGCAAACTTGTCACAGATTATACTATTATTCAGTTCTCTTATAGTAGCTGCCCATGTACGACCTGTCATAAGTTCAGATAGCGGCAATTTCAATCTCCTTATTATGTTAATTTTTTATCTAGACCAAATCGCCTGTATAATTTGTTGTGTCGTTGTATTTGTGACGTGTAACACCAATCACAGATATTCCAATTCGTTAAAAGCTTGCCACTGTTCTTTTTTTACCAGGCAGCATATATGACATGAGATGAATTATGTCTCAGTAACAATTACCTTATGGGTTGCAAAAAGAGCTGTGGGTTTAATTCTCAGACATAGTTGTGTTTGTGAGATATTGTCGGATTTTAGAATTTTACACCGCTAATTCCTATTGGGTGCAAGTAAAAGTCCTGCATACCTCTAGATTAGCTGTCGGCAACCTGGTCTATTTTCCAGTGCGGCCTAATGAACAATATTTTGCGGGCTGATTGTGGCATTATGCCTGAAAAGATATATATTACACATTAATTTTGATCCCCATCTCGCATTTTGTAATCTTGATATTCAAGTATATAGGCACAATATATTTCAAAATAGTGGCCATTCAGCATTAAGCATGTAGCTTCCAAAGCCGTTTCTAGACATAATCATCTTAACTGTATTGGTGTTAACTCCTTTTTTTCAAGTGCTTTATTTTCAAAATAACCCATAACGGTGATATTTGGAAATTCGAATAAAATTTTTTGTTGATATCGTAGTAATTAGTTTTTTTAGCAAATCTGTCACCTTGAACAAGAAATGCAGATGAGTATCAACAAGTTTTCATGTTACAAATGCTCCTGCTTTATCACTGAAATGTTCCAGATTGCATCTAATTTTACAGGCATTTGCAAAAAGCTTCCCCGCTGCGCAGGGGTGTCAGCACCCCTCCCACACCCACCCTGCCCTTTTCCATACACATGCAAAACTTCACAAGATTTTTTAAATTAGTATTTCTGTTGAGCTGAAGTTCCTTGCAACATACCACGGCTTTTACAAATAAATCTATTTTAGTTTATACATAGTTGTTACTCCGGTTCCGATTTTTTAGCTGAAAGAAATGTTGCGCCTAATTGTGTTGAGCCTGTGTAAAATGTGGAATTTTTTAGAAAAAGGTTGCCCACCCATGCTCTAGATCAATATTGATCCATTTGCCTAAATTCGGAGTTGTTTTTTCTCCAATGGACAAGGGAGCAACTCCGAATACAGACAAATGAATCGTATATATGTTCACTCTGACCAGTGAACCATGAGTGAATTAAGCTATGATCTGTCCAACTGAGCCGAATAGTTTTGCTCCTTTTCGGTGGTCTCTGATCTTATCAGTTCTAGTAATATAATCGTGTAGTTTTGTTGTCGGAGATTACTTCGGCTGTGAGATGAAAGTGAAAATGTAAGGTAAACATTCACATGATAAAAATCTCTCCAGCAGCCCGTCAAATTATTTATTATGTGAAGCACTCAAAGTTAAATAATACCCGGCCTAGCTTCACTCATTCTTAGTAGCTGCAAATAAAAGTATTAGACAGTGTGTCTATTGACAGAGAGGTGTTACTAAGTTTTATACCCAGAATGAAAAGAAGCTCAATCGTTGACTGTATTATCTCAGTGTGATCCCTGTTGAACACTAACATAGTGTACTGTAGTCGCCGAAATGTTATTGGAAATGATCAAAGGATGCCACCAAACTCTCCCCTAATAAACAAAAATGGACTTGCAGGCTCTTTGATTTATTTTAATTATTCATAAATAATTGTGATGTTCTCTTCTCTGAGACAGATAGAGCTACATGGCTTTTGTTCAAGGTACCAATGAAACTGAACTAAACTTGTTTTGAATTCCTCGGTTTCACACATTGCTGATAAGCTGATAAGGGTGCTGTAGTCGGGATTTACAGTGGATTATCTATGTCAGGTTAGATTTTTCCCTCCCCGCAGGCAGGCGATAATCAATTCATGTTAAAGAATGCTGCAGGGTTCCATGAAATGTTAATAAAGTTTTGTTATTGCTGATAGAAACAAAAACGAATTTGCAAAAATGGAATATTCAGACGCAAAGCCAATTTTTTCACTTGAGCTAAGAACATCAATGTGCACAGCAGGGACCAAGTTGGAATCTTGACAGAACACCGCCATCTGCATCCTACAGACGTGATTAATCACAATAGTTATATTGGAAAGGAGTCGTCAAAAATATACAGACAATGCCACTTTTTCTGAAATTACCTGTATTGCAATGTTCCCGTTAACCTGGTCACACTATGAAATCCAGAGAACTGTGTTAAACATCAGGCCACGTGACTTTGATATAGCCTGTGATTTTTGTCAGTGGGTGGGGGTGGGCGAGAAGAGAAGAATGAGTATAGGGGGGAACCATCAATGTAATCTCATGATACTTTTTCGATGTGTCTTTTTTCACAGCAACTGGATTAATCACATTAAAGTAAACTGAATAATATGCCCAGCCATGGAATTGCAAAACAGTTGATGTAATATGTCAATTGAAATGTGATAACGACTAAACCTATACTAATAGTTATTGTTACAGTTATTGGGGGTGGTGTGGGAAACTATCAAAGTCTTGAGAGAGCCGAAACGACCATTTTTGTATACTTGATTCACTTTTTGACATGAAGTTGAAAGCAAAATTGACTGAATTTTACCACATTTGCTGGTTTAATTTCTAATGATACATTATTTTTTCCCCACATGGTCTCAGTCGGGTTACCACGTAGATGTCACTATAATGCATTGTGATTTGTGTAAAAAAAAACACATCGAAAGAGGATCATAAGATTAAATTGATGGTTATGTCAAAGTCATGTGGCCTTATGGTGTTACAAGTTACACTAAAATATTCCTATAATAGAGACCAATTCAACATGTGAGAAGATAAGTAGCAGGAGAAAGTTCCTCTATGTAAGGCTGAGTGTTTCGTAAATCTTTAGTGATTGCAGCTGCGCCAGAAGTTCTTCCGCGCCTCATGTCCTCAGCCTAGAGATATATGAAATACCCATCATAGCATTTAAAAATGGAAAAAAAGCGAGAAAACGTAACTAACCATGAAGAAAGTAACGATATGTTCATCATAGCATGGATGCCCGAATGATGTCAATGTCCTTAACAAAAACATTATGGACACTACCGCTACAAGTCCATAGCCGCCATAGACAAATTGATTTGTTAAGGCTCATAAAATAGGTAAGCATCCATTCAGCAACTTTGTATTAAGAGCTATTGAGTGGCACTGTGAAAGGGCAGGCTCCGTCCCTAGGATCAGAACCTGTTTTTGTTTGTTCTTTGTATACATGCAGCGAAACGGCGGTCTGGCAGCAACAGCTTCACTTCTCAGTTGAATACATCATATTATATGGTGTCAATGCTCGCGTATAAAAATGATGACTTTCAATGAATGTTTAAAACTGGCAACTTTTACATAGAAAAACAGTATGTAATAGTAGGCCTGCGACTGTCATCGTACTTACCATGCAATCGGTACATCCTCCGCTGAACTGATATCATCATGAGACTCGAAATTACTGCATAGTGGTGTATATATTAAATAAGAAGAGAACATATATAATTCCTAGCTCGTAAAAGTCGATTCGATCTATGTGTGGGTCCTAATCGTATCTGACATGCTCCTCATTGTAAATATAAAGCTATGAACTAAACTTGTGTTTAAGTGCATTTTTCATTATTTGTAGTATTCTGTTAGGCTTCTCAGCTTGTTGTCTAAGATCCAGGTGTCTCTGTCAATGGACGATAAATGTTTGTTTTAAGTTCTGGCATCTCACTGCACAAATAGTTTAGGAGGCCCTGTATCACCTCCAATATATGATACTTTCTAGTTAACAGGATGCAACATTCCCTAAGTGTGAGAATTGATGCTCCAGACGTCTCACTTTTAGGGCAGCTTAACCTTTGTTTTTCCTATAAACAGGCGGTCATGTGATGCAACCAGGCAGGACCAACGTCTGAGATATCACTCCACCATAATTAACCATTTCTCTAAAGCAGCACACTGTCCATCGTATACAGCGAATAAATGACAATGGGCTCAGCACCCTTGCCTCAATATAATATTAGGTCATCCCAGACCACTGAAAATACTGCAGCCATCCAGGGAAAGGCAACCTAGCTAACTGTCTGACATCCCAAGGATGAAATCACGTCCTACAAGGTACGAAAGACAAGTGAACCTTATATTTTGCTGCCATCCATGGTCAGAAATTCAGTCATAGGGAAGACAACTCCTATTTGTTCTCCCAAATCCTGAACAAGCAACACAATATGTTCTATAATAAAGATGTGTAGATGAAATCAGTTTTCAGCACACAAGTGAATCAGGATGATTGTAATTGATACAACAGTATTCACGAAGTGTGCTACTTAGTGACTTATACTTCTCCCCCACTTTCCATTATCTCCCCCTGCCTCAAACTTAATTTGCCATCAACTTTTCAAAAACTCACGTAGCTTCCTATAAACCTGCAACTATATTTTTTTTGGTTATATGTTGTTATATTTTAAAACATATAACACAAAAGTCCATAAAATCAGTACTTTTTGAAGCATTTCTTAATTTTTGTCTTTTGACGAAATTGTATATGGTCAAAAATTGGCGTGTTAACTCAAAAATTTGCATAATTGTCATTTTGATTCTGGGTGTACATTTTTCTGCCTTCTTTGAAAAGAGTTATTGCAAGAAAACTACATTTTAATAGCAATTTAGAAAATTAGAAGTTTAAATCTCAGAAGTTTAAAGTTCTAGCTGAGGCCTTGTTTAGACTGACAAACTGACAATTCAATGAATACACATAGCATTCATCCATTGTCTTCGGCTATTGTCTATAAATTTCAATGATGAAAACATTATTGCCATTAGATTGGTATTGTTATCTCACAGCACAGCTTTGACAATGTATATTTAAGATGAGCTGAGTTTTATATTGAGTTTTTTGCAACAACTCATATGTATAGAAAAATAATTGATAATGATGACATAACATGATGCTCAAATTAATCATCGTTTTTCCAGAATAATTTGTTATCCTTGGCCAGCTTGTCCCTCCTTTTAATCAACAAATAATTGAGGGCAACGAATCTGATCATACATCCAGTTAAAACTGTTTTTGGACTCAAGGTAATAATATTAAGGCTTTGTCCCAATTTTATCACTCATCTTACAAATATCAATCCTTCGCGTTGAACCTTATGAAATGAGAGCGCCAAGCTTTACACGACATGGCAAATTCCTGATCCTCAGTTTATTAGGTATCGGCTGAAATTAGTGATTATCACCTCCTGATCAAACTTTGTTTATTGCATCAACGTGAATCGTAAACAGACAAAATTTAACACGTTTATCTGCAGAACACTTATGATTGTGCAATACATCAGAGAGCATAGCATTTGATTACTCTCTTTGTCTAAACAAAGTACCTTATACAACAAGATTTCAATCCGATCAAGATATGGAGCACAATATTCCTATGTCCAAATTGCAACAAGTACAATTATAATCCGCTACAGGGAGCGTAATACTGTTAATACCGAAAATTACAAATTGTTAATATTACATCTTACAATATATTCGGATCATGATATAAATTATCAATAATGATGATTAAAATTCAGTAAATTAGCATAAAATCTCAACAGGCAAAATCAAAGTCCTAGGCAGATCTGGTCTTGGCTGGTTTCCAATCTTATTTCAATTTTTAATATTTTAACAAGTTTATTCATGTATAGAATAGTAATTTCCAAGTATTTGCCCAAGATATTGAGCTAGTCTATTGCTGTCACCTGCGGATAAAGTTTGGATCTACACCAAATCTAACTCAGGATTTTGAACTTTGTCAAATATCTGCTTGTAAGGAAAGTGCATTGGTTTTATAGGAAAGTTGCTCTACAGCCAGTAGAGCCTTCTGAGCCCAGCTATCTAGAACCGCTTATCAACCTAGTGTAACAGAGGATCTCGCTTGACGCTTCATGCCTCAACGATATACTGGCTATGTGGGTACTGAAAGATCTTCCTTAGATAGGGACTCTATATTGTGATGGTTTATTTAGCCAAAACAAACAGGTATACATCTTTGCTAGGAGCGCTAACAAAAATAAGATGGATTTAGGAGAAGGTGGCATAGATTTAGAGTTTAAGTCACTCAGCGCTCATGCATTGACGGTCATGGGCTGGATAGCCTCAATATGTGCTCTGACCTGCCTACAAGCGGAGAGCAATCTGGCTGCAGAAATTGCAGCCTCGCCCTTTTAATCCAATATATCTCACCACTCATGCTTTGGGAATGTCGCACGCTATAAGACCGCTTCAGTTTAGTCAACCGTTTATGTAACCAACCATATTTTTTTAGTAGTTAACCATTTATCTTTATTGGCTTACTGATTTAAAGTGAACTTCTAGATCCTGAAAGTATCTCAGGAATATCTAATGTGACAAGATTTTTACCCTACAAGACAGCAGTCACGGACGCTTGACCATTAACAAATTGTACCTGGCGTAGTTTCACCAATTAAAAGTTGGTGAAAATTAAATATGTTTAAGATAATGGTTCTTAGGCTTCTACTAGGCTATAGACTTGTCAAATAGGCAGACATGGGTTGCCTGTTGATTACAGATTTCAGCAAAAACCTGATCTATGATTACTGAATTGCATTGAACCTATCATGATATGAAGGTTACCAAAATATGTACATATGTTGGTACCGAGCATAGCCATTCATAAGTGCTCAGGGCATATAAGGTAATTTGGTGAACCCGAGTTATGCCCACATCTCGAAAAGACCAAAAATCATATAAATTATAAAGCGAAAAACTTCTTTTGTGGCTGGCATAAAAAGTTATCAGATTTTCAGGACGCACTCACAAACTGTGTATTTCTTTGCCCCCCATGAAAGTGGAACAATTGCATACATAAGCCCGCAGCAGGGCAGCAATTTATATCATATTTGAACTGTTTTCGGTAAAGCTTTCGATATGTTGGCAGATATTTTCCTTGTTTACTGAAGAAAATAACCACTATGTTCCTCAGAAGATGAGCAATCCAATGATATAAAGATATGTGCTGTCATACCATTTGAAGCCATGCTGCCAGCTGCCGCTCAAAAGAAAATGTGCTTCTACATTATTTTACTGATTTGCAATGATTTAGCTGTGAACAAATAGGCTGATTGTGTGTGTATTCATTATCAGTAATGTAATGTAATTATTATAATACAGTATTCATGCTCCACTAAAGATAATTGCTAATGTCACATGAAGTCTGTGTAGCTCAGTGGATTATCCTTATTTTTGTATACGCAGAGTTCTGGGTTCGATCCCAGCCTGGTGTTGATTTATTATACTCTCAATATGGCTATAAATCATAATGATTGTGAAGACAACTCTTCTTTTGTTACTGGCAAAATAAGTTATCGAGCTACAGACCCCAGATTTTCAGATCATACTAAAAAAATGCCTGCCATGAAAATGGAATAGTTGCATACATATGCCGGCAGCAGGTCAGCGATTTATACCTTTTTTTAACTGATAAATGTTCCTCGGGAGATGAGCAATCCAATGATATAAAAATTTGTCCTGTCAGACCTTTTGAAGCCAAGCTGCTGCTCCAGAGAAAATGTGGCTACGCGTTTTTTTACTGATTTGTGATGCTTTATGGAAAGCTTCTTTTGTAGCTGGCATAAGCAATTATTGAGCTAAAGACCTCAGATTTTCAGAACATACTCGAAACATGTGTATTTCTTTGCCCCCCATGAAAGTAGAATAATATGCCGGCAGCAGGGCAGCGATTTATATATTTTTCTAACTGTTTTCACTAAAACTCTCGATTTGTTGGCATATGTTTTCCTTGTTTACTAAAAAAATAACCACTGTGTTCCTCAGGAGATTAGCAATCGAATGATATAAAAAATTTTGCTGTCAGACCATTTGAAACCATGCTGCTGCTCAAAAGAAAATGTGCCTATACATTATTTGACTGATTTATGATGCTTAGAGAAAACTTCTTTTGTGGCCTGCATAAGCTACAGACCTCAGATTTTCAGGACATACACTGCGTTTCATGCCCCATATATCTTTACCCAACCAGCAACAATTATTGTTTAATTAACCTCGCCTGCTAAATAAACTACATTCATCATTGCTATTGTATTGTTTAGTATTATAAGCCTTTACAGTTCTAGTCAATATTATATAATTGGACTGACATTGTATTCCATGAGTTTGTATTTAGATGACCAGGCAAGATAGCTGCTACAATGATTAGATATTGCTGTGCAAGGTAGGTAGCAACAAACTCTTTGCGCGGGAGGCTCAGGTTCAAATCCCTGCTGGGGCAAATCTTTAGTTTTCGTTTCATCATGATGGAACTCAAAAGCATTCCATTCGAAATGTCCTCCTCACAATTTTTGTAAGCACAGAAAACTCTTAGTATTGAGTATGATCAGGGAGAATGGTATGATGAGCTGACAAAATACTTATGTTCAACCAGGTTCAACTCTTCTGTGTCTTACCATACCCTACGCTATACCTTGTGCAATCTGGGGAATGTAGGCAGCAACTTCATAATTAGAATACATCAGCTAAATTATGCTAGCAGAATTATCACAAAACTTTGTTACTAATAAAAAAGTACAACATCGCTCACCAGTTGAGCGAGGATCTACTTTGTATTAATAGCCCTACCTTCCTAATTGGAGAGCAGTGATATGCGAAAATATATATATAAATATGCTGACTGTTGCTAAAAAAACACATACTTGGTGTAATAAAATGTAGTATTAGTACTGATTATTGGCATAGTCTTAATCTACGCTCCTTGGGATTTTTAAAATTGAATGGCTCTGAGCATGGATTTAGCTCTGAATGTTATGGTATGTGGGTAGAGAGAGGCAAAGGTAGATCTATTGTAAGCCTGGCATATATTCATTACCTGTCTACAAAGGAGCTCTTGATGTTATACTCTGTCATTCTTAGCCATCCCGGTTATATGGTGTACAGGAAGCAATCGTGGCATTTTTCTCTCTCACTGTTGGATGGTAGTTCCCTAGCAGGTGTTGGCACTAGTACAGATAGTAGTTAAATGTTAGACTAGTGACAACACCGTTTACAGTGATACATTTTAAGCTGTCAGCTTGAGTGTCACAAGAAGGGAGGTTAGCACTTAAAGTGGCTTGACCGGTATATAAGGCCCAGTCAACGTAAAGCGATCACCCAGCCATATCAAATTCAAATGGGGTTAGCAGCATTCAAATTCCTCCTGCTTTTTCGGAAATAAGATGAGCAGTAGTTAATTTTTTTTAATGGGAATCGTATGTGCTAAAGCAGAATTGTGTGATACACTTGCCCAATAAAGTTTTATTCCAAAAATCGCATCGGAAAGTGGTGAAAATACATAAAAATTGCCCAGTCCCAATGATTTCAAATCACCCGCTTTAAATTTTACGGGCTCTTATTGGTCAATTTTGACGTTTATGATTGGTGTTTTAGAGGTTGCCTAGATACCGTTGTCAAGATTGAAATTTGCCGTTGTAATAAAATCCTATAATCCCAGGTGTGATGACCCAACATAACAATAGCTATATCATACGCTGCTATTCAACTTTATTTATAGGTGTCTGCAAATCACAATTTCTTATTGAGAGCGCAACGCGGACTGGCTGTTAGAGGCGGAGACCAAGGCCATTCTCCGCCTCTAATTACACTGATCAGCCAATGGTCTTGCCTGTCACTACACATGATTAATCCCTGTGCACCCCTCAATTGCTTAGTACTTTAACAGGCATAATTACTTAATTACCTCAGTTATAGTTGTCAAAATTTTTAATTGTCGAATTAATTGTCACTGGTAGTTAATCCTTCACACACATTCCATTGCACTTGTAACAAGTCAGCATAACACACTTGTAGAATTAGAGAGATAGGATGTCATCGTAAGCTGACCTAACTTCCTGTCTTTCGCTGCTGATAATGAGCGCGATGAGTTTTTAATTTTGCGAATGTACATGTTTATAATGATGGTTGTTTGGGTGAAAGTACAATCATGATCATTCTTTGACATAAGAGTGTCACAAGTGAGGGGGTGGGAAGTTATAACCTTTCAAGCAAAATACTAGATAATTGACCAAATTCCATTTGAATATTTTCATCAAATTATTTCACCAAACTCTGCTTTTAAGCTCATCATGGTACAGAGTAACTATGCCAAGAATAAGATTGCTTCGCAAAAAAATCTCTGGCGCCCTTATTCTCCAGTATTTGCAACAATGTTTCATTGATTTTCCGCTGCTACTTGGTCAACTTCAAAAGCTGAGCCAGATACAACATACAGTGGTTGTATCTGGCTAAGCTCTTGATAAACTGCTGCTAGCTCATCATGATAATCTGTGTGTTTACCCAAAGGGTTGTCCATTTTTGAATCTACTGATACCTTGTAAATTCTGTGAAGGTTGCCTATGAATGCCGATGTAAACAAGATTAACATTCTGACTGGCTTATCTTGATTATGAATTCATGGGTAAATAACTTGGATAACAACAATACATCCAATTATGCTTGAACACAGCTGCTTGTCTAAGATGTTTATGTCAAGTAAAAGGTAAACAATTGACAAATAGACACTGTGAGAATCTTGTTCAACTCAATAAGCTAATCTCATTGAAAGTGATCAGGCAGATTTAACTGTACGTTGTAGCCATTGAATTCATGCATTGAAAAGTTTGGTATGTTAAAAGTTCTTTCAACCTAAAGGTTTATCAATGAATATCAAGATTTCACCAACCTACTCCAGATTAATACAATTTTCAACTAAAGCGGTTTAATTTTTTCAACGTTTGATTTCAAACCAATCGCATGTAATTGAGTAATGTGGCTAGTTCCATGTCGTCTACCAAATACATTTTCTAGAAGGTTCGACCATTACGACAGGATTTCCATAATGCATCTATAGTCTGGAGTTCCAATCATTTCAACAAATTCCTACCAAATGATTACCCACACTGATATTTATTCTGTTATATGAGAGCGGTAGCTTAGACAGGCGGCTCGGTTGCCAGATTAGGGGATTGCAGGGCCATTACAGCAGTTAGGATTTAAATGATAAATGATTGCCTGGACAGCCTTGTAGCAGATAATCTTTCAAAGCTCTCAGCTTATTATTATCGACTGCATTGATATCTTTAGAATTTACAGTGACCACAAGACATTCTGTACAAACGAGTTTTATTGTGTCATTGAACTACAGGTCTGTTTGAGTTACCCAAACCACATACCCACATACCATAAAATTCAGAGCTTGTACTCCATGCCCAGAGCATCTTCAGCCAACAAACAGCTAATGAAAGCCATCCCGCTAAAAGATCCCAATGAGCGTGGATCAACCCTTTGTGTGTCAACTATACAATTAGGTATTTAATCCCTCTGGTTAGCTATTTTTGTTGAAATTCCTAAAAATGATAGGGAGTTATAAAAATTGATATATCTTAAAATCTAGAGGGTGTAGAAGGAAAGTTTAAATGTTAACTTCTTCTAAACAAGATTCCTGATCTATCTATGAAATTTTTAACCATCCACAACAGAAATGATTGATGAGGTATTGAAACACACAAAAAAGTGTGCAAATAAGACTTATTTTGTATATATCTGAACACAAATACTCTCACGTTGGTCTTACAGGCCATAATTTGTACCACTGTCCACCGGACTGGAAATTTTGTACAGATGAGAAATAAAAAAATAACCAACTCTTTACGAGCAATGGTATTTATGTTTATAGCAAGGAGGGTTCAATATTAGCAAAGTTTATGCAAGCAGTGCCCTTGTACTGAAATCCTCTATCAATTGGTAAGCTTCTTTGTACTAATTTCTACAATTACTAAACTGCCTTGTTCTAACTACTAACCAGTATAGTAGTCTTGGACCTCAATAACCAAAGAATGTGTACTAGCAGCACCGATTCCCATCTAACTTCAACCCTCTATGAGCCATACGAAGCTCAACATGAACCTAGTGCTCAGGCTATTTGTCGAGTGATAAACCTTTTGACCATGTTTTGGAAACGAATGGAAAGCTGTTTATTTTCAAAAATAAGTCGTACTCATCGTCCTCTTAAATATAAATGATGTAAATGTTCATCCACAGTAGGAATACCTGCATTGAACTTAGGTTCACTGATACCTGAATAGGATGCAAAGCATTGGAATGAAAAATTATGAATAATCGCCGAGGTGAGAATAAAATATGTCAACAAAAAAACTTCAATCGGAAGAAAAGACCGAAAAGTTTATATGTTATTCTTCGCATATGTTCACCCACAAAACATTGGCATTCACAATCCTCAAACCTAGAAGGTCTACTGCGACTGTCAACAGGATAATAAAATACCAGTAGGCACAAAAAATGAGTCAATTGATATATATCAATACAAATGTGAACACTGAACAGCTTGAAATTTTGATAAAATGAGAGCATGTGCCCATCCCAATCAATTATCATATGGGAAAGTTTATGTGGCACTACTTTTTGACCTATCGATTCAACAGTGTGCGGTGGCAACATAGTGCTGCGCAGATATAAGAGTGTGACTTGTGTGACAGTTCACTATCGGAGGAGGCGCTTATGGTTCCTATTTGATGCTTCATGACTGGTGTGCGCTTCATACCACCGTGAGTCTTAATTATAGTCTGAAAAGAAGAAAAATTTATATCAATCACCGTGTCATAATTTCAGAGCGATTGTGGTTAAATCAGGGGGAGGGTGTCAACATGACGCTGGCTAAAGTATCCTTAATTTGATCAAGGAGTTAACTCCTTGATTCGATATATTTGGCATATACAATATTTACCCCAACCCTTTACCGAAAAGTATATATTATACGCGTGTAAGTGATGTCTCAATTATAGTCTGAAAAGAAGGAAGAAATCCCCCACCGTGTCATATTTTCAGAGAGATTGTGGCTAAATCAGGGGGAGGGTGTCAACATGTCGCTGGCTAAAGTATCCTCGATTTGATATATTTGGCATATTCAATATTTACCGCAACCCATTACCAAAAAAAACTATATATAATACGCGTCTAAGTGATGTAGCAACAATCATGAATCAGATGATTACATTGTTTGACATGATAATTTTGCCGGTGACTCCCAAGATATTGATAGATAAACATTGGTGATCATTCAAGCCCATACATACTTGGGTGGGGTGGTATTTGTCTCTGGTGTCTTTACAACTTCAGTTCCAAGTGTAACAAAGAGAGCATCAGCAGAGTGAGCTTTTTTGAAGCTGAAGTTATTGGTGGTGAGTGACATGGTGTGAGAAATCTGCTGAGTCTGATGCTTTGTCGTATGACTTCTGAGTTGCTGTCCCCATCCTAAGTTCACTCCTCCAAAATAGAAACACTGTAAAAAATAATTTTGTATGTAGAAATGTCATGATGTGAAGTCAAAACAATGGGAGATTGTTGTAGAAAAAAAATTATGTGCGGAGTTTGGGACACCATATATTAGTGTATCTGTGAGAAACGACCTCCTGACAGCTATCTATTGTATGTCGTCTATAGAATATGATCAAGCTATGACTGTCCACTAAACTCCGAATTGAGATGTATGTAGGCCTACGCGGTCACATCAAAACAGCAGTACCATTCTATCACAAAAAGAATGCAAAGCGAAAATATTTATAATATATAAAAGCTCAGTGTCAGGCCCGAGGTGAAGCAACATAAGCAATTGCTCACTTCAATGGTGTGTTCAAAAGCTTCAGGTGAAGGTGTCATAGGTGTCATACAATAACCCCACTCCTCCCCTCCCTTCCCTTCTAACAGTGGCACTGTTGAAGTTTAGAACAGAGTACACAATATGACGCAAAATTCATGACTCAGAATAATTCATTTTACCGACAACTGAATCAGTTGAGCGGGATAGTGTGATAGACAACGCCCCAAAGATGAATAATAGTACAGCCATCTCCGATCTTAGACTAACAAAGATCAACAAATGTAGCCTACATATTTCTTAGCCATGTGTTGCACTAACAAAAACAGGGCCATTCACAGTTAACATCCCTAGAAGGCCTCCTGTTATTGACAACAAGATGACATAACTAGTCATCTTTTTCCACATTCACAACACCAAGTCTTTAACTCCTTGATCACACCCATCTTCTAAAATGTGACCTTAGTTAGCTTCTAGACATTTGTTCAATGACTACAGTAAGCCATGATAGTGAGTAACATACCGTATAGGAGTTTGATTTAGCTAGAGTTTAATTTCTATCTGGACCTGGTACTAAATTTCACTAGTACTAAATTTCGCTAGTAGGCTTACTTGTGAAAATAAAATAAAAATGTCCATGAACCGAGGGCATAAATCTCCATCTGATTGCAAGACAGACACTTATACCACTACACCACGCTAGCTAGCATGCATAATTAAGGTGTATGCCTGTATAATTGTACATTGTTTATTAAACTATGGTGAGTGAGTTTAATTTAAGATACACTAAATTTCGCAACCTAGGCAACAACGGGCGAAAAGCGAATCCCAAATGCCCGAAAACTAAACTCCTATAGGGTAGGCCTATGGTAGTATAGTGTAAGTAATCAGCCAAAACTGCCAATGAAGAGTTCATCTCCAACTGACTGAGTGGTGACAAAGTGAATATCAAATTCCAGCTAGCTAGTGCTATGTTGTCACTTCACTCTGACTGATCATATCCAACCAAGTACCCTTTCCCTATCCACTAAAGATAAACAACCCATTTTGACTCTGAGAGAGATCAAGCAGGAGTGGGGAAACTTTTCAATATGGAGTAGCGTTGGTTGGGTGGTTGGCCATCAATAATGTTAAGTTGGATGGATGGATGAAGACATATTTCGTCTTTCGCTTTTTGATCCAGAACCATAACAAGTTCTGTGACAAATGCCTGCATTTCAAGTTCCTCCCATTTTACTAGTGACACCAGAAGCACATCCAAATGCAGAATTGGATAAAACTAGGGATAATTACATGACATACACTGTGACATTGCATTGACTAGATTGGAAAGCAAGCAGTATGTGCTTGACACATACTTGACTTACTTCTCTACCTCCAGAAAAATGTTAATATAATTTGCATATATTTGGAGTTGCTCCCCCTCCAGCCATCCACACAAGACAGCATCGTTTTATTTGGATTTTACTAGGATTGGACCAACAGGAAATGCAGGGGTAAAAATATTTTAATTGATATACAAGTAATATTATAATCATGTGGGAATGTGCCAACAGTATTTACAGCTATGTTTTTTGATTGTTATTCAGCAGACTGTTTGTACTGCAATGGTTGTCTGCACTTAATTTTTTGTAATAGAGGAGAACTCCGAAGGCACCTGGGTGCCTTTCTCAAGAATTGGACGTGACAACCCTGTCACAACCATCCAATGAGTTCATCAACACTCATGTATCTTAAAAATTTGAATGTGAGGTCACCCACTGGAAGTTAATGTTAAGTGACAAAGTTGAGTAAATGTTGGCTAGCCATAATTTTATTACTTCCAGTCATCTTCTCGAAATGCAAATTTGTCCTATTGAATTAACATTACTCCACTACAGTAGCCCCATCATGTAATTGGGGTCCAATGGTATTGAAGTAACTCACGGTTTAATCTCCTGACATTTTCTGACGGGAAGCCATGGTTTATTAGCTACTGAGTACCATCAAATCATCTTCTGATCTAAACCCACATATTATATATATATATACTAGTGATGGCAAATTGTCAGATTTTGGCGAGACGGGACGAGACCGAGACAGCAAGAAAATTCGGGACGAGACTGGGACGAGACCGAGACATATAACGATGCCGATAAAACATTCTTCAGATATCACAATTTAAAAGAATGGTGGATATTCATTCACTATCACTAGTGCAATCAGCTTATAGTACATTTGATTCAAGTTGTAACTTATGATCTATAGCAATAAGGATCTATGTTGAAACCGAGTTTCATCAAATTCTGTCAAGTATTTATTGAATTATAGAAAGCCACACGCTCGTGCAGATTTCCACTAATTCTTGCAAATTAAATTTTGTATGAGTATCAGCCTGCCACACATGATTGTCATTGCCCAAATTTATACTCATGATTTATGGGTGTAATCCTACTGTAATCCTCCTCAGCCAATCTAAAACATAGGCCTATCTATAGTGATAACTAAATAAAATAGTTAAACCAAGGAGAAGCTGTTTCTTCTTGTTTATTATACCAACCAGTCCAGTGATTCAGCTTCTGGATATGCTTAGGCTCAACTATCTCCTCATATTTATACAATTTGATACCCCATTAGTCATTGTATCCCTTCTCCCTCTTGCCCCAGGTCCAAATCAATGAGAAAGCTCCACATTGATCATCCATTCCATCTTTTTAGCAGAAGTTGTTTACATAGATATGGCCTTGACTTATCAATCAAAACAGACAGCCAATCAATCAAATCTGACAGCCAATCAGATAACATTTCCGTTAAATATTTGCAGCAAAAGCATGACTAATAACTATCATTCCATTATATCATAGTCAGAATTACATGTGACATCATATAATAACCAATGTTTTGACCAGCTACTACCATTTACAATGCCAGTGGTCTCGACCTGTAGTAAGAGTTGTCTGTCTCGACGAGACGAGATACTGTCCCGAGGAGACAAGTCTCGCGAGACCGGGAATTGTCCCGTCTCGTTGCCATCACTAATATATACAGGTGTGAATATTAAGACATTTATATATCACTATATATACAATAGAACGATAAACTTGATAATACATAATATTCAGGATAGTTGTCTAAAGATGATTTAAAGTAAATTACACCTTTAGCGGCGGCGGGAGTCTGGATAAAGAAAAGAGAGCAAATGTTAGCTTGCTTTAAATTTAGCAATTTGTGAATTTTACCTGCTGCAAATACTTAACTCCCTCAGGGTATACACAGTGCTACATTGACTGCCAGCAACTCACATTTCGGCACATATTATATAATATATTGACCACGGACCAAGTTTGTTTCTCCCTGAAACAGCTGAGGTCGGCTCAACGAATATGAATGGTTGAGGATGAATTTTTTTTCGCAATTCTTAGTTTTGGATTTTTTTACCAGATGAATTAATACTAATGAAAACCGTGTGAGCCCTCTTTCTTTCACCCTTTCTAGATATGTAGTTAGGGCACTGAGATCATTGCATTGGGAGCCGGATTCTAACATTTTGCCAAATTAAAAAATAACACATCATTTAAAAACCTGGTTTTCGCACAAAATTGCAGGTGAGTATAAACAAAAAACGGGAAAGATGGGACGTAGGCTATCAATTCTTCACTGAACAGTGTCATAGTGCTACGATTGCTCACACGATATGGAGCAATGGCACCTTATAATCTAATCTGAAAATATACCGAAAGCGCTGCAGTTAAATCTATGATAAAAAAAGATTTGCCAGCCGTTGGTGAAGCATTTTTTTGACAGGAATATTTACTATCAAATCCCCATTTGAAGGCTATGCAAGGAAAACTTTGATGTGTTTTACTGAATTTTATAGCTGGTTTCTTGGAATGAAAACACTCGGGCTATAGGTTTGATCAGCACATAACGCCAGCAAATTTGTAACTAAAAGGATCAGTCCAGATAATGAGATGTGACAGGGAGGGTGGAATATAGGGACGAGATGACTTGATGTTGCGAGATGGAAGTTCTAGACAATTGGTTGCATGAGAGTTGCCCACCTAAACCTGCACAAATGGTTCCCATGATACACTAGTTTGATTCTTCTCTGAGAGACCAAATACAGAAAATTAATGATGATACTACCCTGGAAAAAACTGAAACTCCCTGATATTACCACCACCAACCAACAAAAAAGAAAGGAGTAAACTGCTTGGACTTGTATGAGCGTAGTATGAGTAGTAGAGTAGTAGTGTACAAAATAAATAGCATTTTATTTTACCGGAGAGCTACAACAAATTGATTCAATCAAGTCCATTCACAGCTGTTCTAATTTCATTCTTCTTGTTGTGAAGCTGAGTTGGCTCATCATCTCTTTCTCGTGGTCTTATGTGTCTGTGAAGTTACTGATTGGGGGATTGGTGCCACTGCCTGCAGTTCAGAGAGTTGACTACTAGCAAAATCTATTACTAACTCAGTGTTCCCCAACACATATTCATAATCAGTAGGCAGTTATTGAACAGGCCAATAAGAAAAAAGTAAGATGTAATCAAGGAGTCTGTACCTCCCTGCTGTAACGGTCAATCATAACAAAGCCTGTGAAAATGAGAGCAACTCTTCATTTTTGAAGGTTTTAACGTGAGAGTGCAATTCCGAACCGGTTACCTTATTACCCTGGAGTGAGAATTATGATAGCAGCTGGACAAATCTTAATAACGTCTCAATTTATTCTGATGGGCTCTATGGGCGATATTAATTAATATCCTGACAAAATTTAGTACACACGTAGAGTTTATCTACTCCACTGAATTTAATGCACTAGACACATCTCAATTTTGAATTTAGATTTAATTCAAGGCTTTTATAATACACAGTCTATTTAAATCATCGTATATGTGTACTAAATCTTGTCAGGATATTAATTGATATCGCCCATCAGAATAAATTGAGACATCATTAATATTTGTCCAGCTGCTATCATAATTCTCACTTATGAATCGCTATGCTCGGTACCAAGATCTGTACATATCAAAAGTCAAAAGTATTGATTGATTGATTGATTGATTGTATTCTATCACTAACATAAAATAATATATTGCGAGATAAGGGTGTTCATACTGAAAAGGAGCCAGCACATACAAGGAAAAATAAGTTTAAACACTGATGGATGATTAAAAGAGAATATCAATTAAAATAATTATCGATACCATGCCTCAAAAACAGTCTTTACCAAGGGCACTTCTGTGTTTAATTGTTCGATACCTGCCTGAGGGGCATTTAGCAAGAAAATTGTTCATAAAGTGGACATCGTCATGGATATATCGGAGGGCAAGTGTTTTGGTACGCTTAGTCATAAGGCTGTCGAGATCATCTACTTGGAGTTTGAGCTTTGAGGCCTGATCAAAAAACTTGCTCAAACGTTTCTTGTCTTTAGCAAAAATAGTAGTGTATAATATTGGTAAACAATAAGTGAGCAGGGAAACAATATAACTTTTAAATAACATAGTGGCAAGGGGCATGGTGCTAAGATGTACTAACTTCCTGACAATAAATATACACTGCTCAGCTTTACTCACGACAGACTGAATGTGTTCTTCAACGCGCAGCTTTTGATCTAACATAATACCAAGATAAGTGACTTTGTCACACATAATAATGCTTTCACCATTTAAAACAATAGGAGGGGTATGGGGCTTAGTTCGTTGAGTAGAAAATAATATTTCCTGAGTTTTGCTGGCATTCAATAAAAGATTATAATCAGAGCATTGCTTAGAAATCCTGTCTATCTCGTTAAAGTATGAGTCTAGATCTTGTTGATTGGAAATGCAGCCAATGATACAGGTGTCATCAGCATACTTGATTATGGTAACATTGCTCAATTCAGATGTAATCCGGTCAGTTTATATGGAAAACAAAAGAGGACTTAAAACGGAGCCTTGAGGTGTACCAGTGTTTGTCCTGATGGGTCGAGATAGATTGCCGTCTACCATAGTTTTTTGTTCTCTGTCACTGAGAAAGCTAGATATCCACTCAGTGACTGCAGAGTCAAGGTGCTGGAGTTGTGAAATGAGACTGGAGACATTGATTGTATTGAAGGCTGACGAAAAGTCTAGAAATAAGCATCATGCATAATTGGTGGCTAGTTTGTCTATGAAAGTGGTTACTGTGGTAGTCAAGCAGAGAATGGCATCTTGTGTAGAACGGTCTGATCTATATGCAAATTGATGACTGTCCAAAGGCGTATGAGAGATAACATATTGTACATATTGATCTTGCACAGGCAGCTGGTTAAAGCGATGGGTCTATATTGTTTCAGTTCTTGTGGATTTTTTACTTTAGGTAGTGGTTTTATAATAGCGGATTGGAGTTGGTGTTGGAGTTGTCTTTGCTGATATGGAGGAGTTGAATAATCTGGTGATAGCTGGAGCGAGTTGATAGCAACATAATTTCATCACTTTTATGAATTATGCCATCGCGTGAAATTTTAGACAGCCCTTGACTACACAATTGTGACTACTGAAGAGTCAAGTGGATGTGATTACCAATTTTCGTCAACCAGACAGGCATAAACTTAATTTGGTTAGCATAAGATTATTTATTTAATTACCCTGACCATTTAATTCCATTGAGCAAAATACATGTTTAAAATATTTATATAATGTTGCACGATACTCCGACAATTTGTGTTGATGGCAGTTTTCCGGTTTTATTAAGACACGACTACTCCATTCAAAATGTCGCTAGCAACTGATCTTTATAAAAAATGCTACCAGCTTATAAAATTTTCACAGAACAACTTTACATTACAGAAAGATCTGGCAGGATTTAATTAATGATGCTCATTCAAGGATGGTACATGACCTAGATATGACACTCAAAACAGGAGAATGAGCTTCCCAATTAAGTGATGATAAATGATAAATGATGAATGATAAAGCGATGATAAATAACCCAATGCCGATGGTAAAGATTATATTAGGAAGTTATCAAGTAGCTTAATCTGTAATGCACAGTAACATTGAACAACCAACCACCAGTGGTGGATAATGTGGCATACAGGTACAAGGGTACCTGTATGTCACATATGCTCCCCCCTGGAGGCGATTGTCCTCAATCGCTAAATTCAAAGATGGTACATGATGGTGCACATAACACTCAAAACAGGATATTGAACTTCCTGATTAAACATGACAATAACTAACATAAATGATGATAATAGGCAATTAGGAAGCTATCTAGTATCACAATCCATCATACATAGCAAAGCGGAGATTTAATCAAAGCACACTGCACAGCAACAATGAACAACCAACCGCCAGTGGTGGATAATGTGGCATACAGGTACAGGGGTCCCTGTTTGTCACATATGCTCCCCCCTGGAGGCGATTGTCCTCAATGGCTAAATAGAAAGCAGTCACAATTTAGGATGATAACAGATCACAGCTAACAAATATAAGAAACAGAATTTATAAGAAAATGCAAAAACAGAATACGTTCTCAAAGACAAAAATTTCATATACCTGTACAAAAGCGTTTCATTCTGACATACCAAACAATTACATATTTCCCTTCCAAAGCTGAAGAGCCTCAAATTTGCTTCAGGTTCATAAAATAAAAACTAATCACTTTGTTCCTCTGTCACTCAATATCCTCAATATAGCCTAAGAACCCTAGCTTTGCTTAGGTCCTACGAACAGTTGAACGTATAAGATATAATCATCAGCGGTTGTTGGAATGTTACTCCCATGCAGAAATATAATCGCCAGTGTCGAAGAGAGCGGATTGCGCTCGGCTTGTGTTACACTGCTGTTGTGACATATTCGTCGGCGTAGGATGTTCTTAATTGATATCTATGGTATGTGATAGTTGCTTTTCTCTCACAGCATGCATGAAAGTGACGATGCTATGAGAATGGTTTGTGGTTTATAGATTCTACAGCATACCTTTTAGAATACACTTTAGGTCTTTTGATCACCATATACGTTGGTTTGGTAGTTGAATGATCTCTCTATCGTTGGTTTGGTAGTTGAGCGATCTACTTATGTGTTGGTTTGGTAGTTGATCGATAACCTTATACTTTGGTTTGGTAGATGACTCTAGTTCAGCTGATCAATCAGAGAAGATCTTTGATTATGCCAACATGCTCATGTTTTGTGGAGTATAAGTTAAATCCTGTGTTTTTTAAGTTGTCTGCAGCATACACATTCTCCGTATTACTTGGACTGACTGCCAGCTTTTTTCTATTTTTTTTTAGTTGCTCCTTTTACTTTTTGATGTTTCTTCCTTTCTCCTGTCTATTTGATTACAGCAGCATCAGTCTCACTCTGAAGGCATGAGTCCGAACCATCGGGGCACCACTTGTACGATACTCCGACAATTTGTGTTGTTGGCAGTTTTCCGGTTTTATTCAGACACGACTATACATGACCCTAGCAGCAAGCTGCCAGGCAAAATCCAAATTGCGACTACTCCATTCAAAATGTCGCTAGCAACTGATCTTTATAAAAAATGCTACCAGCTTATCAAATTTACACAGTACAACTTTACATTACAGAAAGATCTGGCAGGATTTATTTAATGATGCTCATTCAAGGATGGTACATGACCTAGACATGACACTCAAAACAGGAGATTGAGCTTCCCAATTAGTGATGATAAATGATAAATGATTAATGATAAAGCGATGATAAATAACCCAATGACGATGGTAAAGAGTATATTAGGAAATTATCAAGTAGCTTAATCTGTAATGCACAGTAACTTTGAACAACCAACCGCCAGTGGTGGATAATGTGGCATACAGGTACAGGGGTACCTGTATGTCACAAGGTTAAAAATATTAAAAGGTGTTCTAAACAATCTGACCTGACTGTCTCTGCATCCGTATCCTGATTTTTTTATCCTTGTTATTTCTAATGTCAGATGAGTGCTGATATAAGCGCTGATAGCACAGATATAGCTGCTATCACCCAGAATTACACAACAATACCAAATATATTATATTATACAATCGATGAATTCACCCAATTTGTCACTTAAAATCTAATCTCAATATACACAAGTCTACACAGAATAACGTTCTGAATACTACTCTTTCACTTGACAGTCTAAAATACTACCGAATAGGACAACGGTCCTGATGCTACTCTGTGTTAATGCTAACCTATCAGTCTAAAATACTACTGTATAAGACAATGGTCCTTATGCTACTCCGTCTTAATGCTAACTTAACAGTCTAAAATACTACTGTATAAGACAACGGTCCTGATGCTACTGCCTGAAGCTGTGGCTGTTGCCTATATTGGTGTGCTCAATGGTGTATGCATGATGCAGCTTTGGCAGGCAGTTTCACTTTGACGATGATATTATTGTTGTGCAAGCAGGTAGTTTCACTTTGATGATATAAGTGTTGCGCAAGCAGGTTCAGCTGGTGCAAGTATTACTGAAGTTGGTGGTAACTTGTAGTTGTATTCTCTTTCTTCTTTTACTAGGAGCGATGGTAGCAGTATTGTGCTGTACTGGGTTTGATAATGCTTGTGCTGTAAACAGGGTTTGATAGTGTTCGGCATTAGTTGTGTAGTATGATATTATTTCAATTCTCTCACCTTTCATAAAGTCAGTTGCTCTGGAGTTCAAGTCATCATATATTGTGGAAGGTGGGGACGCAATAATAAGCTGATGCTAAAAATAGAAAGCTCCGCAAACCAGGGTTAATTTAAAAATGTAATAAAACACCATTAAGTGTTGTGCTCATCTAAAAATCCTATCTACTGATAGGTTGTTAATCCTGCTGTGTATATTAAACTCAAAGTTAATTTCATAATAAAATCCTGACACCTTAAAATCAAAATCATAATGTAAAATCATTAATATTTGTATGGATTATAAACTGGTACATCACCTTGTGGTTCAAAATGAGGTCATTGTTTTTAGATGGTTCATGTCATATGATTTGTCCGAAATAACAATTAAAAAGCAAAAAAATTATGGAACTTTGACCGTTTCTGGATGGTTCCTGTCATGGGATTTGTCTGTAACAATGATTATAAAAAGCAAGCATTATTGAACTTTGAATCGTTTTTAAGATGGGTCCTGCCAAGATGTGGAAAGGAATTTTACAAAGTCTGCAGCTTTTGCTGCAAATTATTAGATGGTACCCTTGAGAATATATTCATGTGTGACAATGAGAGTGGCATTCTCCTTGCATACATATTTCCTCAAAATGAGCTCTGCAATCAGAGTTTCAGAGTTATCTAGCAAATGTAACTATCATTCAACAATATTATCATTTTCATTACCTTGGTTTGAATTACCTTTTGTCTGCTGACAACACCCTAATAATGAGTAAAGTGTTTACCTTCAATGTGTGGATTGAAAATGAAAATGTCTGGAAATGTTTAGTTTACCCATTGTATATTATTATGATCAACAATTCACATAAATCAATTTTGGTGGGTTGAGACTGTCAAAGTTTTGAGTTGTACTGTAGCCTATACATGAATGTATAGCTTTAGGATTTTTGAGAGCAGATTCTAAAACATTTACATTCAAAGATTTACCATGATTACCCATCAGAGTGTTGTGTATGCATCTCATGAAGTGCAGTCTCAAGCTCACTATGATCTCTTCTTCTTTCCTTGCATTCTCATATTTATACCTGTAGCTACCCTGAAGTCTGATTAGATCTCCCCTTAGAAACACGGAGTGGGGAATGTAGTGATGACAAATCGGGTTTTCCATCCTCACTTTTTCTAATAGAACAGGAAAGTACATGTGACTTATTGAAAAGAGCCAATGGTTTGGACATATTATGAGTCACCTATACCACTCTCTTTACAGCTGACGTGGTGGAATTCTGAAGCATTTCAGCATCCCTATATAAAACAGCACACCGATTGGTAATCTCAGTATGAGTCATCATAAGATCATCCTCAAAGAAAAGATTTAACATAATACATTTACCCTGTTCTCTCTTGACACAATTGTCATACAGGGATCCTTGTGATATTTCGTATTTACATTTCCCGTAAACTGCTCAAACTCACTGGTGACATGATGGAGGCCACATGTCATGGCTATGTCTTGAGTGATTGGGATAATTATCCCAGGTTCATAATTGTGTACTGCACTTATCTTAAACAAAAGCTTGCCAATATCGCTACACTCATCCACTGATAAAAAAAAATCTCAATTTACGAGAGTAATAGAAATAAATCTATCCGGCAGAAATTAATACAACAGGGCAATTAATGCAATGGCTGTAGCTAGTAATAGCTCAAGTAGACATTCACTTGTCAAGTGGTTTCAGATTCACATGAGATGCTATAAAAGCACCAACACGGCCGTCATCAAATATATTCTGCACCTATATGTGTATGTAGGTTAATTGCTGACTACACAATCAAGACCACCGTATTGTCAGAAGGATATAATTTTTACTATTTCGTCAACCAGACAAGCAAAAATGTTTAACATGATTTAATATAAATTTATTGAGATACCATGACTATTTAAAATTAAATGAAAATAAAAGGAACTATTTGTATTGAATTTTATATATATATATATATATATATATATATATATATCAATACAAATAGTTTCTTTTATTTTCATATATATATATATATTGCCCTCTAAATTGTCTGACCTGAAGTTTCCTTACCCTTATCCTTGTTATATAAATGTTTGATGAGTGCTGATCTATATATTTAGCACTGATGTAGCTGATGTTACACGCAATATTTGAAAAATGATCGTTCAGAGAATTTTGATAATGAGACAATGTTGATGTGGTCTTCAATAGCCAATCCAGCTCATACCCATTCATGACACGTTTTAGTTGTTGTACATTACTATTACATTATTACTGTCGGGGCATCCCTGCTGGATTAATAACCCAGTGAAGGGCGGATGAGTCTCACACAGACCAACGGCCACTCCCTGCAACTGCTTACAGCTCCAGTCGTCAAGGTATCCTTGCCATTGGACCCAGTTATCAGCAGCCAAGCCAGTGGGGCTTTGGGGTGCATCTTAGTTCCACTATAATCCAGGCACAGCTTCTGCTTGCACAGGACGACAAAAGTGCTGCGGCGACTGGGGAATGGTGACGGGAACAGGGTTGTGAAGCCTGGGAGTTCTTAGCCATGAACCGGCACGTAGGCGGTGAGGGTTTATTCAATTGCTCTGCTCTTTGATTTGGGACAGAAGGGTAGTTCGGTAGTTGTTCTCATGACTTAGCAGTCCTGTCTAGGATCCACTCTGCTCACCTCAATCAGAGGAAGGGGCTAGAAAAGGTGCCCTATACATAGTCTGTTCCCATTACCGCCCGGCTGTAATACCGCATTCAGAGGGCTCACCATTCAGCGGTAGAAAACATGAATTGATACTGGGAACATGGAATGTATGCACGATGATGGACAATAAGCAAAGTGAACGCCCTGAAAGACGCACTGCATTTGTTGCCCGAGAGCTACGGCGGCTCAACATAGACATTGCTGCTCTGCAGGAGACGAGAATCGCCGATGAAGGACAGTTGGCAGAAGTGGGAGGTGGCTATACTTTCTTCTGGAAAGGAAAGAGTGCTGCTGATCAAAGGATTCACGGAGTCGGCTTCGCCATCAAGAATTAGATACTGAGAACAATGGACCATCTGCCGATTGGTATAAACGAACGTCTGATGACTCTGCAGATTGAACTTGACAAGAACAGGAAAGCAACGCTGATTTGTGCATATGCCCCGACACTTATGGCAGAGAATGAACAGAAAGAAGAGTTCTACTCAGAGCTGGACACGCTGATCAGACCAACACCAAGAAACAGTAAGCTTATACTGCTTGGAGATTTCAATGCAAGAGTTGGTAAGGATACTGACACTTGGAATGGGGTAATCGGGAAAGATGGAGTCGGAAATGCCAACCAGAATGGCCACATGCTTCTCACCAAATGTGCAGAACATCAGCTGGTGATCACCAATACACTTTTCAGACAGAAGAACCGTAATAAGACATCACGGCGGCACCCACGCTCTGGACACTGGCACCTAATAGATTATGTCATTACTAGAAAAGACAACCTCAGTGATGTGTAGATGACCAAGGCCATGGCTTGCTCAGATGCGTGTTGGACTGATCACAGGTTGATCAGGTCAATCATGTCATTCACGTTAAAGCCAAAATACAGAAAAACGAAACCAAATACCAGACCAAAGTATAGACTTGACCGCCTCGACCAGCCTGATGTTCATTATGATCTCCAGGAGAAAATCCGGGACTCAATCCAAGCTGCCGAAGAGACGCAAGATGTTACAACATACTGGAACAACCTGAAAGAAGCCATCACAACAAGCTGTGATGAAACACTCGGAAAAGCAAAAAGACATCATGAAGAACAAATGGTGGACAGACAAAGCAAGCGAACTACAGAAACTGGCTGATCAGAATAAGAGTAGGGAGTTCTTTGCTGCGACAAGGAAACTGTATGGACCAACCACCCATGGAGTTTGACCCGTCATGGACAAGGAAGGTGTCCCGCACAAGGAAAATGACAAGATCAGAGAATGCTGGAAAGATCACTTTGATAGCCTGCTCAACCAAAACCCACATGTTGAGGATAACGCTCTTCATAATATGCAGAAATACCCCGCTACAAGGACCTATCAGATGAACCTACCATAGACGAAGTGATTGCTGCCATCAATGCTATGAAAAATGGGAAGGCAGTAGGTCCTGATGGTATTCCTGCAGAGATATATAAGCATGCAGGCCCTGAGCTATCTGATAAGCTCCTCCAACTATTTCAGAAGATATGGCAGACCGAAACCCTTCCTGCTGACCTACGTGATGCACTTATTGTGACTATTTTCAAGAAAGGAGACAAGTCTCTCTGCGGAAACTATAGAGGAATATCTCTGCTAGCGATTGCTGGAAAGATACCGGCCAGGATTCTGTCAACGAGGCTATCGTCTGTTGCTGAAGAAGTACTACCGGTGTCTCAATGTGGTTTCCGACCGGGCAGAGGTACAGTTGACATGATACTTGCAGCACGCCAAATACAAGAGAAGTGCCGTGAGCAATATCAAGAACTACACATGGCCTTTATAGACCTCACTAAGGCTTTCGACTCAGTGGACCGAGAGTCACTCTGGAAAGTCCTCTCGCTAATAGGATGCCCTGAGAAGTTCATCAAAATAGTCCGGCTATTACATGATGATATGTCAGCATCAGTATTAGTTGATGGGGAAGGCTGTGTGATTGCTCCGACACTACTTTCTATATTCTTACTGGCTGTCTTGCATCTCGTGCGTCAGAGGCTACCACCCGGAGTCAGAATCCAGTACAGGATCGACGAACTATTCAATCTACGCCGCCTCAAAGCCAAGACAATGAGAACAAATATTCACCGTAACAGAGTTGCAGTATGCAGATGATAATGCAATTGTGGCCAATACTGAACACGATCTTCAGCTGGCTATGGATGCCTTTTATTTTGCAGCCCAAACCAGGGATACCGGCAGGCCAAGTCCAGAAGCCCGAAATATTGGTGAAAGGTGAGCCACTGAATAATGTGGAAAACTTCACATATCTCGGAAGCTGCCTCTCAGCCAAAGATGACATAGATAAAGACATAGAGCAGAGACTTCAAGCCGCGTTTGGACGCCTTCGAAAAAGAGTGTTTGACAACAAAGATCTCTACTCAAGAACAAAGCTGAAAGTGTACAGAGCAGTTATCATGCCTACACTCCTCTATGCCTCCGAAGCATGGGTAACCTACAGCAGAAACATAAAGAGTCTAGAAGAGTACCATCAAAGATGCCTTCGCAGAATACTAAATATAAAGTGGACAGACAAACGCACCAACAACAGTGTACATGACCAGTCAGGTATTCCAAGTGTAGAATCGTATATAATATCTAACAAGCTCCGGTAGGCTTGACATGTGGTGCGCATGGATATTGGTAGGCTGCCCAAACAGATCATGTATGGTGAACTCTGCAACGCTAAGAGGAAACAGGGAGGACAACGCAAACGCTTCAAAGACAATCTAAAACACAATCTTAAACAATGTCATATTAACCCAGATAGATGGGAAGACAACGCTCGAAATCGCCCACTATGGCGCTCCAAAATCAAAATGAGGGTAAAGATATTTGAAGATGACAGGAAAGAGTACCGTGAGGAGCTTCGTGCTGCTCGCAAACTGAGAAAGAGCTCATCCATAGACGAGAGTGACGCCTTCAAATGCACCCATTGTGGAAAACTATGTAGATCAAGGATAGGACTACACAATCACTCAAGGACCCACAAATAGCAAGCAGACATCAAACTCTATACAGAGGGATTGCAAAGAGAGAGAGAGAGAGAGAGAGAGATGTTACACGGTATTACACAACGATAAAAATTGACTTAAATTCTAATATATAAGCGATAAAGTTTTACAATTTATCACTTGAAATACAACTTCAATAGAAACACGTCTGCACAGAATCATGATCAGAACACACCTGTACCACTTGACAGTCTAAATGCTATCGTATTGGACAACGGTCCTGATGCTACTGATTGAAGCTGTAGATGCTGCATATACTTATTGATGGGCTAATGGTGTATTCATGATGCAGCTTTTGGAGGCATTTTCACTTTGATGATGATATTAGTGCTGTATTAATGTCATTGGCTGTTGCAGCAGGGAGTTTCAGATGGTGATAATTTGTAGTTGTCTTCTCTTGCTTGTACTATTAGCTGTGATGATAGTAGTCTTGTGCTGTACTGTGTCCGATAATGCTTGTGCTGTACATGTGATATTACAGAGGCATCCTTTCAGGTTTTGGGGATGGGTGTCTCCACAGGCCAGGGGGCCGCCTAGGCAGCCCTGGCGGGGTCAAGGGGCAGGGCCCCATTATGGGGTCCGGGGCAAAGCCCCGGAAGCCACAGGAAAATACAAAAATATAGGGCTTAAATCATTGAAATATTGTTAATTAAGAGGCACTTTTACATCTTTTTTATCTTATAATTGTAGGAAGTAAAGAACAAGACATTATGTTCTATCAACATAGAACCCATAGACCAGACACTCTAGACGAGACTATTCTATTATAAGATACAACTGTCACTGTCATCATAGAAACTAGAATCCAAGTGGGTTTTGAAGATACAGTCGCTTCTTCTTCAGACTAATAAATCTGTCAACATATTTGTCTATAGGGGTTGAAAGAAGAAGACCCTTGTGCTTATAGCCTAGTACATAGGCATTTAGTGACACCTGACTCATGGTGGATCTTAGATTGGTTTTGACATATTTCAACGTCGAGTTTGCTCTCTCTGTTGATGCTGAAGTCACAGGTGCAGAATCTTTAAAAGCATATATATGTTGGGGTAAAATATGGAGTTTTTGGCTAGTAGGAGGGCTTCACTTAGCTCGCTTGTTGTAGACTGAGTTGATTACCAGATCTCCAGCTCTTGGGTAACTGTTTCAGTTGATGATATATCAGAATTGTAGCGGGACACGAAAGGTTGTAGCTTGTCAACCCATTCATGCAGATCACCGCAAGCTTTCATCTGAGATGGGATGAGCAGGAAACCTATGTATGACATAGATTAGTTACTATAAAATTGTTGTCATAAATGAGTCAGCGGGGTATTTAGTACATCATGGGACTTTAGGCTATCTACTCGAAAACTCCATCAAATTGAATCAAATTTGTATATTTATTATGAGGATGTAAGAGGTCATGCGTTCTGTGCAATGTTGGCATTATGGTAGGACAAACCTGAAGTGATCATGGATGAGCTTGCAAATCTCCTCCTCATATCAGTGACCAGGTGATCTATTTATGCGAGGTAGAAAGAGACCTTGATGTAGCTCTCTTTGTCATCAACATCAGGATTGGCACGTTGAGTCTGACGTCCTGCTGTACGTGGCATCCTCAGGTCTGTGATTTCGCCCATACGCCTATACAATGAGCTGAACACAGCTTCTTTGTCTCTTGCTGATGCAATGGCAGCTATGACTCTTTCCACCTCCTGGTGTGCATTGAACACATCCATAGTTCTGCCTAGAAAACATATAACAGTTCCTTATTGTTATCCTCTGATTAAAATAATTTCCCTATCTTGAGTTATTTGTTGCGATAGTTTACCTCCAACCAATCAAATCCGAATCTGAATTAAAAAGGGAGAGCCCTCAAAATAAAATTTAAATTTTGCACTATGCAGTCACACAAGCATCAACTTACCTTGAAGCTTTTGGCTAAGGTCCTTTGTGTAACCTAGAAGGTGTTCGGCTATCACAAAGCATGCCACAAACTTGAATGTCGCTCAACCCATCGTGTTTGACATAAGACCTTGAGCTATATCAGGATAAAGAAAATCCAACAAAGATTTAATATAACACAGAGGGCTACGATATTTTATGCTGACTATTGTCTTACTTGCCATTGTGTCAACGTAGTCATATGTTGGTGATAGAATATAATCAATCAATGAGTGATTGGGGTCACATATAGCGGAAGACACTTTTGAGAATACCAACTCAACATTATGTGCTTAGATTTTGACTAACTTAGCATCACTGGATATTATATATGGCCAACTAACCTTAGTTACAGAGATGGTGCTATCTCCTTCCAGTAGCGACTTGACCGTTTCTATCATAAGGCGAAACTCTGTAATTTGGCTTGAAGTGTTCAGAGAAAGATTCAGTCGTTGACTAGCACAGTGAAAATACTGCGCTAGGGGCTCCGGTTGCTGGATATGAGCCTGTGCTCCATTCAATCTGCCACTCAAGTTTGCAGCGCCATCATATGTCTGAGCCCGTATGGACGAGACATCTAAAGCATGTTTTTCCAAACATCCAACAACGGCATCGCTGTCTGCTTTTCCGCGGATGCTTTCTAGGTCTAGGTACTCCAACAGCCTATCCTGTACTTTAGCCTTAGGACCAACAGTTCGGATGACCAGGGCGAATTGTTCAGTAGTGCTCACATCTGTCACCTCATCCACAGAGAGTGCAAAGATTGATTCGCCATTTTGACCGTTGGCTTCTTTTACTACGGCATCTTGTAGGATCTGGAGTATCGAAACTAACATGTCATATTGAGCCGAATGACTAATGGAATGTCCATACTTGCTGTCTTTATGTGTATATAAGTGTTCTCTTAGGCATTCATCATTCAGAGCTACAAGGCTAACGACAGCCTTGTAGTTTCCTAGATTTACATAATCTTCCTCCTTCTGCAGCTCACCTGTCTGGAGGACGCCATAGTCACGATGCCCACGAGTTGCAAACCCTCTCTCAACATAGAGTATATAGCATACAGCGAATCAGCGAAGTGAGGACCATCCGATTCTTCTCAGCTAAATCAGCAGCGGCTTGGTTAAATTGATGAATAACAGGCTGAGCTCTTCCCTCCGAAATCATTTTGAAGTTATTAACTGCCACCTGAAATAGTTTATTTCTGGTTAGTATTGGTGATTCAAATTGTTATAGATTTATTTGACCAAACAGTGGAAGCTGAAAGCAGTCATTGCAACACATGAATGAAATAAGTCCGTGACCCACAGAATTTGCTAGATATTAATCACCTTTCTATGTAAATGTTATTTTTTATCCTGATCTCTAGTAGCCAACAAATTAGCCCCACTGCGCTCAACATAATTTTTACAGTCAATTTTCTGATCTTGTGGTTCAGACTTTAGTACATACCATTGCGCCCTTGTGCATAGTTGTCACCGAATGGCTGTTCAGTTTCTGTGGAAGATCTGTCGAAATTTGGTCCAGAGACGAGAAGGAATGCATCTGAATCTGTGTTACCAAACAGCTTACAGGGCATGCAGAACACACCATCTAATACCTGGCTGTATCCAAGTAATTAAAGTTATCGAGTAATTGATAACTACATTTTCGCATTGTTTTTCCTGATTTGTTCTTTGCCTCCGGAAAACCCTGGATGGGAAGCTATGACTGCAACAAGAAAAAATCTTTAGGTGAGAGTCACTCTCGACTTGCCAGCTGTGTGAAAAAGTCATCTAACATGATGTGTGATGGCGGATCCAAACTATCAAGCTCAATGACTTCTACAACTTCTACAACAAATCTGATTTCCGGAAGATAAATCACTTGGATTCTTCGTCTTCGTCTTCGTCTTGTTAATCGCCGTCGACGAGGTCTTTATAAGCGATGTGCAGTAGTAGACAACGGCATGGTTATAACAGTATTTTACTTCTGAAATTATGAAGACGAGTGAATGGCAGTGTTATTCAGACCGTCTGGTGTTGACTTGGCTGTATTTTCCCTCCCTCGCAGTGTCAGTGTCCTGGCTTACCTCTGCACCCGGATTGGCCCGTGGTAGAGGTTAGTTGACATACAGCTGTGCTGAGTTGAAATACACGTATTTGTGAGGGAGTAAAAAAGGACAGCACAAGATACAGTTTTAAGGTCAATAATTAATGGCAGAATCATTGCAACAACCTGTATAAGTAAAGTGGATGGGCAGGAGTACTTGTAATTCCAGCTAATCATAATTATACAATAAAACGGGCTGAGAGAAGTGAGAGCACTTCGGTAGCACTGAGCCCAGGGTCCCGTAAGGACAACCACTCCATAGCAGACAGAACAGGAGCAGAGGGTTCATGAGAACTTTGAAGAATGGAGTGGGTCATGTCTGAGTGTGAGTGTTTTTGAAGTACCTGTAAATGAATAGGCAACAAAACAGTGTGCAAGGGCATTTTACTAGTTCGTAAGCTTCCTGAATATCCGGTGTTTAAAGGAGAAGCGCTGGACATTGGTTTGAATTGAGTGGTGATAGGCACCTTTTCTGGTGTTGTAGCAACTTTGGTTTAGACTGAATCTATCTACATCAATGTTAACACAACCTGACATAATTTTATGATACATTTTCATGTCTGTTATCTCACGTCTGCTTTTTAAAGTATGCCACTCCGCCTCGTCCATAAGTTGAGATATAAAGTCATATTTTCGTTTTTTGAAACACCATCTAAACGCCTTGCGGTCTACAGCCTCTAATAATTTAATCATTTTCTGTTTATGAGGTGACCATACAATGGTGGCATACTCCAAAATAGGACGGCATATGCTTTTATATGCTGTAAGTCTAGTACGAGTGTTGGCTCTTTTCAGAGATCTCATGAGCATGTGCAGGTTATTCGATGCTTTACGGCAAATATCTTTAATGTGTGCATCAAAAGTTAATTTATTATCAATATTAACACCTAAATATTTAATTTGTTCTACTGATGCCAGTTTAGCATTTCCAATATGGTACGAGGGGTCCGAGTTTGAATTATTCTTAGGTCTACTGATACGCATTGTTTCACACTTGTCAGCATTAAACTTCATTTGCCAGGATTCAGACCAAGACACCAGACTGTCAAGATCGAGTTGGAGATTAAGCATGTCAGAGTCAGATTTAATGTTGTTATAAAGTAAAGAATCATCAGCAAATAATTTAAGTTTGGAATTAAGAACAGAGTTAGGCATGTCATTTATATAAATAAGAAAAAGCAGGGGCCCCAGGACGGAACCTTGAGGCACACCAGAAGTAACTAAATGAGAGTTTGAAGTAACACCATTTACTGTCACTTGATGAGTGCGATTTGACAACCAGTGTTTGATCCAGCCTATTGTCTGAGAGTGAATACCTATTGATTTTAGTTTGTGAATGAGCTTTGTGTGTGAAACAACATCGAAGGCTTTCGAAAAATCAAGAACGATGAGATCACTTATAATATTGGAGTCATAGGAGTCTATGAAGTCGGATATGGTATTAAGTAACTGAGTGTCGCATCCGTGTCCTGGCCTGAATCCATGTTGATATTTAAAAAGGATATTATATTCATCTAAGTAACTATGAATATTGTGGGCTATAATATGTTCCATGGTTTTGCACAGAACTGAGGTTAGAGAAATGGGTCTATAATTGAGAGCAACATTTCTGGCACCTTTTTTATGGATAGGAACGACATTGGCTGTCTTCCAGTCTGTGGGCACGCACTGTTCGGCTAGAGAATAGTTGAAAATTGCTGTAATTATTTTATAAATGTAAGGTCCCATGAATTTCAATAGAGCAGGTGCTAGATTATCTGGACCGGCTCCTTTTGTTGGATCCAAACTAGTAAGTAAATTTAACACACCTTGTTCAGTTACTGATATGGGTTTATCTTGTTGATGAGAGGTAGCCTGGAGGGTAGGAAGTAAGCCATCGTCATAAGTGAACACAGAAGTAAAAGCCTCAGCAAATTTCTCAGCTATGTCCTGGTCATTTTTAGAATTCTCAATACATTTTATTGTGTTGTTTTGGCCTTTTTTGTTTGCAATAAATTTGAAAAGAGGTTTTGAGTTTCCCTGAGCTAGTTTATCACAAATATGCACATTTATGTAATCATTGTAGTCATCATTTACAAGCTTTTTACAGTAATCGCTCTGGTCATCCAGTTTTTGGGCATTAAATAGGGAGTAATGGCGCCTAAGAGTTTTCTTCATTCGCTTTCTTTTGTTAATTTGGGTAATTGTTCGCCTAGTAATCCAATGCTTTTTGCGACACTTTACTGGGTAATTAGGGATATTAGATTTAGTAATTTCGGTAAACATGGTTTTGAACGTATTCCAGACTGTATCAATCATTTCATTTTTGTGAATTTGCGAGGAAATGAAATTCTCTAAATTCTGTGACTGTGTAGTAAGTGACTCAATGTTTGCGTCTTCAAACTTATAATATGTTTTGGAGATCCTGGTGTCTAATGGAACATTTTCAAATGGTATATTAACATTAACAAAAACAGTAGAATGATCGGAAGTGCTCAGATCAATTACAGGGGTTGAAATATCCATATTGGTTACGACCAGATCGAGTATGTTACCTAGCTTGTGGGTGGGCTCTATAACGAGCTGAGACAGGTCATTAATACATAGAAAGTCCAAGAACATACCATGCATATGTGAATCCCGAGTTGATTTCAATGTTTTAGAATCCCAATCGATTTCAGGCAGATTAAAATCCCCAACTACCATTACATTTGGATTACATTGTTTTTCGTGCCAGTGAATTATATCCGTGACAGATTTAATATTAGGTGGTCTGTAATAACAAGCAATAACAAAACTGAATCCACAATAATCGAGTTCAAGAGAGATTATTTCATTTTGTGTATCTACATAGTAGTCTAAAAATTTAATGTTTAATGTGTCTGATATCGCTATAAGAACGCCACCACCCTGACATGTAAGTCTATCACGTCTGTACACAGTGTAATTAGAAATTATTTCTGAATCGCAAATATTTTGGTTTAGCTTGGTTTCAGTTAGAGCTATGATGTCAGGCTTATGCAGGTGGATCATATAGTCAAGATGATGGGATTTTCCAGCGATGCTATTACAATTCCAGGACATAACTGAGAGGGACTTGTTGGGTTGGATTAGGTCCATATTGGATTTTTTGTTCTGTGCTAGGTCTGTTAAGCTCAGAAGAGGACTAGCACCCCGTGTTAACGCCAGCAGCCCCAGGTGCAGGCCAGTTACCCTGGAGAAGAGAACCAGGGCTCCTGTCAGCATGTAACTGGGGCGAACCAGTGAGATGATGCCGAGGGGAATGGGAACCTTGATCACTCATCCTCTCAACCTCATCCACAGGGAACCAGTCCACTCCTGACTGCACCCATATTTTACCCAGTCTGATCCTATAGTTTTTGTGTGGGTTCTTGGCTTTCAGTTCATTCCTTTTTTGGCGAAGTTTGTATTCGATGTCTCTCTGCTCTTTTGAGAGATCAGGCTTAGCAAAGGTAGTCCCGCGTTCACCCCAGCGATTGTAACTGGACATGAACTCGTTCTTTGATAGCTCTGATACAAATACTAGCTTGACTGGTCTGGGTCTCATTTGGTTGACAGATCGATTTGGATTACCTAGTCGGAAGGATTGCTACAGCGACCTGTATTTGAAGTTTATTTTGCCGGCAGTATTGAGCAAGTGTTCCTCCAGGTGGAGGCTTTCCTGCACACCGTACAAAATTGCACTTCGCCTACGCGCCGCAGCCTCCTCCATGTCATGCTTGTTCCTGATATCTTCAGCCAGCTTGGTACCAATTCGAGCTGCCGCTTCCCCGTGCCTCGAAGCTAGAGTGCACTGGATTTTGGTTTGCTCAAAAGAGTCCCTGCTCTGCTGAATGTTTTCAGTCACCAGTCTTTTAATGGCTTGCAGTTCCATGGTGTGATGATCCAGTTTCTTTTCCAGATTAGGAGCATGGATGTACTGAGATACATGACATGTACCGCATTTCAGCACCTTTTTATTGCCTCCTCCTATCCCTTTTTGACATATGTTGCAGTTCATGATTACCCCCTTACTCTAGTTCTAACTATACTATTGTGGTCGTCCAGCACCCACCCCTAGGGACAGCCTAATGTAAACCTATCTCACTTCTCACCCACCAGAAAGAAGTCAAAGTCCCACCCACACACCCCCTCAACAGGCTTTGCAACGATGAGCTTTGGTATATAATATAATAATGACCACACTGTCAATGAACACAGTTCACCAACGGTAGCCACTTAGACAGGACAGTACAATAATAAATGAAAATGTTAGGATGTTTGAATGTCTACCATAGGTCTCACCTTTCAGCTGAGATGTGCTATGCCAGTTAAGATACCTACTTCTGTTTGGTTGGTATCTTAGGCCTCCTTGGATACTAGACGGTTTCTGCCCATACAGATATTGTCATTGACACTGTTTGTGCTGCTTTCAGTTCTAGATGGCAGATATAGACCAATATAATCCAGGATAAACTTCAGAGAATCAGGAGAGAGAAATTTTTCACGTCCACCATCAACGACCTTCACCTTCACTTCCCATTGTTGATAGCTAATCCGTACCTTACTGATACATGTGGCATTGCTTCAAGTAGCTCCTGTTTCTGTAAGTCTGTCAAACGGGTAGTTTTTGTGATAGTACCTGGATCTGATAGATTCACAACTTCTCCCATGTTTGTAGAGGTAATTGGCTGATCAACTACCATAGGCCCACCCGCTAAAAGCAAGGTAACAGTATATTATACAACAAAATCAGAATATCATTTCTCTGGATATGTTAGTTCAGGTTCAACGCAACCAACGAGTGAACTGAACTAATTTAAAGTTGTTAGTAATGTCGCACTACTTCATTGAAACAGACACAATGGATCTAGCGGACCATGAGTTTAGATAATGCTAACTTTCAGACAATGGGACATCAATGTAAGTAGAACTGTAGCTAACTGAAACTAACTGTAACTAAGGTCATGCTGATAAATGAGATAGAGAGATAAGCCAGGCAAATTCTAACTTACCATCCTCTTCCGGTTCAAGCGTAGTCAAAACTACACTGGAACTCTCATTGTCAAGCCTGTATGTTTGAAGATAACATATCTTTTTCATTGCTACTCATTTATGATGGCAGTGAACTACACACTTAGATCCAACCATTTGTCTTACTGAGTGACTGGTCTGTCTTAACCTTCAAGCCTAACAAGGCAGGGTAAGGAGAGATCAGTCAATTAGAAAAGTGGCTAGTTACTAGAACACAACAGGTACTAGCGTATGTTGACTACCCTTGTCATCACAAACAAAGCTATCTTATCAAGACAGGTCAGGCCCAGCTGTGATTCAGAACAAATGTTCTTAATCTCCAGACAACACATAGGACTTGAAGATGTGCTGTTTGCACAACAACAAACAACACTTCCTCAAGTGTAATGAACAACAGAAGAAGTCCTATAAAATAAAAATCAACAAGGGATGATTGGACAGGGATGATGTTATTTGTGGGTACTTTCCTTTATCAACCTTTGCTTTGAACTCTTACCTTGCAGTTTTTGCTTGATTTGAGTCACCACCAAAAAAGTCTGTCAGTTTTCTTTGCTGCTTTGCCATTGTTTTATTATTTCTCTCAGCTCCAGACTTTCTCAAAATTGTGATTACACACATGTGACATTTATAACTTCATTTTTGACTACAGTGATTTTATTGCTTGTAAATGTATTTTATTAGTTATCAAAATTCTGGGATTTCCATTGCATTGACCGATCAGGTAGGCTATTTGTTACATTGGGCCAATCATCTCAGCCTTGCAACTTCGGGCCTACAATGTAAACATAGCAACCATATTGGCGTTGAATTCAGAACAGTGGTGCTTACAAATTCTTAAAAAGGTGAGGAAGAAAAGGATTTTCATGGAATTTCGAAATCCAGCTGATGGGTGTCGCGCGACAAGAGCGTCCTATGGCAAAGGGCGCCACTGTATTACTTTATCTCACCATTATCATAATGTCAGTCGCTCTGGATTCAGGGGCTGGTTTCAATCAGGATCCGGCTAAATTGTATTTAGCAGACATATATCTAAGCTTTAGCGAGATCTCAGCAGCCACTTAGTCATGTTTCAATTAGGCCCTGCTACCACTCAGGAATCACTCAGCTAAATAGATTGATATTCATTTTGGAGAAATCTCACATTATCATTAAACACGACAGAGTTTGTGTGTCTATGATGTATTATGTCAATTGTCATTGCAGATTGATTACACTTTGATGAGTCGTAGTTTATCATAAATTGTGATAGTATGATAATATTCAATCAATTAGGATATATTACATATGTAATAGCATGATGGCTGAGTGAAAGCCACTTGAAACAGCACAGCCAATATTCGACTAAGCATCAGCCATGAGTGTGTTAAATTTCTCCTAATTGAATCCCGATTTGGTGAGTGGCTGAGATTTAGCTGGCCTCTAGCTGTGAAAGCACGGCTAAATTTCTAATTGAAACCAGCCCCAGGTCATCGTAAATATTGAAGAAGGCGGGGACGCAATAATAAGCCGATGCTAAAAATAGAAATTTCCGCAAACCAGGGTTAATTTAAAAATAAAATAAATCACCATTATTTTCATTTAAAAATCTTATCTAATGATAGGCTGTTAGTCATGCTGTGTATATCAAACGAAAAGTTAGTCTCATAATAAAATCCCAACACCTTAAAGTGAGTGTAAGAGGAACAGGTTTTTGGTATCATTCTAGAGCTCTCAGTCTAGTTTACAACATTATTCATGTTCAAAAGCAGCCTGTGGCCCAGTTAAGAATTATTTTCACTCAAAGTTGGGATGAGAAGGTACTAAAAAGGTACTAAAAATGATACCAAGAAACCTGTTCCCTTTACAAACACTTTAAAATTTAAACTATAATGTGAAAGCATTATTATATGTAGTGAAAGTGGGTGACAGAAAATTCTAGAATAAATGACAGTAATTCTTTATGCCGACAGAAAGACATTTAGCAATGCATGCTTTGCCTCAATCCTGTGTAAGATGTACTTTATGGATTAAAAACTGTTACATCACCTAGTGGTTCAATATGAGGTCAATATTGTGTATAATGCTGCCAACTTTGACTGTTCTTGGCTGGTTCATGTCATTGTTTTTGATGGTTCATGTCATGTGATTTGTTTGCAATAACAATTAAAAAAAGCAGAAAATTATAGAACTTTGACTGTTTTGGATGGTTCCTGCCATTGTTGTTGGGTGGTTCATTTCATGTGATTTGTCTGCAACAACAATTATGAAAGCAAGACGGATTGAACTTTGACTGCTGTTTGATGGTTCATGCCAAGATGTGGGAAGGAAATTTAAAAAGTCTGCAGCTGCAGCTTTTGCTGCAAATTATTTGACGGACCCTGAAGAATATATTCCTGTGTGACAATGAGAGTAGCATAGGATGATATTTATGTTGTAGATTAATTTGCAGTCAGCCTTAACAGTTGTTTGTTATGTAAATCTGCCATTGAATTCGGCCAGGGTTTTTCCCACCCTGCCAATAACAATCAATCTAAGGACACTCAAACTACATAAAAGTGTATTGTGCATATGATAGTGCCAAATAAATATATATATATATATATACTTTTTATTGGCATCAAAAGTCATCTCATTCGAAATGTTTTGCACTCAGTGCCAGAAAACAATTTTTTTTATAACAAAAAAAGAGAAAGAGACAGGAAATAATATCATCAATGATGTTGGTCAAGTCGATAATATATGGTTGAAAAGTAAAGTTTTGAATGAACTGAACTTCTCTTTAGATCTCAAATGTAACGGTAAAGAATTGTATGTAGCAGAAACTTTGTATCTTAGATTGTCTGTATGATATAAAAGTAAATGTTTATCACGAAAATTGAACTTGGTAGTGTTTTTAAATCCTCTATATATAAATGGAGGTGTTAAAAAATTGTTTATCTTATGCGCAAAAAGTGAAGTGAAATAACAAACAAGCTTAGGAAGAGGTAGGAGTTGTAATGATTGTGTAATTGATTCGGTTGAAATGAGATAATACGGGATGTAATGCACATTGGCGATAATGCGTAAAGCCCGTTTTTGCAACAAAAATAATTTATTGAGGGCATTTTTGCAGGACAAGTTGCCAATGATATGGATACCATATATAAGGTGACAATAGATAAACTGGAAGTAAAATGTGCGGGCACTTGCTATATCCAAGAAGTATCTCAAATTTTGAAGTAGGTAAACATTCCGTTGTACCTTTTTATATACATACTCTAGATGATCCTGCCATGAAAGCGAGTCATTCAACACAAAAGCCAGAAGCCTTGTAGTTCTCTGTCTGTTTAGTTTTTCATGCCCTATGTACAGTTCCAGGTCAGAAAGCGGATCTGAGATATTAAGTAGCATGTAATGAGATTTCTGAACATTTATAACCATCCGGTTACGATTGCACCAATCCAAAATGCCACCTAAATCTTCAGATGCCTTTGCCTTTAGTTGCTGAAGGTTATTATTAGATGACAGGAACACTGTATCATCAGCATATGCATATGATGATGAGTCTGATTTTGATGAAGTTAATAAATCATTCATGAAGATAAGAAACAAAGTTGGTGCAAGGATTGAACCTTGAGGGACCCCTATTGTGATAGGCAATCTACAAGATTCAATATTATTGAGTTTGATGCCGCAAGCCTTCAACTTATTGTGTAGTAAAACATGGGATACACAGTCAAATGCCTTTTTAAAATCCATTAAAAGTAATGTCATAACATTTCCATTAATTTTCTCCACCAAAGAGTCTGAAATAATTTTAAATAAATTGTCTGAACAAGAATGGCCTTTTCTAAATCCACATTGAAGCTCATGGATGATTTTGTTCTTAGTGAGATATTCTTGCAGATGGTGATTTATGTGTTTCTCAAATATTTTTGAAAGAACAGGCAAGACTGAAATTGGCCTATAATTTGATGGGTTATTTATATCCCCAGATTTATGTTTTGGTGAAACTCGAGCTAGTTTCCATGTTGAAGGGAACTGTCCTTTGCTTAAAACCCTGTTAAACATATCGGTGACAAAATCCACAATATAAGGCCAAACAAGCTTCAACATCTTCACTGTAATTCTGTCAGGTCCTGTACTTTTACTATCAGGAATGTGGAACAATATTCTTGTACATGTGAAAGGGATGAAGTGTGGTATGTCTGTCAAATTATGTTTGGATACGGGAAATGTCATCTCATCTGTTACAACAAGGTTCTTTGAGATTGATTTTGCAATGGATGTGAAATGGCCATTAAATTGATCTGCACTCAAATTTGTCGCAGGGAAAGTCTCCTTCTTTTTATTCTTTAATACATCCCAAACAGGTTTTGTATTACCTTTAGACTCTTTAATAGTATTAGAAATAGCTCTTTTCTTCTTTTGTCTGATCATATTAGTGACATAATTTTGCTGTTTTTTATATCCTTCCCAATCACCGTTTTGTTTGAGTTGATCTCTGATTTTGATGTTCATTTTTACCTCATCATCCAAACATTTTGGAAGATTATGCGTTCTTACAAAACGAGTCTTCTCAAACACGAGTTTTGATATAAGATGATTCAAATGGCTATAGAACTTCTCAAACATTGAGTCTATTGATCTTTCATACAGTACGTAACCAAAATTTTCCCTTGAGAATGTGTTAAAAATGTTTTCAGGTGTTGCAAATGAATAATCCAAAAATGTTACCTTACATCTTTGTTTAGATATTTTAACATTTCTATCAATCTCTCTTGAAGCTACTATCATGAAATTATCACTCAGTGAATATTTGATGACACCAGATTTAGCAATATTGTCACTTTTACTTGAATAGATGTGGTCAATTAGTGTCCTTGATGAATTAGTTATGCGAGTGGGTTCAGATATAAGTTGATTCAACAGTAGTGGAGAGGTAACATTATCTAACCACCTGTTTTTCGAAGTTGGATTCAGCAAATCAATATTGAAATCACCAAATATTATAATTTCATCGTTCAAACCATAACAACGCTCGACAAACTCTGAAAAGTCTGTGTTCCATGATGCTTTTGATTGGGGAGGTCTATATAAGTATGTGACCAAAAAACTCTTTTGGCTTCTGGGTCTGACCTTGACTGTTATACTCTCATCCATGTAAAGATCTAAATTTTCCAGATGTTCAATGACCAGTGAATCATGGACATAGCAGAGTAATCCCCCACCATTGTTACAGAGCCTATCCCTTCTTATCATCGTATATCCTGGTACCTCATATAGGCAGCTGTCATCATTTTCATTCAAAAATGTTTCAGCCGAACACAGTATACTAAATTTGTGATCACTAAGAATTAAACGAACCTCTTCCAGTTTGCTTGCCAATCCACGGATATTAAGATATGCGCTATGAAAATTCATTGCCATCATAGAAGTTTTTCAAAATGGCATTTAAGTTTAAGTTTAAGTGAGTCTAAAATCATACCTTGACTGAGGACCTTGTTGTATTGGTCCTGAGTGTCAAACTTTACTTTAAAAATGCGCATTTTCTTTTCCCCTTTGTAAATCCTTATAGCTGAAGAGTTGGGGAAATTCTGTGATATCTCTTTTATTACAAGTTCATCATCAGCATCGATAGGAATGCCTCTCAGCATACCAGTGTTGACTTTTGCTGATTCTGGATTGATTGTCTTTCTTAATTGCGAATTTTCAAATAGTAATGTATTCCAAGTGCTTATCAACTTGGTAACTGTCTTTTCATCGCGAAGGTGCAGCATAATTTTTGGAGATTCTGTCTTGAAATTGTAGGTCGTTATGTTTTCTATGATTGTTGGGCCGAATTCACGGTTAATCTCACGTCTGATGTTGTCTTGATTATAGTTTTGGTAGGTTTTAGATGACTTGTTGATACTTATTACGATGCAGTGCTTGGGGTTGAAGTTGTTTGGACAAGCTGTTTTTGTAATAGATGGCATGTGATGTTGTGTGTTGGATGTAGTTGCCGGTGAACTTGGTGTTGGTGTGTTTTGATGTGTTGTTGATGAAGGAATATTTCTGTGGAGTTGTCTACTGCTGCTTGCAACTGATGACCATTGTTGTGTGGTGTTAAGAGTTTGAGTTGGAAGATATGTTTGTTGTACGGTATTTTTGGAATTTGATGGACATTCCTTTGTACTAGGGCTCTCAGAAAAAGCAGTAGTAATTTTATCCAATTTAACCTGCATGCTGTCCATCTTCTCCTGCATGCTGTCCATCTTCTCCATCATAATAGAAAGCACGCCATGTAGAGTTCTGCATGACGCACATCCGGGACTCTCCCCACAATCTCTGTCCCTGGAATGACTGGGAGCGCTGTCGACGAATGGAGCAGAAGTCTCCATTGTCTCAGACAGGGAACACTGAGAAGACTCTGGCAGTGAAACTGTAGATCCCCCTAAAGCACCTTGTGTGCTTTGTTGTTGAGTTGTGCTGCTGTTGGCATTGGTTTGTTTACTTTTTAGCGATTCCATTGCATTTGGGCATGAGGAACGGACTTTCTCGTTTAAATTGGCAATTGTTTCTGGCTGTAATTCACCTACCAGCTCAGAGTAGTGACTTATAAACACATCCACATCTTTGATAGCATTCACCAGTATTCTAGAGGTGGTATGGTAAAAGTTTGCAGTATAAAGGCGTCTATCCGATTTCTTCTTGTTTTTAACGGTGAATATGGTGGCTGTTGTGTTTTTGTCCTTATCTTTATTCATTTTCCTAGTTACATAAAGATATTGCTCCTGAATTGATGTTTGAAATATAGATCTGACAAGCTCAAAAACAGCTGTGCTGCAGTCAACGACAATTTGGATGTTTCCCGGATTACCTTTTATGGTGATAGACTCATCAGTGGTAGTAGAGTCGATTTTCTTTTGTAATGCCTTCAATTTGTTGAGCGAATAGGTGAAGATATTATCCTCAGCATCATCCTCATCAGGATCATTACTGGAAATGAGTTTTCTCTTCTTGCCTTTGTTCATTTTGGGTGAAAATTACCCAGATTTATTGTCAATTTTTCTGGAGCTCAGATTTTCTCAGCCTTGCACTTCAACAATTCAACATTGTGCTTAATTCAACAATTCAACCTGTAAATATCAAAATCTGTGCTGAACTATAAAGAGGAAATGTGGAAGTAGTTGTTAGAAGGTAACTGTTCCGTTATTGAATTGTTGCATTGAGCTGCTTTTTGATATAAAGTGTGTAAAAGCTGTAAATAATGACAATAATTAATGAAAACGGATAACAGGTGAGATGTAATTTAAACTGTCTTACATCAAATGATGAAACTAAACACTAAAGCAACATGATCAAGAAGAATATTAATATTCGTTGAGGTGACTGCATGAATGAAGACCAAGCCCTGTAGTCTCAGTTATAGATTGGCACTTGAAGAAGTGTTTGGTTTGTTTGATATGACAAACGCTAGATAACAGAGTAAAATTACAACAATCCGTGTCAAGTGAACACTCTTCAGTTAAGTGTCAACTGATCCTTGCTCTTTCTCTTTATGTATTATCAGTTTACATTTGTGAGCACCAAAGATTTGCCTCTGGACTCAAACCACACCACTACTGCCCTACCCTCATTTTTTTTCAAACATTGGGGCATGTATTTTGTATTTGCAGCTTTTTTTCTTTCTTATCTGAGCTGAACATTATACTCTCCGGTCAGCTGGCTGGTACAGGCTTCTTTTTATCTTACAGAATGTTTTTGATTAGCACGCGGCTCCATGAGAACTAAAACACAATAACAAATGATACAAAGAATGAGGAACACAAACTCATCCATGATCTCGCCAGTGTAGAAAAAAAATTATTTCTTAAAATTGCACGGGTCTAATAATGTCACAAGTTGTGCCAATCAGTGCAACAATATCAGAGAAAGGCACGAGAAAAATAAATTGTCACCCTGATACCTTTGTAGCTAGATCATACATTCAAAGAGAATCACGCAATGCGCCTCCATGTGGTGTGCTCCTTATTTGTTCTTTATCAAGCCTACTCTTGAATACAGCTGTTCACACCTGTTACTAGGTACATCAGCTTCATTAGCAAAGAAATGGGTGAAATCAAATAGTGATGGGAACTTCATTGTTTTAGCCTCAATAGTGGCTGTCATTTTGACCCAACGATTTCCTATGGAAAATTGTAGCTTCAATAGAGTATTTTCATTTTCGCGTCTCTCATTGAGGCAGCGTAGCACAGGTATTTTTGACATAGCAGTTTTACATAATTCTAGACAGTCAGCAAGCTCTTCCAGCGCCGCTTGGAAAAATATACTTATGGGTGTGAGGTCTTCCAAACCTTATATCTAGTTTTATTTTCGCCTCTTGGAAGGCTTTTTGTCAATTTAGAATATATTTGATGCCACCCTTTCACTTTGCCACCCCAATACTGCTGGAGGAGAGCCAGTTTTTGTAGAGAGAAATAACTACTTTCCAGTCTAAATAATCAAGATGATCACCATAAAATATGAAGGGCTCGGCAGGTTTGAGTTTGATAGTGTGTATAGCTTGGGCTAATGTGGTAGCGCATGCTTGTTGTTCTGAGTTTGTGGAGCCAATGTGCCAAGGACTGAATGGCTGTGATTAGAAATTTCTGATGATATATACACAAGTTGAGGAGCAGGTGTTTGATTTGGTTGTTGTCTTACTGGTTGTGGCGGAGGTGCGCTTGTATTTGATAGGCCAGAAGGTTCAATTTGTGGTTATATGATTGGCAAAGAGCAGGTTTTCTGAGGTCATGATTATGTTTAGAGGATGGGCTGAAAAGTGAAACAACCTCATCCTCTTCAATTGTTTCCAATATTATCTTTTCCTGAGCATCAGCAGCATCAAATTCTGCTTGTGTTAAGTTATGTTCAACAGCTATAGCAGTCTGATGGGCTTGCTGCGTCAGCGCTTGTGATGTTTTAGAGGCCTCAAATTTCTTTCGAATTGCTGCCTTGTTAGCTCAGGCTTCAATTTGCATCAGCCTGATTTTCGAGCTAGCTGGAAAAGAGATTGTCCCAGTTTTGAGCGAGGATGCTAAAGAGCCAGGACATGTTTGATTAAGTTGAGTGATATCATGAAGTTCAGTCCCCAGCCCACCATATTTGTTGCTTCCTCCCATTCCATCCCATATTTATATCTGTAGCTACCCTGAAGACTCAATCTACCTACATAAAAGTGTATATGATAGTGAAAATAAAATATCGGCATGGGTTGTCAAACTATATATTGAAAATATGGAATCATTTTCACAGCTATAGATATTGTTATTCCGTACCAGTATTGCTTTTGAGGTGTGTAACGGGCCTGTATACATTAGAGAAGTGGTTTCAAGAGGCAGAACATTTGATGAAAATTAGTTGTTGGAATGTATCTGTTCTTTATAAAATTGTTGTATTCAGCTGCTTTTTTGATGTTGTGTGTAGAGACTTTAAATAAAGGCAATACTTAATAATAATGGATAGCATGTGACCATTGGCGTTTATTCCGAAAAATCTGACCCACCACTTTGCACCCCAGACACAATTTCGCGAACTTATAACAATATTTGACATTTTTATGGTTTTTCACCCATTAAATCCAATTTATACCCAGAAATGGGCGTTTTATATGGAAAGAGCATGAAAAACTACCTTTAGGAGATGTTTTAAGGATGAAAATCAAAAAAAAATAAATAAAGTGTTTTAAAAAAAAGAATTAATTAAGTTTTTTTAATTCTAATTGAACCCACAATTTGTTATGAGTCGTGGGTGGTAATATACGCCCATGCATGTGACATGCAATTTAAAGTGGGTTTCAATGATGAAGATAAACACTATATAAGATTAAACATCCAACGTGATCATTACAAGCTCTCTCAGAGGTCTTTCATCAATTCTGGATAGTTTTCCATGCATTCTTGATATATCGGTGATCTGCACTAGTGTTTACGCTAAAGCCCGAGTGCAAAATATTACTACTAAATAAAAGTAGTATCAGCTTACAGAATATATAATGTAATGCAGCACAGCTATATTTCTAAGCTTCTGCAGTCATTTTCGATATCAAATAAAGTAGGCTTGTGCAATATTAACGAAAATTGATCTTAATCTTAATCTTGTCATGTTCAGTTAATCTGTGATTACTCTTACTTTTAATCTTCCCATCTGGTTGATTACAGGACCACTCACCAAAGAAGAAATCAAGCAATAACATTATCTTTTTTATACATTTGGACTTATGATAGGCTTTACTCCCAAATATGAAACTTTTATTGAGTGATTGAGTCATTATTTTATAGCTGCATGTAAATGTAATCACCTTAAGTTTTGTTTTAGGAAAACTTGACCAAACTTTAAACCTTTTTCTTACAATCAGCATAGTACTATGCTTTTCATCTCGATATTACATGTTATCACTTATCAGTGGCCTCAACAGACAATAAAGAGAATTAATTTTTTTTTAAAGATTAAAATTAATCTTTGAGTTAATCAGATTCATCTCCATATGAATATATCGCGTTGATCTTAATCTTTGACACTATTTCAATAGTATCAACTGTGAAAAATGGAATTTAAATTCCTAATTTTACATAATATGTGGCCACATGAAAGCACATACAAAATACAGCATGTACTGAAGGTACAATCAGGCCACTGTTTATTTTTTTCAGCCACAAATTTCAAAGTTCTTGGGTCATGACTCTTGATATTTTTGTTCAGAAATGTTGCCAGGCAGATGGGGCAGTTACTATTTTTAAAGAATTTTGTGGTTATGTAACCCCCCATTAATAGTCTATTGAACCTAAATAGATTGTAGACACATTTACATGAGAATGATCACTGATGACATCTTCTCCGATACTTGTGACTGTAGAGAATTCATCAGTAAGGCCAGCACAGAAATTATCTACAGCGCTCGCATCTTCCCCTTTAATAAGGTCTGAGAACAGATGCTCATCAGTATCATTCTCACACTCAGAATGTGTACCTTTGTAATCCAGCATATTGCATGTTGTGACTAGCAGATAAGCTGCCTTGAACTGGTCAGAATCAGGGTGGTCTCTGAGACCTCCCAGCCCTCTTATCTGTCCACAAAAACTTCTAGGCAGATATGGAGGTCTTCCAGCCCTAAATGCAAGGAATTTTTGAGTCACCATACATGACAGCTCTATCAGTGCTTCGTCGGCAAATTTCCAAAGAATCTGCCGATAAAGCACAATTAACAGGCTTTGGAGAATGATATCTCCTGGAAATAAACATATCGAACAAATTATCAAATAATTTAATGAACCAAATTTTAAATCCCAACAGACAAAGAGCTGGTTACAAAGTTATGTGTTCGTCAACTTAGGCATTTTTTGGAAAAAGGCCTAGGATCCGACCTCAAATTAACATAAACAATTGGCAGGAGCGAAAGAGTAAATCAATATTATAAAATCTTAGGTATTTATTACTATTTAAAGAACCAGAAAGCGACAACATACCAATAAATACTGTGACTTTGATGACCGATGAGACTCCAGAGTTTTCTGTTGTAGTTGATTTGGATGTATATCATTGTGAAACCAATCTGCAAAGGATTTTAGTTGGTAATTTCTCGCAACTTATGAAGTTACGTGTGAGGCTACCTGTGATTTTGTGCTATCTGGTGTCTTGATTCCGATCGCATTGCAGAGTTTTGGGAAGTTGTCCATTACGCGAATAGCCTCTCTGTAATAGATTGTGTTTTTTAGGCGTGAGTGGGTTCTCAGGATACAACTTCACAAATAGCAAGTGATGTTCCTCAACCAATTAATCTAAAATCTAAAAAGTGAGTTGATTCTGTGCTGTGATAAGGGCAGAATGTCAGAGAGCTGACAGCAGAAAGCAGTCTGTTGTAAAGTTCCCATTCCTCAAAGTCTTCGGTTATAACTGGGAGCAAACACCTGGGATGCAGATTGCTTCATTATTATTTGTCCTTTGGACTTTGACAGGAGGCGGTGGTAATTGCAGGAGTCAGTATATCCATAGTTGAGGGAATGGTATGTGACAGCAAAAAGAAGCCAGAAATTGGTTTTAAATCTAACCAGAATTTTTTTTTCACAACAAGATATTATAAATTACAAAAATACGAAAAAAGTTATCTATATTCCAGGTTGATCCATATAATAGAAGCTCAGGTATTTATTATTATTTAAACTACTGCTGCCACTCATGCAAATTTGTGCTCATTGAATTCTGCATAGCTTCAAGATAATTAATTGGGACTTAAATTTCATAATTGTCACCTTATGGACATATAATTTGCACAAACTGATCTTCAAAATCAGGGCATGAAATCTACGCACCAGCTTATGACGTGTACAGTGTGCTCTAGTAAGACGGTAACTACATCACCTGATGCGGTAGATAATTAATTTCATACCCTAATTTTGACGATCAGTTTGTGCAAATTATTTGTCCATAAGGTGACAATTATGAAATTTAAGTCTCAATTAATTATCTTGGTGAAAATGATCAGATTGCAGCCTCATTTATTAGTTTTGAGCTACACAGAATTCTAAAAGCACACATTTGGCTGTGTGGCAGCGGTGGTTTAAAGGACCAGAAAACGACAACTTGCCAATAGATGCTTTGATGTTTAATGTTTGATGCTTCATTTTAAGCCTACACAATACTTTACCAGGGTCATTGAGATTTTTTGACTGGTAATGATTTGCCTGAAAATGATGCAGGCTTAAGAATGCAGCAAAAGGTCCTGCTGTTGTGTACTTTGAACCTAATCCGACAACTTGATTGTCAGCTAAGTTATCAAAGTCTAGCATTAAAGCCGGTTTATTTCCTGATTCTATGAATCCAAAAGCAGCTGTGGTTATGGTATGTATTGTTTGACTGCCTATATTCTATACCATGAGTATCCAAAGCAGGCGCCCTCCTTTGATTGTTGTTTTCTGATTCACATTTGGTGTCTGAGAGAAATCCTTTTTCACCAAAAATTGTGGTGAGCACAGGGAGATTGTCAACTAAGTCAAGTGCTGTTTGTGGTTTTGTTTGATCTCGCAGTCTGTCTGTCATTTTCATTGATTCAACTTACAAACTGCTTCCCATATGGTGGTCTTCGGTGTTGCTTTCGTATATCTGCTCGATCAGCACACCGAAAATTCCGCATATTTTCCTCTGGCATAGTTGTTTACAGCAGTGGTAACGTTTGTGCCTTTTCAGCCTTTGCCTGCCGACAGAACAGTTCCTCATTGCCCAAATCTGCCCGCAATATCTTTGAGGCAGAAAGGGAGATCTTCCATCCGTTAATGCGATGAATTGTTTTACGTTTTTGAGTCACCATATATGGTAGCTCAATAAGTGTCTTGTTGACAAACTTCCAATGGCATGAATCTGCTGACAATGCGCAGATAAGAGGATTTGAGGAATGATATCTGTGGGAATTAAAAGTATCGCACAAACGTTCAAATAACTAATTAAGTTTGCGGTGTTCAAATACCAGCTGGTACAGCGTTGTTTAGCAGCTGTGGTCAAGATGTTTAGAAGTAACTCTTTGGATGAGGAGCTTTGGTCTGCAGCATGAAAGAGATTACACTGCATGGTTAGTCCAAATGTAGGCACTAATTTATTAGTTAATTGATAAGATAAGGCCACTCTTTAAACATCAATATTGAATATTATCAGATTCGTGAGCAGGTGACAGACATCCAACTTTCTCTGGCAATCAGCGCCAATCTGCACTCATGCTAATTCTTTGTTAGTTTTACTGCACCAAGCTGATGATGGTATTTTTCCGGTCGTATCTGTTACCTGATATGCATTGGCTTTATGGCAGTTGTTGAGGGGACAACAGACACAGTTATTTCATAAGGTATCAAGTGACCTATTTGTTCCTGATGGCACAGAAACTTTATAAGAAAGTATGCTATCATCCGTTTGTGAGCAGCCACCTTGGTTTGATCAATCCTCTCTTTTGTGATGATTGATTGCCACAGTTGAGGCAGTTTACAAAACTAACTTGTAATTCTGCTCTCCTGAATCCTCTAAGCTCTTCCCAAAATATGTATCACTAATAGAAATGCAGAAAATCTAGAGTCATGATGGTGTAAAATAGCGGCTTCAAAATGATGCAGTAATCATTCAAAAACAAACAAACACTTTATTGGCATATTGATTTTTATTCATATTTATATAAAAATCACTCGTAAATTATGTAAAAAAATCAAAGCTCACTTTATAGTTAAGAGCATGAATACTATAATATATCATCCAAAGAAGTCAACTAATATATCTCAAACTTGTTCCTATAATTGTGCGTAGGCTACCTCTCTCATTTGTCACAACATGCCTACTGAAGTCTGATCACAGTGGCAGATTTTCACACAGTGGGAAGGGGACATTTTATTGGTGTCAACACACTAAAATTGGTAAATATATCGACAGCTGACAAGTTCTTTGGAAAAGGAATTGTTTTATTTAGAAATCGTTTGATGCAGAAACTCCTGGCAGTCATAATAGTGTACCTGTCAGCACAGAAATCTTAAATAACAAAAAAATGCCAGTTTGAATCATGATCATCAGTATTACAAGTTTTTTTTATACAGGTTTTTGATATATATAATTATGAAAGAGTTTGAAATTGATATTATGATTGAGTAGAATGTGCTTTTTCTTATGTTTCTTTCGCCTACAACACCAACATCCTACTCCTATTACAACGCAAACGACAAATATCAAAGCTGCTGCTGGTCCAAAATACCAGTACCTGACCTCATAATGTAACTCTTGGTCCGAAATGACAAAAAAATGGTATCCCAATAATCATAATATCCAAGTCGTAAAATGTTGTGTATGATGAGGCAAAGTTAACATATTAGTTTACTGGTTTTAGTTTGCAGTTTCTTATACACCCATATGCACACCATGCTTGTGTAATGCATACCTAGTTTTTTGTCAGGCATATGATTGGTACGTGCGCATATGGGAGTGAACTTTGACTAGATGACACCTGTAACAAATGAAATTATGTCCTTATTTTAGATATCGTGAGACGAGCAAACGTCCTCGTAGACTCAAGAAAAGACAATCGCCCAAGTATGTTCATTACCATACCTGGAAAGGGCCTTGTCACCTTCTCTGCAGAGAATTATCATGCAAAACTCACATCAGACTCGGGCACACACACTGAGGGACTACCTGCACTACCGGTGCATTATCAACACCCAATAACACCAACACCATATTTAAATGCCATTCGACCGCAACTACATGCCCCAGTCCCACGGACACCTGTTCACGGTCAGTTTAAATATTCGCCTACACAGCCACCTATTTCAGTAAATTTCAATCACCTTCTAAATCAGCTTTTTGTTCCCGGACCTTTTAATTATAATTATCCTCCACAGCCCCCAAATACAGAACAATATCACTTCAACGAATTTGCCTACCGACCAATTCGTTTACCTTTACAACCAAAACCGCCACCGTCCCCTGACCACCCCAGTCACCATAAACCTATATGGATGCCGTGATGAGTAAACCCTTAGACCTTGTATATCTAAGGGACATTTCCTCTCCGACTGAGGAACTGCAAGAGGTGTTGGATGAGGGGCGAATTTCAGAGGACTGCTATATATTAATGGAGATCTTGATAGGTTGGGGGTTTAACAAGTATGTTGATGAAAACTCACCAATACGGTCATATCAAGCATGAAGACTGTTGAGATGTATTGCACCCTTGACAATGACGTGATTGACTATTCACCTTGGCTTGTCTTCTGTGTCTGAGATTACAATTGTCATATACACTTTGGGACATCGGATGCTTGTATTAATCCGCAAGGCAACACCATTCTCTTGAGATCTTGTATTATTATAGGAGAATTGATTACATAATAATGCTGCTTGCATGGAAATGTGCTGATATATATACATACTGCAATATACATCAAGATGCATTGGACCTATGTGTATTTCATGGGTGGACAATACTCATCTGTTGACCAGAACCAAATTAACTTTAGAAATTTATTTCTTTTCAGCTCATAATGATCAATTCTACAGAAGTTACAGCGAAGAACTGGCTCCATTGCTCTCAGTGCCGACATTTGCTGTTTAATTGACATATTTACATTTTGACTAAAGTATGTTTATTGTTTTTCAACTTTCATATACAATACAATTTACTTGCAACCGCCCCCCCCCCCCCTTCCCCCTCTACGAGTGTTGTTGGACTTGTAAATCATATAGTTTGGACAATTCATGGAGGTTTTTCACATTTTCCATTCTGGTGATTTTGATAATTCGAGGTCAAATTTTTGGGTAACAATGGGCAGACAATAGACAGTTTTTTGAGCTCTGATTTAGGCCTCAGTTCTGAGTTGTCCTCTCTCCAGTTTGGTACTTTTAACCCACGCCGCATAGGAAAAAAGTGCTCTTCATAACCGCTTATAATAGGATAAAAGTTATTTTTGATTCAGAATCTGCAGCATTGAAAACTCACATGGACATAGACACCTGTCTCACTGGGTTTTCAATGGTGCGGACTCTGAATCAAATATCATTTTTTATCTTAACATAAGCGGTTTTCAAGATAAACCTCTTTCAGCACTTTTTTCCTATGCGGCGTGGGTTAAAAGTACCAAACTGGAGAGAGGACAAGTCCAAATTGAGGCATAAATAAGAGCTCAAAAAACTGTCTATACCAATGGTTTATTCAAATTTGATTGTGCCAACATACAATCTTTGGTCACATATGCTGCTCAGGCTTGGTTTTTACTTTTAAATGACTGTAACATTATGCGTCTTGAAATAATTCAGCCGACGGCCGCCGCCACAAGGACCATTTTACCAGACGAATGTTATGACGAAAGGCTGGAGTTTATAAATCTATCCTCGTTACATGATTTTCTTTTAACAGAGCAAGAGACATTTTTAAAAAAAAGGCTGGTGATCAAACATACCCTCTTTTAAGTCATATTTTCAGAAATGAATGTAGAACATCTTCTCGCTGCAAATCGATTTTAAGATCAAAACTATGTAGGTCCCAAAAGCGTGCCAAATCCTTTTTCCTTTTTTTATGACTCATTTTAATAATCTCTGCCCTTAGTACTTTTTAACCTTTGTAAGCATTCAATTTTTTCAATACCATGATATCGTATGTGAAACTGAACTAAACTATTATTATTACAAGTTTTTTATTAAGGTTTTTGATATATATTTACACACATTTGTGCAATAAAGTGTCATATATTATATATCCCACTATTGTACCCACAAAAACCCTGGACAATGAGTGATTCATATATGTATATCTATATATATATATATATATATATATATAGTGGCTATCAGTGTGTTGGGCATATCTTTGCATTGGAGTTGTCCGACCATGTCAGGCTATTTTATCCACCATTAATTACTCTTGGGTTAAGGATGCCCAACATGATTATTTAAGAGGATTTAACACATGATTTTTTTGTGGGTCATATAAAATGACTCCTTATTTTGGAGTGACACTTAGTTGGGGCCAAATACACATCTATATATATATATATAATTATAAAATAATGCAGGTCAGCTCTGCAAACAATTCAACTTCATCCACCACAAATTACACATGGAGAACAAAATTACCTCATTAAATATTTACGCCTCATCACTTCCCTTTGTTTTTGACATCAACTTCTACAATCATGATAATATGCAAACTTTTCCACTTTTGTAAGAATAATTTAACAGCCTTGAATTTTAAATTAACTTACTGTTTTCAATCCACGACACACCTGACAGATGTATCTCTGTTCACAACAAGTTAATATACGCGTAGGGGTAATGCCCTTTTTAAGTATTAGAGGCAAGGAATCACTCAGTGAAAAATGGTGCACTATGCACAACTGTAAAGGGAATGACTATTGGCCGCCAATAAATGGCTTGAATTCACTTCCAACTGCAGACCCCTAAATGTCAGGCTGGTTTTGACCAGTTAAATTCAAAGGAGTGTTAGGGGGTTTGTGACCAAACACAGTTGTATGAATTCCAATCAGTACCAAAGATTGTCCCAAAATATTTTCATGTGTGATAAAAATTAATAATTTTCTAGTTGTCTGCTCTTGGCTATATAATCCAAAATGATGTCAACTTCTGTGTTCTCCATAATATAGAAGTAGCTAAGTATGCAGAGTCACCACCTTTCACACATTGCTGCAAGAGACCAGGGATCGATTCTTGGCTACTCTCGTTAGGCCCTTTTATCAGAGCTTTTACCTGTGATTGTTTCTGGGGCCAAACCTTACATGAACACAGTGTGCATTGTGTATGCGATGCTATTCTATTTGGAAAATAAAGTACATTTATTATAATTGGAAGAACAAAGAAATTGCAGGAAAAAAAATTCTGAAGTTAAATTATCACAAGTGAAGATTGTAGGAGGGTCTCATTTCCCCTCATAAATCAGGAACTGCAGGCGAGGTGACTGAAGAAAATCGGATAATTGAAACTCTATATATCACTGGCCGAGCAATACATAATAATAACTAGCACTTTTGTCAAACTGAGATAATTGGCCTTTTGTATCCGAATTGTATAGGCCCTACATCATATGGTGGGAAGCTAGCTATTTAAACTAAAATCGTCGACCATTTGAATTTTGGTTCGCTTTATTTGATCATAAGTGAAACAAGATCCAAGGTTTAAAACTGGGAATTTAGAACTCCATATTTTCAGTTTTGGCAGTTAGCTCTTTGTCGCGCTGGGCCAGCGATATGTCTGCATAAAACTGATATAACCTGAAAGACTGTGCAACTGAATTAATGTATTTGATAAAGATATCAGTCAAATATAATCAAATTTGACTTTAAACTCATGCTTTTTCTAATCTTTAAATTCGATTGAAATCCTGCTAGTAATGGACTTTCGAAAATCACGATTCCGTATCATCGGAGAGAAAGGGCTCTATCACTTCATATTATTCAGTCACAATCTCATTATTAGTCATGGTTTGAAAGGATTGATTGATAAAAATATTCATTGCTATTGTCGAGAATGAGGATGGCTGCAAAAGCGTAATATATAATGTTTTATAAAGGAGTATTAATATACTGATGACCTTAACTTAGTACATTGAATATACCGACCATCAAATGTCTGAATAAAGTTACAAAAATACAATAATTGCTTGATGGCTTCTTTGTTTAAGTGTATGGTAACTACCTGAATGTCCTGTAAATCTGTATGTGTAGAAGCTACATCATCAGTCAAATAAGCAGTGGGTTAAGTAGTAAAAGCAGTAAGTGATATACATCTAAGTAGTAGCACAAGTAGTAGTTGTATAAATGGTTGCATTCATTGACTACTTAGTCTAGTACTAGTCTAATTATCCATATTAGACATAAGATAGTAAAAGTGGTCAAAGAGGTAGTAGCAGTAGCAGTACCACAAGTAGTTGTAATGATATCAGAATCAGTAGTGGTTGTCATAGCAGCAGTAGTAGAAATAATGAGGGGAGCGCATGAACCCTCAGGATGTCCGTGGAATGTATGCTTTGGTATAGCTAAAACAGAAGATCAAACTATTATTATCATGAAAAGACAAAAAGATTGATCCACATATGTGGCCATCTGAAAATAAATGAGTCTTTGCATGCCATACTATTTCACATATCGACATGTTGATGGGCTCCTCCAGAGAAGGAATATCTCAAAGCCCTTTTAGAGAACGCCACTTCAGTTGATTAGCGGAATTTCTTGCATACATTAGTTTTCTGCATCTGTATATATTCAATAACCAAATATCAATCTGGATGCCAATCAATCAGATGCTTAGTTGTATCTCAAGCGCTGTATTAATACTATAATAGTATCTGAGATGTATATTTATGAAGGATTGAATTGAAATTTCATAGGAAAAAAAAATTGGCAACGACATATCATTGTCCTTGAATGTGAGGTGAAAGCTTTCAGACAAAATTGCCCTCAATTTACAGGTAGCTGTTTTTGAACTCACGTCTGATGGCTGGTATGTTGAAATAAAAATTTAGATTAATGGCAGATTCTCCAGTTACCAATTTTGTCACCACTAATCTTTGCTCACCGGTCATCAGCTGTAGTACTGCCAAGTATGCATCTATCAAGTATGAGAAAAGTTATTCTTAGTTGCAGGTTTGGATTGTCTCCAACAGTATAATTCATGAAGCACTCATTGCAAACTCTTATTTCCCAATTTTGGCTTTACATCACTGAGAACAGTTAAGCTTAGACTTGCCTTCATCAAGAACATGTTGTAGGATCACATTTTCTGCGCCTATCCTTCTCACAGTGAAAACACGCTCGTCAGCCAAGAACTTATCACTGCAACCTTTGTTGGTTCCGCTTGAGTTCTGGCATTTTGGATCCTCTGGCAATAAACTACTCTGTCCTGTGTAATCCTAAAGTGTATATAAGACATTATGAACAGAAGAGAGAAAACTCAGTAAAATACAATTTTTCATTATATAATGAAGATTCTTTAACAAGTTCGCATTGAGCTCCATCCAGGCTTTGCCAGAAATCTTTTGGGTAATATAAGACGGTAATCTTATGCACCGCACCTAAAAGACTAATTATCGACAACGAGTTCACCATTGTCAAATTTATCTTCTTGCTGACTAGAACCCTACCTTGGTGAATACACTTGTGTAGTTCACAAGGATCCCCTTATTATCTGTACCTTTCATCACCTCCGTCTCATTTCTCAATACCTGACCTGATGCCCGGTCGTAATTCACAAACGCATATCTCTGCAAAGTATACAAATTTACAAATAAATCTCGTAAATTCAAAAGATGGCATTGTCTATGTTTATTGCCATCCACTTTTGTTATGTTATACAAGTCGTTTTATTTGTGTGGAATATAATTGTGAAATGATAAATATATGCTGTTATTATTGTAATCCTTCTAATACTTGTAGGGGTGGTATGACTGAGATGCTGAGGTGGATACTAGGAGAATAAGTAAGAAGGTGGTACACCGTGTTAAAAAAGTTTAGCATCATACACCTGTTGCCATATCTACAAAATGTGTAAAACAAGCCGTAAAAATGTATAAATCAACCTCAAATAACTGCATTAGATTATTTGCCGAATAGGCAACCCACCTCTGTTCCAGGTATTCTTATAGTGACTGCTTCTTCAGTGATGTAGTCGTAATTCTCGTTGCACCCTCGATAAAGCTGAAACTGACTGATCTCAAAATCTGAAATAGACATGGGAGAATGGATTAACCACAGAGTAAGAAAAGTTTATAATGGTATACATAGTGCAATTCTTTGGTGGCTGCTCACTGGACTCTGCTGTTCGAGCTAACCAGCCCTAGCAATCACCAATCACCAAATCATCAATGGGGCTTTGGCATGCTTGAATGAAGTTTAGCCAGCTTGGGTAGGGCAGGTGATTGGAAATTGGTAGTGCCAGCACCGTCTGTTCAAGCCTTTGACCATACATCACACTGTGGTTATCACTGGCTGTAACTGAAGAGCGGTTGTGAGACACAGTAGGTCATATGCCACTATAAACGACCTACTCGAGTTGTGTAGGGCAATGACATGTACTTATCATATATTTAGGAATATTGAGTGTCTGCCTAAAAACCATAAGCCAAACAAAAAGCCATATCCGTTGACACTCTATAGTCCTCTCACCATCATTCTCATATTGCCATGAAAATGTGGCAAAGTTCCAATGATTTAACCGGAGAAGAAAGCTATTGAATTCGATGGTAATTCCAATGAATCGGAATTACAGTACAGTCACTAGCTTGTCAGTGTAGTTTGACATATCAGGGTTTTAATTTTTCTGGCCCATCACGGCTGGCTTCAGTAGTAGTAACTATCCGTCTCAATGTAAACACTCACTTTTTGACACAGAGGTAGATTGGATGCCGGCTCTTATCTGTTTATCGGCGGAAGGTGACAAGTACAGTCTGCTGCTCAGGTCATCTGGGAGATGAAACAGGGTAAGATGTCAGTAAGGGTATAAATTTAGCTAGGAATGTTGACATGCTCATATTTCAATCTCACCAAAATTTACTACTTATGATGAGAGAGTACAGTTTGGGAAAATTGATTATATACATCTTTTTTTTGTACATTCATAAAAAAAAGAATTTCAGGGTACAGAAACCCTACTTATAGGCTTAAAATCTACCAAGAGCCTAACACATGCTATAGCCAGGCAGTTATTTATGATAAAGTTGTGTCAAATTTGCATGGTATGAAATTTCAATGACCTATCGATGGTGGAAATAGTGCCTCCCATATGCCTCCCACTTAACCATGTAGATCATCTGATTATTTTTAATCATGAAAATCTGACATAACTTTGTCACGAGTAATTGCCATACTATAACAGGAATTGGTCTCATTCTACCAACCTTGCTGATCTTGGCCTGAGCCGGATACGACGCTACGTCTTTTCCGATAATAGTTATGACTTGTGAAGCTGATACTTCCATTGTATGTTGAGAACTTGATGAGGTAGTCGTACAGAGACCAGAAGGATTGAGCCATCTGATATGTAGGACCGCTGTTAAGTGGGTTCAGGTACAGATTGGACACAGATCCTAAAAAAATCATTTTATGACACAGGAATGTGATACAAATCAGGGAAGATATTCAAAATCAAAACACATAATAAGGGTTTCAACATAATATTTGCTAACATATTTTACATCAACTTTCTTTATTTCTGAATCCAATCTTAGAACGCAGGCTAGCATAGTAAGATTCTCCCATCCTAAAAGTAGAAAAAATATTTTGACCAATTTGATTTCATTCTTTGTTGACCTGGAATACATATTCTATGAAGTTAGAGTGTTTCCAACATTGCAGAAGAAAATCACAACTACCCACCATGAAGTGCAATAAGAGTAGATATGATGGATCACATATGGTATCGGAGTCAGAATGATATCAGGGTTTATCTGTTTAAGCTATATAACGTACTTGGCATGAGTAGGATGTTGACAACTTACTCAGAGAGATACGATCAGATGAAGCTCCAACACTATACACAAAAAGTCTACTGTCCCCACATCCAGTTATGCTACCAGTATTCATCTTAAGTGAAGAAAATGGTGTCAGAGTTAATGAAAGGATTACTTCCAGGTCACATGAAATTATCAACTTGAATTGGCAACTGACCCAATCTCGAAATATTATACATCATCTTCATGCTAAAATTATTTTAGTTATTTTAGAAACACTATCATACCTATCATTGATCAATACAAACAGGAAGCACCCATTGGCTAAGCTTGGTTATCATTTTAAACGTACAGGTAGACAAGACATCACTCATTGTTGGGCTATTATTTCTTGGCAAGGTCATCATTTAAGCCTGAGGGTACAAACTGTTACCGTAGTCATTGCAGAAGATGAAGCTCCACCAGAATCATGTATGTACCTCGTTATTCCGTTGTAACTTGACTCAAGACGTACATGAGGTGTCCCATATCCAGAGTTATGTACCCACATATCGAATAAAGCTGTAGCAAATCAGAACTTTGTGTTATCAACATTGGAGGTTAGCAAATACATGCATACATATAGTTTTAGTCAGTTTGCAAAATATCTCCAATATTATTGGATGAGACAAAATGTGTCGATTTATCGGTTCCAGTAAATGATTTAATTCATTCAATATGGTAAGTCATCTTCAGCAGCAGCAGCATCTTCAGAAACCAAAAAATCTTTAACGACTGTCTTTATTATATTGTGAGAATACAATTCTGAAAAAAGGAACAAAATTTAGACTATTAGTTACTACTCTAGGGTACATGGAGGCACTCTGAAGAAGAATTTGGTTAATTTCGAACCGTGACTTCCAAAGAATGCTCATACTATTTTGAATAAATGTCCTTCAATGTTAATGATGTAATCCCTCAAACACGCCGTAAAAGTTTATCTCACATCCTGATATTTTGGTGAGAAAATGTTAACTTCCTTATCAAAATCGTTATTGGATTACTCGCTTTTTGATTGGTTATCATTATTCTCATTCACTAATTTTCCTTTGAGTGGTAATTTGTATGATATCATCACGCCCTCTACAGAACTAGCCATAACAGGATCAGGTTACCAGTGTGACAGTTATGTGTACTGAATGTGGTCTTTCATTAGGACCCTCCTAACATTCTTGTATCAGATAATATTTTCAAAGATGATTAGGCTATTTTTTCTAATAATAGACTCATTCGATGCAATACGTTTTGCTTGAGTAAAGGGATGATGATATGAACAACTTTGTTCATAGTTAATCATATTTTTTGCCTATCATAACTTCCTGGTGCTTCATTCCTAATGCTCAGCGAGCCTGAAACCGGAACTCAGTGTAATCTTATGATTTTGTAACACATGATTTTGTAACCAGCTCGGTCAATATGAACAGTTTAGAACGAAATAAACTCAACTTTCCTTGGTCGCTAGAAGAAAGAGACAATCAATCAATCAATTCATGCCAGTCAAGTACAGAACTACTTGTCCACAACTACGGTAGATCTAAGTTGCTTAACCCGATCTCAAAACAATTAATTTTTTTTGAAATAGAACAGGATGCCCTCAAGTTTTTTTCGATTTGAAAGGAAAATCCGGTGAGAAGTTACCTCTTGGGTCACTTTGCCATTGTCCACCCAGTATCTGAAGAGAGTTGCCTTGTACTGATGCTGGTACTTTGAGATATCTCTTTGTATTGAGATCCTGTAGTCTGAACAGGCCAACATAGTGGTAAGAGACACAACTTCCTTCACCATATACCAACAAACCTGAAATTTGTAGTATGACAAAAATTATTGTAGGTAACGATTGTTGATCGTTTGCGCGACCTGGAATAAAATAGCGCGACAGCAAAAAAGATTATACCTAAAAAGCACATATCACATCACATTTGGGTCAAGGTCAGATTAGATCAGAGTCCCACTGATCACAAGCTGCACTAGACAATGACCACAGATACCGGGCCAACACTTTTCTGTGTTATTGAAGTTACTAGAATCAGAGGCAGGTGAGAGAGAGGTGAAACTCTATAGCTAGCTGTGAACTCATAGTAAAGTTTAATGAATGAGACAACAATTATGGTAATAAGCTAGTGAAAAATATTTCCTTAAATTGCAAAGAATCAAAGCCTGTGAGGCTGCATGTTGCTGTGAGGCTGCAGTTTGGACTTCACTGATGGATAGCCTTGGAATCCTTAGATTCGGCGCCTAATAAAACCTTTTTAACTAGATTGAGTGACAAGCAAATCCCTAAATTGCTGATAACACCTTATGATTGATAGAGATGGTCAGCATATGGGACACACTGCATGTGATACTCTCTAATATGACTTACCAAGGAGTATGAAGATAAGACTAGCGGCGTATGTCAGCTTGATGTTAGCCATCTTGTTCATAATTCAAAGTTTTAACTACTCTTGTGTCAAATCACTGTTTCCTCGAATGAGCTTAACAAAGGAATGACGAAACTTGCTAAGAGTTGTTAATCAAGTTATAAACAGGTCATGTGATTGCAAATAAACACAATGATATACCAATTGCACGCGTCAATGGGTAAATCATTGATGATGCGCGTGATAGAAATTTTGCCAATGTACATTTTGCCAATGCATTTTAGCAATCCCGTTTTGCCAATATCGTTTGCCAATCACATTTGCCCAACTGCCAATTGCCCATTAAACCACTGCTGCCGCAGCTGAGCTTTGCCCAGCAGAGCCACCAGTATTCTTAATTAATAGATGAATTTGGCCTCAAAACTATTTGCCATTGGCTTTGCATGGAGTTATTAGCTCCTAAGGTAGAAGCTCATAACTTCTGCTAACTTCTGCTAACGCTTTTCGCCATAGTGATGATGAGTTCCGTACTTGACCAATCAGGTGCCTTAAAAATCTAGCTGAGATCCAACACTATTATTTATTTGTTTATCCAGGGCGTCACCAATACACCCTGGACAACAAGAGAGAGAATTAGTACACAGGTACAGCATTGATAGCAAAATAATTCAACAAACAACATGTCAGATAAATCTAGCTCAAGAAGAAGCACATCCAGCTCATCTTTTATTGATGAGGAAAATTTTTTAGGAGTGATGCAGTTGGATCAACCCTGGGTTTTGGAGCCTAGAGTGGTAAGAACAAGAAGAGAAAGCAACAGTGATGATGATCAACCTCAACAGGATGGTGGTGATGATAGAGTACCCCAGATGAGGTTTGTTATGAATGAAAGAAATTGTGACAGTGTGGATTATTATCTGATGTCACTACTCTACAACCAACTCCTTGGTACACTCCAATTCTGCAAACATTCATCATTTCCTGGGACAGACAAGCACTATGCATAGTGTGCTTCATACCAAGGAGTAAAACTTTACTCCTTGTTCATATGCTTCCCACTTCAAATTTGTGAAAATAATATTCATGCAAGTTGTTCATGTTGTTGTAATATTTATTTGTCATATAGTGTTTTATGGCTAAAAAATATACACCCGGGCAATGTTGAAACTTAGGCATGTGACTGGATGAAATTTTGTAAGGCCTGATGTACTCCAGGGGGGGGGGGGGAGGGGGGCTCTTTCAATTAGCAACAGCAAAAATAGCAATCTGATTGCTCACTCAGCAAGTACGCGATACCTGCCAGTCATTGAAGGAACTATATATTGTGGGTGAGCGATTTTGGGTAATTGAAAGACCCCTCCGAGTAACATTACCAAGGAGTTTATACACATTGGTTGTTGTATCATTGAACTTTCTGAGGGCGTTCATTGGTTATACTATATAACCAGATTATTCTAAATGCAGCCATGGTGTATTTTCCAGGACATGAATCCAGACTGGTGAAAATGCGGAGGAGTGTGTGTTGTCTGGCCACAACAGGATATGAATCATTGCTGCCGTGATAACCCTGTATGGGATACAAAGAGTGAGGAAGAGTTGGACATACAATGTATTACCGAGTCAACCAATATAAAATACTTACTCCGACCTGCACCCCTCAGGGTAGCTTACACCAACTTCTGTACTCAGCATCGTAAGTAATTTAAAAAAAAAAGAAAAATAATTATATCTCGAGTAAGACAGGTGCTTTAATGGAGTCTTATAGCGCTCACTTTGTGTCAATTTTTGAGATACATTGTTCACAACTGTAAGACGTAAACTGACACTAGTCACGTAACTTCACAAGGTTATGATTTTAAAGGTGACTTATTCTACTAACATTTTTTATTTTAGCACAGAGACAGCCTGATGCAACAACACTTGTGCCAAACAACATTTGGAGCCAGGATGCCATCGGCAGACTCCACAGAAGGCAACAACACCTATCTGGCTATCGCCAGATAATATTCTTCACCTACCCATATATTGGCAAAGGCCAACAAAGACAGTTGCCCTCATGCATTTACATGATGATAAGGGCAACATATCCAGACACTGACAATGATGAGGAATTTGCCAATGCTGACTTCAGTGTCTATGTACCTGAGCTGAATGATTAATATAGTTTTCACAAAATTACATTTGAAGTTACCCAATACACTATATCGAACTATATTTACATGTAAGTGCAACGTATAAGGTTGAATAAAATTTGCCAACAGATTTCTTCTGGTTTGCCAGGAACAATACTATAGCTATAGTAATAATATAATATGATAAAAATGATGCTATACATTTATCTTACATATTTTTACTAACATAACGTAATGCAATAATATAACATATTATTACATTACATTGTAACAGCTTATTCATATGTACATAAATATTTACAATTGATACTCAATCAGATTTCTTTGTTAGGGCCTTTCCTTTCCTTGTCTTTTTAGTTACAACGACCTTGCTACCAGTCTCACTATCAGTCTCGCTCTCATCTGCGCTCCTTTTCAAAGCTTCTAACTGACCTTTTCTCTTCCTTGTTACTGGTCCTGAGGTTGAAGCTATGGGAGATAATTCCTGAGGAACTGTGGATCTTGTAATTGGTTTAGCTATGGTAGGTTTGGGTTTGGCAGGTTTTGGTTTGGCTTTGGTGGCTTTTGGTTTGGCTTTGGTGGCTTTAGCTTTGGTCAGGTCTGCAAGCTTCTTCTCCATGTAGTTTGCAGCTCACCTCTTCTTCGCTTGGCCATCTCCTCCTCAACTTCATCATATGAGCTGAAAGATGGGCCTTTTTATGCCATTGTAGGTGGCTCAATGTCACCAGTAGCAGGTTTGGTACCATCTTTCAGGTGGCGGTCTAATGATTCCATTAAATCATCCATGTATTCTGTAAATACAACAAATCATATCGGATATAAAAATATATCATTATGTTGGATTTGGAACTCGCCCTCCTCGTATCATAGTCGATGAGGTAAATTAACTAGGTAATACATAACCACAGTAGCTGATGATAAATTATAACACCTGCTTGGCTTTGTAACTTTTGTAAGCAGTTTCTCTCAAAAATCTAGATTATAATTTCAGTGCTCATGGGAAAATAAGCGCTTTATAGCTTTCAGCAACTTGGAAAACTTTGTGATGTCTTCATCAATGCACTTTGATCTAGGAGCTTTACATAAGACTTACTTAATGTTGGGTCATCACGGATGTGTTGAATGGTCGGTATCAGCTTGGTGGCCTTCGACCTCTGTATCCGTCTTAATGGTGTACCATCCTTGGCCAGTTTGATGGGTCGCTGGCAATTCTCGTTGTGATGGAGAATTGTGATTTGTGTTCTATAATCACAAAAGAGTTCATTGCATTACTAAACTCAAAATTAGCTGATGTCTGATGATTTAGCTTATCAGATCATATTGGTGCTTTTCAGGGGTGTTTAGCGGGACAGCCGCCATTCCATTCTTCGGAGTATCAGGCCGAGCTATGATTATGTCAAACTGTGTTGCTGACCTACTGAATTAATAGCATAAAAAACACACAAATGAAACATAAAATACTGTCAATCATGTGATATAGTGCATACAAACTCAAATTTTGTTTAATTTTCTTACCTTGACAGCATACCGGAATAGGAGAAACCCTCCATCTTAGGAGCATTATGGTTTACTTGGCTGTGGAAACCCTCGAGCTCGCTGGTGGCTTCCTGACTGGCCATATTGATTGCCTCGACAAAGGTCTTCTCCCACATGACCTTCCGTACCTCTCCATCAAGTGGGGATTCTGCAATATAATCATACATATGGGTTCAAAGTCATTATCAATAACTTTGAATATTGTGTATTAGGTACTCAACACCAAGTCTATAGACAAAACATTGATGCTGTGTGTTTTGTCTATGATGAGGATCAGACATCAATAACAAACAAATCTGATTTTGGAGGACCAGACTACGGTCGCCACTCCAAATTATAACCATGATCTAGATCCGCCCGCCAGTTTGTCAGAGCCCTAATAAAATTAAAATAACGCCAGATGCCAGTTGGAAATATATAAAATATTTTAGCTCCTGGTCAATTTACCAAGTAAAATATAAAGTATAATACCGCTAAACGCCTGTCAATTCCCTTTATGTATGAACATGTTATGCATGATATATAATCTTTTTTACCTATGGTGACTCAATATGGATGAAGAGAAAAAAATAAAACATGAAAATAAAAGTTTCTCTACTAAGTTGGATTTCATTTGAAGTTAGTTGACCTAGCAAACATTGATCTCTAGGATGTTTTTTCAGGTTCAGAATTTATACTGGTTATATGTATGTATTTGTGATCTACTTAGATCAGAGAGAGAGTGAGGGAGGGAGAGAGGCAGAAAATGAAATGGATTTTTCCTCCATTTGTGTTCATGGTATATAGATAATAAAGATTTTAACTCAAGCTGTTTTATAGGGCTAAAAATATAAAAGTGAAAAAACACCTACAAATCTGCCTACTGTCTTATATATCAAGGTATTAATTTGGAGTAGCCTAAAAACTTTTGATTATGAACTTGCAACATTTTTCTTACCTGGAACGATATACTCGACGACTAATTCCTCTCCGTCTTCATTGTACAGGGTTTCTGGGGATTCATGCTCACATTTAGTGAAGCCATCAAAGTTATGGTCGTGGATGTCACAGATGTGGTTGGAGCAAGACTTCCAATAGCCGATCCGTCTGGCACCAGGACTGGTGTTCTTTATGACGTACCACAGATGAGTAATTATTGATGGAATCCAGCGTACAATCATCTTGAAACCAACTTTTCGTGAAGCCAAATTGTTGAGTTTCTTTCTGAGACCTGCAAAAAAACCATTGCATTATTATTATTTCATGACACAGAGAGGATAGCCTGCTACGCATAAAAATGCATTGCCAGTTGGTGATTTTTTCCATCTGTCATTTGCATTGTTCTATTTTCCAAAATTTGTTAAACAAATATTTTGTTGCATGGGGTCATTGGGAATCATGAACCTATTTCCGGTCTTGTATAATTTGCCCAATAGAAGCAAAATGATTTGATATGTGCATGAAAACAAACATTACCTTTAGTGAGATGCCATGTGTCAAAAAAGTGCTGAACTTCACTCCACTTAGTCTTCATGTACGATCTTATGCTGACATGCCTATCAGTGGTGACAGAGGCAACTTTTACATTTTTGTTGTCCAGATCCTTCCGGCACCTTATCATCCCTTCCAACTCCATAGCTGAGGATGAAGTTGTCTCAGTACACTGTAATAAAGGGTAGAGTTAGTTACTAAGAAAAATTATATGACTTAGCATCACTAAACCAACTCTTCCGAACATGGAAAAGTGTAAGGCTTCAATTTAATATGGATCCGACTATATCACGGGACAAACATAATGGTATAAACATTGCATGTAGAGCTCATCTTCGGAAGATTTCCAAAGCATTTGTTTCTGAATCTCACCTTTACAAGATTGTTAGCTACTATCTTGCTGGTAGCAGCATCCATAAACGTGTACATTCCATACATTGCACTGTGGCCAGGTGAATCGAATCGGCCATCTCCATTCAGTCTCAAGGGCTGTTCTACCTCTTTCAATACTGCGTCCATGTGCGTCAGGTACACGTCTCTTACAACCTATAATATACAAAGTTATTTATATGATATCAACAAGCATCCCGGTTCAAGCTGAGCCCAAAGTGTGAGTTCGCGCCAGGTATGGAAGTACAATGAGATTGCCTGCTGAGAAGTTATCATCTAGGTCTTGGGCTGAAATGGCCCAGGATCGTCAATGGGAATGGATAATATTTCGAGGGCGGGTCAAGTGGTGACAGCCCAGCTCGATGTAGGCCTACCTCAAAATCCACATGGTGAATATAAATCAGATAATGCTGAGCAAAGGCTTGTCTATAACTCCTTTTTTGAGCAAGCAAAGTTTTCACTTGATTTGAAGTTATGGAAAACATCCTTCCGAAAGGATATTTAGTTTGGTGATATAAAAAGCGTATCGTAATACCTCACTTATAAGACACCGGACTTATAAGTGAAGCACCTCCCTCTGAAAAATAAAAATGCTCCAGTTATAAAGTATCCCACAGCTATAAAGCATCCCTTTGAAAAAATAATTTCCGTGGTTGGGATTCAAACCCACAACTTACTAATTGACCGTCTTGATTACAGGGCAGACGCTCTACACACTGAGCTATTCAGCCACACATACATTTAGCAGATTTGGCCCAACATAAATATAAAAACTCATAGGTGAGGTATTACGATAAAATATAAAAAGAAATCAACTAACCCCATAAAGATAGTCTTTCTGATGCCTGAAGAAAGTACGGGGTGATATACACGATATGTTGAGGAATTGGAAGGCCCGCAAAAACTTCATCGGAAGAACCCCAGTAAAGAGCATGATGGCAGCTATCAGGATGTTCAAAAGCGGCACTCCCTTCAGAACAGGGCTGTTATGCCAGACATATGAGTGGCCACAACTCTGGCATGATATAGTGAACTGGACATTGGCGCCAGCAGGTCTCTGAGAGGGTTCCACTAGGGCTTCCTTGCCACATTGTTTGCATCTATCCATGAGCTCCATTAGACTGGTGTGATAAACAATGTACTTCTTCTGGTCATACCAGGAATCTCCACTGAAACATACAATGATGGTTGCTATCAATCAAACATTATTTTTTCATTCTTCTTATAGCCGAACAAACAATAGCTAGTTTTGCGTGAAGAGAATTTCTCTCTTCTCTCTTGTGTAGAGTTGCTTATCTGTGTGTGGGTGTGTGTGTGTGTGTGTTTGTGTGTGTGTAACATATCTATTTCCATGGCAATACCAAATTGGTCATCAACATATATTGTGCTCGTCCATACAGTCCTAGAGTCATAGGTCGATGAGTGAAGTCAAGGCACAACTTTGGTGGACAGTGGATATATTTTACTCAGATTTCATATCACACAACCAAAACATACCTTGTACGGTAAGATTCAATGTCTTCGTCGAGTTCCTCCTGGTACAGCTCTTCCTCATCTGTATCTGGTCGGTATGAGGAGTCCAGGGGCTGCTCAGGTGATTCCTGTAATGACACAAAAAAAGATAAAATTGGTTGGAGTGAGATATTGTGTTTAAGAAATTTGTCAGGCATCAGGTCAACTTACCGTGGCTGCCAGGACCAAATTTACTGCAAGTTCACCACACATAATGGCGCGACTGATAATGACAAAAACAAAAATGCTGTAATCACAATAGAAGAGATGTCATTTCACAATTCATCTAACAATCTTATTCCATGACATAATGATAAAAGTAATCATCTGTTCATTGCAACTACATGCTACTTACACTACTCGATCTTAATGAATTACTGCTGTCGGAGGACTGGAGAATATCGACTGTGGGTTCTATTTGGGCTGCTGCAGTTATTACTTGATCTGTTATGTCTGTGCTGTCTTTACATTGTAACTCATCTGCTGGGGCTGTAGCCGGTGCAGAGCGCTCTAAAATGTTCTGAACACCTGTCCTATAAATAAATAAGGAACAAATTTAGATATATTACGCCTTGTTGGTAATCAATGACATATGTACAGCGTCTCTGGTCTCTGTCTGGTCTCTGTCTCCGTATAGAATGAGTACCAGATCTATCAGATAAATATTGAACTCAATGATATACAGTTTCAATATGCTAAGCTCGACATCAGTAAGGCAATCAACAAGCAAAAGAATTGTCGTAGATAGCGGAAGTGACAAATACTGGGAATAATATCTGCAGCTACTTCCGGAGTACTAGAACTAGGCTAAATATATTGTCAATGGATATTGATAAGCTGCATTTGAGTGAATACCCAAAAATCTCCATGTCACCTTACTCACTGGAGGTTTAAACTTACTCAGGAAAGGAAGTTTGCGTTTCAGCAACCATCATATGAGATCTTGTAAAATCTGCAGGGTTAGGAGTATTCTCAGGTGTCATAACTGCTGGCTCACTGTCAATGCTGCTGTCATCTGGCAACCCAGGCAGCGGTGGTGACTGGAATTCTGGTACTGTCTCATGTCTCAAGGGAGTAGGTATTTCTTGTACTGTCTCATGTCTCGAGGGAGTAAGTAATTCTGGTACGGTTTCATGTGTCATTGGAGTATCTTGTTGTGTACTAGTCCCTGCACCATAGAGAAGGCTCTTCTTTGACGAACTGTTGAATGACAATGGAAATTCATGACATTTTATACAAATATTATAAATAGGTGGACTTATATAGTGATATATAAGGTATTGGTGCCCAATAACAGGTACATAATTTCCAAATTAATCATTGAAACCCCCATATATTGACCCTCTTCGTTAATCATCTATTAGTTAGTTTTACAGTATTTCTGATGTTATAATATCAGGAGCACTCAAAATATGTTTAATTTTTCTTGTCATTAGTAAAACTCACGGCAAGATATCATCTGGGATTGATGACTCAAGATCCTCAGTAGATACTGTAAGCTTACGAGGTGTAGGTGTTTGTTGAACAGCAACACGACTAGGTATTGCTCCACGACGTAGTCTCATCCTGTAATGTGAAAGCGCTTGATATTATAAACATGGTACCTATCATTCGCAAATTAAAACATAAACGATAGTACCGGGACAATAATGTAGGCCTGTTATATATGATTCATCGATTACAACATACATTGTCAAGGATAGAACGACTTTGTATAAATATCACATGATTCCACAGACCAAAAGATTTGGTAGGCATGTTGCAAGTCATACATAAGACAAAGAATTGATGAATGGAGTTAGAGGATTGACCAAATTCGTGATACTCAGTAATACCACAGTTCAGGAGGAAACATACTTTTCATCAAATCCGAGGCGATATTTGTCATAATTCTCGATATCCTGTTCGCTGAAGTGTAGGTAGCAAACTGTACTATGCTGTGTCACATATCCCATCCTCGGGTTAGATTGTTTGACCCATTCCATCCATTGTTTATGAACAGCGGCATCTTTTGGGAAAAGAAATGCATGTTCTGTCAATCCGCAAACACAGCAAAGTTTCATGGTCAACCTAAAAAATTGTAAGTATATTGGATAAAAAGAATGGACAAAAAATAAACGCGTTAAAAGACAAATTTTCCAAGGCCTTTGTTCTGAGACAACCGAGGCAGAGTTCCCTGCTGATGCTCATCGGAAACTGAACTCAAACTTATAAACTATGTTTTAATATCTGTGTAGGGGATAATCAGGCTGCAATCTTGTCAATGAAGACCAAAAAAGTAGCATACATGTACTAGTTTAGAATGCAAACATAATTACACACACACAGCTAAGGCTATTTGAAGCCAGACTGTCACTATGACAGCTGATAACAAGGTATCAGAGGCTTGATCTCATGAGTCTCATCTTCTCTAGAACCAGGTCAAAACTGAACAGAGCAAAAACTGAAGCATGCTATCAGACAAGCCAACAGTAGATAGAGTAGAATATTGTTTACTTATGTTCTAAGCCTGGTCAAGAATGTGGCTGATTTTTGCATTTATACGGTAACAGTAACAACAAACAATGGATGATGGGTGCAGTCAATACCAGAGAAGTGATAGAAGCAACGGGTAGATGAGTAATTGTAGAGACTCATCTATGCCAATTCATCCATTATAATAATATGTATCCATAATAACATTACTACTCTACTGTAACTATTATCAAACCAAAACCTTCTTCTTTCAATTTCATGGTCAGCAGCAGGGAGTAACAATCACAAATAGTTATGTGAGACTGGTTAGTTATTAAGTGATAAACCCTTACCTGCAGAAAGCTACAGCAAGCGTGAGATATAAATATGATGGTTGGTAACTGTTTTATTTCAATTTGATCTAAAAAGTCCTGTAAGATAGTAAGAGTTACTGAACAGCAGCTGCTACAGTCACCTGTCACAATGTAGATAGTAAAATGTACCGCATGGGGAAGATAGCCCATGTGCAAGATCAATTTATTCGGGGTGTATTGATAACGCCCTGGATAAACAAATAATTAATAGTGTTGGATCTCAGCTAGATTTTTAAGGCACCTGATTGGTCAAGTACGGAACTCGTCATCACTATGGCGAAAAGCGTTAGCAGAAGTTAGCAGAAGTTATGAGCTTCTACCTTAGGAGCTAATAACTCCATGCAAAGCCACTGGCAAATAGTTTTGAGGCCAAATTCATCTATTAATTATGAATACTGGTGGCTCTGCTGGGCAAAGCACAGCTGCGGCAGCAGTGGTTAAAGGTGTACAAATAAATATAGATAAAACAGTGTCTGGAATAAATGAAGATTGTATACAAGCATATAAGCATAAGTATATAAGGATTAGTAAATAAGCATATTTTTTCGCTCCCATTCTACATCAACTACGATCAAAACAGTAAATTGATGACAACAAGCTATATACTGAATCTCTTACAATTTTCAAACTCAAAATCTATTGAAACCCTGTTACTTTTTAACATTGAACAGATACTGTGGCCAGAAAATGGATGAGACACAGGGTTTTGTCTAAGCCCACAATGTTAAACACTTCCACCAGAGGTCTCTGCAATGGATCATGTAAGGTCAAATAGATTTAATCTGTGTTAAACAGGACTATGCAATGGTGGATTAGTACAGCTGGGAGGGGTCGTTAATTCGACTTCCACTGGGGAAGGCTTATAGATTGCTTGTTCAACCCACCATTTTGGTGGTTCTATAGTCCCGAGCATCCTTCGAGGGGAATTTAATTAATACTAATATGACGATGGTTGTTTTCTCTTGGCAGGGGAAGCAATTCTCATTGAAGCAAATGAGCACGTCAAAAATAGTGTTTTCATAGAATGAATTTTTCGTTAGATGACTGCTGAAGAATGTTCAATGTGATGGCTCTACATTGGTTTTACACTCCACCTTGCCTAGTTGTGTAAAGAAGATCAACGTGTTTCCTTGTCAGTTTTACAATGCTTTTACGAAAATACGTGTGGCCAAATTTGGTCCTGAGGGCTAAGAGCTGTTGCCACATGATGAGGTTTTGCAGTGATCACTGATAGCCACTTGTTTGTGTGATAATATTCTTAGCTAGATATGGACAGACAATAGTGCGTTTATTTATTAGCTAAGATATATCTAAACTCGTTCTTCAAGAAACCAATGTTGATTCCAAAAACCTGCGGTTAAATTGGACTGTACCTCGTTTCCAGCTACACTTCCCTTTAACACTTCTTATTTTCTTCTTAAAATCTTCAAATTTGACCATTTCTTCAAACATTGCTTGAATTATGCATATATGCAAAGCTCGCTTCAACTCCACGATGACGATAAGGAGTATATAAAATACAAACAAATGATTACTTAGCCAAGGACTAATTGGAACTCAAAATTGGTATTTGGTCTTTAATTTTGATGGATCAGTTCCCTTTCAATGCGTGAAATAATTAAACGAGAATCATTCGGCGCTTAATTCTACCAATGTTATTATTATATTAATATTATTAGGGTGTCCTTTCCGTTAAAGGGCAACAAAACACAACTCTTATCTCATAAAATTACTTAACTTCATGTGTTTTATAGTGATCTATGATCATCCACTCCATCTAGAAATTATTTACGATTAGGCCAGCCTTTAATTCCAACAAGGGAAGAGTTGCCTCATACATAGACAATAATATTGTCACAACATACAACTTCTACATGTCTTTGTGGTCGACTCCAAACCTTATGTTGTGACTAACAGCTTCAATGAGCTTGAAATGACCATCCCTCCTCCTATCGCAAAGTGTCCAGAATCTTTTCCTCAACCTCAAAATTACATGCTTTGCTGAGAAAAATTTTCGATATAAATGCTTCTTCTTTTGAATCATAGTTGAGGTAATAAACACAAGTAGACAAGCAGGAGGTTGCATGATTTGAGAAACACCAGGAGTTGAAGTTGTGTCCGAAAATAACCACTATCTCCTGGCCTAACGATATTGTGTCATTCATTTATAGACAATTACATTGATGTCACTCATTTAATATCAAAACTTGATTTGATTTAAATTGGTCCTCGTCAAAATTAGGGGTGGATAAAACCTTAAAACTTGGAGATAAAGTTTGTATATTTGATCTCGGACTCAACTACAAACCAGATCAGATTTACTATAAGCCAGTTTTGAGATTTATGTTTGTCATTTACCAACAGATAGTGCATAGTTCATTCTGCCCAAGGCAAACGAAAGACCTGAGGATCTTCATTGAACCAATAGCTTCGGTCCTGCATAGTTTGAGTTGTCTACATAGCCGTCAAAACTCCTACACTATTGAGAGGTATCAGACTCTTCGACATACAACTGCAAGTATTGGTGCTGAATGGTTGCGATGTTGAAGAACAGTCCTTATCAAACTTTGGTAATATTTTTGACTTTCATTTTAGTTTTAGTTTAGTTGTACATCAGATCTGATATTACATCTGTTAATAACAATGGATCGCGGGGTGCTCTTTGAAATCATGGTACTCTTTCAATGTGGATACAAATTTGGTATAGCATGACATAAAACCAAAAAAAATACTTTTATATAGGGGTTAGTTAGGATTATCAAAAGCTTTATTCAAACGGGAATTCTCAGCGAGTTGATATAAAAAATCATTGAGAGATAGCAAATCTATAGCAATTAATGACCCTTTGCAGCCGAACTTGAAAAGATAATAATAAGAGAATGTTTCTGGATTGATGTGAGTCTTTGCCTGTTTGTGTCAGATAAGAGTGCACACCATGATCAGGCAGCATAGATGATAAAAAGAGGTTTGTTAGATATGAGGATCTTCAACCTATGGGTATTCAGTCTGATCACTTCTGGTTTGCTCGTTGGGAAATGTCGTTTGACACATTTCTAATTGCATTTCTAATGGGGTTATGTTTTTCGGAGTAATCTCCCTTGATTATTTACAGATGAGACCATACTTTTGCTAAGTTTTATATAAGCTATATAGGGAGCAAATGAGACCTTTTGCTGTGAATTGGTTTCAGCTAACTACAATTGATAAAATTATTCGGTAATTTAAAAATTTGACCTATATGCTGAAATAAAAAAGTATCCCGAAACATTAATTTTTAATACAATTAAATTTAAATAACATATTAAAATATAAAATCCTGATCAATCACAAGGAAATTCAGTGTTAGGAGGGAAGGTGTCTTGATATATACAGCTAAATTTGTTTTGCAAAAGAATTCCATATATATATTAAGTAATTGGATTAAATATAGAATTGCTTTGTATCACAATAACATGAAATATAAATATGTTATTCGGAATTTTTTTTCTGCAATCAATATTTTCAGGTTGGCTTAATATAATATGTGAAATTCAAAGCCGGAAAATTATTATTTCTCTTTATTTATTTCGATATATTAATCATATTATATAATATAATATATATCAAATTATATTCACAGTCAATTTTTGTCTAATAAAGTGGGTCAGCAAAATCCGCCTATGAAATTACGCTCATTTTATTTCTATCTTAATTTCCCTGGCTGCCAGACCAAAAAGTGTGATCTGATCCAATGATAGCTTACATAAAAAAGTGCAAATTTATGGTCTCATCTGCTCAGCGCCCCCTATAATAATAATAATAATAATAATAATAATAATATATAATAATATAATAATTGCTTTCTTTGATAAATTTATAGTAAAGGTACTCCTAAGAGAATATTTAAAATATTTTACTTTGATGACAACTTTGCATCATAACTTAATGTGATTAAATTTTTTCCTCTTCACAATGCAAGTGGGAGGTTGATCAAGGCGAAGATATTTCTACAAATTTAACATAATCTGTGTGTAGAAAATGAGACTGTCAGGAGTTTGTATATAATAGTCTTAATGTCATATCAAATTTTGCATAATTTTGTATATGGGATATTTTGGAATGCGGATACTTTGACCACATATTAGATATTAATGTGGCACACACATTTCATAGTTGAGAAGTTGGGATAATTGTTTGAATTTTGCAAACTTAGTGCGGCATCTTGGGCAATAGAGAAAGATTCTCACTCCAAGACAATTGAGTAGTCACCTATGACGGTGTTAATAAATACAGTCAATGCAAAGGAAATACTTATGAATATTTCATATCAAAACTTTCAAAAGTTTAATTAGAATAAGGAGACAAAATAAAAACTCTCTTATTTTTTATCCGACTATTATTAATGTGTCACAAGCAATGAAAATAGGGCTGTTTTAAACACATTTATTGGATGTATTAAACTGCAATGAGGGAACATTCCTAATTGCAAATGATTTCCCTTAGCCGGGGCTATTTAACCACACGGGCTCAGACAACACATGTGTACTGCATTTTGGAAGAATAAATTTGAGTTGCTTCTTACATCAGTTCTAAAGGGGCCCATCTCTCAGTAAGACAGACTACTCAAAATATTGACATTAAGGAAGCAACTCAACACCGGCCTGATAACAATTAATTGATCTGAGGAGGCTGAGATCTGTACAGTGAGACTGTTGGGTGTTGTTTTTGACCGATTTCTTTGCTTCACACAGCATGTGGACAAAATCATTAAAAAATGAATACCTGCTTTTCATGCAATCTGCAAACTCAGAAAATCAGGATTCAATAAAAATGGCCTTAATCTGTTTTATAAAGCTCGCAACATACCACTCCTGATATACACAGCCTCGCGCTGGTATCTGCTGCTGAGTAAGTCGGACAAGGAGAGATTGGATAAAAACCAAAGACACTGCCTCCGCCTGATATACCTTCATATCGAAAACACCAAAAGCAGACTGAACACAGCAGCGCTTGAGTGTGCCAACGATACACCAATCGCATTCGCTCAGACACTTCACACGCCCTCCATGAATACATCAACACAGGCAGCCGTAACTCAGCAAGAAGTGGTCGCATCATTCCAGCTCGTACTAGGACTGCCCCTGCTGATAAAATCCTTTGGATAATTTATTGATTTCAGTGTATACTATCTTTTCTAGCGAGCTAGTAATTGTTTTCTAACATCATTTTTTTACACTATCACACTGTAAAACAGAGCAAGATGTGCTAGCTCTAGTTTTTATTTCACTATTTATCTTACACTGTCTCATCTGCTATCACTAGTACTGACAGGAAATTAAAGTCATTACAATAACAACAAATCCATGTCCCTACCATCGTTATAAAGAGAGCATATGTGATATTATATAACATTTTTTATTGTATCACTAGACATATTATGTCTAGTGATACTTTAAAATGTTTTCATACAGTAACTGAATGATATGGTCTGTCAAATACCAGGCAGTAATATCCTCAGCGCTACATCAGTATACAATCAAATATCAGATATGTCATAGCACAGTGCGATTAACCATGTAACACAGGACCATCTTCTTATGTCAGCGTGTTAATCAGTGTCAAAAATACTTCTGATTTAATTTGAGCCTGATACTTACTCTGTGCAAATGATGAATTTTAATCGTAAAAATAAACTTATAAACCTTATTCTTAATATGATAAAGCTATAGATGATTATGACACGAAGTGAGTGACATATAACCTGATAATTCATTACTTAAATTTACAACATCATCAGTCTAGGTTATGGCCAGTGTCTTTGCATACAGCCTGGCCTATCAGCCTCAAATAGTGTAAACCGGTTGCCTTGAGAACCTTATCTCAACAAAGTTTGGAGACCAGTCAAGTCATAGAAAGTGTGTCTTTTAAAAGAAGGGCCTACTAGATTTGTTACAAATTTGTTAATCCAGACGTTCTGCAATATATTTTTTAATTATATTCAGGAACTCACTAGCTGTAACTCCATTATAGTCAAGTCAAGCATCAGCCATCAAACAATAATTATAAGCAGCAACAACAGCATTGTGCAGCACATGAGGTCGGTAAAAGTTATGATTAGGGCATGGACAGTCCCTGAACCCAACTGAAATATTGGTCTGTTTTAGTTCTATAATCTATAAACACGAGAAGAGCTGCTGATCTCTCTTGTCACCAGAGAGCCAACCTTCAACACATTTAGGGTCATACCTAGCATAATCTGTCCAGTCTCACCATATCAATATAGTAAAGGTGCTGGGACCCATGAACCTCAGTCCTGCTACCATACATTAACCAGCTATAATCATAAAGGATAAATGGCATGCATGTACTAAATTTAATTTCTACTAGCAATTAGATTTCACATTTCACCAAGAGGTCACAAGTATGCACCTTTAACTATCAGACCACTCTGACTCCGTTCCCAAATTAAAATTTAGCTCCTGCCCGAACAGGGACTCAAACCCTGGACCCTCAGATTAAAAGTCTGATGCTCTACCGACTGAGCTATCCGGGCTACTTAATTACTGTGCAGGCTCGTAGTATTCGCCAACATCCCCACCACAGGTCTACTCCAAAACCTAGGACTTCGGCAATGTTTGGTTGCCCCCCTTGAGTTTTTGTTGTTGTTTTGTTCTTTGAAGGTAATTCATAGTTGAGAAGACGCATCCAAATTTCATGGTCTCTGGAGTCAACAGAACCTGTTGCTCACTCAGCAAACAATTTCAGTTCATAAATCTTTTACAATTATGTGCGGACCGGATATCTCAAAAAAATGGCCAAGGCTTATAAACACATTCAGGACAAAAGGATTTTTACCAATAAACAAGCTCTGAGGCTTTGTGCTTTAATTATTGTCAGGATTCTTATTGGTTCCAATTGGATTACAAGACCTTTCATTGGTTCATCCGTTGGTTGTATTTCCTTAAAATATACAGTAGGGACACATCACGAAAAATCCTGAAAGTGTTTATAAGCCTAAGCTATTATTTTTAAATATCCGGTCTGCGCATGATTGTAAAAGATTTGTGAACTGCAATTGTTTGCTGAGAGAGCTACAGGTGATTAAATACATCAAATGAGGTCTGTTTGTGCAGCTTTGGAGGTAGTCTTTCAAACAGAATACTCAGGGAAGTGCTGTCCAAATTTCTGTTGCCTTCAGAAACCATGAAAGTTGGATGTGTCTTCTCAACTATGAATTACCTTCAAACAACGAAACTCAAGGGGGCAGTCAAACATTGGCAAAGTCCCAAGTTTTGGAGAGGACCAGCTGTGATGCCCACATTCCCTTTTACGCAGAGTACATCATGCAGATTTCAGATTAAAACACCTTCCTCATAAACCTGTAATTCAAAATGGGAAGACGTACAAGTATGTGCTGATTGTCATGGATATATTATTTAGTCACTATGTTTGGCTCCAGGCGTGGCCAAAAGATCTATGTGCATTAGTTTGTCACAAGGTTATAAAGTCTCTCCAGGCTTCAAGGAAAGTATGTGTTACAAAAAATCATTTGAGGTCACACAGGAAAGGGTATGTTGGGTTCATAGATTTGAAGGTGACGTTAGGAGACATGCTGGTATCGCACTAAGTAGTCTTCAAGGTCGATGCAAATATGAACATATGATGTTTTTGAGTAACTTATGGATAGTGTGCTACTGGAGTTTACGACATTGACAAATTATAACAGCAAGTACCTGGTAGAACAATCAATCCTGGTAAATGATGCAACAGATATACGTTAATCAAGAGCTCAATTACCAGTACCTTGTCTTCCCTCAAGACGCACCACAAGCTTGTCAGTGGGCGTACTGGATCGAGATGGGTTGGCTTTTTATTAAACTTCAGAAAGGATATTTATAAAACTACTGAAACTCGCAAGCAAAATTATTCACACTGTGTTTCAAGGCTAGTTGATTTAGACCCCCCTCCTCCCATGCCTGTCAACACAATCCCCCGGCCCCGTAGCGATCGAAATTTGTGTAATTTGTAGCCTCAGGGCATGATACAGGATAACCGCCCCCACCTATGACACCAAATGACTGCTGAGAACTAAGGCTATATTAAATCCGTAAACTTATAGAGAAATCTAGACTGGCTCATTGTTAAGCAACCATACTAAAAATAGTGTCACAGTTAATTGTTGGGAATTCCCATGACGTTATGTCCTTGTGAGGCGCAGTCAGGTGCTTGTATGCTCACTACAAAATATGGGCTGTGATGAAAGTTTGTAACACGATTATTTGGACCCAACAGAACCCATGACACCGTCAAAAATTAAAATGGGACGTTAATAACATTTTTAATTTAATGAAAAACACAAAAAAGTAGGGAGCTGCAAAAATAGTACATTATTCAATAGGAATAACAAAGCATGAAACATCATAACTTCATAATTGAAGGAAAACTCCAGGTAAGTCAATGCGATATAATATGATACTTTCATCCATCCCTTCCTGCCTTGTGCGTGATCAGTCGACTTCTTAGCTTATATAGGTTGAATAGATATAGTTTAAGAACGGTAACTTAACATATGTGTACGCATATGACGGTAGAAGGTGTGTCTTAAATATGTTAGATGAAAATTGAGGGTGATGGAGTTAGCCTATTTACGCAAATGCTTTTTAGTGTGCGGGTGGCAATGCAAGCCTCGAGTATTGTGCAAAGTGACAAAAGTGACTTAAAAGTGGTTTAAAATACACACACATCCATACACTATCTAAACAATATCTAACCTGAAACAATGTAATAATGGGGTTGGGGACAAACTCCCTGATCTACAAAGAAGGGGCTCCTCGCGTATTATACTGAATATTGAAGATTGAGTGTTTTAAAGTTGAAAAAAAGAATTAGTCAGATTAAATGAAAAATCAATAAAAGATTTTAGACTGAAATTCAGTCAAACAATTTGGAATTAGCTATTCAGATTAGGTGTTTTGGACGTACAACTCCAAGCAATAACAAACTTAAACTCGTCAGCCTATCAAAACATAACCAAAACTCAAGCACATGGGTCATTCTAAGCAGAAATGAGCTTAGATAACACCACGATCCAGTTGTTTTGAAGAATTAAGTCTGAAGATGGAAGTTTTAAAATTGAAGATTGCGCTATTTTCTCTGAAGAAATTGAAGACAGCTTTGTGTGCAGGGAGCCCAAAAGAAGCAATACAATAAATTGACAAAAAGTGAAAATCAAAAGAGTTGTCTGCACTCTGCCCTATATATTATTTTTGTGAGAATATTTTGACCAATCAGATAGATCAGAACATATCTGAACTTTAACCTGGCACATGGATCAGTCAAGACAGGGAGTACTCCTTGGTCAAGATATGACTCGTTGGTGCAGGTGTGACTGGTGGTTGGAAGAAAGGGCCTAACAATGTATTCCGACCATGTTGATGACGAATGTCTAGTGCATGTGAGTATTTGTACAACTATATAGAGTGTGGAATTTAAGTAGATGGTATCTATTTTTGTTGTTCAAGCAGGGAGAGTTCTCCCTGGTTCAAGGAGAAAAGATTTTTTTACTCCTTGACCTTGGTTTGTCTATTTTTTTCATCTTCTATCTATAAATTATTTGCACACAAAGAAGTAGGCCTAATACTTATGGGTTATCTGTTGCAAATAACTATATAACTGCTTTTTGTTGCTGCTTATAACAAATTGCTACTGGTGGTGTGGGTTCGAGGAAGGGCCTGGTTGGTAGGAGTGTGAAGAGGGTTTAGTGTTGACTGCTCATTGTCGCAGTGTTTCCAAAATTATATTGGTGTCGGCCATGATGTTTGTTCGTTTGCTCCAGTACCTCAAAACCCAGCTGCATGTCATTGACCCATTGTTGGCTTGGATTGTGTAGAGAACGTGTTCATGTTTGAAGCCTAAATAACTCAGGTACGCTGCCTGTGTAACAAATTAGACCATATAGATGTGTGACTGGTTTTGATGTTTCTGTCTGAATGTTGTTTGATCCTGGTTTAATTTGGCAGCAATGTACAAGAGATAATCAGACTACAGGCAGACTTAAATCGCTCTGTCGCTTTAGACAAACATGACAAGATGGCTGGGCTCTATATCTGGTTGTGCATCACCTTGCACGCTGGGTTGGTCTGGGGGACCCTGAAAGTCTCCTGCCGGCGTCACACTGCCGCACCCAACTCGCTGAAGCTCTTAAAATTTTGTTTTTGTTGTTAATTATTATGTGATAAGTGTAATTTGCCCCATTCTAGCTAGTGTTTCACAGAGTGTTAATTTTGTAACACAGTTAAAAATGAATGCAATTGGTTTAAATAGGAACTGTCAAAGTGAAACCACGAAAAATGTGTTAATATCCTTCGACTTTTTGCTTTGAGTTAATCTCTATTTAATCTCTAATTACTCAGGAGCTATTGTGGATTTCAACTCGTTTCCAAAGTTTCTAATGCTAGGCATATACGCAAAATGTATGTCTATGACATCACACCAATGAACTAAACCTAGTTCATTGATCAAACCCCCTGCGCAAGGTCCTCGAGGGAGCGTCAGCAAGGCCTTACTTGGATAAGTTACAACTTCAGTCCTGATTGACCAATTGAGCTGTTCTTGGGCTCATTTTGAAGCTTACAAGCCGGAGCAGTTCCTCTGATTATTTAAATGTTTATTTCATGCATGCTCTTATATAAGATTTGTAATCACAGTTAACAAGAAAATCACAGTATTTTCATTGCTTCCGAGCCCTGTCTAGGTTTTCATCAGTAGGATACTGTCGGCTAGGTTTTGCCTATGTGATATCTCCCAAACCGTTTCTCTGCATGGATATCCAAGTGGATGGTTTGAGTTTTCTATCTCATCTCAGAAATTTTTGCATTTTCGAATATATGATATGGGAGGGTGTTGTTGTTACTTATGGCGTGAGAAACAGGGGCTTTGGCGTAGAGTTCGAAGGTTATAAGGTGGTGGTCTGAGTAGCCAGATTGGTCAGGACTAGATCTAGCGTATTGCCATGTCTGTGAGTTGACCCTCAGACATTTTGTTCTAAGTCAGAGGAATCTACAAGGTTAAGCAAAGATTTGTGTAATGCAGGATCTTGGAGAATGGTTACTCAAGTCAATATCTGGAAGATTGAAGTTGCCGACAATTAGATTGTTACAAGAAGGCTGATATAAAATTAGCAGAAAGAAGAGTGGGAAAACTGAGTTGATTTCCCTCCAAATGAACAGAGCCTGAAGCTAGTAAAATTATAAAGGTATCGTGTGGCTTTGGCTTTGGGGTATAGGCCTACATTAGATAGGGTAGAATAGGCTCAGATATAACTGATTACTTCAATCATACTATAGATATTTTGAAGCTGCACAAACCTCCAGCATGGTTTTTATGTTGACATCAACAACATGAGTCTTTTGTTTTCATCTTACTTATCAGTGGTTGGTTTTCTATGAAAAAGAAAAAATAGCTGAGAATAGCTTGTTAGGATTTCAATGAATTTTGGCCTAACATCTCATGAATTGGCTTTTGTCATCGTCATAATGTTACATAATCTTGTCTTTCATTCATTACACCAAAGATTACTAATACTTTGATTACACTATAGCAAATATTATTGACTACTGTGTAGATGTGAATAGTGTTGTTCAAATAGCATAACAATTAAACTGTGAATGTCTGTTTTCTCCTACACACAGTGATGAAAGCCCACAGAGAAGAACATGACAGGAGAGCCAGGCATAGGTGGATTTTTTCATCCAGCAGTCATTGATGGTTGTGTGTTTAACATGATGTGTACGAAGAAATACATCGCTGTAGGACAGCAGGTAGGAAAAACTATTGTTATTATTCTCATTCCTAAAATATGTTAAACAAAACAGCTCAAGGCTGACTCTTTTTGGGGCGGGGGATGCATAGCACTGAATTTGAATTGATTTCGCAGCTAATCTCACCTGTACTTTTTTAGAGAAGTCGTAACACCATTATCTAGACCAAATTGTAAGGTAGCTTGATGCTCAGCATCAGGCCACCCACTAAGCTGAGGATAGAATCTAGCTGTCACCTGGTGATGACCACAGCTGTCAACTAGTGGTGTCTAACATCAGCAGCTAGGTGAATTATGGCTGATTGGGTACTAACTAAACTGTCGTACTTGTTTGTTTGCTGTCGATACCGTAGATGAATATTGCTGCTGTAGAAGTCTAAAATCCATGTTCACAAGTTTTGAGAACTGTTTGACTAGTATTTCAACTAAGATAAACCATTTTGATATTTGTAGATTGCAGTAGGCCTACTTGAAGGTACACTGAAGATTTGGGTCTGATATCCATAGTTGAGAACTTAGAACATGTGACTGACTGCAGGCTATACCTACAGATAATTCCATAGTATGACTCATCTTCACTGAGCTGTGAGTTTGATTTCAGTTCAAAAATTGAGATGTAGTTGAGTAATTTCATAGTATTTCCCCAACATTGCCACCATTTGTTTTAGACCAGTGCTTGATTGTTAGCAGCTAGTTATTTTTTAGGATGTAATATTTTGATCAACTAGAATGTTCCTCATGCTGCATATCCTCAAATTACCAGCTATATTTACCCTAGACTGTCTATGCTTCTTGAACAAGATTTACATCGCTTTATTCGGTGTTAGGCAGGTGCTTTTGTACCATATTAGTCACACGGTTAGGCGGGTACCAAATTTTCCCTGTTAGAATTTCTCAAGCTGATCAAAGTGGTGATCATTTACCTTACAAGATGTTGGATGGAGGGATTTATTGCTATCACTGACAATAAATCCGTGAAATTCGGTGTATACACTGGCAGAAGACAATACATAGAAAAATCAGGTCTCTGTGGTACAAGTCAAACAAGAATATTGTTTAGTGTGTGAGTCAGATGTCATAAAAGCAGTCTCGACCCCAGGCAACTCTGTACTTAAAGTGGGGTGCGGGCAAGGGGTTGCACGGGGATTAATCATGTGTAGTGACAGGCAAGACCATTGGCTGATCAGTGTAATTAGAGGCGGAGACTGGCCAGTTGACGTTGCATTCGGGTTTTACATGTCAAGGACTTGACATTTTTCTCAAGTGGTCAAGTGCCTTATATAAGAAATTGTGATTTGCAGACACCTATAAATAAAGTTGAATAGCAGGTATGATATAGCTATTGTTATGTTGGCTCATCACACCTGGGATTATAGGATTTTATTACAACGTCCAATTTCAATCATGACAACGGTATCTAGGCAACCTCTGACTCATCAATCATAGACGTCAAAATTGACCAATAAGAGCCCGTATAATTTGAAGCGGATGATTTGAAATCATTGGGACTTGGCAGTTTTGATGTATTTTCACCACTTTCCAATGCGATTTTTGGAATAAAACTTTATTGGGCAAGTGTATCACACAAGTCCGCATTAGTATATCCGATTCCCATTAAAAAAAATCACTACTGCTCCTCTTATTTCCGAAAAAGCCGGAGGAATTTGAATGCTGCTAACCCCATTTGAATTTGATATGGCTGGGTGATCGCTTTACATTGACTGGGCCTTATATACCCATCAAGCCACTTTAATGGTGCGGTAATGTCTTGAAGAGCATTTATTTAGGAACTCATTTATAAAGTGGTCTTCATCGTGTATGTATCTGAGTGCGAGTGTCATAGTTTGAGTGGTCATCAGAGCATCGACATCAGGGTGCTCGATACCTAGCTTAATAGCGCCTTTAACAAGTTTACATATGTGCTTCTTATCACTTGCAGAGATTGATGTAAGTAAGTATTGAGAGTATTGTAGAGATACAATATAACTTTTAAATAACATATTAGAAAGAGGCTTGGAACTGAGGTACACAAAACTTTATACAATATACCTCATTTGCGAGGCTGTTGCCATCATTGATTGCACATGTGCTTGAAAACGTAATTTTTCATCAACTGTGATGCCAAGATATCTCACTTTTTCACAATAGTAATATCGGTACCATTAAAAAACATAGCTGTAGTATTAGGTTCAACAAGCTGAGTTGAAAACATCATTTCTTGTGTCTTAGTATAGGGTTTAAAGTGTTTGTAAAGGGAACAGGTTTCTTGGTATCATTTTTGAGCTTGAAATCAGATTAAGACAGCTATCACACATGCATATGCATGAAAAATAAGTCTTCAGGGTTACTTGGTCTGTTAGGTTTGGGGTTAAAAGTTAACATTATTGAGTTGCCTACTCATGCACAGCACAGCTAGTCCAGTCGATTTGTGATGAGCCTGTTGTTAGGGAAATACCGTAATATTAGTGACTATTGTGGTTAGATGACAAATTTTGCACATAAATGACTATGTCACTAAGTCTGTTGATGACATAAAAGTTCAAAGAAAGTTTAATAATTTGAATGCACACTATTTGATGAGTTCAGACCGCTAATCAAAACAACCATTATTTCTGTTATGAGCCCATGTCAAAGAAAATATTATAAGAACCGCTGTACAACACAATCTATGACGTCAAAAGCGTGATTTTCATTTCAGGCAGCTGTGCTTGTTTGCTCTGTTTAAATAAAATTACAATGGAGCAATGGTCTCTTCCTGCCGACAAAGCCTTGCTCATTTCAGATTTACCCAAAAATGGTCCATGCAATGCTTTATAGTTTGTGCAAAATTTTGCGAGAATATCCAAACGCTAGCCTCCAAAATAACATCCATACTGACAAATAACTCAAAAACTTGACAAATTAATTTCAAGATTCAAGATTCAAATCACTGCATCGCTTAGATGACTGATTGCCTATGCAGCCAATGATGCAGGTGGCATCTGCAAGATACATTACTCAAATCAGAGGTAATCTTATTTGTATATACATAGAAATCAGAAGGGGGGATAAGCAACAACCCTGGAGAGTGCCAGTGCTAGTCATGATCTGTGTGGGCATGAAGCCGTCAGCTATTGTTCTTTGATTAAGCTTGGTTAGAAAACTGTATACACATTCAGTTACATTCGAGTCAAGATGAGATAGTTCTGAGATTAAATCTGGTACATGTATTGTGTTGAATGCCGACAAAAAGTCAAGAAAAGTTGCACAATTAATGGCTCATTTTCAAAATCGCTGCCAGCAAAAGGGAAAGTGATGGCATGGTTTCAAAACTTGCACAATCCGAGAGTGCATATCAGAATTAGTGGATGTACAAATCTTAAATGGTTGCAATAAACCCATGTTTATCACCCTTATAAAACTTTCATTGAAACAAAACTAAAGTTGTAGCTACACAGGGCGATTTTTACATCAATTTGGGGTCACAAGTGTTTAATCGGTAGATCTGCACGAGTGATTACTCGTGTTAAGTGGACATCGAACTTGTTGGTCTTTTGCCCGAGTGATCTGGCCGATCCTCTATGCTGATTGGTTGTTGATTGCTTGCTTCAACAATTTCATCTATCAAATTGTGACAGGCTATCAAAAATGGAGGAGTTGATACTATCTGTAGTAAAATCACATCCTCCTATTTATGATAAAAAAGACCATAACTACAAAGATAGGAGTGGTGCTGTAGTGAAAACATGGAAGGTAATAGCTGTATCACTTGGAAATGGAAGCTGTCCTGACATGACATCCATAGTATAGCATAGGAAAATCAATTTTACAGAAGACTGAAATTTTATTTGGTGAAGATTCAAAGTGACAAAGACCCGGATTTAACATGACATCCATATCTGGTCATTTGTTAACACGCCCATTAAATATCATTGGTCAATCGATTGAACTGAGGGAGTTCATTGGTCAATCTAGGCACCTGATTTATGACCCCACTATGACTCACTAGACCATCGTGTACTAACTCATAGGCATGTATAGCAGTGTGAGATCGGCTGAGCATGTCTAGACATGTCATCGGCCTGTGATTACATCACTCTGTATACCCACAGCTTAATTCTTCGATTCTGGTACATGAAAATCAAGCTTTGGATATTTGTAATGAGTCAATTGATAAGAATAGGGCTTTTTGGCAATACAAACGGTTCGAGGATATTTTCAGATATTAAGATTTGCTTTATGTGTTGTATAACATTAAAGTCTCTTTTATGAAACAACAAGGATAACTAATAAATTCTTCCAATAGCAACAGCAAATGATTGTGTATGTGATGGTATGGTATGTCTAGTTAAATCACATTTTGCAAGGTTTGAAACAAAATCGTTATCCAATCGCCACTCTGCTGATCAGAACACACAAACAACTTGGACCTATAAAAACCCAAATAAAGCCATTTTAATCTGACTGTTCCCTACTGGTAGAGTTGGTCTTAAATTGAAGTATATATTCTGTACTGTTACTGTAAGCGCACGTGTAGGGAGTGCCAAGAGGTTTGCAAACACTGTAAGCTCCCCACCTGGCTCCATGTTGTGGTAGAGGCCTACATCCAGATGCTTTGACTATAGGCCTACAGCTGTTCGACCAAATCATTTAAAATCCTTGCTTCCACCCTCCCTAATTCCACTCACATTACTTGTTGTTACTAAGTTATTCCCACATGAGAAAGTAGAAGACAACTTGCAAAGATCAATTCCACTTATTTCATTGCATGAGTGCTGTCAATACTAGTGACCTCAAACATGCTTTGAATCATTATAATAAAAGAAAGCTTCAGCTTCATTCATATTTCTTGTCTTTTGCAGGTGGAGGCACATGTTAGTATTGCACAATCCCCCAGTAAGACCCGTATTCTCGTTGGTAAATGAAACTCTACATCGTCCTATGGAGACTGATTATGTAGATCAGCTATAAAATATGTATTGTCAATGGTTCACAAACAGTCAGTAGGTCTGAGGTGATAGGAATATTACTTTGAGCCTCAAGCTCTAAACCAACATCCTTCTCTGCCTAGTTCAAACGATTCTATGTCAAATATTGCAGATTAGTCAATTGACCTTGTCCCTAAACACTCATTAGCCTATATGGTAAAAGAATGTTGCGCCTCTATATAATACTGTTTTACGGTTTATAAAAACATTCAACTGTCGTTGCCTGTCTCCCCCATCTTGTCCTCTTGCGGAGACTATCGTTAGATACAACAAGTATATGATGACCAACCTGGATAGTTAAACTCATGATTTACAGTTTTTACACATATCAGGTTGTGCAGTGTTGCATAAACAATTAAGAGTCTACCTGAAATATGCAGTAAATGGACTTGTGGATCTGAACCTGACACAATATAAAATTACTGGGTCAGGATCACAACTACAACTTCTTAATCAAGATATTTTCCACAATAATGGTGTGATAATGTTTTCATTTACATCAAGTAATCAAGTGTGACGACTATGAGATGTCAACGCAAAAAGATGTGTTGATTTTATACAGAGTTACCCGTCACGGCTCAGTATCATGAAATACTGGTGAGTTATGTGCAGTAAGACCAGAGACCATAGAAAGTATACGTTCTCTGGTCAGACTGGTATGGCTGTCATTGCAGGCAGTTTACATCTAATCTATTTAAACAATTAGCAATAAGTTACAATTTAATTTCTGCGAACAGCTTTGGAAACAAACATAACAGCTTAGATGTCTTTCTATCGCTGAGGTCATCATAACAAAGATCTTAAAGGTTTTGTAACAGGTGTGACATGGTGAACAATGTACCACTACTGATGTTACATGTGGAGAGTGCCCTCATTGAATTCTGTATAGCTCAATGATGATAAACTGAGGCTTCATATCAGCACTGTCACCTAATGGGCTAATTATCTGCACAGAACGATTTTCAAAATCAAAATGCGAAATCAAAGCACCAGATGAAGTAGCTAAGTGTTTACTGCTTAAAATCATCATCACCATCATTGAGTCATTGTTTTCTCCCTCCGATATTGACACTCTATATTGGCGAACACCCCCCCCCCTCAATTATAGGTGATAGTGTTAAGATTTAAACCTCTCTTCTTCTTTGCTCCGAAGTAAAAGTCAGGTTCGCCAAGGGTTATCCTCTCATTTAATAGTAGAGGACAACTCTATATTGCACTTCTAAACAATAGAATTGAGTTTCTATTTTGATAAGCTTGCACAAATTGGCCACAATGGTGTGACTATCAGGGTTTCCCCTTTGAGCAGGCCACCCTCCACCGAGATTTTTGGTCTGCTTTTTTCTGTATTAAACTAATCCCTGTTTTGATTCAAGTTTTGATTTTTTTTTCACACCTGAAATATCGTTGCTGTGACCATTGAGGGGGCTTTTAAGGCCGATTTCTCCATCCCACAGCACCTTCGACTGTATACCTCTTCTGAGAGTGAAGCTATTCTGTCTGGCTGATGATAAATAGGCACCAGCTGTTTTTATATTGATGCAGTCTCTTTTTTTTCTCATCGGTTCATGTTGATGATCAACAAAGCTTTTTTTATTCCCGGAAACTCAGTACATCTCGGACTTAATTCATTAATATTACACATCAGTTCATTTTTGGCAACTTGAATATCCTTCAGCATGGAGTCGATCCCCAACCTCACCTCATAAATCCTTGAGAGGCCACCGTCATCATAACGCCAGTTCTACTCTCACATTATTATTGTATTTGCTGATCATCTCCTTGATTGTTGTGTTATACAGTCTAGATCTCTCAGTCTTTATTGCAGGTTTTTTTACAAGTTTGAGCGAGAGCACTCCAACCTCATTTGTCGTGTTTTATGTTGTATTTTTTCTAACTGAGCATAGCTCAATAGATTGATGCATAGGCCTACCTCAATTTGCTTGTTTCATCTGCAGCCGTGATACCAATGAGGCCAATTCTACCACATCTGTGTTATAGTTTATAGTTTACCATGAAAAACACAGGATAACAATTTATTGCAACAGCAAGTAACTTTCAGTTTAAAATATTAAGTAAAATTAGGCTTTTTAAATAGGCCACAGTATTTTGCAATTATTTTTTTCCTCATTATGTTTACTGATGGTAGGGATGGGAAGCTTTTGTAGAATAAACAAACAATTGAGTCAACTGCTGAATCTTCTACTAATGAAACCAGGGGTGATGAGTGTGTTGTTAGTTGTCTGCTTATTGATACTCAACTGAATATTTTGATAAAATAATCCTTCACAAGCTTCAGAATTCATCTCGTCCAAAGATGTTCGCCACATGTCATAAGCGACGATTACCTATGTGATGGCCTGAGTAAGAAACAGCTAGCCCTCTCAAACACAAACAAATAATCAATATGATTGATATTGATTAAAATATTAAAATATATGTGCCATTTACTACTATAAAGGCTACCTGAAACAAATCCCTTAAGTCTTGCAGGAGCCTTCACCACACATTTATTTAGATCTAGGCTATCAGCTTCATAACAATCCTCATCCTTATATAGTTTCTCCTATATTCTTTTCAAGAATTTTGTGTCATCTGTAGACAGCTTGCTTTGATTATTGTGGGAGGTTGATTAAAAATCAGAACTGAACATCTTGATTATACATCTTCAAAAGTTACTGTCAGAAGTGTTTGTTTGAACTCTAAACTTTACTTCAGATCTATCGTCAATGGATGCTACCACCGCTCTATTTACAAAAAATTGATTCACTACTTCCTGTGGTGAAGAATAATACACCATCCTACATTCTGTGAGTTTAGAAAATGGCTTATGGTCTATGCCAGCAATGTAGTCCCTACGTAAGCTATCTGAACGTTCTCAAATGATAAAATCGTAACTGACTTATCTCTCGACTGAAGTTTTGCCGCTCTGGCGCTGGCTGTGGTTCTGGTGATCACAGTCGTAATAGTTGGCTGCAGCTCTCACTCTGGCTTTCGGCACTGTTAGGACTTTCCCTTTTGTAAGATTAGGCACGCTACGTTTGAAAGGTCGCAGATAAACACCTAAATTATTTGTTCTTAGATTAAGGTAGTTTAAAGTAGATCTGTCGCAGAAGGCAGATTGCTATACTTCTATAAGGTAGTAGTTTTATACCAGCACATAATAATGTAATGTTTTCTCATAAGATATAGGATCAAGACCAGATGAATTAAATATAGAAGTGAAAAAGTCAAGTCAAATTTTCAGAGTTGTTTGGACATCTCTAAGCAATTCACAAAAACAGTTATCATTTAAAATTATCGAGTTATAAAAATTCAGAAATAAAAATTACTTATCTTAAAATGGTTACATACACATTTGCTAAATTTTTCTTTGCCCTCGTTCCAAAACCCGACAGCCATTGCTGTTTTGGCATTGTACGTTCCACGCCCAAAACTGATCCTTTTGTCATGTACGACATTGAGTGTGGTATTGAAGCTTTGCACATGCGTTGTGGACATGTCCTCAACATACTGATGGGCGTTCTTGTACTGTGGGACTTTTCTAGAGCATCTGTTAGTAGTTGGACACTTAATATTGGCCTCTTTGTGGGGTTAAAAAACCATCCTGCTGCTGGGTCAGGTTTGCAAGTTTTGCAGCGAGCGATGCCGAGGCAGTTGGTGTGATCACCCTGATAGTGTTTCATACAGTTGACAAAAGCTCTACGGAAATATTTTGTACTTCCATTAGAATTCTTCAGGCAGAATTTTGCATGTACTCTGAAAGCATGGGGCTTGTCATCAAGCTCATTGTGCCATGTCCATCCATAGTCTCTTTTTGGCTCCTTAGACGTGTTCTGTAAGGATTTTTTTCTAGCTGTTTTAATTCATGCCAGTTGTTTTGCTAGATTAGGGTCTCTGGGTGTTCCTCTCTTACATATTTGCTGATGCTAGCGTTAATGTCATGGCAGTGCTTGGCGACCGAGATATATACTTTTAGCGTGTTATAATGCTAACTGTTCCTAGTTTCTCGTGTCTCTGGGCTACACGGTCCTTCTCAGATGTTACAGTCTTGAAGCGACAACCTTTTTGGTTTTATTTCCAATACATATAATGTCCGTTTGTCTAGTGTTTTTCCACGTCCCGTGAGCGCATCATACAGGATATCTATTGCTTGGTTCCTTTCTCACCCTCCTTATCAGTCGCCTGAAGAATGAAATATTAAAGTTATTATCAAACTATTATTGTCTACTGGGCAAGATCAAAGATTATTATCATTTATGGTATATAATTGTATATAGTTGGACTTACTCTCTGAACATTAAGTTTTATCAATTTTGATAATACTCGAGAAACTGAATAACTAATTTTTAAAACCAGAATATACTTACGTAGTAGATGGAGTGGTTGTTAAAGCCTCCCCAAATGACTGAATGTAAGCATTGAGCACAAAACCATTCTTTGTTGTAAATTCATCATAATGTATCTTTGTAACAGTAACAGTTAAGATAGCCATGGTAACGATCCGTGAAATAGAAAACAATATTATTGTACTTGACTGCTTACATGGGCTGTCAATTTGAAACGCAGTGGAATCACAGTCTCTCCCGACAGGGTATATTGATGGAGCATTACAGTCAGATTCAGAGCCTGGTACTATCAGCTTGTAGTGAGATTTAGGCTCGGTGACTTCAAAGGCGAGAAGGGAATAATCGAAAGAATAGGTCTCTAAAAGTTTTCCAAATATAACCCACTGCGATCGTAGTTCTAATATCTTGAGGATTTTTACAAACTCTGGTAATTCCAGGTACCCTCCACTCAACTTCCATGCGAGGACATGGTGTTTTTGTGCTTAGCACCCTCAATTTCCACATTTTCAATGCAATAAATAATCTCATCATCATCAAGTACATGGTACTGCTGCTTAACTAGCACCTTTAGTTGGCGAAATAAAAAAAGTCTTGAATTGCAATTAGCTCACCTTAGGACTGTAAGTGATGTCCTATACCAGACATGAAAGCTAAATATGACGCCCAACGCAATGATGTCTACAGGTTTCACATTGTTGACACGAACTCCCACTCTACGCACGAGTTTAGAAAGCTCCCAAACCTGTGTAAGAAAATGATAATAATGTGTATCCGTACATTGATAGAAAAATTATGTATATATATATTATGTTTATTTATTAATAAGTAACTTATTATTGCTGTCAGGCTTCGAAAACTGTACTAAAAATCAATGGTTGGGTTTCTCCAACATAGGAAACAACTTGCTCAGCACCTAATTGGCCAGAAAGAAATCTACGCCTAGCTCGCAACAAATTTTGGTTGTTTCTCTTATGAGGACATACCACATGAAATCTAACATGATGAATGAATGGGTTATTAACGGATATCCAACATTGCTAACTTGTTCAGTCAGCAGAGGGAATTGACACAGCAACTTACCAGAGCCTCATCAGGAAATACAGGAGGTCCAAAATCTGTATTCTGTCTTCTCCAGCTCTGATAAGTTTAAAAAGTGCACATTTCGCTGACACGTAGCAGCAGCTTTTCTTTGCTCCAAAGCAAAATCAGGTTCCCTTAGGGTTATCCCCTCATTTAATAGTGTAGGATGACTCTATAGTGTTGGTTTTAAAAAGCATTTTTTAAGCTCGCACCAATGTGCAACAAGGTGCGACTCTCAAGGTTTCCCCTTTTAAGCAGGTAGGCCTCCATCATTCTCCTAGATCTTTGGTATCTTTTTTTCTCTGCATCAATTAAATCCTGTTTTTTTGTTCGGCTCACTGTTTTTCACACCTGCATATCTCTGCTGTGAGAGTGAAGCTATTCTATCTGACTAATAATTTTTTAAACATATTTTCTCATCTCGGTTCATGTTGATGATCAACAAATGCTTTTTTTCTGCAAGGAAGCTCGGTACGGCATGGACGTTAATCATTAATATTACACATCGGTTTGATATCATCATTTTGAGCCACAGCAAATCCTGGATATTGATCCATATCCTCTAATCATAAGTCATTTTGACGCCACCATCATCATAACACCAGTTCTACACTCACACTGTTGTATTTTTCCGTTTTGTTGCTGTTCATCTCAGTGATTGCAGTTTTTGTTGAGTTCTGCAGTCTTGATCTCACTTGCCTTATTTTATGTGTTTCTGTTCCCAGCTGATCATGACACTCCCCAGCAGGCGGGATGTTTAGAGTTTTTTTTACACTGATTAATGAAGTAGTGAGACCTATATCATTTGCTCAGTACAAGAGACCGCGATTATATACCAGTGCACTGCTGGTTACTAATAAGTAAAAAGATCAGAGTTGAGTTTCAAATATATATATGATTAGTCAGCTGTGAAATTATATGTGTCCTTGTGCTCAAAAAAGTCGTCATCACAATGCTTAGACCATTATCTATATTCTAGACTTTGCTGTTAGCTTGTATAATGGCCTTGTCAGAGCTACATTAGCTATCGATTTGTTTAGATTTGCATCCTCTTTCAGGTAATAAATTGCGTCACACCAATCGTCCCAATTTCAAGGCCTAGTTTGTGATGATTTTGGTGTACCAGTTGTAAGTAATGACATGCATAAAAAAAACTTTGAGCTTAACAGCATTGCGCTGCAAAATAAAATGCTCAAAGATTTGACCGCAGCTACTCTGTCCTATCAAGAAAATTTCAACATTTTACCATTGATTTGACCCGCATGGTCAGCCCCAGCCTCTCCACTGACATTCCCAACAGCAACAGCAGGTTTAGTATCATTACGAACAAAGCATCATGATCTGATCTAGCCCCAGGGTTAGCCACTGGAGGTATCGGCACAACTGTATGTTGTATCTCTGTAGTCGACGGCTTGGACACGATCATAGGAGGTGGACACTTGTCTACAGGTTTGTTCTCAGAAGATGGAGGATTCGGCTTCTCGGTTTGGATCTCCTCATACTTGGACATCTATAAACAGATACCATGTAAAAGGTTTGGCAATTGTGACCGAAAACAATTCCAAGTTTGAGGGGCTGCAGAGAGTTCTCGTTGATACATGAGACCATGTAACCATAGTTAACCATAGGCCAGCCTTGTCCCACAGCTTCTATACTGATGCATGGAGTGACTTTCCTAGTTGGGGCAGTCTCTGTGGCCAACACTATCACTGTAATCCGACCTTGGCAGCTCTCGCCTCGCTTGCATCTAGCATGGTCACACAGGTAGCTGTAAGGAACTCTTCTCTTGTGATGTGTTTGTATTTTGCAGGAGTCGGCCCAGTTGTACTTTGGCCAATGTAAGTCGATATCTAACCTGGTAGAGACTCTTTAATCCAGGCATAGTTTTCCTGCCATGGCATGCCAGTTGATGATCTGAATGTCCTAAGCCAGAACCATATTGATTGATATTTGGTGTCGAATCTGATTGGAATATTAAACGAGATTATCTCACCTTTTATTCAACTCATGTCATCCCCATCAGCTGCCATGTATCCTTGTTTATTTCATCCATAATGGCTATTGACTATTTACTGCGCATACTCCTCCACATAATGCCCATTGGCAGGCTCCACTGGAATATCAACTGCGTTCTTAGCTCACTGGAGAACCATGACAAGCCAAAGAACCTGACCCGGTAACGATCGAGATATTCAATTGCGTATAACATAGTCAGCTGTTGTTGATGTTATCACTGTCTTGTGGAGTTGAATCAGGCAGACCAACACTGAATTTTTTTTGTTTATTTAGGTCTTAGACTTGAAATGTATTTGCTGCCATATTTTATTGTTGTCTCCACTGCGCCAGTGTCTAACACGTTTAGAACTTGAGAAAGAAACTTCACTAAACCTGTTTTCATGAAGGTCTGCTCACTTGGATGGTATATGAACACTTGTCCTGAACAAAACTACTTTTGCAATTTATATCCAATAATTTAAAATCTAAGTAGAATCAGACCTCAAGCGCTGCAAAACCCACAAGAATTGACAGAAACATCCACGCGATCATGCACACATCAATGCTACAAAATGTCTGTTCAAATGGCACCAAGTGTAATTGACCATGAGCCATACCATATAGATCTCAACCCGAAAACACACGCCGCTGACTTTCTTTTCAATCCGAGAAGGTCGGTCTGCCTTCTCCTGGTAGTCTCTTCATACAGGTCCTCATTCCAATCCTAGTCTGAAGCATATCTCCGTTCAGCCTCCATTGTCAGTGTGTATGTCACAGTCTAAAATATTTTGATATAATTATGACATTTTCCATATTATCTCGCTACTTTTTGAAGGGAACATATCAGCCACAGCCACAATATGGATGGGTAGGTTATACACATTCACATTCAATACGTAATGCTAAATTTAGAAAAGCTACAAGTGTCAAAATCTAATTTTCGAGGGTATGTAGAACCAAGGGGATAACAGCCACCCAGCACGAGACCGACCAAGGACCAACAAGCATTCGAGCAAATGGTGGCTATGATTAAATTTTCCCATGAGAGTTTGTCAACCGCCATTTTTCAAACATAGTGCACACAAATGTAATGTCAGATCCTGTGCATTTAGCCCTTAATCAAATAACAACTGAGAGACGTCACTGCTAGAGTTGAACAGAGAATATAGCAAACATTGATTACTTCTATGCCAATCACCTCCGAATTTGTATGATGCCATTTGTGGACTTTTATAAAAAAGTTTGGCCGGGTCGTACTCCTCCCGAGTGATCTCTCAAATATCTTGTAAAGTAGGTCTTTTTCCTTGTGGTTAGTGTGACCCAGTAGCTCCGGTTGTATGTGGCCTAGAATAGCTGGAACACAGGAAAAAAATATTGGACAATCAGGCTATCAATAACTCATGAGCCTCGCAACTATGCTCATCAATATGTGTACCATAGTCCCATGAGACCCCAAATAATATGTAAGTAATATAAGTAAAAACTTTTATCTGGGTGATTTACCTGAAACCTTAGAGGCCCCTTTTATAAGAGACATTAAATCCTAGTCCTTTTGAATATAAAATATCAGAAAGGCCTGTGATGTGATCGAAAAAGCTGCTCTTGTTCAAAAGGTATTATACGGTAGGGAATTGAATTCCAAATATTATATGACAACTTCACCGGGAAAACTGAAGAGATAAGAAACGGGTGCGCTATGGAATATTTTTCACTATTTTTGACCATAATTTAGTCAGCAGATTACTCTGTGTAACAAGCTTCACTCACCTACTTTTCCTCTCTAAACTTTCGAAGAGCCTCTCAATCTCTCAATTAGCCTCAAATATTTTCCATCGTTTTCCATGAGCCTGTATGCCAGGTTTTGGGTTGTGATTGTGTCATTAGGGCTGATTACATTTAATGCAGCAATAGATAAGTTTTTTTTTGTGTTTCTGCCACATCCGCATCTACCTCAGTTCCAAATTTCAGAGGAGTTTTTACTTTTCGGAGTGCTAGAGTATTGTGCACGCAAGAGACTTTTTCTTTTCACTGGAGAAGTATTAAACTAGTTGTGAAATCACTCCAAATTGTGACATCGTGATGACAGATTTTAGAAGTTTCTGCCTGTTATGCTGACAATTAATCTTTGAAAGGTCTCAAACCCCTAATGATTTAAAATAATATAATAGTAATAATATATAATAATCATTGATCAAGACAGCATTAAATCATGTAGCCAAAGAAATCTTGTGTGAATGCCTGAAGTTAACTTCTGAAATCAAAGGTTGAACCATGTTAGGTCAGTGTGGCGTAGTATCTCGAAGCATGAACCATTTGTAATTGTTTGTTAGTAAAATATACTCCAATTAAAATGCCTGAAAAGGTTTCTACGTACCAGGAGGGGAAGCCACAATTTTTCCACAGAATAATCAGTTCTATAAAGTTGATTCGCTCTTTGTTTGTCCGGCACTGGCTGAAACCAATTATCCCTAATATGACTGTCAGTATAGGCAAGAGCAGAGCTGCCACATGGTGAACTGTTTGTTTGGCAGCCGTCACCTTCTGATATATATTCCTCTACCTTTCCAGCTTCAGCCTCCTCCTGTTCATTTGACTGATGGTGTCGGGTTGTGAAGACTATGGTTGTGAAAATCGAACAAACACATTTCTCGGCTTTGACCGTGAAGCAAGATGCAATGTTTTATGCGTCATTGGAAAAGACACAAGACGAGTTAATCCTGCTAACAGAAGAAATTTATAATGGCTATCTAGAGTATGATGAATGATTGATAGTATTTCTCGTAATGGCACACTGTGTACTATAATGAAAAAAAAACTTCACACGAGGCTAAACCGGCTAACATAAGCTCATTTCAGCGTATCAGGATTATCTGGCTTAGGATAAAGGAAAGACAGTGGAGCTGAGATCTCTTCAGGAGCTGCTAAAACTCCAAAACATAATAGATTAACAAACTTTGAAGCTCTCAATTATTTATTATTAAGTGAGTAACATAAAAATATAGAAAACCTGATAATACCTGTTATTATAGGTACCTATAATATTGGGAAGTGTCCCATACATGTGTGGGTTTCAACTGTTATTGATTTACAAATTATTAAATAATTCTGGAACATATTCATACCATAAGAGCATGATGATGGAACCTTCCTAATTGTTGCCTCCCCTCTTTAGTGTTTAGGATATCTTACTGCAAGGCTCATACTCTCCTCCCCGTGAATGGCCGCCAGCATAACCATTCAATGAGTAGAAAAGATATGCGCAATGATGGTGACTTTCGTATCTTGAGGAAACTTTCAAGCTTTTTAAATTCTTGCCTGGTCAGTTTTTATGCTTAGAATCTGGACTAGTTGTAGATTGAGAGATTAGAAGTTGATATTCTTACCTAGTCTTCATAACCCGATGACCAAAATGGATCATTTTTGGGGCCAAGTGGTTGATGGTGCTATGCAAATTTATTAATAAAAGAGACAGTATCCATCAATGACTACCATCAGTTTTTGCCATATTTATTTCACTTCTCTGCTAATTAAGCTTAGTTTATGGTATGCTTTTGCATCTATCTTTGAACCTTCTGAAGTAATTGCAAATTTTGTTTCTTTTTGATTTTTCCTATCAAATGCAGCCCCTTTTTCCAATGTGTTAAGAAGGTAGACATTAAACATAGCCGGCTTAGTTTGTGAGGTGCTGCTCTCCATGGCCTACAGTCTCCGGTCATTGCTTTTGACCAAACCTGAAAAATCAGTTAACTTTTGAAATAGACTCTTTCGCAATCTTGAAATCAGCCAATGAAATATTTGAATGAGAAGTAAAATTGATTGTATCGCGATATGACCATTGTTATATACTCATTCAAGCTTTATAGGCCACCACTATCTGTTGTCAATACTGTTTGGGAATCCAGCGATTCATTGGCTGACGTCGTCAACTTCAGGTTGTCACGAACAGATTTAAGTGCAGTTACGATACACTTTGAAGCAACACTTTACTCAGAATCTGGAATCATAATGAGCAACAACTGATTATACAGTGATAGATATAAATAAATAAGCAGACAGTTAGAGAAACAGGTTCATTCTATATCGAGTTCTAATTTTCGCTTCACAAATCTGTACGTAAACAGCGTATATTTGACATTTAGCTATGGTAGAATTTATTTTTTCAGAATACAAGCCTAAATTATCTAACTCATCTTCTCAGTGCTAGAACTTCGTACGGCACTAATGACATGCATTGTTTACTCCAAAACATAGCACAGCTTACCTACAAGATAAGAAGGTTGACATTAGTATTGTTATTAACTTACCAGGAGGATTGGAGAGGCAGGTCCAGAGGATGTTGTCTTCCTCCATGTCTATATCCTCCCTGTGTGTCCTGCATACTGATATACCCATGAGGCCTGATACAACCATGAGTACTGTGAGAAACATTGCAGCTAGATAGGTGAATGTTTGAGCTGCGGCTGCTAACAGTATCTCTTTGACCGGCCCTTCCGACAATACACTTCCATACGGACATGATTTGATCAACGCTCAAAGGGTTTCCTTCTTGCGGACGTTTGGCATTTTCAGAAGTAAAGCATTATCATCGTCAGCCATTTGACATATTCACAAAGATCACATATCGCTAAGTGTTTAACTTAAAAAAATGCTCCGTTTATACCACATAAAATGTTTAATTTTTTAACTTTTACCACAAAACTTGTCACATGTGAAGCCAACTCCCATGATGGATGACAACACTGGCATTAGACAAACAATATTACTGGTCTGAGTTGCATGTGATCTGCTTGAGAACTTGTTCTGATGTCAGGCCACTAACAATTTCTTCACATATGTATCGGATATTAATGAATGTACATACCCACACCTCTATTTGCTGGCGAGTGAGGATTGAGAACTTTTCCACAATCTCCTGGATTGACAAATCCTTTGTGTTGGCTTTCCAGTTTTGCTTATACATCTGAACCTCCATGTAGGAAGTCTCAGTTGAGAGCCTTTCACTTGAAAACAAGAGATATACATAATGAAAAAGCAGCATGAATAAAATGCATTATATTAATTAGCATCCATACACAACAGTCTGCTTTGAGAGTAAAGGTACTGTAACCAATACATACAAATAAATATAATATAAACAAATACATCTAATCTGACAACATGACTAAACATGCGACACAATGTATACAAAGATGTTTATTCAAAGCTCATCATCAAAAAAGCTGAATACTACAATGAACATCTCATTCAACGGCCAAGTAAGTGTTCGAGCCAGTCATGAGATGTCAGATATAGCAACAAAATCTCAAGAGCTTTGAGAATTAAAACACAACACCCGACCGCAATCATTTAAGCTGTAATGAAAAAATACAGAATCGCCACGCTCAAAAAGGTCATGGTAATTTTTCAGTTGCTGACTTCCTATGCACTAATGGCTTACACCAGTGTTAGCCATTAGTGCATATTTGGGCAACGGTAAGCTGTGTCAATGTGCAACCTATTTTAGTGTACTTGTTTTTAAGATGTTGTACTTTTAGATATGGTGCTGCAAATTGCACGTTGCCTGAGTCGGACGTATTACTCAAAAACCAACTGATTTTTAAGTATCACAAATTGTTTATCATCACAATTTGTAAGTTAATGCCTCCCCAAAATGTTGCTTGGGGTTTCTTAATCCATATGATAAAAGAAGTCTAAAGTCAAATTTGACGTTATGCCATGATGTAAAGTCGTAGCGCGACACTGAGTTTCCAAAACATGTCAAAACCTATTGTCACTATTGTCCATATAAAAAGACATTACAAGTTCATGTAGCAGAAATGCAGTTAATACATAGAGACTACCCTTATATCATGCAGCCATAGCAACAATAATGTTCGGTGTTTGATTCGACTTGACAAAAACTGCTTTCAAATTCACATAGTGATAGCTAGACCATCAGTGTTGACAATGCTTTGCCCGCACTAACCTGGTTCTGACCAATATTGATGAAAAAAAATGGCGTGCCAGTTGGCAATTTTCAATTATCTCACTCCTAAATTAGTCAAAATTTTGACAAAACTGCACTTGTACCTGACGAAACGAGACGTAAAAATATGTGAAACCGTACCGAGACTGAAATATTTTTTTCTGTTAGGGATATCCTCCAAAGCCTTGGTGAGGGCACTGCTTTGTGAAAAAACTGCTCTGTGAGACATTTATGGGTACCTATATTAAAAACACCATTGCTTACCCTATTTTAGCATGCAAGGCAATTTATTATTTTTTAACAGAATACGTGTACCAGCAAGCCTTTTGTTACAACTTTTACAGTATGTGATAGATATACAAACGATCAATCGATTGGAGTTTTTTTAAGTTACTTACAGTTAAGATTTTCCCAATAGCTAAATATTTTCTGTCGATGTGTTTGGTTTCGTAAGCACTTGAGGTTATCATCGAAAATAATCCATTGCCTGTTTCTGGTACCTCCTCGCCGGTCGGCGGTACAGTCGATTGAACAGGATAAGATCTGGAGATCACTGTTTTACTGTGGAGCCTCATGTGTTGCCCTTCAGCGTTGTAATTGGATAATAAATAAATTTTAAGAGGTGTCCAGTTGTTTATTTACGTTGGTTAACTGCATTTTGATGTACCCATTGGCGTGTACTACAACACCAAATTGCCTTGTCGCCGGTCCTTTCGGTGTGTCACTTTCTTTCTTTCTGCTAAGAAAAATAACTGTAACTTTAGCGACTCATCTTCTTGCAGTATTCATGGTGAATTGAGTGTTTGTCGATATCTGATATTATCTGATTTGATTCAGAGACCAATTTGATAGCACTTTTTATCGGTTTTTTGGCAGCCATCAAGGCCTTTGATTGGTTAACACAGTGAGTTTTATTTTACGACTGCTTATTCACTATGTTTTAATATTATGTAATATTATATTACATATCAACCTGAAAGCTCTCTTTTGGAGTAAAAATAAGTCCTATAGTAAATAATTTGGTGATAGATTATAGTAAATATGGATACCACTCATGATGTGGAAAAAAATAAAGTGATGGTAAAATATAATAGATGTTTTGTAATATAATAGATATTGAAGTTAACATACGACAGTATATAAGCATTTTTCAATGAATTTTGAGTGACTTGCACAGTATGAGCAGAATAAGATTTTGGTATTTGCGCAGTCCTTAAATCAGGAAAAATCAATAATTAACATTTGAACATATTAAGACATTTTATTTGAAAAGTCCCCTTCAAGAAAAAGTGGCTGGGAAGCTTTGGTCAAACGTTGGTGTGCCTAGCCGAGGCAGGACTCTAAGTATTGGAAGAAAAAATCTAAAGAATATGTCAATCATTGCAATGATAGCGCATTTAATTCGTTGTGATTAAAGTTGTAAGCACTCTTCATTCGATTTGGGAGCGCACAACTCATTCAAAGCACGATTAGTCTGCTGGTTTCCCGCTGATGGTTTTGATATTTCTTATCCAAAAAAATACAGCCAAAAGACCTATTAAACTAACTAAGTGCCCGCTTGTTTACATATACTGTCTTTGACAAATTACCAAAATAAAATATCAAACTATTTGAATAGGAAAATGGGCATTAACTTATTCTTAATCAAATTTGATATAAGTTTTGTCCTTGCATCTATCATAGGCCAAAATAGGCTAATTGAAACATACCTGTGAAGCATTCAGTGTTTTCCCGTCTTTCGCTTTCAACCCAGCATCTCTCGCTAACACTTACTTTAGTAGATTGGTTAAGTTGTATTCTCAGAGATTTTATTGAGTTACTGACTAGAAGAGTTTAACATATTTGTCCTGTTTGATTGCCAAAAGATACTGTCCGAATATACTATTGCTCAGTTATTAAAACTATGAAAGAAACATGCTGTGGAAAATTACAAAAATACGTCATGGAATATAACCAGAATAGTTGCCATGCCAACAATACTGTAGACCTGAAGGTGTAAAAATAAGTGCCGTTAAAGATAGAAAAGTTACTACCGATTGCTGATATTATTATGTGTGTGGACTCGTGGAGGTAGGAAAGGTAGTTATGACAACAAGTGTAAAAAAAAATAATTGATGGATTCTAAAAATGGTGAGTAATGTTTGTTCATGATAATTCAGCTGCTGTTGTAGTCAGTTAGATCCATCACAAAGGCAAGTAAAATTGTTTCAATGTAAACACTGGCATAATATTGAATGATAATTTTTTGACAACACCAAATATTTGTTATGTAAATCAGAGCAATGATACACATTTTCTATGTATTCAGATTGATTAATAAAATAATCATCAATCAATAATTATTTACCTGGATAGAGTTGTTTTTTAGCAGCCTGTTGTGCATCAGAATCATCTGACATCCAGTATGGCGGCTGAAAACCTCTAGCATCCTTCAAATGCTTAAGGAAAGCTGATATGGTAACATTTTCATCCTTGCTGGTTAACCAGCAGAAATGGTCACCTATTTTTTTCAAATGTGTACTGGTTTGTATCGTCTATTTGAGGGATTGCGAGGATTAGCCCCCCCCCCAGCCAGACCAATCACATTGTGAGTAAGGCAGCAGTGCACCCCTTCGAGGAGGTGTTTGAAACTTTAGGCTCATAAGTGAGGTTGGTGTCGATTTAGGACTATTAATAGGTGTTTTGTGGGTTATTGGGGCGGGGGAATTTCTGCTTGTTTGATTATGATGGTTTTTGTTTTGAATTGGGTTAGGCCGTGTGGATTGGTTGTTTTGAGTTGACGGATGTTTGTTTGTTGTTCTTTGCCTGTGTGATTTATTGGCAGAGCTTTCCCTCTTGTTTTGGATCAGGGGCTCTGCTGTTTGCCTTGTTGTTGTTGGGTTTGTGATTTCTGATCTTGGGTTGTTTGGGGTTGATTTGCCGGTAGGTTTTTAACGCCTTGGTATCCTACTCGGCAGGGTGAGGCATTGGTGTACCTGGCATGATTGCAAGCGACAATGGAAAGCCCAAAGAAGGCTGAATATTCAGCCTCCCTGAACTTCTCTTCACTTTCAGGAATCCATTATAACATTTGTAGAGTGTTCTCTTTTTGGAAACCCCAATATACTTTGCATGAGCTGATGTTTAGATGTGGGTTTGATCTTTGGAGTATATGCCTAGTTGAACCAAAGTCTCTACCACTTTTTCGTGGGCAGTGGGTGGTCATGGTGAGTAGCTTTGGCAGCTCATTCCCTCTATGTGCACAGTAAGTTTTGCCTTCAAGAGGTGGAATTTTGTTAGTAACTTCTATGATCCATTCCACAGATTTTGAGTCAGAACAGGTCATTTTGAACATGGCTTGGGTACGGTTGTACCTCAAGAATTTGGCTGGGGTTGGTTCATTTGATTTAGCAGTTGGTGGATTAAGAAGGTTTATTAATAAACAGAATGTACCTCAAGTAGCACACACTACATACAGCAATGTTAAGAGTCGAAACAGAACAATTTAAGTTGAGACCACGAAAACTAATGCTTACATCTACACGAGTGCCCACCGGTATAAAATAATAAACATTGGAAAAAAAATATTTGACTAAAAACCTACCCTTCCCCACCTAAGCTTACCTAACAACCATGCTATTTAGACCTTTAGAGTTATGTCATTAAGTTATCCTGCTAAACAATAAAGGAAAATAAGTCTAAGTGCAATGAGCAAATATCTGCTCAAAAATTCACTGATAATAAAAACATATTCCAGGTAGGAAATCTCAAGATTTTTACCCCACATAGCATCAGTGAGTAATTGGGGATGGCGTAAATTAAAAACAAATATTACTATACTGGGTCAAGGATTGATAGGGGGATGGGAAAGTGGTATATATAAAGCTTAAATTCATTTGACTGAATGAAGTTTTCTGCATGGGTGTGTAAAATAGGCTCCCCCAACTCACCTAAGTGCCACTCACATTATTGAACCACTTTTATATACTTTTCATGTGGATTCAAACTCATATAAAAAACAATGGGCTGTATAAATTTGGAGTTATCTGCTCTCAATTTGCTAAAATAATTCATTTGGCTTTTTACCTGCAAGCTTTTTTTTGGGACTATGATCAACAATGGAGATTATTCAGAAATGCAGAAATTCTCAACTACATAGGAAAATAATTTTAATCTTTGCATTGCTTAGTTAATTTTGACCATCAATCATTGTCATCACTCTTATTCAATGCCGAGATTATTCAAGATTGACAAATAATAAATGTTACAAGGGTGAGTAGTACAGATCATGAATAAATTAGAAATTGCCTTCCCCTGGTTAACCCTTGATGGAGTATAGTTGAGTATTGAAACCAGATTACTTGCTATACATTTCAGTTACAGACACGAGGTTATCAGACGTAGCTAAATAAAGAAAATATTTTTGAAAAACTTTTGTTTGTAATATTAAGTAATATTTATCTCAGCTTTTTTACTTCTGTCATATCCACCGCTTTCTTTGCCTTTTTGTTGGCTCTTGCAGCACTCAGGCCTACACACTGTACCTCAGCCAGCATCTGAAACACAAACTGAACATTAGAATATATCGTACCTCTCAGCTGTGTTATAGTGAATACAAAACCAAACCAGTCCATCCACAAAATTCTTCTGGTATTCCCGAGGGTCATCAAACCAAGTTAGCATTGCAATTTACTGCGTCTTGTCATGCGGCAACTTTCTTGTAAAAGTAGCCGTGAAACAAAGCTGGTTCTTCTTAAATCGTCTGAAAGTTTCGAGTGTACACCTACGTTATCGATATCACATTGAATTGAAGTAATACAAGTCAGTGGTTCCATGACTGAGAGAGGTCGTTAATGTCACTTTATAGCAACATAATTTGCTCTCAGTAATCTATGCTACTCACCAAATCTTTCTGCTTCTCAGTATCCGGACTGAATTCAATCAGCTCCTGTACAGTACCGAACTTTGGTGCAGGTCTCTCCTCTACTGGCCTTTCTGCTTTGAGGTTGGCCACATCTTCCTTAAGTTCGAGAATAAGCCCACACAACATATGTATATCCTCTGAAATAAACACAACAATTTTTTTGTGAGGTTCAATGGTTTTTTCACACCTGAAATATCTCTGCTGTGAGAGTGTAGCCACTATAAGTGGCTGATAATTTGGCTCAAACACCCGTTATTTTGATATTGATGGATCCTCTTTTTTTTCTCATTTCCATTCACCTTGATGATCAAATCTATTTTGTCTGCCAGGAAGCTCAGTACGTCTCCGCTGTTAATCATTAATGTTACACATCGGTTTGATATCATCAATTTGAGAAACTTGGGATTCTTTCAACACAGATTTCTATCCACAGCCTTACCCCATGAATCATTTCGAGGCCACCGTCATCATATCACCAATGTTCTACACTCACATTGTTTTTTCCCGTATTGTTTTTCTCATCTCTGTGATTACAGTGATTGTTGTGTTCTACAATCTTGATCTCAGCCTCGGCTCTAGTCTTTTTTTTAAGATCAGCTTCCAGCAAGATCTTTGATGTGCCACATTTAAATTTTTTTCTTAACTGAGCATGATACTCCCCAATAGCTCCGGTTGTGTAACCTACAATAGCAAGAAAATTACAGATGTTAGTGATATAATCAACCAATGATAATAATTTAATAAGTTATCGTACAGCAGGGAATCAATGTTCAACTATTACTAAACCACTGAGATGCAGAAAATGGATGCGCTATGGATATAGTAATAAGAATAATAATAATAATGTAGTCAAAAGTTTACTCTGTGTAACAAGCCTAACTAAACAGTATGTCACAGGCAAAAACGGGCTATATGCGGATTGAAATATTCCTGGTAAAACACGCTTTCCAAATTTCCAAGTTTCTAATTAACATTAAAATCATTGCAAATATACTTTTATATGCGAAAAATTAGGACGATATCTTTGGCGTTAATTAATTAATGATCAAACCAGCGGCTCAAAAGATATCGCAACAAAATTCAGATTTGGCTATTTCTTCGGGCAAAAACGGTCTATCTGCATCAATTGTCATTCAAAATGAGTCATTGGCAGCAAGTACAGTCATTATAATCGTAATTGCATTGTCCAAATGAATGCATTCACGGTCAATTGAGCATGGCTTTCATTGTCATTGAGAAAAAAACAACTTATAGACCTTTTTTGCTCGAAGCTTTCTGGCTATTTGTGAACAAAAGAAATTTCAAACAGGTTTTTTTCCAATTTCTGGTAGGAGTTTCAGAAAGTTCTTGATAGCGTTAGAAAGCCAAAAAATAGCTTAATTTGAATAACAAAGAAAAAGAAATTTTGAAAAAAATACATCTAGACCTTTTATTGCACGTGATTACCTGACTACCCTCTTAGATGTAATTCTTGTGACTGAGATACTAGTGTTAGGGCCAAGCCAAAGCTTCTGGCTTAGCAAAGCCCTACATATCCCCTCTCAACTTTTTAAGTCTTATTCATTAGCCCCAAATATTCACCATCATTCTCCATGAGCCTGTATGCCAGCTCTGGGGTTGTGAGTGTCTCATTAAGGCTTAATAGATTCAAAGAACTGACTTTCATCTCGCTCCCAGCAATTGCTAAGTCTGCTGCTGGTGTATCTGCCACATCCACATCTACCTCAGTTCAAACTTTTCCAAAGTTTCAACTTTTATTCTCGGAGTGCTGCTGTTATGCACTATAGAACAAGAGATTTTTTGAATACTACAAAATCTAAACAGATGTTATGGGTCAAGCAGAATATTGTTTTGTGATGGTAGATTTTAGAAGTTTTACTTCTCAATTTCTGCCTGTAATGTTTTGAAATGATTTGAAACAATATTGCAATATTTCCAAATATTAACATACGGTCGTTGAATCCTGTGGAATGGGATACATTTTAACATTATTTTCCTATGTAAAGCAGCATGTATAGACAGATCAAGATCAAGACAGCATTAAGAACAGATCAAGACAGCATTAAATCATGTCGCCAAAGGCCCGTACAATATATCACATCATTTGACACTTAATGACTCCAGGCAGCCTCTCTCAATTGCAACAAGTTATAGACTGGTTGAAGTACAACCTCCATCAGGTTTTTATTTCTCTGTACTTACCCTCCTAGTTTGCTTGTTGAGGATATTAGTCCGTAACTGTAACTCAAAATGAGTCAACCTTTTAGGTGGTTTATGATTCAGCATTGGCAAGTGTTTTCCGGTCCTCTACTAATGTAAGGGTCCCCATGATCATACTTTCATACCAATAGCTTAAGAGTCTGCTATTTTTTCCACCCATGATTAAGCACCTTGATACAATGGAGCACCTCTAGTTCGTCGTATGGTGGGTATGGTAGTAGGTAAAAGGAGACAACAGTTTGTAAAAGGCAGCCTGACAGGACAGTTGAAGGCTAGGAATATGACCATCTAGGCTGGTTTTCTACCAGGTACTCTCATTAAATATATCTCCGCCCTAATTCATATGAGAGAGTGAATTAATTGAACATCGTACTACGAAAATAAAGGGGAGGGAAGAGAAATTTCCAATGTTTAACATTTTTATGCCTCACATCACATGACCTGTTTAAATTAGTCAGTAATGAAACAAACATATTTGCTTGGTCGATGAAGATCATACTCCAAAAAAGTTAGCTAAGATTTCTACTCATTGTAATTTTACCTCTGTGGAAGAGTTTGGTTTCTTGACTTCTTTGAGGAAACCGCCCCAGCGCTGACGAACGAGACAGTCATACAGATTATTCCGCATCTCTGACTGTATGAATGAAGATGTCGGGTCGCCTCAAACGAGAAACTCTATGCAGTATGCCACTTCAAACAATCCGCAGTCATCACTGCCCATCTGCTGCTGCATGGGGACGTGGCATACTGTCAATGATTTGGACTGACACCTCGAAGACCTAAAATGTAGTCAAATTGAGAAATAAACTCAATGACAGTTCACATTAAATTTGATTAATTTATGTTATGTAACCTTCATAAACCCTTGACAAAGCTCACTCTTTGGCTATTTGTTTTCATGAGAAGTTGCGGAGGCCTTATACATAAGATCACCCTATGTATAGGCTCTGGTATGATCTTTGACTGCCACCTTCAGCGTAAATACGCAAGGAATGTATTGGTTTGTCTTCCACTGTCTACAACTTGGAATACAGACAAATTAATTGAAATTGATCAATGAACTAAGCTATTATCTGTCCAACTAAGCCGAAGAGTTTTGCTTCCTTTCGGTGGTCACTGATCTTATCAGTTCAGTTCAGGCATTCAGCGAGAGTTTTGATGTGCACTTATACCTCATTTTCATATTGTATTGTTTGTTAAATGCCAAACAAGAAATTTTCACATCAGAGTTGATCAACCAACATCTTTATAAATATTTTCTACATAAATGTGATGTCAAATCCTGTGCATCTAAACCAAATTGAAATATAAAATAAGAACTGAGACACGCCACGGCAAAAGTTGAAGAGAGAATATTCCCAATGATAACATCAATGCCAATTACCTCAGACCTTGTACGGTCCCGTTTATGTTTTAACGTTGGTAAAAATTTTGCCCAGGTCATATTCCTCTGAGCGATCTCTCCAATATCTTTAAAATATGTCTTTTTCCTCGTGGTTAGTGTGACCCAGTGGTGATCAACATATTCATGTGCAGTTGTTTTTCAGTAACGATAAGTGAGGCATTTGGAGCTACGATCTGACATAGAAGTGCTCGAAATGGTGTTCAAGCTAGGCCAATTCTTCCCAAGCCAATCACTGCAAAGCTTCTAATGCATACCGAAACCTCAAAGGTGATAAAAGTGCTTTAATCAAAAGACTATGCTTCTGCTTTTATCCACTCATATTACATTACATATTACATACTTTCTGCTGTGAACGCTGCACTGTGGGACATTCTGGATAATTCCACCTGGGTCGCAGTGTCTCTGGCCCGTCTCTGGCCAAATTAAATGAGCCGAAAAAGAAGAAAGGATAACCCTGATATCTACATCCTTGAAACCATTGTAAGTGGGAGTAACGCTTTACTCCCACCTTCCCGTGAGAAATACCCCTACATCGATACATTGTCAGTAGCTTTCGATAGTAGAAGGCCTAGTGTGCTGGCCGGCTGTTCTGTCAATGCAGAAGTACACATAGATGTTTATCTCTTTCAAACAGCAAGTTGGCAGTCAGACATTCATTGAACTGATATGGCGGTACTAGACCTGTCATGCCCCTGGCAGGTAGTAATTGACTCAACTCATCACGGAATGAATTTGCAAGCAAATTTGAAAACATGCTATATACATTTGATGTCAATGCATACTTCTAATATCACAAAACAGTCGGATACATAAACAATGAAAAAAATCAAACCATGAGTTTACAATGTACAAACATACTTACAACCAGATACAACAATATACAAAACATTTCCTACCCTGTTAACCTGGTTATAAATGTGACATTACGATGATGAACGCTTTACTTTTCAACTAAGGATATGTGCTGTACTTGCAGATACATATGAATACAATCACTACCACTAATAGTCAAACACACACCTTGACAGAGTACACCGTAATTCGCTCCACCATATTAGCCCTATCTCCGTCAGTGAATTTCCATGCTTCTCAATTTCAGCTAAATAATCCAGAGACACAGATATATTAAGGTAGTTACACATGTGGTAAGGTTTTCTGAAATCCTCACGCCAGTCCAGGCATTTAAGATGGCAGTAGGTATTCTGGGGGGTCTTTGGTATGGTTATAGTGCCAGAATCTTTCGCCCTGTATTTTCGATAAGTCATCACCACCCCTAACAGCTCATTTCCCTCTTTTTTGAACAGCTCGTCACAGACATAACATTTTTTGGCACGGCAATCAGTACTAAATCTGAAGAAGACATGAGACTGGTGTTTGCTCTCAAATGCGCAGAATTGAGAAGCATGGCTTGCTTTCTTTCTCTTCCTCTGATTCTCATTCAGCTTCCTTCCAACCCGTTTGTTGCAGTTTCTGGTAACTGCTTGGGTTAGTGTTTCAGTACCGCCATCACTTGTCATTGAGGGGTATTTAAATACGGATGCTAGAATTCTTTTTCTCTTTTCACCACTGAGCTTGCAAAACTCCTCAGGGTCGTATGACATTTCCCTGCTTTTCCCACTCTATTATTACCTTTGGAGACGATTTTCTGGTGAGATTTCGTTTGAGCTCCTTGTTTACTGATTCATTGCTGTTATTAGTTGTCATTAAGCCCAGCAGCCTGTCTATTCTCCCTAACCAAGCTTTTGAATGATTTTGCTTGATATCTAATAAACCATTTAGTAATATCGGGGTTTATGGAGTTCCATGATGACAGCAGAGCTTCCAATACCTCTTCAAACTCTGTTTCAGTGTTACTGTCTAGAAGGGTGGTGAACATGTCATAATGAATTTGGTCATTTTCAGCGTCACATAACTTTGATTTTAAGTACGACTCTGCATTGTCTTTGAGGTGTTTAAAACATACAATGTGCTGTAGTAAAGGCATGTGAATTTTGAACCCATTCACAGTCTCAAGTGCCCTATCTGATCCCAAGAAACGGATATACTTTAATTTAGAGTTCAAGTTCACAATGCTACTAGCAAAATAACGATAACTATGCTCGTTGTGTTCAGTGTGAATCAATGTGGGACCCAAGAGAGTTGGTTCAACCTTAGTAACCGTGTGTATGACCAGAGGGTGACATATTGTAGTGGGTGTAACAAAGAACTGTCCAATGTTGTACATCATGTCAATTCCGAGGATGCCAGCAGATTCTCCAGTGCAAAATTGTTCAATCAAATGAAATTGTGTATCAGTGGCAAGAGTAATGGCCAACTGACACTTTCCCGTCATGCATATGTTAGCTATAGGACTGCCCTCTCTTTCTTTTTGATCGTTTATGGCCCATAGTAGCTCATCAACCCACAGCTTATCTTTCACAGAACGTTTCATGTTATATATTAGTGTACAGTTTTTAAACTCCCCAGATGTATCGGTCATAGTGAGAAGGTTATTATTGTTCATATTTTGTTGAATGATTTCCCTCGGGCCATGTTACTCTCAATTCCCATCCTCCCCTTATCCAGCAAACTAGGCCTAGTTTGGGCTAGTCTAAGTGCTCAGACTCCAAGGCGCAGGGAGTTACTTGCGCAGGCTATCAAACTCCTCTCCCCTTCTCCGTCTGAGCAAAAAACCTATTATCTCAACAGGCTCACAATTCAGAGTTGCCTCCTATATTCCCCAAAATCATCAAGAAGCAACTCTGAAAATTAAAAATAGCCTTAGGCACTTCACTTGCAGCAAACTTAAGTTGTAGAACTTAGGTTATTGTTTAGTGCACTCAACCGTGCAAAGATAATGATTGCTATATGGATCACAGTTATACAAGACAGTAACATATTCTTTGATAACATACACATCACAGAGTAGAAGGATATATAGGATATAGGGATATACAGAGGGGATGCTTCAATGATAGTCAAAGTGCCTATGGTTTTTGATTCAGTGGGGGAAAATTGTGCACAGCTGGATGCTACAAACTCATTATCTCTATATGTTATAGTGTCATTTTTCTCGCAGACATCCCTACCTTTGATGGGCCATAATTCAGTCTATTTATCCTAAAGACTGATTTCCAACTTTGTTGAAATGTCCAACTGTACAAATGTACAAATGCAGATAGCTCATAGCCTATGTATCCTAGCAAAAAATTACAACAATATGGTGTATAGCTTGAAGGTTGGACATTCCAACAAGTTGGAAATCAGTATTTATGATTAATACAGAATGAATTATGAAGATGAAGTTTTAGAATACATATCGATCAACCTCTCAATCTGATGACCCCAGATATGCTTGCTTCATAAATAAAGGAAATATATTGCAAACATGCACATTGTCATACATGTACATCAGCCAGTTTTGATATATATGACAATAGCACAGCCTGTAACCAGATAGCTCTATTGTGAAGTATTCAAATGGTATTCCAAAACAAGGGCCAATGACTTATAAATATTAAGAAGCGCAGTATGTCCAGTAGTAAAAATAGGCGTATGCACAAGGCCGAGTACCAAATAAAAATAAATGTTCAGAGTAAAGTCTTTCTTGAGACAGTAATAAAAAACATAGAGAATATGGCCCTGGAATGGTATGCATATACTTGACCTAGTAATGTAAATCATAGTCTAAGTGCTCAGTCTGCAAGGTGTAGGGAGTGTAACTCCCTGCACCTTGTAGTCTGAGCACTTAGACCATATGAATCAATGTTCTGAGCAAGGGCACTCAAGACAATAACTTAACACAGAGGATAGGGCATTGATACCACCTTGGTATGCATCTACATGACTGAGTAATATAAGTCAATGTTCTTAGTAAGGGCACTTGATACTAAACACCCTCTGAACTGGAGCAGCTGATATCTCCAAATGATGCTACTGATAGGGAGTCACTAAAACTGACTGTCATAAGA